>JAKGDA010000018.1:0-730178 GCA_021596325.1 Parafenestella ontariensis | reverse complement strand
GAGAGTTGAGAGAGTTGAGAGAGTTGAGAGAGTTGAGAGAGTTGAGAGAGTTGAGAGAGTTGAGAGAGTTGAGAGAGTTGAGAGAGTTGAGAGAGTTGAGAGAGTTGAGAGAGTTGATTGCATGGTTGATCGCGATATATTTGGTGGGTTAATTATATAATTAGTCACGTGATGTCCGCAACATTTCAGCCAATCGCAGTGCGTATTCAGAACCAATCAGGGGTGCAGCTTTTTTTCACCAAGGCCGACTATAGAATGCTGCTACGCAGCAATTAGAAGAGCTTGGCCCGTACGATGAGAAGGACATAAAGCGCTACCCCATGGTGTGGGTCAACCCAGTAACTGGCGAGCGGGCGTTTATGGTGCACGGGATCTGCGCACGGAGGGCATTCATGCGATCAAATGCGGATGAAGAGCCAAGAGTTGTGGATGATGTTGTCGAAATCCGAAAGTGGCTTAAACCTATCCAAGAACGCGTGCTGAAGCCAGAGTACATCATGTTACCGAAGGTCGTAGAGGGCGATATTGTCATGTGGGCTAACTACCAGGTGTTTCACACAGCCGTCGACTACCCTGATCACTTAGGAGCGAGGACAATGCATCAGGCAAACATTGGTGCAAGCTCTGGACCCGTCGGACCGGTGCCGATTCCTGTACATGCGTAGTTCACTATGAATAAATATTCCTACCATTATAGCATTAGAGCAGTATCTACATCCAGTAAGAATCAGTAAGTTACTATTGTATAATGCGATCATAGAGTAGCATATACAATGTTTATAGGTGTATATAATTGATGAACTATCCTTAGTAGCCGTGGAGGTTGATTCCTAATAGCCGTCTTTTTTTTATTCCAGGACTCCCTTAAGAACTCTCTATGGTTAACAGTTGAGGCACCAGATTCCCCAGACTCTTCTCTAGCGTAGTCCACCTCATCGACAAAACTCTTTCTGCCTTCTCAGCATCAACACCAAAATGAGCAGCACTCTCCCGCTTCCCAGGTGTACCCACGGGAACGGTTTCCCCGAACCCTAGTTTACGAACCGTATCCGCAATCTCTTGATTGCAATACGTCCCAGCTGCGAGTAGAAACCTCTCGCCACCCGCCTTTTCTTTTTCAAGGGCTTTGATATGTGCTTCCGCTACGTCGACAACGTCTACCCATACGGGAGCTTTTGTAGGAGGCAAATCTGCATCTGCACCCGCCCTAACAATATCCCAGATGATCTTCACACTCTCTCCCAGCTCTGCAGGCTGTTTCGGGGCGGCTTCTGCGTTCAAATATGGTCCAAAAACCATAGCAGGACACAAGCTCACAAGATCGAAGGTCAGTCCCTTCCCCTTCTCCTGCTCAGCCTTCATGAACTCCCAAGCACTCGCTTCAGCTACTGTCTTAGCAGCCCTATACGCAGTGGGTGCATTTGTCGCATTCCTTCCATCTTCGTAGGTCAACGGACTCCAATCCTTCTCCGTGTAGACGTAACCAGGTCGGGATCCTAGAGCAGCATCGTAGATGCATGCAAAACTGTTCGTGTGAACTACCCGTTTAACACCAAGAATCTGAGCGGTTTCTAGGATGGCATGGCTTCCTTTCACGGCTGGAATGAGAAGTTCAGATTCATACGATGACACGGAGTACGAGAATGGTGCTGCTAGGTGGAGGATTGCGGAAGGCGACTCGACATCGAGCGCAGAGAGGGCTTCGAGATAACAGCGTGGTTGTCCAATGTCTTCAACCACAATCACCGAGAGATGAGAGGAATTTGGGTGTGAGGCGTGGGTGTTGAGCACGTGTTTGCGTTTTGACTGAGTTCGGACTGTTCCAATGACATTGTAGCCTTTCGAGAGGAGGAGAAAAACCAGGTGTGAGGCAATGTAGCCGTTCGCGCCTGTGACGATAATTGTTGCCGGCGCGGGGACAAAGCTGGAAGTTCCATTCATACTGTCGCGGGTTGTTGATGAAGGTATTGCTGAGTGGAAAGAGGGCTTAGCTAGAATGACTGTGATGGAACCTGTTGCTTTTAAGCATCTCCACTGTTGATGGGGACTGCAGATACAAGGTACCGCGCCGTCGCATTTTAGCGCATACCTGCACAGAAGCACCTTACTGGTCTGGTAGCCGCTCGGCGCAGAGCGGCACCATTGCATAAATGGATTAAACTGGCATAATAGTATAGATCGACAGAGCACCTTGAAAGTCACGCTACATACGTTGCAAACTACTCAAGAACAGAGAGAGGAGTCTACATCAATCATACGGATGAGATCGCTCTTCTTTTCAACACAGCAGATCTCTCGTTCAACCTATCCCAGTCATGAGCATCAAGACATGCTTGTCGACTTAATAGCACTGCCGTACTGGTCCTGTCACGCATCTCCTCCTCATACAGAGCTATGGCTGCCTGTTGGCTAAGATCACCACCATGCAATCTGGCAAGAGCCTTAGTCAACCTATAAGCGTCCAACATGCCATGGTTCGCCGCCTCACCCCTATACATCGTCATTGCATGAGCTGCGTCTCCCACCAACGTACAGTTTCCTTGCCCATTCCAATCCAAGCACGGCCAATCCGCTAGTACAATCTCTAGAACTTCAGAATCGTCTGGAATCATATCTACAGCCTTTTTCAAACAGGGCGCAAAGCCTACCGTTTTACTCTTCATCTGGGCCATTCTTTCCGCATCACTGTCTTTCACCTCGTCCTCGGTGTTGTTTACCGGCCACGAAACATTTATTTGGACTCGATACCGCTCCTGCTGAGTCCCAAAGGTCCCATTCACAGCAGGGCTCTCGAGCATCGACACCCAAAGGAACGTCCCGGTGGTTGGGTGACAGCCCTGGAATAGCAATGGATCCAAGTCCCGTAAAGGTTTGGCCTGTGCCGGGGTCATGTCCACAGCAGATCCAATGAAGCGTACCGGAAGTTGTTCATTCTTGTACGCATCTGGCCGCAAGTATTTCCTTGTGCGAGAATTGCTGCCTTCGGCACCCACTATCAGCGCGCCCGCTACTCTTGTGCCATCTTCGAACACAGCTGTAACGCCGTCTCTTATACTAGCAGCCGGCTCGATATTGAGAAGTCGTTTCGACCAATGCACATGCTCTTTCACACCATCTAGTAGCACTTTGCGCAACTTCTCCCTGTTGACTCTCCTTCGCTCATTCGGCGGGATCTTGAACTTTGGCTCCAGAGTTTGCAGATTGATGAATAGGAAGTTTCCAGTGTCATTACGGCCGACTTCGGGATCTACTTGCACACCGTCGATGTCCGCGAGGGTTTCCGGTGAAAGAAGTTCTTGGAGGAAGGGCAGTGCCCAGTGGATTGTAATGGCCCATCCTTGACCGCGTGAGGCGATGCTGGAGTCGCGCTCGTAGATCTCAAAAGGGATGTTGAACTTTTTGTTCCTGTTAGCGCAAACTCCTTGGACAGAGAAGGAGTGTGTTGCTGCCTACCCTTTTCAGACCATGCGCGAGAGTAAGACTAAAGGTGATGGCACGATTAGCACAATTCCAGACGGGGAATGCAGATACCATGTAAGACTATCAAAATAATGTCTCGTCAAGGTGAGTCACTTACTATCCGTATGTTAGCAAACATTCGAATAGTATTCGTGGTAGAATTTTGGTACCCCAACTACGCCAGCTCCAATGATTATGACAGGCTTTTCGATGGCCATGATGGCTCAACACAGTAGGTTTTGTTCCCGTGAGTACTGGAAGAAAATTGTATCAAGTCGTGGTTGACATCCTTCTCTACTCTCTATCGCAACGTCAACTACGGAGTCGAGGCGAGAGCTCGATACGTCGTACAGGGAGCTTGTGTGGCGAATGCAGCGAGAAGTGTCCATCCGTCGCAAACTACCTGGTACCGCTGCGCATGCCCCGCCCCGCGCATCGCTTGGACCCTGCATTAGTCTGCCAGGTATGCACCTTGGATTGCGCGGTGCTTAGTCCATCGCTTATCATCCCCGAGACTTTATTGCGGATGCCGATGGAGGTCTGATAAGCAATGCCTCCTATGAGAGGTAATTAGTCCGTGTATCGTCCACCGTATCGGTGTCATGGTGCAGGCACGTGTGATCCGGCACTGCCTACTAGCCAACTTTCCAAGATTTGTGCATCGGCTAGATTATAGTGAGGTGTCAAGACTGAGTTTGTATTGTTTTGAACCGTCCATACCATAGCACTCCGATACCAGACTCTACATATCGTAACCAGAAGCACTCGAATCCCGGCTCATACAAGCCTACCATGGAAGCCGAGGAAAGGATGATCGCAGTCGGAAACGCCAACTTCAATACACGTATTTAAAGGCAGGGTTAGTCATGTCCGTCAAGTCTTCATCCGCATCCACACCCTCTACCACAGCGCGCTTCGCATTCTTCTTGTTGCGATACCCATAAAGCAAACGCAGCACAACAGTAATCAGAATACAACCCCCATTAACCCCAAAGATTGTGATCTTCGCACTGATATACCCCGGAGCCTCTTTAGCCCTGAAAGTCTGGGGTCCGATGATGTTTGCCAGACTAAAAGCAATCGCCACCATAGTGGTCGAAACAATCTTCTTCGTATATCCCTGGGTGTTGCTGCCGACGAGCGCGTATATGAGCGCGAGAGGTGCAACGTCGAAATTAATCAGGTAGATTCCTGCAAGGACGCCGCCTTTGTTGGTCTTGGAGAGAAAGGACATCAGACCTGCGCCAATCATAGTTGGGACCATGAGGACAATGATACCAATCCAACGTGCAATGCCTCGCTGGACAGCAAATGTGCAGAGAAGGGTCGCGAAAATGCTAACAACGCCTGAAGGCATGTTGAGCAGAGCGCCTTGCTTGGACGTGTACCCAAATCCGGCGATCAGCGTTGCGGAAAAGGTAGTGATGACTCCGCTGGGGATGCCGATGAGAACTGTATTGACGAAGAGTAGCCAGACTTGCAGGTCACGGAGCGCTTCCCACAGTCCAGCCATCTTAAATACGCGCTTTCCATTTCCGCTCTGATCGGCAGAGATTCTGTATGCGATGAAGCTCTTCTCATCAGGAGTCAAGAATTTAGCGGATGCAACGCTGTCCGGAAGGTAGATGATGACTATCGTAGCCACAATGAGGTTGAAGACGCCAACTGAGATCATCATGATACGCCATCCTGCGAAGGAAATGTGCTTTGGTCCACTTTGTGCGCAGAACGATATAAGGCCGCCAACGAACTGGCCGACACCGAGACCGCAATACCAGATTCCATAGCGAGGAGTCGACTGCTTTTTCGTATACCATGCGGCTGTAATGAGGATGAGAGATGGAGTTATGATGGCCTCGAAGCAACCAAGAAGCGTACGAATAGCGGTAAGTCCAGCGAAGTTCTTGACTGCGGCGGTGCAGCAGAGAGTCACACCCCAACAAAGGACATTGAAACCTAGGACCTTGGAGGCAGGAAACTTCTGGAGAAGGAAGCCTTGAGGGAATTCGGCGATGGCATATCCAATAAAGAATGCTGTTGCTACCCAGGAGAAATCTATGAAACTAGGTTAGATGCGCTCTCATCAATATTATACTTCATAGGCTTACCTTGTCCCTTCATCCCTAGGTCTTTCTGGAGTCCAAGAATATTGGCATAGTTGATGACGACCTTGTCCAAGAATTGCAAGCTTTAGGTTTGTGTTAGAAAGAGAATAGGACAGGCGCAATAGGAGTCTACATACAAGTAGCAGAAAAACATCAAAGGGACGATCCTCCAGTCGATTCTTCGATAAAGCGCAGATTCATCAATATGGCCCGCCTGACCGACGGAATTAGAGTCCATCTGCTTAATCTCGTAGTCGGAAGTTGCTGGCTCAACAGGCTTGACAGAGATGTCCTTCATTTTGACGATATACTGTCAAAAATGATGGAAAACCGAAAGAAATAGTGTTTAACGAAGGTAGTATCTTTGAAACACTTATGTCTTTGTCCAATATCCGCATCTTTTTAGGATCATACATATGCTTTGCTAGTAATGTTCTGGGTCCAGATAAGACCGAATAGTCTTCGGCAAACGTTAGCCCATGAATCGCATGAAACCGATAAGGGAGATACGCCGGAACGTCTTGCGCACGCACAACCCCAGGGCCTACAATGTACCTATGGCATGTCTACCTCACACATGACAAGGCCTATTCACATAGCTTAGGTCTCCGCTACTGCGCATCTGCAATTGAAGCTCTAGGCATTGAGTTTGCGTCTCATGCACCCATCCTTTCGGACCTACACCCAATTAGGCCCTACAATGGCACGCTAGGAGGCTTCCCGAGGTTGTACGGTCTCTAGAAGGAGTGTTCAGGCCCAGCAAATGACCAAGGACTATATGAGGGAGACCTGACAGCATGATGAGTAAAGGCGTCAGTACCATACATATGTGGCCCAATTGCTCTATCCATCGCAGTTGACACGTCGATGAGCTCCATCAAAAAGCAGGCGGTACCTAAGTAGCAACTCTACCCCATAAACTCAGTTGCCAAATTTGAGCCAAATCACTGCCATTTTGATGGTTGTTTGGTTCTTTTTCGATGCCCATCAAAACCAGTGTTCGCATTCCTGCGGGAACCCTGCAGGCACGTGATTGCTCAAATCTTGGAAACCATCCCTTGTGCGGCCGGGGTGCAGATTGCCGATCACATCGTACAACTATGCAACCGTCGCTTCTTAGCACAATACCGTCGGATACAGCAATGCGTTAGTTCCGCCACGTTTGGACAACCACTATCCGCGCTTTGTTGTTGAGAAGGTGACGCTCGCAGTGCCGAGGCCATGCTTGGGGTCATGATTGATTTTCAAGGGTGTTTGTGAAAGGCTGAAGCCGCGCAAAACAGTGTGATCGAGTGCGAGGTTGGAGCTCGAACCGCCTTGTCTTAATCATGCCACACTCGACTGACCCATTTTCTCCATATATACCCTCGAATTGTTCTTGATACTTCGCCCCTCTACTTCAATCTGGACAATTATCGGCTCACTTCATCTATCAAAGTTCCTCCAACATGCCGGCAAGAACAGATACATCAGCTCCACTGTCCATCGCCATTATTGGATCTGGCCTTGGAGGACTTTCAGCAGCGGTTGCACTGCGACGACAAGATCATAACGTGACAATCTTCGAACGCTATGACTTTGGCGGGGAAGTTGGTGCCTCACTGTCATGTGCATCAAATGGCTCAAAATTCCTCCAGGAGTGGGACGTTCCCATCGCTGCCGCAAAGCCTGTAAAACTCAAGTCCTTGATCATGCACGATTGGGAATCCGGGAAGGTCAAATCTGAGTACGATCTCGGAGATTATAAAGAAAAATTCGGCGCAGATTACAATAACTTTCACCGTATCGACATCCACAATGTACTCAAAGAGACAGCTCTAGGGGACGAAGGGAAAGGCCCCAAGTGTGTACTCAAGACCTGGCATCGTGCAGTGGAGATCGACGAAGACGCTGGTAAAATTACTTTCGAGAACGGCGAGACGTTCACGGCGGACGTGATCATTGCCGCAGATGGCATCCGGTCAGTAACTCGTGGCCTTCTGGGAATCACTCCGTCAGTCACACCTTCAACAAGCTGCTGCTATCGTTGCATTATCCCGGCCTCGCGATTGCGGGAGCTTGGCCTCGGCAAGTTTGTCAGCAGCGACGCCATCGAATTCTGGGGTGGCTACGGCATCAACAAAATCGTCATGTCTCCTTGCTCAAATAACGAGGTTGTGAGTTGCTATTGCTTCTATCCTGCTTCGTTCAACGACTTGAAGGAGGACGGATGGAACATATCAACGACCGGACCGAACCTGGTGAAGACTTTCCCTGGACTGGATCCTGATCTACATAAGTTATTTTTGCACGCAGATGACATCAAGATGTGGCGATTGTATGTTCATGAGCCGTATCCTTTCTGGGTCAAAGGCAAAGTGGCCTTGCTGGGTGATGCCGCACATCCCATGCTTCCTGATCAATCCCAAGGAGCATGCCAAGCTATGGAGGACGCCGGAGCACTCGGCATTATCTTCAGTAACAGGTACAACAATCTTGATCTTGGGAAACGACTGGAATTATACCAGATGACTAGAAAAGAACGAGCGAGCAGGGTGCAGGCGGCGAGTGCGAAAGCGAGAACCGATCTCAGCGAGAGAATTGGTTGGAGTAGCAAAACCGACAGGCCCGGAAAACTGACGATTGAAGAGATTTGCGGATATGACATGCATACTCATGTGGCAGAGTTGGTGAAGGGTATATGTGCCGGTTAAACTGTCGAGAGAAAGAGGCAATGCTTGCATTCGGGTCGAATAGTCTTTCATTGGCTCGGGACCCTGGGATAGCAACTTGTTTTGGATAGGGTTTGCGGCGTTCTCTCTCTGTCTTGCACATTGCTTGACAAATAACTGAATCAGAATATGACCAATCCATCCATCTCCTCAAATCGAATTCTGGCCCAGTTGACGACTGCACCAGGACCACTCTGTTTTCTGCGTTTCCAAACACGCTCCAAAAGCTCTCTTGCGTTGTAGACGTACCCAAAGCCACATGTCCTTTCCATCACCGTCAATCGGTCCTGGATGATAAGTCGATGTTCAAGCGAGGAGCATGCTCCACCTGCCATGACCAAAGGGAACAATAGACAGGATTCGAGGGGTGATCCATAGCGGATCTTTTGCGTTGAATTGACGATGCCGTTCACTGCATCCTCAAGGATTGGATTATCGAGTCCATATCCTTCCACTATTTGATGCAACCGGAGACGTAGAGCCCATTCAAAAGCAATCACTGCGTGGTAAGCATCTGGATCACCAAAGCATAGCTTAGAGACGGCTTGGGAAACACCGCCATATTCGTAGCTCCAGCTATCAATGAGCTGCTCTACTTTGGCTGCTTGATGTCGGAATTCGGTATCGGAAGCCTCATCTTTGCGGAAACGTCTTCTATATGCGACAGTATTCACACGGTCCACAAGATGAAACAACGGTTTCGGAATCCCATAGACTGCGGAGTCTTCATCGTCATTACTAGGTTGGAGCACTTGGGGTGTGTTGGTAGCATTTTGCGCTACAGTGGCAGTCACATCGCCTTGATCTTCAACTTCTCCTATGATAGGAGGGCGACACGTCGATGTTGTCGTAGCCGAATCCAGAAAATGATACAGGCGTACGAGAAATCGGTGGTGCGAGGTCATGCCTCCCCGCCGCTTTTGAGTCTGTAAGGCGTCGAGTAGGCGTTTCGCCCCGGTGAGGTGAAATTTCCAAGATGTTGATACGCCATCAAAAAGCTCTGTCATACACAGAACAAGTGAAGAAACAAGCGCTAGATCTGCTGCCGTTCTGTCAACTTGCGGCAACAACACAGCCAAGGACTGGGTTGCTTGACTTTGATGAATTGTTCCCCTTTCCGCTAACTCAGGCACGCATTTCCGCCAGTGTTTTGCAGAAAGAGCTAGAATCGAATTCAGAACTATCTCGTTCTCAGCAGCCAGGGGTAGCAGATTCTTCATGTAGGGATTCTCTCTAGTTGTCCCGCGTCTAGAGAGAATTGGCGCGACAATGTGTATAAAATGATTGAGTAAGGCACGATCCTCGCAGGATGTAAGATCTGGAAATGGGGCCGGTATTATTAGAGATAAATCGGACCCGGATGGACTCGTCGATTTGTCCGTCTCATCTAACAGCATGATAGGCGACATGACAGATAGATTCGGCCAATCTTGGAATTCCATGTCGTTAGGGAAATCATTGATGTTTATATCATAGTTGATCTCTGGCATCCAATGTAGGGTCTGAGGTTCGTTGTAGCCAGGAGCAAGTGCCTCTGCGAATTCGACCGCGTTAGATTGACCGTGTGTCGACGAGCGTAGACTGCTCGGGCTCGTGAGCATATCGCCGCTGGAGGTTGAACGCCGATGGCCTCGTTCTGTCGGCCATTTGCAGGGTAGATTCAGCCGTCGACAATCTGCACACTTGGGTTTGACTTCATCGCACTTCTTCCTCCTATGTATGCATTAGCTTTGAGCTATTATAGGCTCCAATCGACTGACCTCTTCTTACAAGGGAAACATCCGGTATGGACGCGCGTAATCTTGGCTTTGGGCTTGCCACCATTCGCGATCGCATCCTTATCCACCAAATGATGCCCTCTAGCCTTCGGGACGCAAGGTACAGACAGACCTTTGGTCTAAATTAACACGCAACTTGCAGGGGCGAACGGAGCGACATACGAAGACATCGAGAACATGGTGAGGAGCCGTCACACGCTTGTTTCTGGAGCCAGTCAGGAGCGGAACGTCAAGTAATTCATGCGAAGGGAATGGGCTCACTATTTCGGCACATCGAGCACAAACGAGACGCTGGTCAGACTTCGAAGTCATCCTCAGCGTAAATTAATGTCATGATGCGACTGCGGAAAAGGATGGAATAGCTTGAGGGAATAATGGGGAATGGCAAGAGACGTACGCCGTGCATGGAGATAGCATCCTATCTAGCCTAGAGATTGGGCACCTTGAGAAGGAGAGGGCTAGTGTCCGCTGATAAGGTAGCCGGCATCGGCTCGAGCTGGATTAGCGTACTCGCCAAATCACGTGTCCTGTCATTTCACGGCCTGGAAATTAATGGCAACGAGGCGATGTCCTTTTATTGGTTTTGCTATATTATTTATCATGAAGCGCTAACCTGATCTCCCGACTTGTCATGTCGATAAACTGAGAGGCTTGCCACAGATCCTTATCCATGTGCATAAAAGGGTGCGGAACCCCAGGAAACCTCTTGATAGTAACCTCATTCCCGTTCTCCACCAACAAATTCGCATACCGCTCGCCCTCATCCCTGAGAGGGTCACAGCCAGCAGTATACACGACCGTCTTCGCCAGATCTTTCATGTTCGGCGCGTTGAGCAGGTTCAGATACCAACCGATTCGCTTTCGTATGGCCTTGTTCTCCGCCGCACCTTTGGGTATCGAGTCTGACTTGAGCTTGTCAAACCATGACAGTCGTTGCCAGTTCAGTGTTGGGGCATGCTCATTCTCTTGCATGGACTTGAAGGGGGATTCAGATGCGCTCTTATACTGTCCCAGATCGTCGATCACCGGGGTGCCTGCGCAGACAAGCTTAAGAGGCAACTTAGCATCTCGAGAGAGATGAGCCATGACTAGAGCAATATTTCCTCCTGCGGATACGCCGCCTACTGAAATGCTCTCGGGTATGATGTTGAACTCTTCCCGACCGTTCTTGTGTATGTATTGTAGTGCCCCGAAGGAGTCCTCGATTGCAGTTGGGAACGGAAACTCTGGCACGAGACGGTATGCAACATCGATGACAACAACATTTGCTTTTACGCAAATGTGCTTGCAGATATGTGCTTCGGTGTCCAGATCTCCCAATCCCCATCCTCCGCCGTGATAGTCTACATGGACCGGCCATGGACCCGCGCTGGCAGGTTCGTAAACTCTGATGTCTATCGAAACGTCGCCTTCAATCTTGACAGTCTTGTTATATACCCGCCCCGGCTCGGGTGCTGGGCCTGTTCCGTACGAGTAGAGGACAGAGTATTTCGTGCGAAGTATTTCGAGGTTGATCGGCTGCATGGGAAGCTTTGCGACATTGTCGTTATATAATTGAACGAACGCGGGATCGAGACGATCGAGCATTGAGGGATGGATCGGCTGGAGCGCGTCGTGTTTTGTGCCGTTGATTGCCATTGTGGTTGTAGTTGATGTATGGTTCTTTCTCAAGATTTGGAGCGTTTAGTTTATACCGTGTCTACGGTACCGTGCAATTTGCTGGCATCTCTTCTCTATGAGCATGTCTACCTCTATCTCACCTCGAAGGCAACAAGTAGCTGTGTAAGCTGGCACCTGAGCGCGCTCGGTGATGCTCACGACGGAGAGGTCCGCAACTTTGCGACGGAGACCCCGCAATCTTTGCGACGGCTGCATCCATCTGATTATCGCGCTCCACAGATTAACACCTGAAGATCATCGATGCTAGGCACGCAGAGGCGCCCAGCCAAAACATGGTAGCGCTTTGGGTAGACACGGGATGTTGATGGGATGAGGTTGAGATGGACGAGCATGCTTGCTATCAGAAAACATTGATTGGAGAATGACTACGAGTGAGCGGCACGTGCTGTATACTCATTTAGCGACGGGACACGACTCGAGACCGGGAGCGACATGCGCATCATCCACGCCTCCACTTCATACTCCGTCGCTACTCTAACAGCTCGGCCCACAGAGCTATCTTTGTTTAGATAACAACGCGCCCATCGTTGAGCTGCCAGACGCTGGAACTTGGCACCATGCCTCTCACTCAACTCAGAATGACGAGCAGGCTGGATACGTCGGACTCAATGAGCAGGTGTCCAAGTTGGCTCATAGTACCTTTCGCCGCCGCGTTTGTTCAATGTCAAGACATTTTTATTGTCGCCAATGGCACTGCTACAACCAGCGCCTGTCCTACTAGAACTTCAGCTCCGAGTGGTTCCAACTACTCGTATTCGGATTGGGAGTATGAACAGACCACAACCCTGAGGTAAGTACTCAGTCATTGGGGATTCCCATGCCCAGTCACTAACGTGATCAAGATATGGAAAGATATTATGTGTTTACAAGAATGTGAGAAACCAAGTAGATACAAAAGATCAATACAACTAGCATGGTGATATACAATACTGCCATTGAAGAAGGTCGGCACGCCCGAACTCTGTATATGTTGTAAAGCCTAGCTGCACATGCGGCTGATGATGGGGCGCGGCGCGGCGCCCCACGGATGATGCGTGTTAAGCGGCTCATTAGCGAAACGTCAGTGCTCGCGCCAGTTCTCCAGGGTCGAACATTTTCTCGAAACGCAGACATCGGCTTGCACACGCACTCGACGCCTCCTTCCCCAACACCCCGCCAGGCGCATGAGCGTCAGCATGGCAAAACGAAAGCGAGGTGACGGCGAGGCTCAGCCCGTCGACATCGGGCTCGGTGCCACACTGGCCCACCTTCGGGGCGACGAGCAGCCCGGCAATGCGCCAGTGCCAATGCCAATGCCAATGCCAGTGCCAGCGCCAGCGCCAGCAGCCGCCGTGGACCATGATGACGGCCCAGGTTGGACAGTCGTTGGCGGGTCCAAGAGGAGGCGGAAGGAGCGCAGTGCACCTGACAACCACGGCGGCAGGAGCTCGACATCGCCCGCGCCGCCCTCTCCTCGCGCCGCGCCCTGTCCCTCGTCCTCAAAGCATGCCCCGTTCGATAACCCCTTCTCGGCCAAGGACGCGCAGCTTACTGGTGACGGCCGGCCTTCGCCCCCAGAGAACCCCTTCTCTACCCACGAGCCGTTGGCCAGGGACGAGCGCAGGAAGGCGCGCAAGCTGGAGAGAAACTACCCAGCCATCGAGCACTCGCATCATGCCCGCCTGCAGGCCCACGTGAAAATAACAGATCTGCAATCACTGGTGCTCTATCTGCTTGCAGACGGAAATGCTCCGCAATGGGTGTCGGTGCGCAATCGCACGAGTATCCACCAGGTTGTCATGCTGATGGTGCCCGGACTGGAACTTGGCATGTTCAATGGCGACGTTGCTCTTGATTCTGCAACGCCCCCCAAGTCTCCTCGTGTCGGAGAACCAGGGCATGACCCGACTGACACTGCAACCACTGTACAAGCCAGCGCGAAGCCTAAGCGAGTGCACATATCACCAGATGACTTCTACCCGGCCAGTCTTAGACCAGACAGGCTGCCCACATCACTGAAGTCTCTTTCCGACATCTTCGCCCATGTATGGCCTGTCAAAGCACAAGGCGAGCACCGTGCCAACCAATACATCCGGGTACACTCGCCCATCCATACCATGCTAACCTCGCAAATCCCAAAATCCCAAGAAGAGAAGCAAATGAAGAAGAACGGAAATCACAAAGGACCCATGCCGCAGAACTCGAAGCACTGGGAGAACAAACGCACACGCATCACCGAATACATTGCCACTCTTACTGAACAGCAAGAAAATGAATACGTTCTCCACCCAGCAATGTTCACAACACCAGAGTCCAAAGGAGCTGCCCATCAGAGGAGGAAACTGGCTAAGCAAACTTCCGACGACGGCTGGGTCGACACCAATGTTGCCCGGCTCGAAGACGGACATGTACCTGAGAACGAGTTTGAGCAGGGCAGTGTCACCGCCGGAAGACACATAATCTCCGTCGACTGTGAGATGTGCAAGGCTGAAGACGACCAACTTGTGCTCACGCGAATTAGTCTTATGGATTGGGACGGTAGCGTGCTTCTCGACAAGTTGGTCAAACCCAATGTCACCATCAAAGATTATCTGACCCAGTGGTCCGGCATTACAGCAGCTATGCTGCAACATGTCACAACCACTCTGGCAGACATACAAAAAGAACTATTGGAACTCATCACACCGCGCACGATCCTTGTGGGACATTCACTAAACTCGGATCTTAATGCTCTCAAGATTACGCACCCCTTCTTAATCGATACTGGCATCCTCTATCCACACCCTCGCGGACCGCCGTACAAACAGTCGCTAAAGTGGCTCGCACAAAAGTACCTTAAACGCGAAGTTCAGAAAGGTACCCAAGGCCATAACAGTGTCGAAGACGCCCGCACCTGCCTCGATTTGGTCAAACAGAAGTGCGAGAAAGGTCCGCGATGGGGATCTGGCGACACGAATGCGGAATCTCTCTTCAAGAGGCTGGGACGCGCAACACGACCAAAGGCAATGAATGAACCTCGTGCCGGAGCCGTCATCGACTGGGGCGACCCAAACCGTGGACATGGTGGCCAAGCCCACATCTCCATGGGATGCAAAACAGACAGTGAAGTTGCTGAAGCTATTGACCGCGTTATGAAGGGTCAAGTCGAGGGCAAAGAAGGTGCGGTCGAAAAGGTAGATTTTGTGTGGGCGCGTCTACGTGAGCTCGAGCTCGCCCGTGGTTGGTGGGACGATGCGAAGACGGCTGATGTCGAAGCCATTCGGCAAAATGCGTTGCAAAGGTTGGGACTCTCGAAAGAAGGAGACGACGAAGATATTGAGGTCAAAGGTCCCGAGCTCGGCGACGCAGTCGCTCGCACGGTTGCCCATATCGTGCAAATCTACGACTCTTTGCCACCCTGCACAGCCTTTATCGTGTACAGTGGCACAGGCGATCCTCGAGAAATACGCCGTCTACAAGCCATGCAACAGCAGTACCGTCGCGAATATGCTACGAAGAATTGGGACAACCTCAGCGTCAAATGGACAGATACCGAAGTGCAGGCTCTTTCCAAAGCTTGTCAAGACGCCCGCAACGGCGTTGGCTTTGTCGTTGTAAAGTAAAGGAGTATTTGTGCCTCGCTTGTACTACACGCAACGAAGCGTGGAGTAGTACATTGTGTTTCAAGCGCACGTCGCATACTAATGTAGGCGCACGCGGAGCACAGTGCCGCTTCTTCAGACTCGACATATGGCGGTCTGGCATTGTACCGATCCGGTGGTGTTCGGAGGGCATACCCGCTGGTAGAAAGGGTACTGGAGGCAGAATGCCTTCTGCGGCTTGAAGGATATCGGTAGTAGACGTTGGGCTTCTACAGGTGCTTATCTCAGCAGAAAATTCCTGCACGGATGTCGATACATCTTTGACATGCAGGAAGTTATGACACATTCATGTCGATACTTCCTTGCAGGAAAGCGCTTTAGCGCATAGCGTTCTGCCGCACCATATCGGGCATGGATAGTAATTAGCATCATAGCAAAAAGCACAGGTTTGATGAGACCGACTATTTACAGCGTGACTAAGACAACGCGGTATTTCTCATATGGCATCCAGAATAAACTCCCGTTATGTCTCTGCTAACCCTAGTATAGTATAGCAGTTGCGTTAGGGCGCGATTGTCAATGGCATGCCCAGGACGCTTGCGACGCGAGGCGGCTTTTTGGAAATAGAGCTTTTGAGCGCTTCTATCCAGTGTTGGCGCTAGGCCGCGAAGGGACCCATGCATGCTACCTACTAATCATGGAAGCACCTCTGCTAATTATTATTTTCACGCCGTCATCCCTTCCCTCTTTAAGCTTCTCACACGTTCGTTTCTGGGGCAAGCTCCTGCTCTGTCCTTGGCCTCGACGCTGCCTATTCTTGTCCTCTCCTTTTTCGCCACATTTTCGCCGGGAGCGTTGAAGCGCGCGTTTTTGGTATTCGCGTACCAGCTGCAACAATCTCGGACGCTTACATGCCTAATACTTCCGCCATTGCCCGACTCTAACGACTGAACCGGATGAAGCATGCGTGCCGCATCTGCGCCTCACCTGTAGCCACGCAATACGCACGACACACAGCGTAAAAGGTTGGAGCTCACTTCGAGCGCTACCTCACTATCGCTGAAAGTTGCCGTCTTTGTCCCTTTTCATGAGCTGTACCCACTCTTGGCCTGGCGCGATCCACAACTCATGGCGGGCACGAGACGGCGCTCTCGTGTTAGTGACACGAGTACGCATCGAACTCAGCGCTCCGTGTCTCATTCGACGTCAGTTATCGAAGGGACCGCAGGCGCTGTGGCCTCCCAGGCGGCAGAGATGGCAGAGAGTGTTAATGAAGGCTCTCCCCGTCCTGACTCGCCCGGCCATCGCTCGACGGAAGGCTTCTGCCGGAATTGTAGTAACAATATCGGCGAGTTCTACAATTCATGGATCAAAGTGACGGGCAGCTATTTCGTCCCAGCGCTGCTCGGGTCTTACAGAAGCCTGCTGAAAAGTACCGGCAAGCAAAAGGCGGCGTCAAACGGTACCGATTTAGAAGGATGGTAAGCTTCCCTCGCATTGAGCCCTTTTCGCATTGTCGCACAGTTCTTTTCCTAGTCGAGCGACCAAGAATTCCCTTACCATATACGACCTTATCCCGGTGCCAATCACTAGTACATGGTTTATTTTTTCCCCTAAGCGCACCTGCGCTAGTCTGCGCCCAAATAATTTCCACACTATACATGATCATCTATTAAACCCGCCCACCCGCATTTCGCATTACATTCGATCGCCGACACGTTGACTGACACACCACAGTACCATTCAACCGTTGTCTTGCCCAGCTCCCGGCTGCACCGACTCGCCAATTGGGTTCACCGTTGTCGATGCACCCGCAGGAAAGAAGAAGTTCCGGTAAGCTCTGCTGGCTATTTTTTGTTCTATTTGTCTTTTCCTTTAGTTTTGCTTGATTCGGCCCTTTTGAGGTTAAGCCTCTCTCTCTCCTGTCTCCTCTCATCTCATGCATGCTGCTTTGTGGCGCATTAATGCCGGGATGTTGCATGCTTATCGCCTGCGGCAGGTATTAATTGCACTAAGACTGATTGTATAATCAATTCACCATTTCTATAGCAGCACTTTGCCCGCTAACCTTTATCTTCCGTTACAGTGGCCGCGACTTCTTTAAGCTAAATCGCATCGAGCTGCGATGCAAAGTATCACCACACCAAACCATTGTGGTAGAACCCCGGGTGGACTCAGCACCAGAACTGTTGGCCGTTGAGGATTCCGCCAGCCCCACGCCTGATCCGGACGCAACGGCAACCGCACCACCAATAGAAGCCATGGAGATCGACTCACGCCCACCGGCATCCCAACACTCCGGCCTCCACCACACCAGGCACGAGCAACACCACGAACACGCTCTCCAGCATCCGCCCTTGCAGCAGCTTGAAGCCGACAGGCAGTCACTGCCACTGCCCTCGTCAGTGCGATCTCCTCCAGCGCTAGCCTCGCTGCACGCTATCCCACAGAAAGGACCAAGCAATCCGTTACCGTCGACTTCCCCCGCCGTGCAGCCCATCCACGAGGCTCAACACGCTGCGCAAGTACCTTCCAGAGAGACTGCTGTCAAACCGACAAGCGGTACCCAGGAGTTCCCCTCCATTCCATCTCAGTCACGTTCTCCTCGCGAGCTGCATCATGCTAACGGCCACCAATACCCTCGCTCGCCCCGCGAGGTCGGACTTGATGCCATTGAGCGCCTGCAAACACAGATTTCACAGAATAGCGGTGCCTTGGCTGCCCATACCCGTGACATAAGGCGGGGTGAAGAATCCTTCCAGCAGCTTGAGGATTCACTTCGTCGAGAGTTTCAAAGTCAACTAATTCGCCAAAGCGGAGATATCCAGAGAGTGGACGAAGCAGTAGCGAGACTACATCATGAGATGCAGGGTACGCGACAAGTGATGGAAGGCCTCAGTCGCGAGTTGCATGCTTCGAGAATTGACAGGCAATCGCGAGGTTCGACTATGCCACCAGGTCAAACAACTAGCGTCCAGGACTCAGCGCTCGAACTCATGGCGCAACAGATCGCTGTTATCTCGCAAAAGGCGAATGAAGTCGACTCGCTAAAAATCACGATCGAGATTATGAAGAACAAAATCCAGCGACTCGAGGAGGTAGCCATGCCAGCGCCTTCCCAGTCAACGCCACAAGCATATCAGTCTCCAAGAGAAACAACCGGACTTCCTTCTCAGTCGGCTCACACCGCAACTTCTTTCAACCCGGTAGCCGCCTCGCACATGACCCCGGGACAACCTTCGAAGCCTCAAACCTACTACTCTTTCGAAAATCCATCAACAACTACACCGGAGACATCTCAAAGGCCCTTGGCTATGCCAAGCCAGAGTAGTGGGTGGGCTACTGTTAATGCTGGTGTAAAGCGGGCCCTCCCAAATGGCGTGGAAAGTCCACACGAACCTAGCAAACATATACCTGGGTCTCCAAAGCGTCAGAGGCTAGCTGAGCCACCTGTGACCTATGAAGCAGCGCTAGCCCACACGGATACTGAAGGTCCAGAGGCTCGAAGTCAACTTTACGCGCATACATTATCATCGCAACATCCTATCCCTGAGTCCGTCCTTGCATCACAATCACAACATCCAGTCTACATTCCATATGGCACCCAAGATGGCCCTGCGGACGATAGCTGGCGGCCTGAGTCTCAGCGTATCATTGAGCATCGCCCTCGTGGTAGAGGCCGCGGTGGAGGGTCGGGCAGTCGTGGCGGAAGGGGCAGGAAGAGCATGCCGGCCCAGACTCATACTCTTAGGACGCCAGAATGGGAGAATGATGACTGGCAAAGAATTTCGGATTCGCAGAATGGCCCGGACGGATATTACAACCATGTTGCACGTTCAGGGCGAGGGATCGCGCGCCGTGGTAGCGGAGGCGGTGGTTCGCGTGGCGGCTATGCGTCCAGCGACCGAGCTGTGAGCTTAGGTCTTCAAGGTGTGACCGCTGGTATGGGCATTGGATCTCCCGGCGATCCATACTCGCACACGAAGAAGTCTCGGACCAAGCCGATCCGTAACGCTGACGGCGTGCTCATCCGGAAAGACGGTCGCCCAGACATGCGATCCCAGTCTTCGGCCGCGAACCTGCGCAAAGTGCATGCACGAAAGGAAGGCGATCCCAACCAGTCGCCGTCCAGTTTCACGCCTACCAACCTGCATTACTCTGATTCCGCCGGCGGGCCAGATACGCCAAGTCCAAGCGGCTATGGTCCGGATCAGGGCGTCTCAGCTAGTGTACATAAGAAGCACAGTGCGATCATGGACAAGATGTTTCCGAGTGGCGTTGACGAATCGCGTAAGCAACATGACTATACCCGTCAGGTATTTGAAGAAGATCATGATCACACGGTACATCCACGCACGCATAACCATCATCATACCAGCATGTCTTCGCTTCAGATTAAGAGAGAGCATGTTGAGCAGAGTCATGTGGATGACTCACAGACTCCTGAGGAGGGAGATGTGGATATGGATGGTGCGGAAGATCATGCGAACGATGAAGGACAAACACCTGACAACCAGGGCGATAACTCGGCACGCAACTATCATGAAGTGCAAGCGCAAGAAGGTCCGGTGCAGGACAGGCCGAGAAAAAATGGTACGCAAACTGTTCCAGAGACTCAGGCAATAGACAGCTCGGCCACGTATGGTGTCGACTCCACGCAGGTTGCTTAGGCTGATCTCAACATCATGTGGGGCTGTCAGTTTTCCAAAGTATAATACAATGCCTGAGGTGTCACTACATGCGTTATGTATTAATTTCTCTTCACTTCAAAAACCTGTTCAGGAGCAACACCTCAGGGCCTTCCACTTGTATGTTATGCATTACACTGTCGGATATACCCAGTAATATCTCATGTAAACTGTGTTAGTCACCTTCCACTGATTTGACTCGCTGATTACACTTCTCTGATAATGTGCCACGTGCCACCACTGTTGACTTCATATATCTTCATATCTAGTATCAACTGCCGACCCATACTTGCACATTGCCGTTCCCGGGCTCAGTCACGTAAAATACATATTATAGATAAATTGTTGCATATCTAAGCATTTGTGTTGAGATCGGTGCTGTTGTTTTGCCGCTTGTTGGGTAAATTGCTGCCTTTGATATGCCTCTAGTCGGAAATTAGGCGCCGATTGTTGTTGGTGTTTCGGATTGAAGGAACATTCGTTTGAGCCTAGGTTGCTAGTTAGGTCAGATCTTCGGCAAGGATCAAGGAGCGGTATATCGAAGTGTTTATGTATGATCTTCACTCTCAGGTATGGTGCCATGACGTGAAAGAACGGGCTATTTGAGGCTTGTTTTTGGTACGGCAAAGCACCTCATGAGACCATCATATTGCACTATTCCCATCGCATTTCTGATTCATGAACAATATCCTGGGATTCTCGAAGTAATCACGATAAAAAGAGACTGAAGCTGTTGGGCACATTCCCATTCAATTTAAAAAGCCCAGGCCTTGCATACTTTGTGGTAACATAAGCGAATGACAAATGCGAGGAGAAAAGGCCGTATACTGTCCCACTGACGCCGATTACTTAGCAGATGACACCCACAAACCCGGCCTCCTGCACTTTCACTGCCTCTTCAAATGTATCCACCTTCTTGAACTTCTTGGGATGCACATTCTTTTTACCCTGCTGTACCATAGCTCCAACAAACATGATAGAATCGCCCTTGAGTAGCTCGTAGTACATTAGCATTCCGGCTGCCTTCCTGCCCTCCGCTACAAGTAGTTTGCTGCCCGAAGGCCTGTGACGATTCTGCGTGACGATAAGGAAGTTGAGGTTCTCAGTCTCCTGCGAAACAACGCTCGTGTCCAGTGCTCGTGAGAGAAATACGGATGGAATGTCAATGGTTGTGGGATCGTAAAATGGCGACCTATCTCGGCCCCGTCGAACAGGTCGCACAGTAGGAAACCCGGCATCTTCGCCGTCAGAGTCGACTCCGCCAAGACGCCCGCGCCCGCTTTCGATGAGGAATGTGTCCTCGACGCCCAGAGAGAAGAGCCAGGACCACTTCTTAACATCCTTGTCGGTAAAAGGAAAAGTGGTGAGGTAAACACTACCGCGCGCAGGAAACGGCAGGTCAGCGATGCCATCGTATTTGGACACCTTATCCAAGAGTTGGGAAGAGGAGGTGATTAAGCTAGTTGTGTCCCGTGTGCCAGGCTGCCGAATGCGGACGGGTGACACTGAGTAGCGGCGTATGTAGTTTGGGCGGGTGCGACGCGGGCGACGGTAATCGTCGTCGAGGGTATTGATGGATTCGATGCTGTCCTGACGAGCGAGCCCAGGCCTGCTAGCATCACAGGTGCATTCCGTGGGATCTTTCTTCTCATCCGAGGCCGGCTTAGTGTTGATGGTCAATTCGATCCTGGGTTCAGCTGCTGGTGCCGAAGCATTGTTGTCGGTGGAGGCCATTGTGTTGATGCGTGTTGTAGTAGGATCGACGAAGGTCCACTCGTTGTCGATTGATATGGGCATATAGGTAAGTATAGCTACGAATTGCAATGCGACGAAACGCAAAATAAAAGCTGTGAAGATACTGAAAGCGTCGAATAGAAATCGCATGCTATATATGCGACTGTTTGGCGTCTTCGACTCCCCGGAAGCACAGCCTTCTGTCTAGACTAGCAATCGACACCGAATCAGATCGCAAAGCAGCAACGGAAGCTGCTTATATGGGGCTGATCTCGTGCAAGGATCTCTACAAATGGTGACCTCGTCTCATCTCACGCTATCTCTTGTTGATTTGCTGACAGCCTCCAGGCTGCTGCTTAGCGAACGCAAGACACACTCGGAAACTACCTGAAGGCTGTCAGCTGAGATGTGGAGAAGAGCAACGCCTCAGAGAAAGGTGCGCTATGCGAGGTTTGGCGATGCTGTGCATCTGTGGCGTGTCTGCCTAACTGCTGCCTCGAAGGCTGGGTGCATGCATATCCATCTCCCTCCCAGAGAATTCCAGCGGCTAATATGCGAAACTATTTAGACTCTAGAACAAACTTCTGCGCCTAAGTCCGTGAAGTAGCTATTATCACTAAACTGTGTGATGTACTTTGAGAGTCGATAGACTTCATTTTCAGCGAATTGTGGGGAAGGAAATAATAATAGCGGATGAGAGATGGTGTAATGTGAAATGATCGCGGAATTTGCCGAGTACCTATACGTGACCAACTGGAAGGTAAACTAGTTTCACAACCATCTACATGATAGGTTTCATACTACTAAAGCAATACCTCGCAACTTTCCATTCGCCATCCACCTTCTGACAAATGAAGATCTCCTGATTATGATGACTTTCCTGCGTGCCTTTCCTTAACCAATGTTTCGTCCCTGCAGCTGTCGTCCGTGCAAAAGCCCACTCCTCGTTCATGACCACAATTTCATCAATGGAAAAGTCGATTTCCAGTCTGATGGTGGAGAAGATGCGCTCGTACGAAGATGTGAGAGCATCGGTGCCTACGGCGGGTTGGTGGCCTGGGGCCATTAGGACGCCATCTTTGGTGTAGATTGAGAGAAGATCTGGTATAGAATGTGAGGCTAGGACAGCGCCGTAGCGGTGTAGGAGGGAGGTAATTTGCTCTGTATCGGACACTATGATGAGTTAGTGGTCGGCTCCGAGCGTTCGTTGTACAAGCTCACTTTTGTGATTTTTTCGTAGTGTTGCTAAGTCGTTACGTAGGTACGGGCATCCACGTTGATCTATATTAGCCAACAGGATAGTGATCGCAGTAAATGCATCGTCTTCTGTTATATATTACAAGTCATGTTTAGCTTTAGGCCACTTTCAAAAGTGGTGTTGAATGTTGAAGTTGTTGACAGACCCACGTAAGGTGGCCAGCTAGACCCACCCCCATCTTTGACTACTACTTCTGTCACCATTTGGTTCAACGCATCGCTACATTCGCACAACATCGGAAAATAAACAGAAAGTATGAGACATGCGAACAATATGCCTAGCTACCCTCACATACCTACGCTTACGTGATCGATCAAACAACTTACAGTACAAGAGGTCGTCGATAGGCTGACAACGACAAGTCGATACAGTAGCTAGGAGTTCTTCACACTACTCAGATACCCAGGAGAGATATGTTATATGGTCAAATTCAAAAGACGTCTTGGCATCTGCAGGTGATGCTTTGTAAGAAAATGGGGTTTCCAGTACTGTGGTATCCGTGTCTTAGTCTATATATTATGCCGCTATCTAGTCGGTCATCAATGTTCTCTAACTACTACTCTTCAGTAAGGAACAGTAGGCGCTTTCTCTGATCCATTCGTCCTCTCATAGTAGTGGATTGCACCTTCAGCCTTCGCGCAGTTGGTCAAGTAACTTGCTGAAGCGTTGACCGGAATAGCGTTGCCTTCTTGGGGGCGTCCATAGACCTAATTGGGCGTCAGCATATAGCTTTGTTACACATATGAGCTGCCCTGGAATGGAGAGACACAATGACTTACATGCTCGTAGTACCACACCTCAGTCAAAACAGTAAACCCATTGTCCGCGCTACCTTTACCAGCGGCCGTAGTGTTGTATCTTGGGCCAGAGCAACCGAGGAATGGAACACCGCCATGCTTCTCGAACAGAATATCTCTTACTTGGGAATAGGTATAGGTCGTACTATTGGATGGCGTGATACACCCCTCCTCTAGCCAATCGAAGGTCGGGAACCTCTTGTAGTATTTGATTGCCGTTTCGAAGAAGTCAACAACTTCCTCGTGTTGACGATACTGCGGGCCATAGCAAGGTACATTGAAAGTGCTATAGCAAGTGGCGTGTTTGCTGAACTCGTGTGCCCAGAACCTGTTAGAGTAGTAGTGAGTTAACAGATATGAGATAAATTGTTGGACTATTTACTAACCCTGCGTTGTCTTGGAGCCACCCGATCCAATACGTGTTCATATATTCAAGTAAATCGTAGCGGCCGAAGGGTTCGAGGAAGGTACCAATGTTCGGCCCAGTATAGGGGGTGACGACGGTGCCATTTGGCAGACCATTGGTAGTGTTCGGCGAGGGGATCGGGTCATACTGGCGGTTCAGATCACAGTATTGTGTGTAACTGCCGTTGCAGAAATCGGGCCACAATCCTGCTCGTTCTATCAATAAAGGCTGAATGTACCAGGAAACCAGTACACAGACCATGCAAAGTCCATGTATCTGTAGGTAGTAGCTGGCCCTGAGACTCAAGTCCGGTGTAAGTGTCCCAGAATTGGGTGGTGAGGACAAGGCCACCGAATGTCTCGACACAGCATGAGTCGACTTTCGAAGGGTCTTGCGGAGGGCAAGAGAGGAGCGGCGCCTGAAGTTGGCAGGTGTGGTTCAATGGGCTTTGATCGGGGTAAAGCTGTGCATTTGCTATGCTAGCAAGCAGAGCAGCTATGCCTGCCTTCGTGAGGATGCTCTTCATCTTGGGTTGGTGGTTTGAAGTCAATTGAAAGGAAAACAACTATTGAACCATGCCTGACGCCCTACCGGGAACCTGGCAACTATAAGTCTTCAAAAATTTGGTCACGGTCTACAGCTTCATCGAAGTTCTTTGCCTCATTCGGAAGGTCCGCAGTACCTGCAGGGAAGCTAAAATGCAAGCATGCTCTCACGTGTGTGTGCCATTGGTCGATAAGACAAGCAGGCTACGCAGGCCGGGTCTCGAAGCTTGTACTGACTGGAGCTGCCTCCGGGCGATGATGCAGCTGAAGCTTGCTTGATAGTGAATGGCGATGCTCTGTGCAGAATGGCGCTCGTGATAGTGGATTGGAGGTTCGAAGGCATTACCGGAAGAAAGAACGTGGGCCGTGCGATAGGCAAGCGATCCGGATTTGAAGCTCAGCCGAAGAGGTCCTCACGGATGTCACCGACGGCTTGCCCAGGGACGAAAGCGCCGCCAGACAACGACATTGGCTTGTTGTACGTAAGACGCGTCTAGGAAAACATTGGGAAGACAGACAGGCGGCTATATCCAGTTCACAACTACGAAGCTCTCGCGACTCGGCGGTCCAACTCACACTCCGTGATTCCGCTTTCGATCTCCATTCCTATCCATAACATCATCACTTGCGCTAGACAATAACAATGCGCGCCTAAGTTAAAGGCCTTCTGCGCCCGCGCAGTTTTTTAGACATTTCGAAAACCATACGATGCCGCCAACATCGACCTTGAGTCACTTGTTGCCGCGCAAGCCAGAGTCATACACCACAGCCCACCACATCGGTAGCCCTCCCACAAGCTTCAAGAATCCATGGCCTTCGTATACCTCGTCAGGAATAGTCTCTGCCATGCGCACACGCTTCAACACACCGAAGAACTTCGTCCGTGTCCCCGCTGATCGCCTCGGCCTAGTTCAAGTGCGCAAGCCAGACTTTACGCGTACGACTGGAAATGCACTGAAGGCGACTTGGATAGGCCACGCCAGCTTCCTCATTGAAACAACAGCTGCAGAGAGAAGCCAGAGGGGAATGAGAATCCTCCTCGACCCTGTCTGGAGCAATCGCGTCGGCCCCTATGGCATGGTCGGACCCGTAAGAGGTACGGAAATCCAACCACGCATATTGTTCGAATGTATTGCTAACATGTGAACAGTATGTGACTACTGTCATAAGTTCCTAACTTGAGTCTGGTCTTACAAGAGTATGAAGAATAGTGCTAAGCAAGTCGCTACTTCTAGTTCACGCCCCCACCGTGCACAATCGACGAGTTACCCGAAATAGATGCAGTATGCATTAGCCACGACCACTACGATCACCTCGATTCGGACACATTGCGCAAACTCGTGGCGAAGCAAAAAGGGGACTTGCGCTTCTTCTGCGCGCTGGGTGTAAAGGAAGTCTTGACAGGGCTTGGAGTGGGCATTGAAGCTGCACAAGTTACGGAGATGGATTGGTGGGATGGCATCACGATATCGAAAGAGGATGTAAGTAGCGTGGACTTGGTCTGTACACCTGCGCAACACCGCTCTGGTCGTGCGCCGTGGAGCTTTGACCGAACGCTGTGGTGTAGCTGGGTCATTAAAGAGCCCTCGCTATCCGGCAAGAGGCTCTTCTTTGCTGGCGATACTGGTTATTGCCATGTAACGTCAGATACCCAGTACTCCCATGAGGATGCTCCGCATCCGCCATGTCCAGCTTTCAAGGAGATAGGAAATCTGTATGGGCCGTTTGACCTCGCCTTACTCCCCGTCGGTTGCTTCAAGCCGCGTTCGATTCTGTCGGGGCAGCACTCGAGCCCCGAGGATTCATTATCGATTCATAACGATGTGCGCAGCAAGAAAAGCATAGGTATGCATTATGGTACCTTCAGGGGGCAATTCTCAGCAAGCTTCGAGCCTGTTACCGAGCCGCCTGAGCGATGGAAGAAAGCGGCTGAAGCCAAAGGGTTGGACTGGGGTGTAGATATTGGTTTATGTGAAATTGGTGAGACTTGCATAGCGTAGCTTGTGTCAACGCATGAGTGTGCAATTGACTTTTCCACTTGACTAAAGTACACTTGTTTGTACATTCATCAAATGATGTTTACTTCTCCCACGGAATACTCCAAACATGCATGGTCTATCTCCCTATTCCGTACCCTATTACATATGACAAGAAGAATGTCTTGAGAGGCCGTGACCTTTAATCTTGAGTGATGAGAATCCGATGGAACGAGAGGACAAGGAAACCCACACTACCAGCATTCCGCGCCGTGCAGCATTTTACCCTAGTGGAATCAACGAAAATCCAACTCCCCGTTATGATCTGACCCACTGCCCATTCAAATATGCATCCCTTATTTAGCGAAATGCAAATCATATCCAAGCCACTTCCTTGCCTGAACTTGCGGGACTGTAAGGCCTGGCTTACCATAAGTGAGCGGTGCAAAGAAGAGGAAGCTCCAGAAGACCACTACTAGGATGACACCAGTGGCAATCCAACTTCCCAGTTGGCTAGAAGTAGCGACACGCTCGCGGACAGGGCGCGATCGAGTCCTGCGGTGGCCCTTGACGGCAGGAGATTCAGGCTCTTGCGGCTCAATGCAGAAGATGAACTCCACGAGGGCTCCGGTGACTAGGCAGGAGGCAAGATGGGCGGGAAGGTAGTGATGCAGGAAGAGCTGGCGACCCATGATGTAGAAAGGAATATAATGAGCAGCCCAGGTGAGAAAGAAGAAGCCAGTCGAGTTGTAGAGACGGGAGCGAGTGCCTGTGGATAAGCATGTTAGAACATATACAGTAATAGTGTATGAAATCATTTGCATGGACGCTGTTTGATGCATGAAGAAAAAATGACTTACGCTCATCAAGCGCGTCCATCCCACGGCGTAGAGCAAGCTGATCAGCGCCGATGATGCCAGCAAAGACAGCAAGCAGTGAAGACGCGAGCCACCAGCCAATTGGATTACCAAGGAAGTAAATTTGCTCGCGGGTGTCATTGTGGGTCCAGAAAGACACACCGCGGAGGAGGAATGGCCACGAGATGGGTTGAGATGCGTACGGGTGCGAGCTGGTCAAAGCGTTGTTGTGGTAGAACATGGCGCGCTGAAGCTCAACCCATTTCCTCAAAAAGCCGAGGTGCTTGACTTGCTTCGGCTCCTTCTTGTTGCGCTCGTCCTCAACAGGCAACGAGGGTATATCATCAACATACCAGACATTGCTGGACTGCTGAACGTTCTTATTACCGTTGATCTCGGCTTGCTTGTAGGCCCACTCGGGAAGCGGCGAGGTATGAGTCCACATAGCAACCTTGGTTGGCACGTGAACGAGTTTGAAGTGGGTGGACATGGTCTTGAAGTCTCCCTTGCCTTTATCAACCTTGAGCTCGAAGAGGGTATCGTTATAACGCCCGCCGGCGGCCTCCTCCTTATTAACAGTTGTAAACTCCTGGTTGGTAGGATAGTAAGGCGATGCAACATCGTGGGTCAAGAGAACAGTGTCCGTAATCAAATGGCGGAGACGGATAGTATCACCAACCTTGACGCGCTGGCCGGTCTCGGTTGCGAGAGGCTTGGTAGGAAGGACCTGCCAGTGATTGTTGGTGTCATTATGAGGATAACCGGTAACCTGCTGTCCTTGGGAGGAAACACGTCCATCGTCATAGCGCAGCGGGTAGCGGTCAGGGTGGCTGTGGAGGTAGACCTTGGTCTCCTTGTGGCGAACAGTGATGGAGTCGTAGTAGTTGATGGGCACAGACTGGAGGGTCATCATGTTGTCGCTGAGGGTCTCCTGGAATTCTGGGGTCATGAAGTCATCGCCTGGTCCAGACCTCGTAAGAATGGAGAAATGAACCTGGAACCAGAACAGATAGAGGAAGAAGGGAACGATGACCAAGCCGACGGCACGAGCAGCGAAGTGCTTGCCGAACTCAGCCAAAGTCAATGCACCCTGACGACGGTTAACGTCCATGAGGTCCCATAGGTCAATCAAGACTGGGACGCCGATGGAGAAGAAAGTGAAGACACCAACGTATTTGATGGAGATGACGCAGCTCAGACTGATACCGGTCAAGAGTAGCCACTTCCACCATTTGCGACTGAACGGAGCGTGTCGTTGCTTGTAAAAGCGAATATAGGAAAGCACTGAGAGGGCCATGAAGAAAATGAGGGACGCGTCGAGCAGGATCAGGCGCGTCTGGCCGATGTGGGCGTTGTCAAGGAGCATGAGACCCGCAGCGGTGACGCACGCCGGCAGAGAGTATCCAGACTCCCACATGATCAAGAAGACAATGGGTACGGTGAGGGCGCCCAGCGACGCGGGCATGGCGCGGTAAGCCACATATGGGACCTTGTTGGTGATGTACGAATCACCTATGTTCTCGAAGAGGAAGTCGCCCTTGTACCCGACCAGCCAGCCTGCAAATGCGAAGAGGAGCTTTCCGAGAGGAGGATGTACGTCGAAGAAGTAGGTCCGTTGCAGGTAGTAGGAAGCGAACTGTGTGCCTGTCAGTTAGGCGGTCCAGGCCAGACGTAGCTTCCCGATGCTGGCAGGAAGCCACGGGGCATGCTTGCAACGATGCAGTGTCATACCTTGCCAAAGTGAACTTCGTCGAAAACGACCTGGTCGGGGTGGGTGATGCCCCAGAAGCGCGACATGAAGGCAAGGGCTGTGATGACGGTAATGGCGACCTTGTAATCCCACTCATTGCCCTGCTGTAGGGGCTTGTAGGGCTTCGCCTTTTCAACGACATGTGCAACCTTCTCGGAGATGGTCTCTGGGTTGGGTGTCGTTGGCCGCTTCTTGTCCTTTGTAGCGCGCTGCCGCACACCTGCCGGAGAAGACATGGTGGACTGTAGCTTGTTGCAATGGCCTGCCGGATGGAGCTTAGCTTACTTGGGGGTTAGATTGTAAATGTGAAGCTGCAGCAAGACTCACCTCACACCAGATGGGAAGACTTGGTCGATAGGCTCGAGGGTGAAGGAGCGTTGCCGGGGTTCACAGCTGGTGTTCGGAAAGCCAGATCAACAGCTTCGTGTGCACGCCCCTTTTTACGCGTAAGGGTCTCGCATGTGATTGGACAATTGCGAACCTGCAATGTGTGCGCATACCGACCGCGAGGCACCAGAAACTACGCTGGCCGGGGTTTCTTATCTATTGCTTGTATGTACAACTACCTGTCTTGTTTTTGTACGTCGCGCAACATGCTCCTCCACTTCGCTGCCTAGATGTTCTACAAATGTGAAGCCACACGCCGAGAGCCAGCCGCACTCTTCATTGACCTTTCTTGGCCTTCTCAGCCTCCATCTTCTTTCTCTGCGGGATTCTGTACGATGTTTCCCAACCGTACAGGGCGCCCGCACCGAACACCATCGCTGCGCCGACCTTCATCAGCCCACCCATTTGATTACCAAAGATCCAAATGCTCAACAGAAAGCTCACCAACTTCCTAATGTTCAACACTATCGTCACAGTTACAGCCGAAGTATTGGCGCTAAGGATGTTCACGCCGGTGATGCACAGCAATTGCGTGATTGCGTTGGCAGTGAGGTACATGACATGCTGAGATGTCGACGCAAGCATCTTGTTAAGAATTGGCGGCAGACCTGCGGCAACCTTGGGTGGAACTGTGAAAGACTGCGAGGCCTGCAGGCGTGTGAATTGCTCCGTAAGAACGGGGGCGAAACCGGCGAAGAGTGGTATCGAGAGCAGGTGCGAGTAGAAAAGGTTTGCCTGCCAGTCTTTGCCATGGTCTCGGTAGATGTCTTCGACATATGCTCCCATGTACGCAGAGAGAAGCTGGGCGACGAGGAGAATTAGCAGGCCTACCTCAAATGAGGCGCTCGTAAGATCGATGCTCGAGGCCTCCATGGTTTTGCCCTGCAAGTGTCAATAGGTGCAGAACGGCAGGTGTGAGGATATGCAACACAGTACTTTAGATTGAGTATCCGCCCATGCAGACACCATAACTCCCAGCGTCAAAACTGCCACCGAGAAGACCTGCAGGCGTGTGTATCTCTTCCCTCGAAGCCACCCAGCTGCCATCGTAGTCACACTACCGAAACTCCTAAGGATGATATGCACTGGAACGGAGATGTTGAAAGCGAAAGCCCAGTTGTTCATCATGTTGACCGTGAAGAACAACGCGGCGCTGACACACCATTTCCGGAATGGAACAGGTGAAGACCTGACAAAATAACGGCCGTTGGGATCGAACTGATAGTGCAATGTTGAGAGACATGTAAAGACGAACTGGAAGAGCGTGATAAGCAGACCGCTGCCGGGCTCTTTCCTGGTATAGCATTAGTGTTTGGTTTAGTACCTTAGTATGTGCGTAGCTACTTCACAATGGCTTCCAGACAATACACCTGCAACTTGTTAGAGCCGACGCTACAAGAGAGTAAAGCCCTTACATTTGCGCAGCAGCCCCCAAAAATGAGCGAGAAACTGCTAAAAATTGGTGCAATGGCAGCCATATTGGCCCTCGAGAGAGTTGACCTGATTCGGTGCGTTGAGGTGCGTCAATGGCCGAATATTCAACAACCGTAACATACAAGGATTTCTGAAAGAGACTGTTAATGCTGTCAGTTATGTGACGTAGTGAATACAGAGGCCAACGAAAATGCACTAAGAGAGAACAACAGAACGGAGAACAGTCGAGAAGAAGCGCAACATTTGTAGTTTTCAATTCAAGACTGACTTACAACGAAAAAAAGAACCACGCTATGGATCTATCATGGCGTGCCGAAATGGGAGTGCTGGCAGGTGGTAGTTGCGAGACGGTTGACGTGGAGGTCTGGAAATTGAGCCTGAGGAGCCTCATGGGCGCTAGCGGCAGTTAGCCGCTTTTTACGTAGGGCTGACTGGGGACTAACCAGCCAAAGTCATTTGCCCAAGGCTTTGCATATGTGGGGTCCTTGTCATTATCTGGAGACATTTCGCACAGATGCGGCAATCACATGTGATGCTAACCAAGAAAAAAGAATCACGAGTATCTCCGAGCGACTATGATCATGGGCAGACGATCTTGTACACGGCTGAACGCCCTCACACTGCTGTTACTTGGTGACGCACTAGAAGTGTTAATCGAAAATGGAGTCAAGAGAAGAACTTCTGAACATGATTTGTTTTGTTGATTTCTCTGCACCACCCAGAGTCGTTATTGTGGTGTTCCAATCTACACTCCTTTGCAGTTCAGCCGTTCACACTGTGCATGATGACATCAGTCATCAGCGACTCTCGCGCCTGTTCACCATGCGTAGTCCAGTTCTACCATTCTAGCGCCGCCAAGCAGGCTATTGCCAAAAGTGAGGGAAGAAAGAGGAGAAATAAGATCGCCAAGGAACAAGCAAGTATATGCTTCTATTTGCGAATGCCCTTGAAAAAGATCCGCGCCATGATGACGACCTATTACAATGCGGAGAAGACGAAAAGCTGTAAAGGGTTAGATGAACGCTCCGGCTGTCCGAAAAGGTGGGTTTACTTACATTGTTAGTCGCTGCGATGGCAATGCTGTCCTCGAATGGATGCCAACTCATGTGCAGGATCTTCTTGTTGAAATCGATCTGATCCGCGTCCGTCTCCTTCCTCATACGTTGCCCTTGCCCAACTGCGCCAGCAGCGGGGCTGCCAGCTCTTGACCCACCCTTCTTACTAGCATTGCTGCCCGTCGGGCTTGTCGACGAGTTCATTGGCGTTGGAATACCCACCTTCTTAGCCTTGAAAGCCGACTTGTCGGCCTGAAGCACAACTTCCGTGTCCTTCTCTGGGTCCGATGGGTAAATCATGAAGTTGTTGTTGTAGCTGCCGGTCATGACGTTCTTGGCATCGCCGGAGAAGACAACCTCAAACTTGTCAAAGATGCTGTCATTTTCGTAAGTGTCACAGAGCCTAGGTCGTAAGTGTTCATGGATAGGGATTGTCTTGACTGGGGTTCGCTCCATGTTCACGTCCCAGATCTTGACGGTCAGGTAGTCGCGTGAGAGGATGTATCGCCCGTCGTGTGAAAACCGTACATCTGAGATGGATGAGATGATCTCAGAGAAGAAGGAGCGTGAAGACGGGTCTTCTTCTTGCTCGAATTCTGAGAAATGCATGTCAGCATGAAACCAGTCGTACGGCCGTGGACGACTTACGCTTCGCATGTTGGTCGCACAAAGCACTCTCTCGCATATCTGCCAGCTTGATAGTACCTTTCGAGCTTGCATACATGAACCAATTACAGCTTATTGGATGGAACTCTGCAGCAGTGATGACCTCTGTGAGCTCTTCCATATTCGCGGGTTTGATGTCGACAATGTTGAAGCTCTGATCCTGAATGTTGAGATTCCAGAGGTTGATCCGCAAGTCATCGCTGCTGATAAATGTCTCGCCGTCACTGTTTACTGATATGCTGTTGATGTGGTAGGCGTGTGCGTTCGCATACGTCTTTCGAGGCACGGCCGCAACCACAGTGTCGTGGTGTGTGAGTCGTGGAAGCTTCAAGTCGGTGGCACTGCGGAACTGCGCATTTGGGTTCCTGACTGGACCGCCTCCGCCAGCAACCCCACCACCGGGCGTCAGTTCGTGCGATAGATTGTTTTCCGCCACCACTTTTAACGATTTTTCAAACACCTTCCAGAGCTTGATTGTCTTGTCATTTGTCGAGAGGAGGTAATGCGAGGCATTCTGTCGGCGGCACCACTTGATTTTGTTGATCTTTTCCTCGATTTCGAGGGACTTGAGGTAGTCGAACTCGGGTTCGTGTGACTGGAACTCGGTGTGGAATTTGTACTCGCAGGTTTTTTTCTGCCAGTCGTCAGTCCGCGATGCCAGCGGCAACACAAGTGGAGGTATAGCATACGGTCTCATTCCTCTCGAACAGCACCACACGACCGCCCTTGTCGCCGGTTGCGAGGTAGTTGCCCGTCTGGTCGAACTCAACTGTGGAGATGATGTCCGCTGCGCTTGCTGTCAGCAATTGCACACAATTATTAACCGAACACGATAACAGGAATGAACAGAACAGAAAGAAGAGGCGTACCTTCTGTTATATCTTCAACATCTCCCTTGTCGCCAAAGCACCTACTGAAGTCAGTGTTGCTCGAAGCGGCGATATGAAGATTGTGGCAGCGGTGTGGAGGAGCAAGGGAAGAGCACTGCTGATAGTATCGAGCATGTAGGAAGACCAGAGCAAACGTACTGCGTAAACTTCCACGTCGTGGGGCTGCCCTCTGCTTCTACCATGATTCTCAACCAAGATTGCGGGACGACAGAGCGAGATTCGATTAGATGCCGCTAGGGTGTTTTGAGACTCGCCGACACTGGATGCTATGGGCTGTCGCTATGGGGGGCTATGGAGCTATGGAGCTGGTGGTGGTAGGGCGGGGGTAGGATGGGCGCCGCCGACGTCGAGGGTGGTGTGCAGGCAGGTGGGCAGGGTAATACTGGGATGATGTAGTGGCAGCGGTGGTCTGTGGATGGACGAATGCGGCGGCAGTGGCAGCGGCAGCGGCAGCAGCAGCAACACCAGCAGTAGGCGGGGGGGGGGTGGGACAGGTCCGGCAGACTCGACTCGGCAGTGGGATAGGCAATGCGGACGGCGATGCAGGGAGAGGCAGCAGCGCAGGTACAAGACAAAGCGTGTAGTCGACGATTTGGGGGGTGTACCGCTCACTCTGGGCTGGCGGTGGGTGGGCACCCCACTACATGCTACTTCGTCGGTCGATTGCGCGCCAAGAGGTCCGAGCTCGCACAACACTGGCCCGCTTGCAGAAAATCGATTTTTGTGTAGAACTTCTTCAACTTCGATACTAACCACCAGCATCTCGAACTCGCCATGTCCCACAGGAAGTTCGAAGCGCCCCGCCACGGCTCTCTGGCCTTCTTGCCGCGAAAGCGTGCCGCCCGTCACCGGGGTAAGGTGAAGAGGTAAATGCCCTCCCACACAGGCTCTGCCGCCGCCAGGGCGAACAGCACGCTCACTGCAATTGCCAGCTTCCCCAAGGATGACCCCAAGAAGCCCGTCCACCTCACGGCTGCCATGGGCTACAAGGCCGGAATGACCACGATCGTCCGTGATCTCGACCGCCCGGGCGCGAAGCTGCACAAGAAGGAGATTGTCGAGGCCGTCACCGTCATCGAGACGCCTCCGGTACGCACAACCACCCCGGCAACCATGCGAATTGGCAACTAACGTGGCTGCAGATGATCGCTGTCGGTCTGGTTGGCTACATCGAGACCCCCCGCGGTCTGCGCTCGCTCACCACCGTCTGGGCCGAGCACTTGAGCGACGAGGTCAAGCGTCGCTTCTACCGCAACTGGTACAAGAGCAAGAAGAAGGCCTTCACCAAGTACGCCAAGCAGCACTCGGAGAGCAGCGGCCAGTCCATCACCCGCGAGCTCGAGCGCATCAAGAAGTACTGCACCGTCGTCCGCGTCCTCGCCCACACCCAGATCTCCAAGACACCCCTCAAGCAGAAGAAGGCCCATCTCATGGAGATCCAGGTCAACGGTGGCAGCATTGCCGACAAGGTCTCGTATGGCCACGGCCTCTTCGAGAAGCCCATTGAGATCAGCTCCATCTTCGAGGCCAACGAGATGATCGACGTCATTGCCGTCACCAAGGGTCACGGATACAACGGTGTCACTTCCCGATGGGGCACCAAGAAGCTTCCCCGCAAGACTCACAAGGGTCTCCGCAAGGTCGCCTGTATTGGTGCCTGGCATCCTGCCCACGTCCAGTGGACTGTGGCCCGTGCCGGTCAGATGGGATACCATCACCGAACCTCCGTCAACCACAAGATCTACCGTATCGGCAAGGGTGAGGATGAGGGCAACGCCTCTACTGACTTCGATGTCTCCAAGAAGCAGATCACTCCGTACGTCATGCGCTTCCCCTTCACACCGAATCTTTGCTAACCCACACTAGTCTCGGTGGCTTCGTCCGCTACGGTGAAGTCAAGAACGACTTCGTTCTGCTCAAGGGTAACTGCCCTGGTGTCAAGAAGCGTGTCATGACGCTGCGCAAGTCCATGTTCACCCACACCAGCAGGAGGGCATTGGAGAAGGTTGAGCTCAAGTGGATCGATACCTCGTCCAAGTTCGGTCATGGTGCCTACCAGACACCGGCGGAGAAGAGGCAGTACGAGGGTGTGCTCAAGAAGGACCTCCAGACATCTTCTTAGAAGTGTTGTGGCGGTGGTTGTGCAGTGCATACTTTCATCATGGGCTCTTTGGCGAACGGGGTAGGTCTATTACATGGATGCCGGTCATGATGAGCGACTGAAGAAAAATTCAACGATTCCCCAATTCACTATCAATGGCCCTGTGTATCAAGACGTGTGTGATGTTTCCTTCCTGCGGAGATGGTTGAGAAGAGTACTTGGTCGGTCCGGGTCCGAGCATTGTATCAATCCTTGGTTGACCTTGACTATCTTCACCACCCCACGCCTCTCTCGCATGGTGCTATAGAATTCATCGAGGATATGCTGACATAGTTATTCAACGGCCAACACCTGCCCCTACCTTGTCAATGTTTAATACCCGCAGGTACATGCGCACTCTAGTACGTAGCTGATTGGGGCATAATGCCTTAGGATGGATTTGAGAGGTCTATGACGACGACGAAAGTTGATCAGGCAGCTTCAGCACCAGCGGCAAAATATTATAGAACATAATGGAATGGGCCAGAGCCAGTCCTTTGGAGAACCTCGAGGTTAACTTCGTACTGCGTGGATGGTAAGACTATGGCACTCGAAGACCATATTAGGTCTCTGGGTGATTGAGTAGCTGTAGACAGCCGTCCGACCAAGCAAGGTGCATCACTTGCATCCGCTTCCATATCATAGGCCGATAAACGTTTGGCATGATATTCAAGTAGAGCCCATAACTTGTGCGCAATTGTGAAGAATTGAGGCAAAGAATCATCACGTTCATCAAGAGGATTATTCGGGATCGCTAGGCCGCCCAGCCGAGGCCCACCGAAGGGCCAATCCGAGGGCGGCTTATTCTACTGTCCTCCATCTACGACATCGAAATCACCAAAGACGTCCCACACGACCCTCCACTCTCCGCTCTCCGGCTACCGCCAACATGAGTTGTCTCAGGATGCGTCGCACGCAGCTTGCAAGCCAGGTGAGTCTCTACTGAAGCTTCATGCACCACGCCTGCCCTCGACGACCGTTATACCCGGCATGCTCCGCAGCCAGGGCGTGTGGCCAGTCGCCAGCAACCAGATACTATGGTGCTTGGGCATGGTACTCGCATTTCACAGAGCCCGCGTTATTCTTGTCCATGTTGTGGGCGCTTCATGTGCGGATATATAGGCCAATGGCTAACGGTTACCGCAACAGCTCGCGAAGAGCTTCCGCCCGTCCACACGAGCTTTTTCATCCACGCGACCTGCCCAGCGTATCTTCGGTACCGGCAACCTGAGGGCAAAGGAGGCGTCGGGCTTCATCTCGCAGAAATACCCCGTCATCGACCACGAGTACGATGCCATCGTTGTCGGCGCCGGAGGGGCTGGTCTGCGCGCCGCCTTTGGTCTCGCTGAAGCCGGCTTCAACACGGCCTGCATATCAAAGCTCTTCCCGACTCGATCGCACACGGTCGCTGCACAAGGCGGTATCAATGCCGCGCTCGGAAAGTACGTAGAGCTCTTGACTCGATGAAAGAGGGAAAACGGCTGACCAAAGTGTGTAGCATGCACGAGGACGACTGGCGGTGGCACATGTACGATACCGTCAAGGGATCAGATTGGCTGGGTGACCAAGACGCTATTCACTACATGACGAGGGAGGCGCCACAGTCCGTTATTGAGCTCGAGAACTACGGTTGCCCATTCTCGAGAACAGACGATGGCAAGATGTAAGCTTTTTCTCCACTGTGAAATCTGGACAGCACACCAACATGTTCTAGCTACCAGCGCGCTTTCGGTGGACAGTCGCAGAAGTACGGCAAGGGCGGACAGGCATACCGCTGCTGTGCTGCTGCTGACCGAACCGGCCATGCCCTCCTACACACTCTCTACGGACAATCTCTGCGACACAACACCAAGTATTTCATCGAATTCTTCGCCACGGATCTGATCATGGAAGATGGCGTTTGCAAGGGTGTCGTTGCGTACAACCAGGAAGATGGAACCATTCACAGATTCATCGCAAAGAATACCGTCTTGGCTACTGGCGGTTATGGACGAGCCTACTTCAGCTGCACATCCGCCCATACCTGCACTGGTGACGGTATGGCCATGGTTGCTCGTGCCGGTCTGCCCAACCAGGATCTCGAGTTCGTTCAGTTCCATCCTACCGGTATCTACGGTGCTGGTTGCTTGATTACTGAGGGTTCCCGTGGTGAGGGTGGTTATCTCCTGAACTCTGAGGGTGAGCGATTCATGGAGCGATATGCGCCGACTGCAAAGGATCTTGCCTCTCGAGACGTTGTTTCCCGGTCCATGACTCTTGAGATCCGTGAAGGCCGTGGTGTTGGCCCTGACAAGGACCACATCTACCTTCAGCTCAGCCATCTTCCTCCTGAGATTCTCCACGAGCGTCTGCCTGGTATCTCCGAGACTGCCGCCATTTTCGCTGGTGTCGACGTTACCAAGCAGCCCATCCCCGTCTTGCCCACCGTCCACTACAACATGGGTGGTATCCCGACCAAGTACACGGGTGAGGTCATCACTCAGGATGCGGAAGGTAACGACCAGGTCGTCCCTGGTTTGTTCGCCTGCGGTGAAGCCGCCTCTGTCTCTGTTCACGGTGCCAACCGTCTTGGTGCCAACTCGCTCCTGGATCTCATCGTCTTTGGCCGCGCCGTCTCGCACACTATCCGCGACAACTTCAGCCCAGGCCAGAAGGCTGACCCCGTCTCCGCCGATGCTGGTGCCGATTCCATCTCTGTCATCGACAAGGTCCGCACGTCAGACGGCTCCAAGTCGACTGCCGAAGTCCGCCTGTCGATGCAAAAGGTCATGCAGTCGGATGTTGCCGTCTTCCGAACCCAGGAGTCGCTTGACGAGGGTGTCAAGAAGATCCACGAGGTGGACCAACAATTTGCCGATGTCGGTATCAAGGACCGCAGCATGATTTGGAACTCTGACCTGGTGGAGACGCTTGAGCTGAGGAACTTGCTCACGTGCGCTGTGCAAACGGCCGAATCTGCTGCCAACCGCCAGGAATCAAGAGGCGCACATGCTCGCGAGGACTTCCCTGAGCGTGATGACGAGAAGTGGATGAAGCACACTTTGTCGTGGCAGAAGCAGCCACATGGCCCGACGCAGTTGGGTTACAGGAAGGTTGTGGGTACTACACTGGATGAGAATGAGTGCAAGGCTGTACCGCCATTCAAGCGTACGTACTAGAGAGATGGAAGGAAAAGGAAGGGAGAGGAAAAGGGGTGGTTGGGATGTCCTGTATTCTATGTATATTGGATGAATGATCGAATCGAATGGCCATGCATGTCGGAGCCAGAAATCAGTACCCCTTTTTTTTTTCAAGTTTATGAATGCACATGTAGTAAAACAAATGATCAAATGTAGGGGAGGTTAGATATTTAAACAAAATAAACCGTTCAAGCCATCTACTAGTTGCCAAAGGATTACTCGTTAGATGTTTCATTGACGTGTTCAAGAACAATAAGGCCTCTCTGACAAGAGTTTTACATGGGGAGACTCCAAGCCCAGCGCATTCGTCAATTCACGTCAGTTATGTGCCATCGTGGCCTGTTAGTTTGAAACTTGCATTATGGCTATGCCCATCTAGAGGAAGAAGCACGATCATAATATACTTATACAAAGAGCTACATGCCCGCTCTTCAAGTCTAAGATGCAGTTCCCCCATTCCACCGTTGGCCGCATCCACTCAGTTGTACTGCATGTACGTTGCCGTAGAGTTGAACTTGAGGTTACCCTTGATTACCTTGTCCACAGCAGCGAGAAAGTCCTTCTCCGTGGCGACCTTTCTCCTGGCCCGGATAGCAAACATGCCAGCCTCTGTTGCCACACTCCTCAGTTCAGCACCCGTGCTATTCGGGCATAGACGGGAAATAAGCTCCCAACGAATATCGCGCTCTACGCTCATGCTCTTTGCGTGAATGCGGAGAATGTTGGCACGACCCTCCATGTCCGGTAGGGAGAATTCAATCTTTCGGTCAATACGTCCAGGACGCATGAGGGCAGGGTCGAGGGTGGAAGGTCGGTTAGTAGCAAACATGACCTTGATGTTACCACGGGCGTCGAAACCGTCGAGTTGGGTAATCAGCTCCAACATGGTACGCTGCACCTCGTTGTCACCTCCTGCACCGTCGTCGAATCGGGCGCCTCCCACAGCATCGATTTCGTCGAAGAAGATGATGCACGCCTTCTTTGTCCGTGCCATCTCGAATAGCTCTCGTACCATTCGCGCTCCCTCGCCCACGTACTTCTGCACTAGTTCTGAGCCGATGACGCGGATGAAGGTGGCGTCTGTTCGGTTGGCCACGGCACGGGCGCAAAGTGTCTTTCCGGTTCCTGGGGGGCCATAGAGCAGAGCACCTTTCGGAGGATCGATACCGAGGTTGACAAAGCGTTCTGGTGATAGCAAGGGCATCTCGACGACTTCGCGCAGTTTCTCAATCTGCTCCTTGCAGCCTCCGACATCTCCGTAGGTGACGTCGGGCTTGTCCTCGACCGTCATCATCGTCACCGAGGGGTCGATCTTGGGGGGCAGCGGGAGCAGGATCTGGTACTTGTTTCTGTCCACGCCCACGCGCATGCCCTCCTCGATATCCGTCGGCGAGACGCGCTCTCCCAGGTTGACGACGAACTTGGCAATCTGCTTGACGTTGATGACATATTTGCTCTTCTCCGGGTCCTTGTCGTCCTGTATTATCTTTGTGCAGCGGGCGACTTGGAGGGGCTGCTCTTCTTGCATCCGTTGCCGGTCGGCGGCGATGTCCCAGAGATGTGGAGGTGCGAGGCCGGTGTCTGATTCCTGCCTGCCGTGAGCTGTTGTCGCGGGGTGCTGGGGGCTCCGGCGTCGCTTACCTTGACGCCAATCTTCTCGTTTATCGTCTGCTGCTTGTCTTTGATCTCCTTCTCGAGCTTCTTGAGCTCGGCGCCGTAGGGCGCTGCGCCATATGTCTTCAGCACCTGGATGTCCCTGGCGCATGGTTAGCCCAGGCACGGTAGTTGTCTGGAGGCATGGCGGTCAACGCTTACTCATCGGTGAGAGGCGTGATCTTCTTCTCTTCGACCTCGTCGTCGGCGAAGTTCTTCTGGTACTTCTCCCAGCTGCTGCCCGTGGCGCTGGGCATGTTTGTGGGAATGGGCGGATGCGAGCGAGGGCGGTCGGGCGAGCGGTGTCTGTGAAGGCGGGCGGATGGGGGTGACAAAGGGCTGGCGGAAGCGAGGATACCAGGGCTGGAAAGAGGGCGCGGTGGGTGAGGATGTCGACGTAGTCACTGTAGGTAGATAGCTTGCGTACAGCGGCGTGTCGGAGCTTGTGCATGGCTTGGCAATCGCGCCTCTAAATTGTCGCGTCCAGAAATTATACAGGCAGCACACCGGCGCACCCAACGTCCACGATACCCCTCTCTTGTCCTTATTCTCTCTCCCTCCCCCCAAACATGGCTGCCCAGGTTGCAAATGGCGGCTCCGGAAATGCTGCGTTCAAGGTGTGCAACCCCCGTCCACCACCTTGAAAACACTGACTGACAGAGCGCCGTAGGATAAGGAAAAGCCGAGAGCTGTCCGGAGCGCCAACATCATCGCGGCAAGAGGTACGGGAGCTTCAAGTTGGCTGATGAGAGCATCCTGCTAATCTGTCCTGTCCAGCTGTGGCCGATGCTATTCGAACTGTATGTCCCACCATGAGGTGCGGGGAACAAGCTGAAGACTAACATATTGGCAGTCACTAGGACCAAAGGGCATGGACAAGATGGTATGGCCCTAGTTTGTGCCCGCCTCGCACTGGACCACGTCTAATATGTTTCTGCAGATCCAAACCGGCAAGGGCGAGACCATCATCACCAACGACGGCGCGACCATGCTGAACCAGATGAGCGTCATGCATCCTTCGGCCAAAATGCTCGTCGACCTCGCACACGCCCAAGATATCGAAGCAGGAGACGGCACAACGTCAGTGGTAGTCATTGCAGGAAGTCTACTGGGAGCCGCCGAGCGGTTACTGTCCAAGGGCATCCACCCCACCGTCATATCCGAGGCTTTCCAACGCGCAGCCCAAGAAGCCATATCCATATTGACCGAAATGGCCATCCCCATCTCGCTCACGGATAGGCAGACCCTGCTGAAGACGGCAACCACCGCTCTCTCCTCCAAGATTGTCGCCCAGGAGCCCAAACTGCCCATTATGGCTGTGGATTCGGTGCTCAAGGTCATCGACCCCAAGACGGCGGACAACGTCGACCTGAAGAACATCAGGATGATCAAGAAGCAGGGTGGCACCATCGAAGACAGCGAGATGATTGATGGGCTCGTACTCAATCAGCCCGTGGTCAAGAGCGCCGGGGGCCCGACAATCAAGGAAAAGGCACGGATAGGTCTGATACAGTTCCAACTGAGCCCCCCGAAACCGGACATGGAGAACCAGATCGTAGTCAACGACTACAGGCAGATGGACAAGATCCTCAAGGAGGAGCGCACCTACCTGCTCAACATGGTCAAGAAGATCCAAAAGGCAAAGTGCAACGTGCTCTTCATCCAGAAGTCGATTCTGCGCGACGCCGTCAACGATCTCAGCCTGCATTTCTTGTCCAAGCTAAAGATTCTCGTAATCAAGGACATTGAGCGGGATGAGATCGAGTTCATCTGCAAGAGTACTGGATGCAAACCCATTGCCGATATTGACTCGTTCACCGAAGACAAGCTTGGTTCAGCAGACCTCGTCGAGGAGGTACAAGCGTCAGGCGCCCGCTATGTCAAGGTCTCTGGCGTCAAGTCCATAGTGAATACTGTCTCCATCGTCTGCCGAGGCGCCAACAACCTCATTCTTGATGAGACTGAGCGCTCCCTGCATGATGCACACTGTGCAATCCGCTCCCTGGTCAAGAAGAAGGCGCTCCTTGCCGGTGGTGGCGCCCCAGAAATCGAAATCGCACATCAGCTCTCCCTTCGCGCCCGCGAGCTCTCTGGCACAGAAGCTATCTGCTGGAAAGCTTTCGCCGACGCCATGGAGGTTATCCCTACCACGCTGGCAGAGAATGCGGGTCTAAACAGCATCAAAGTGGTCACAGAACTGAGGCATAGGCATGCGCAAGAGCAGAAGAATGCAGGTATTAGCATCAAGAGTGGGGGCGTGAAGAACGACATTGGAGAGGAGAATGTGCTACAACCCCTCCTGGTCAGCACAAGCGCGATTGAGTTGGCAGCCGAGACCGTCAAGATGATTCTGCGGATTGACGACATTGCTCTGTCAAGATAAAAGATCATTTGCAGGACTGGCCTGGTGCTGAAAAATAGTAAGATACCACGAGTAATGAAAAGCTATCGGAGCAGAGACTTTCAGACATGTCCCACGATTCCGCATGTGAATGAAACGCGATAGTGCATGGAACGCATAAAGTTTCAATCAAATCCTGCACGTGGGGACGTGAAACTGCAGAAACGAACCTCTCAGTTCTGTGACTCGCCAAAAGCAGTTGTCTCTCTAATATGTGCAGCCTTAATATCACGATAGGGGTATCACTGATAATCACTCGTTAGTCTTAAGCGAACCTGACATGTGGACGCGGTTTCATGTATAGTGGAGGTACACAACAATCTACATCCACCTCATGATTGACTATGATACTCAATCCACTTCCATTCCCGCGATCGTCACTTGCGTCTATTCTCAAGCAAGCCGTGCAGAGCTGCATCGTGATTACTTTCAACTGCATCACTCCTGATGAAGTAAGAATCTCATTCTGGTCTGTGACTGCAATAATGCAGGAACCCTAGACTAGCGGCTCAACATGCCAGCGTCTCACAAAAGTGTTGCATGGCTCTCTTCCACTCTCGTCGGCTTTAGGCATGCACTAACTGACTAGAAGTGTCTAGAAATGACCTTCCGAGCCCTCCGAGCGTAGAGGGAATAGTTCAGGTTCCAATTCCCTTTTCTTCTTATAGTAATATTCAGTGACTAGCAATCTCCATTACCGCCAGTCGGATCTACCGAGCTTAAACAGCCGTGTGGGCAAGTTTCATTCCACTCGGTGCAGCATAGCTCTCGCTGTTTAATTCTATCGTCGGTATCGTAGAGATAAGTGCTTCGCAGCAGCACATCGCTCGATGCACTTGGAAGAATTTTACAATATGCTAACTTTCAGTGCCACCAAAACTAGTCGATCAAGTATGGTACACTACAGTACACTACGTCTCATCCTCCGCAGCTTCCTATTAAGGTACGTCACACCGCCTCAACTGGCTAAGAGTAGCACTACAGCTGTAGTACCGAAGGCCGAGAACTCAGATTAAGTACCGCATACGTGGTGTCGTTGTCATTGTGTCTCCACCCCGCGAGAAGATACCGTTAAATCTTACCTATCCGGATTCATACATACCAATCTTGCTCCTGCTTGACATTTTACCTGTGTTGCTATCAAGCTTTCATCTTGGAAAACTGGCTATTGTTAACGGGATCAAGTTCGATCCTCAGGCGTTCTATGAATAGTCAACGAATGTGGGTGTAAGGACACTACAACAGATGACTCCAACATCACACCTTTGATCTTGACTAGACAAATCCCCTTTTCGAGTAGGCTCCAGTCGTGCATATAGATTCTATGGTACGTCGACACACTGTACCTATCGCAGCTTAATGATCCATCCGCTGCGCCCCCACATCATCTCGGTAGACATCGACTCAAATTCGATTGTCCTATAAAAACACTGATTCTCCCACCGGAAATGTAAGCAAGGCCCTGTGCGCCTAACGCGCCTGAAGCCGTTAGATGCTCAAGTGTGGTGTCATAGAGTGCCAAGAGTAGCCCTCGACGCCAGGGCATGTAGGAGCCGCCGATCATTTCTTTCGTCCTGGGTGATACGGCATTTCCTAGTCACCATGACGCGTGATGGTCGCATAGACTGGTCTTTTAATTCTTAAGGTATGCAATATAGAAACCGTAGTGTGCTCTAATGACTGTATCGGCATGCGCAAGTCCAGGAGGGGTGGCAATATTGTGTTGACGCAGGGACTGTACAAGTTTCCTCGATAATTGTACAAGTCGTGATCTTGCTGTTTCGTCCCTTCACTTGATGGCTGTCATGCTAGTCCTTGTTGCGAGGTCGTTTGTTCAACAGTGCACTAACTGAGGAGTTCGCCCGGGAACAATTGTAAAAGAATTTGGTCGAGAGCGCTAGGAACGGTACTACGACCTTTGTTCTGTTCCTTCTCAGAACGGCTGGAGCAATCTTGCGCACCAAGACTGAGGTAGAGCTGAGATGAATAGATTGGTTCGTGATGGATACGAAGACTAAACTCAATGTAGTGGAGACTGTGAGCAAATGGCAACGAGGTCAGAAAGGGAGGTTATTGGACTAAATACACCGATCAAACAGGGTGTTCTGTATTTACGACTAGACCTGCGCGTTCTCGCTTCAGGGTATCAATCTGCATAGTCTCTCTAGCTAAGCCAAAATGGTAGATGGTAGAAATGAAAGGAAACGCCTCATTCATGCATCGTGATGATCGTACAAGGCCATGATCGTGACGCGTGAGTGGCCTGAGATTGAAAAAAAAACGCCCGCTAAAGGTGATTTATTGGTCGTGACAAAGGAACAGAAAAATGCTGCTGTTGTGGAAATGAAGTGTTAGAAGTTGTGCCGACCGTTATAGTGCCGTAAGCCAATCCCCTCAGTTATTGCATTATCATGCCGACGTGTCGCAGTGCGTAAGGTCGATTGGCTAACATGTTCGAACAGGCACAAACAAGAAGCGCGATAAGGGCCGCGGTAGTATTCATCATCGGCTCTTCAAACTCGCACGCTTCAAGAGACGCGTGACAAGGTTTCCACGAGCTTTAGGCTTGATATAAAAGGCACCTTTAGTACCAGTCATGTCATCCGTTAGAAGCAGATCTTCAAGCGCTAATGGGTCGTCTTTTGCAACTTTGGGTCCCGACGATTGCCAGCCGTAGAGTTGATCATCGTCTGCTCGTAGATCGGGGCGAGTTAGGGTCATTCGGAGCGTCATTTCTCGATTCAACTGACCAGCGCCTGGGTGCGTGGGAGATAGACCTGGGGAGTCCATAGAAAACTTTGGCTGTGACACATGGCGAGAATGTGAGCCGAAGGAAAGACCGGTGCTTGATGGTGTCGTTGGGGATTCTATATCAGCGATCGAGTCTTCGTCCGAGTCAAGACCTTGGTTTTCGCTGCCATTGTTTTCTAGGAAGGATAGCTTTCCATCCTTTAGGAAAGTGTGCATGTCTCGACTGAACTTGCGAGCATGGGTAGCGATCGGTGGCAGTTGGTAGTGTGGCGTGACGGTGTCACTTCCAGATGTGGACGGAAACCCAAATTCGATGGCTTCATCGAACTTTTGTGGAGAGGCCAAGTACATGCGCAGCTTCTTTCTTGCCTCGGGATCCTGGTAATGCGTGGCCTCAGGGTCGAAAACAGGCGCAGTAGGCGTGTGCGAAGATCGCCGTCCTGACAGCGACGTAGAGTGTGCACGCTCGTGTCGGGGGCTCGATGCTAGGCCGAAGAGAGGAGCGTCGGCCATGAGCACAGCATACGAGGTAGATTGACGAACGGGCGCATTGGTGAGGGACATGGTTCGCCTGGGATTGTAGGTGGAAGGCCTCCTTGTGGAGGTAGACCGGTTCATGATGTCGAGATAGAGCGGACCGCCCCCCCTGTTGCTTTCCTTCTCTTGTGTAATGGGCAGGCAGAAGGATGCTCGGCTAGGGCTGACCGACGACGATGCTGACGACGATCTTCTGCGCGGGCGTCCTCGCTCAGATGTCTCGTCCTGTGTGTTGGAGAAGTCGAAGTGGAAATCGTCGAAGCGTTGTTGTGCCCGCTCGGAGTCTTGGTCGTCGGGAAGGAATGCCTGTTGGCGCTTTGCCAGAAGCAGCACCTGCTCTTCAGGCGAGAAATGCTGTTTGCGCAACTTTTCAGGCAGAGAAAGAAAGAAGTCGACTTCGGCCTGTGAGATGTCGTGGCCTTGCCCCACACACTCCCGCTTGCGTACTCGACGTCTGGATGCCAAAGTCAAGGAGGGGCGGAATGGTGTTGACGAGCTGGCCCGCGAGGAGCGGCCAGAAGTAGGCTCGTCGAACGCCTGTTGCTGGATCTGCAGGCGCTCCAGGGATGAAAAGTACTTTCTCCTGCAGCGGCACGAATTAGCAGAGGCATAATCGTCCAACTCCTACTGCAAGGTACCATAACTCGTGGGGTGGGGTGGACTGAGGATATGCACGCGATAACGCGCCCCTATCACGTCGTCGGCTAATCAGAGACGTAGAAATCACCTACTGGACTGAATACGGCAGCGCGTCAAATTCGGCCTGCTGTAATGGCGGATTCAAGGCCCTCGCTTTTCTCCTCATGGCTCCGGTGCGATGGCAGAAAGCGGCGATGGCGCGACGGTCCTCTCCGGGGACATCTGTAGGTGATCCTACGGGGGGAGGCCTTCACGCCGTAGCCCGGCTGTGCGTCGAGTTCACCGTGGACGCGAGCGTTCTTGTACTGATCGACCGGTAGAGCGATCCGAGGTGAAGCAAGCAAGCAAGCAAGCAAGCAAGCACGCAGGAGTGAAGAAGAAGCAAAGATAAGGGATACCGCAGAGACAGCTGGAACAGACACCACCTGAGGGCTTAGCAGCATACCACCGACGCACTTGGGGCGGCTGCATATTCGTACGGTCGGCAGGCCACGTCTGCAGCTAAAGCGCCGTCAGAGACGCACATTTCGCACTCATCCATACATCTGGGCCCTTGCAGAGCGGTGGCTCTCTATCTGAGAGTCAATCAACGCCCACTCGCGCTTCGGACAGCACATTCAATGGGCATAGTATCCCTGGAGCGTACCAAAACGAGAGCATTCGGAGAGGCGGCCTGCATCACATCACGGGCAATGGCAGCAGCACCAACACCAGCACCATGCCTTGGGGCCAATGGGTCTGCACATCGTGGTTCCACAGACAGACAGCTCCCCGCTCTCTCCACCTTGCCGTCCGGTGTTTCAAAGCCACAATCCACTCAGGAACAGACAGTCAGCGGGGCCCGGCTTCTTAGCGCATGGGCCTGCGACACAGCGCACATTAGCAAAGTTACCCGGCGCATGGTTTGGATAGTGGCCACGGTATCGACCAGATCCAACGCTCGTTTCTTTTAGCCTGTCATCAATTTTGCTTCTGGAAAGCCATAGCTCGTGCCATCCAAATGGCTGGACCAACACTTCAGCCAAATGTGTCACGATTAATATTCGCACAGACTGCCACACTCTTTGTGCAACGTCGCAAGCATGCGCTGTGTAACGGCCAGAGCTGAGCAACACGCACGCTCCATGCGAGCCATTATTCAGGGAACACATTGCCTATACGAACGTTGTCTAATTGCAGAAGTAGAAGCAAGGGTATCTCAAGAGAACTCCAGCATCCAGCTACAACACCCGACACACATTGCCGCCTTCCCAAGTAACCCACCAAATTCCCAAAATACTGGTAGCGGAGTCCAAAGTACGGACCCTACCAAAACTTAAAAATATCTTGGCACATGTCTCCACTTCAACAGTTCTGTAGTGTCCGTGTCAATACGACAAGGCTTCCGGTGATGCTCAAAAATTCCACGGCTAGGTCGGGCAAATCCGATCTCCCTTTTTAGTGTGTATAATCGCTGACCGGCCAGAAAGCTGTCATCTTTGAAAATGTAGTCTCCTGTAGCCTCAAACTCCCGCTATATCATAGTAATAGTCATCGTCGAGCCCTTCGCGGGTCGGAAGTATGGGCTCTTCCAAACCCACGTCCTCAAACCGAACATTGAGCAGGCGGATCTTAAGTCCATAGCCGCCAATGAAGTGGACTAACTTATTCGTATCTGCGGTAATTGGTTGTTGGTTAAGCAGCATCAGCAGTCCATCAAGCCACTCGGACGCAAGAGTGTGGCTTTGAGGGTGTAGATGCAATAGTACAGACTCCTTTCGCCGTGCGCCGGAGCCACCGGAAGTTTGCCGGGAGTGATTAGCCTGAGGCAAGTAACCGTGAATCGTGATTTTGGTCGATGTAGACGCACGCTGGCCTGGTAGTGTCCTGACCGTGCTGTCAGATGATGAGGTGGACGGGGCCGACGCCGAGACATTGCTCACGACGGAGGACACGATGGAAAGATCGACTGTTGATGCGCGTCAGCCACAGCAGTTACACGAACCACATAATACAGTGGGTCCTGTTGCACTTACTCTTCTCTTGCAGCGCATCAAGCCTCGGCTCTGTAGCTGTCTTTTCGTCGAAGTCGGCAAAATGCAGATATCGTCGGTTGTGTGACAGTCGTACAAAGCGCCACGATGAGGGCACAGAACGATCAAGGGTCTTGCTGGTGACCGGGCCTGCGTCTGCGCCGTAGTTTATACCAAAGGGGAACCATGCCCCTTGGAGCAGACATCTGATACGTTGCTCTTTGACGAACTGGAGGGCCTCATGGTTGAGCTCATCGCGGACTTGGCTGTCAAGGGTCAGTTGGGTACTTGTTGGGGTATATGGTGGGCGTACCGCAGATGGTGGCCCCAAGCATCTTCATATGTGAGTTCGAGGAGTTCCATCTGGAGCTCTCTAAGTCGCTTGAGCTCAAACTCTGCCAGCTCCTCTTCGACATCCTTGATCTCCTTCGTCCGTGGCGCCTGGCCGACGATTTGTTCGACCAGGATCCGTACCAGCTCTTCGATCTTCTCGAAGTCTTCCGTCTGTGCGCCTGCCACCTTCCACAGCCGTACAAAGGCGTTCAGACCACTCGTGTGCAGCCTTGACCAATGAAGCAACATAGGCTTGAACGCTCGGTCAAAGTTTGCCCGTGAGTCAAGTGCTGTGTATCTATGTGACTCGACATCATCTAATCTATCCACCTCGAAGTGCTCATAGAGAATCAAGGTAACGGAAAGAGAAGCACGAGCAATCGGACATCGCTCTTCGAGCGGTTCCGCTGATTGTTCCAGCAACAGTTTCTGGAAACCATCTTCGTTCTTGTAAACAAAGTCTGTCAGGTCCATCAGACCCAAAAACCCGGTTGCATCAAACTCCCACGCTGGTGATTCGGTGTCGAAACCTAATCGCCTCCACTTTAGTGGATTCTGCTTCTTGCTTCCTTTGGGATCCGACGCTGATTTGTCCGGGTTGCTTGCAGTATGTAGACCACGAATAGCTCTCCGATGGTCTGGCTTCTCCAGATCAACTTTCTCTTCCCTCCAGTTTCTCAGCAAGATTTTGGTCAGCGATTGAAAGTCAAGCAAAGGATGCGCGAGATCTTGTACTGCAGAACTCTGCATAAGCCCGTATACGCTCTTTATCACACCCAGCTCCTGCAATTGCTTTATGAACTTGGGCCACTCGAAGTCGGCGTCGTTGGCGATTGCGTCGCGCATAAGTGCGTTTATTAGCTGGAGAGAGTTTGCACATAGCGCATGGTCCGCCGAGGTAATCTTTTCGACAAGCGCAGGAAGAAACTGTGGTTGCGTATCGACTGCGGGTTTCAGTCGCTGGAAGCCAGTGACGCCGGGCTGGGAATTGCGATGCGAGGGGTGACCGACGATGGCTGCGAGGACTGACATGGCGCCTCGATTGACATTTACGAGGGGTTGCGCGACTACGAGATCAACTATCTATGGCCCTGTGTCAGACTTCCTCATGCGCCAACGGTTCGCAAGACTTACTCTCGCAATCAAATCGTCCGTGACATGGTCCCACCCCTTATCGAGCTCCAGCAGGCGCGCCAGAGACGTGAGACAGTAGGCCAATGTGTTTCCCGTGGAATGCAGGGCCAGGAATCTGAGCTTGGGCAGCCCTCCTTCGTATATGAAGACATCGGCGAAAGAGGGGTCGCCAATGGCACTTTGCAGCTTAAAGACTGCCATTTTCCGTGCCGACTCGTCCTCCGCGCCGAGTCGCGCAACCAGTTCGGAGACATTCACGCTGTCCATGGCACCAGATGCTCGGCGAAGGATGCCAGATAATAATGTGGGGTAGAGTTACGCAGATGGTGAGTTCATCACGTTCAGCTGGTCGTGGACAGCATTTGTGAGCAGTCCAAAAAGTTCCAGAGTCAATATGTACAAGGGTGCCGTCAGTCGTCCTCCATGGGCTCTGCAGTGTTTCGCCCAAGGAGGAGTCGCGTTAGCCGGTCGCGAACATTGGCTTGGCGACACGTGAAGCGTGATTGTGGGGGTCCTTGCGCCAGGGACCATGGGCGCCTTCCTGCCTTGACAGCGCTAGGCAGGTACGAGCTAGGATGGTGATCCTGGGGGACAACAACCCTCACTCTGTTCTCAGTCCTGGCTGTCGTTGCTTCACACTCACGTCGCTCCTTCTCGCTCGCTCGCTCGCTCCTGCCCGTTCCTTCCAGCGTTGATGCCTTGTTGATACCTTCTGCGTTGTGTCTGTCTCTGTTTTCTGCGCCTTCACATCTTGCCGCCGCCCGCTCCTTCACTCACTTGACCTGGCACCGCTGCTACTCCGCTTCACCATAAGCTCCTCGCGCCATGGTTTATATCACCTCGGATCTCTTCGGCCCTGCGACAACACATCACGGGGAGCACAATCATACCTCGACCCTTTGGCCGGCTATGGCCAATGCAGAGCATGCAGCAGCCTTGGGCAAGAGAAAGAGGCACGATGGGGAAGAGGGCCCGAGCAAGTATGACACTTTCCTAGGCCCTCTACAAGACCCCAGTCCTAATCATATTAGCAGCAACTATCAGATTCAGCATCGGCTGCTGCCGTTGAACCGAGAAGCTGCCCGCTCGCACGCCTTCGAGACCGCGCTCTTTGGACGTAGCAACAACTTATCCTTCGCCCATTTTCCGATGGCAACGAGCCACGCTGCCTCGGAAAGACGGCCCGTCAAGCAACTAAAACGGTTCAGTCCCAAAGCAGTGCTCGTCAAATCGACCTCACATCTCATGGATGTCGAATCCGACCTACCGCCGAATTTTCCAGTTGCCGAGACCCCTACTTATGCTGTGTCTGACCTAAGACCGTGTCACGCATGCAGACTAGCACCGAAGCGGAAGAAGGATTTGGTCAACTATCTGGACTGCTCACGATGCGACGGTCGAACCTGTTATATCTGCGCACGAGAGTGTGTTGGGGGATGTGGGAAAGCGGTGTGCAAGAAATGCATAGTAGAAGTAGGGCAAGAAGGGTATTCATGGTGCCTGGACTGCTATTCGAGACACATAAACTCATGAAGAGGATGGGGCCTGTATTTGGACGTCTTGGTTATTTCACTGCGGAGTCGCTAGCGTTCGATGTTAGGAAATTAATGAGGGGCCATCAGGATCACGAGTGCTCTTATCACTGTTTCAGCTTTGAGGAAGAAGATTGGGCACGAGTTTGTGTATTTAGCTGTACGGGAAGTGGATGGCACCAAACAGTCCCCGCTTCAAGGCGGGAGTCATCGGTCTCTTCCGAGACGATTCAGCTTCATCTAGGGGAGCAGGCTCGGTGGGAGTCCGCACCGTGTCACATGAACGTGTCGACAATTAGCAGGTCAACTATCAAGAAGAGCCTCGGTGTCTCTAAGCAACGCGAGTAATTGAACTGAAGTCTAGAGCACTACTACACCGCTCAAGGCTCAAACAAGAGTGGCTTAGGTTTTCTCGTGGGATGCTTGGTATAATCGTGAGGCAACACGTAGGGTGGGAGAGTTGTATGCAGCATAGAAAGGCGATTCATTAGCTCGGAGAGTAGTTATGTAAATCGTAATTAGAATACTCCATAAAAATTTCCATCCGGTTAACCAGTACCTAGACCATGTTGATTGGCGACCACAGGACCCAACACCAGGCCAGCCAACGCCTATTCTTCATCATCCGTGTCCCGCTCTTCCACTACACTTCTAGTATCACCCCTCCGGAACCCCGAACGCGCACCCGCTGCCTCTCCTTCTTCCACTTGACTATTCCGCATACTGCTCCTCCTCCTGCTCCTGCTGACTACACCGGGGAAGAGCCGAGGTTCACCGTCTAACGTCACACTGCTCGTTGTTCGTGACAGACCCAGATTCTGCTCATCAGCTGGCCATTGTGTGCCAGTGTTTGAAGCACCGGGCGTTTGCTGGGGCTGTGGCGCCGATACAACACTAGGATTGATGGTCATGCTTGATGAGCGACGAGGACGCTCAAAGTTTCCACTGTCCTTGGTGCTAGTGGGTGAAGTTGGCTGCGCTTGCAGGTTGGCGATATCAGCGGCGGAAGCGGACGGGTTGAGGCGGGCTTGTTGGGTCGGGTAGAGGGGCCCCGAGATCGCGCCAGGTGGAAGAGTGGAGAAATGGTGGCCTTGATCGGGTAGGTTGCTGCTCGAATGGTGAGTGTGCATTGGTTGGACGGGAGAGCCTGGATATGTGGCTTGAAGAGACTTTGGGGTCTGAGGTGCTTCATTCACTGGCTGAAGATTGGATGTTGTGAGGTCATTGGTACTGGATTGTGCAGCTCGTGTATAGCGATCGATCCTGTATCATGTTAAAGAGTGAGACTCGAAATATTCCCTGTAATGACTTACATCGCAAGCTCCGCCATGAGAGTCTCATGCCTAAACGCTTCGCGAATGCTAGGTACGTTTGACCTTGCCATATCATTGCCTGCAACACCAGGAAGGTGGTAGTGTGATCCCAGCCACTTCTGCTTAACTATATGCTCGAAGCCACTCTGCTCAACGGAATGTTTAGCAAGCTCGCACATGTCTACTGCGCTTAGCTTATAGATCTGCGCCGCGACCGAGTACTCTTCAATGAGAGGCTCCTTTGTGAAAGCAAATTGAAGAGGGTCGTCTGTTGATAGTGAGACATTCAATCCTCGTCTAAAGTAGCTCAGGAACGGGTTACGTTCGTAAGCCAGGAACAGTGCGTTATTGCTAAGGGGCGACATTGCGACGCCGATCTGTTCGAGGTAGAATATGTACTGCAGGAGAGGCACTTTTCGGAGAAGTAAACCGTGGCTTATGCTGTGGCAGCAAAGAACGGCAGCAGCCAAGTGATCAGTATCACCAGCTTCTCCACAATGCGGCCGGAGCAGGAAGGTGTTGAAGCCGCGCTGCTTCCTCCAGACATTGAGGGACGCTATGTTGGCAAACAAATAGTACATCCAGTAGCTGTATGGTGGATTCTGCTTTGTGCACCATTCCTTTGGAAAGGGAAATTTCTTGTACACACGCCGCTCGACTTTGCTCTCGTCGTCCACACTATCGAAGCCTATGACTCTTTGCAAGAAGATGTGAAGCTTGGGATGGGAGGTGGGGTCTCTAGTGACCTCGAAGAGAGGTTGAAACACATTGACGACCACTTGCTGGAAGTTTTCCATAAGACCCGTCGCCTTATACACATCGAACAAACGCGGCACTTGAATCAGCCATCGGACGTTGGGCGAGAAGAGCTTGTTGTCGATGACCCAAGCAGCAAGTTTGTCCCACTCATCAATATCGCGACCGTAGATGGAAATCCGCCATTCTACGAACTGGTACTTGCTTGACTCTAGATCCGAGATAACCTCCTTGGTGATCTCAGCTAAGTACCGGCCTCTAATGAAGTTGTCTGTCTTGAGAAAGATGGTTCGCAGCCGCGATTCACCAACGGGGTTGTATTTAAGATTGAACTTGTCGAAGCGGTGGAATGAATCAGTGTGAGCCTATTTAGTCAGTAAGATTCTGTAGTGTTGGAGAAAGAATGGAACCTACGTGCATATCTAGAGTATCAATACTCAGATCGTAAGCTGTTAAATTGATAGATTCGAAGACCTCCTTCAGCGTCAGGTGCTTGCCGTCACGGAAGAGCACTACTTCATCTGGTGACTTCTTCATCTTAGACTTGATGAAGCGCAGCAGATGCTTCTGATTCATACAAGCTGAGTGATGAACGTGCGTATCGACTTTTCGCACGTTGTAGAAATCTCTATGTGGCACCTTCTTGCTGTCGGCTATTTCTTGGTATTCGTTCAAGAGGTAGTAGAGGTTAAACTTTCCCTCGAGGTACTGAAGACGTCGGAAAGCAAAACTCTTGCTTGGGCCATCGGAAGATATCTCCAGGATCGAGTCAAGATCTATGTAAAAATCCCGCAGCGTAGGAATCGCTACGATGGGTGTGTCGAGCTCTGCAGACTTTGTAGTTTCGTAGACCTGAAACACACCGTTGTCATCCAATCGAAATGACATCTCTGAGGGACCGGGAACTGGTAGTTGGTCGTCTAGGTTAAAGTCTTCTCCGATATTGGTACCCATCTTACGAGGTGGCTTAGGTGGCTTAGAAGGTTCTAAGATGCCACTGTTCTGCAGACTACTTGATGCATTGCGGCGCTCTTTAGATGAGTCGTTCCATACGGGCTCGGGGTGGGGTGGGTAGATACGCCAACCAGGATCGTCCTTTGGGTTATCGAAATTCCGCTGTAGGGACAAGCGTATGTATTTGTGGCGCAGGTCGAGTACCTTCTGGACGTTAGTGTAGATAGCGCTAAGCTCAGCGGTGACACTCGAGTCCGACATGGCAAAGCCTCCGGCTCCTGATCCAACACCTATCCCAGCGCCTGCGCCGTGGATGCCTTCTTCAGCAAGTAGGGGTTTATGCTCTCGAGGAAGATTGGGATGCTGCGCATGCGATCGAGCTTGCTGGTCGGCTTGAAGTAAGAGATCTGCTTCACCGTAGCTTCCTTGGTTGTTGGTAGTATTGGGAGTCATGTGCGGAGGGGCATCCTGTGACTGTTCTGTATGTGACAGACCGATGGGAAGCATGGACCGGTGGGCTTGGTTTGCGAGACTAACGTTGCTCTTCCGCGATCGAATACTCTCAGCCCTGCTCGGAAAGTCGACGCCATCTGTGCCGCCGAAGTTGGCTGGAAATGTCTTTGCTCGCATGGCGGGACTGTACGCGTCTCCCGCCTGTGATCCTCCATATTGCGTCTCCAGCTGGTGTCGCTGGTAGAACTGCTTGGCTTCGGTATGGCTCATTTGTTTCTCGGCAGTGTAATCGTAGAAGGCAGTGCGTCGCTGCTTGTCGCGCGGAAGCATCCCAGCTGCGCCATCCTCCTCTGCGCTTGTGTCTGTGGTAGTCTGCGCCGTTGCAGTCGCACCATGGTCCGCTCGTGTACGCCCGCCACTGCCGGCTTCAGGCTCAGACGAGTCCGGGCTGAGCTCATCTTCTTCAGAGGAGGGGATTTGATCGTCATGGACAGGCCCAAGGTCTGGCGAGACATCTGCGTCGGTAGAAAATGCTCCTGGAAGATACGTCAGTATGGATTGGCCCCGCCATAGCAAACCGGCATGCGCTACCTTTCAGCATGGTGCTGTGTTCAGGCGCAAGTTATGGCAGTTGAAGCTGAAGCAACACTGCAGGAACGCAAGAAAAGTGACAGGACGCGGTTCACGTCGGAGGTCTCCGCGAACACCTTGTCCCGTGCTCTCGTGCATGGTAGTCGGATTTTCATACATTGCGCATCTGGGATGAGAGCCAAAGGGAAGACAGTCTTCGACAGACAGCGCGAGGCTGTGGATAACAACGAGCAAACGCGGGTAGTCCGCGAATTTAAGCCCCTCCATCCTTCCGCTGCTCCTCGGTTCATGAGGCTGTCGGCAGGGTAAAGGAAGCCATACCGAGATCGACATTGATTCTCACCCTTGGATGCCTTTGCGATGGCGTCTTTTCTTTGCCGGTGCCAGAGGCGGCGGCACAGTCGATTGAATCTAAAATCAATTCCTTTTCTCATTTTAGTCCTTGAATCCTGTGTTTACAGGCATTGATTCATCATGATTACACCTAGATACCCTCACTCTGTCCGCAGTACTTGATGGCACTGCCCGCCAAGTTGAACTCTTGAAGGTACTCGAGAGGAGGTCCAGGCATGATATCTAGAGTTTAGTGACGGTGTCACTTTACGAAGATATAGGGCCAATGCAAGTCAAAGCGCAATTAGAATTGCTTTGATTGTCACAGAAGGAAAGGCACACAGCTCTGGACACGCCCCGCAGATCTTGGATTCGTCGGGGGCTTCACCACTTTCAACTTTGTAGGCGCAACTCAGACTGGACATTGCTACTCGACATGGTTGGCGCGGATATCGCGCAATGTTCCCGTTGTCTTCGTGGGATCACGTGTCGGCGTCGTAGCGCGATTCAGTGCATGATCCAAGCCTCAAAAAATTACATCCATCTCTCCTCTGGAGTTGCAAACCCAATTCTTGACTTCTGTACCCTTTGACGCATTATCGATCATGTAAGCATCACTGGCATTGCAGTCGACCGCACGTAGTAATCCATCAACACAGGTTTCTCCTTCGCCGTACCGCTGCTCGTGCGCTCAGCGCGACGCCTTCGAAGGCGCTCCTTGCAAGGCCGCGATCGATTACTACCCTCACACCCACCGTTTTCCGATCAAGACAACAGCAATGGTCAATTGCCTCCTTCCAGAGGAGGTTCGCTAGCGACGAGGCTGCAAAGACCGAGGCCGCCCAGGCTGCTGCAGCTGACGCCCCAGAGAACTTTGCGCAGACGGCAGCAGAGGCACCCGTCGAGGACAACCTGACCCCCGCACAACAAGAAGCTCAGGCAGAACCCACCGATGCTTCTGCCACTGTTGGCGCGGATGCTTTGGCGGCCGCCGAGAAGGTCGCAGAGAAGACCGTAGAGACCAGGGAGCGGAGGCCCAGACCTCCTCGCGAAGGCAGCCCCCCCGAACCGAACAACACCCTGTACATTGGCAACTTGTACTACGAAGTCACCGCGGATCAGCTGAAGCGTGTCTTTTCACGATTCGGTGAGGTTGACAACGTCAAGATCGTCTACGACAACAGGGGCTTGAGCAGAGGGTAGGTGACTTCAGCGTCCTCATGGATCCCAGACTAACTTCACTGCTTAGATTCGGCTACGTCGAGTTCAAGAATATCCCGGATGCCCAGGCCGCCATCGACAATCTCGACATGCAAGTTTTTGAAGGCCGGAACCTAGTCGTGCAATTTCACCGCGCTAAAGCCAACTCTAAGACCCGCGCCCCCAGCGGCAACTACGAGGCCAACTCCCCATCCAAGACCCTCTTCATCGGAAACATGTCGTTTGAGATGTCGGACAAGGATTTAAATGACCTCTTCCGTGACATCCGCAATGTCATGGATGTCCGCGTCGCCATCGACAGGAGGACTGGCCAGCCAAGAGGCTTCGCTCACGCAGACTTTATCGATGTTGCTAGCGCTACCCGGGCTAGGGAGGTCTTGAAGGAGAAGACCATTTACGGAAGGCAGCTACGCGTTGACTTCAGCAAGTCTGGTACTCAGGCGCAGAGGGAGAAGCCGACAAATGGCGCAGGAGAGGCATAGATCTTCACATGAGCCGTCTGCGAAAAGAGGGAATGCATCTGGTCTATAGAGCCGAGTTGTGGTCCTAAGACTAGGTTGATATGGTCGGGAAGGTAGCTGACTATCTGTGCAATCTGGCAATGGGATCTGCTAACTTGGTGATCACGTACTGTATTGATAGGATGGACTGCATGTATCATAATAGAGGAGCGACTGGCGTTTCCGTTCCCCTCTTCTGCTGTACTTGTCATAGGGTGGGATGGATTGAATGGGGCACTACAAATATAATGATGTTCGTTCCGTCAAGTCTGTCGCTGTCGCATGATTGGAGACGCCCATAGAAACCCAATGCCAGATTCTCCATCCGTGCGGTCGAGGCCAAACTTTTAAACGTGTCGACGTGACGTTTGCTGCACTGGTGGGCCAGGCGTCGCGTCACAGCTTCTCTGCTGTCCTGCGTGTCGTTGCCACAGGAAGGACCTCGGCCCGTGTGGAGGGGCTAACCTCCACTTTCCAACTGCTGATCAATTAACCCAACCCCAGTCGCCGTTTGTACATGTACTCACTTTCCTTGTATACATTGTACTTTAGATCTTTCTCCTTACTACCTGTGAAGTCGCATCACAACCACTACATTCGAGTCCCCATCCCATATTCTCTGCTTTGGCAATGTCGTTCCTCGGCGGCGCAGAGTGCTCGACAGGCGCGAACCCGCTCAGCCAGTTCACCAAACATGTCCAGGATGACAAGTCGCTGCAGAGAGACCGCTTGGTCGGACGCGGGCCCGGCGGACTCCAGGAAAGCATGCGAAGTCAGCAGATGGGCGGTGGCTCAGACGGCGTAAGTACTTGGAGGCCCAACGTAGACAGGAAGACATGGGGCAAGAACGTTTGGCTGACTTCGATCTTTCTGTAGATGATGAATGCGTTTATGCAGCAGAATTCCCAGCTTCCACAAGGACCCGGCCCGGCCTCGCCATTCGCCATGGAGCAGATGCGGAGAGAACTAGAGCGGACACAACATAGCGGCTCACCAGCTTGGGCAGCAGAGTTTGATCCCGGCATGAAGGCGCCACAAATGGGACCAGCCATGCAAGAAAGACCAGCAGGCTTCAGTCCTGCCGAATTCGCAAAGTTCCAGCAGATGAACCCTACCGCACGAACAGCGAGCCCTACGACCGCCTCTCAACCTTCTATGACGGGGTACCAGCAGCCAATGTACGGCATGGGCATGGGCATGGGCATGGGCGGCATGGGAATGGGAATGGGTGCCATGCAGCAGCCATATGCGCCACAAAACTTCCAGCAGCCCATGCAAGATTCTGGGAAGGGCAAGGGGCGTATGGTGGAGCTCGATGACCAGGACTGGGAGGCGCAGTTCGCGGAGCTAGAGCAGACAGATCAGCACAATCTGGACGCTCTGGACGCCCAGGCGAACAAGGACATTGAGGCGGAGCTGAATGAAATGGACAGGTCAGTAGATGTTGACGCCACCGACTTCGGCGATTTCGAGTCCATTTGGAAGGGTATCCAAGCTGAGACTGAATACGCTAGGCAACTTGCCAACGAGGAAAACTTCGTCGACGGGCACATGGGCGACATGGATCAGTGGGAGGGCTTCGACGGGCTGAATACCCACTCCGTTCGCGATCCTGCCATGGGCGACTACCTTTTCGAGCAGGAGAACCTCTTCAAAAATGTTACGAATCCATTTGAGGAAGGTGTCAAGATAATGGAAGAAGGTGGGAATTTGTCCTTGGCTGCACTTGCTTTCGAGGCAGCGGTCCAGAAAGACCCAAATCATATCGCAGCCTGGGTTCGATTGGGCGAGGCGCAAGCGCAGAACGAGAAGGAAACTCCAGCTATCCGAGCATTGGAGCATGCGTTGAAACAGGATCCTTCGAATCTTGAAGCTCTAATGGGTCTTGCCGTATCATACACAAACGAAGGTTACGAAAGTACCGCATATCGGACCCTGGAGCGCTGGTTGGCCACGAAATACCCATCGCTCATTAAAGAGCCGCTCTCCTCAGACGCCGAAATAGGATTCACGGACCGCCACCTACTACACGAAAAGGTCACAAATCTGTTCATTCAGGCCGCACAGCTATCACCGTCTGGTGAGCAAATGGACCCAGATGTACAAGTTGGCCTCGGTGTATTGTTCTACGGTGTAGAAGAGTACGACAAGGCAGTCGACTGTTTCGGCGCCGCCCTCGCCTCTACGGAATCGGGTGTCTCTAACTCATCATCACAAGTCCACCTTCTCTGGAACCGCCTCGGCGCTACCCTTGCGAACTCCGGACGAAGCGAAGAAGCCATTGACGCCTACTCACGCGCGCTTGCCCTCCGACCGAACTTCGTACGCGCCCGCTATAATCTTGGTGTATCGTGTATCAATATTGGGTGCTTTACCGAAGCTGCACAACATCTACTAGGTGCCTTGGCCATGCACAAAGTTGTGGAGCGGGAAGGGAAGGAGAAGGCGAGAGAGGTTGTGGGCGATGGTGTTTCAGACAGTCAGCTAGACAACATGATTCATCAGAATCAGAGTACCAATCTGTATGACACACTCAGGAGAGTGTTTGCACAGATGGGCCGAAGGGATCTGGCGGATATGGCAGGACCGGGTATGGATGTCGAGCGTTTTCGAGGAGAGTTTGAATTCTGAACATAATAATGCGGCACCACTTGATACGCAAGAGGCGGGTAAGGCTGAGGATGATACAGGCTATGATGACTGGCTCCTAGAACGCAAAGTTAAGATTTGGAAGAGAGATGACTGGAACGAAGGAGAGCTGGGCGATAGCTGCTGTTTCGGCACAAGGACCGTCGAATTCGGCATGGATTGTGTGTGGAAACTGCATGGCGGCGTCTGATTGGAGATGCTGAATGCCAGCTTCCTACTCGTAGTGCTTCTGGATTGAAGAACAATATCCCGCCAGAAAAAGATGACAAGAGATATTCGGATGTAACACTGATCTCCGAAACTATGCCCCCAGTCTTCCTTTTTATTGACCCACTGCTTTTTCTCGCCGTTTAGATCCAGCAGTATCTCTTCTCACAATATTTAGATGACGGAGACAGAATGGCGGAACATTCGCTTTACTCTTCAACGCACCTCCATCACACATTGAAGGCAGTTTACAGTCCCCAGCCATGTTCAGCCACTTCCGAATGGACCAAGCCGGTTTTCGGAACGCCCTTTTGGAACTCTGTGCGACAGGAACCTGCAGTCAGCGTTCAACAGCCTCCAAGCCTAGCCTGGAGAGAGCGTATTTCATGTGTGCCCCGCTCCAGCCTCACACATCTCACAAAACACTTCGACTCCCTTTCGCCCATAAAGTACTCTTATAGCAGCGAAGTCTCTGGTGGACAGGCTGAAAAGCCATAGCTTTAGCCCAGCACGTGGACGTCGACAACACCTATTCGCACAGCGAGGCCCAAACACCTCGGCCAAATTGACGGCACCACGGCAGGACTACGCATTACTCAGGGGAGTACTTTGACGTTGAAGTAGCATAAGGGTCATGTCCTCACTCGAGTATCAACGCCTTACGTCCGACTTACCACGTCCACCAACACCAGGCTTCCATTTGATCCGTTCAACATCACCACCCAAGGAGCATACGTCTGATGACGGCTCACCGCCTCGCCTAGCGGGCTTGGACTTGACCACTTCTTCTGGCATTTACGACTCATGGACGGAACTACAGCAATTACCGTAAAAGCAGCCAAGTATGACAAAAAATGGAGACATCACTGACACCAAGAAGCAGGTCATCGAACCAGGGTGAGTCAGCTACCCAGAAGCTACTCAAACCCCGTGGTTCTAGGTCATCATCAGTCTCAAATACATCATCAGCTTCGTCAAAGGCGCCTCAAAGCACGACCTCGCAATGGCTGGACCGGATCTGCACGATATTAGTGTTCTTTTGGCAACTTTCAGTTATTCGACATATTCTCTGGCCCATACAATGGCTTGATTGTCAATTGACCCAGCTCATGGTGAGAAGTCGCTTCCACGGATGGCGCATGGGAATTTTACTTGGCAGTTGCATGTCTTGCCTCGTCCTTGGTTGCAACATCGCAATCTTGGTCCTGGGCGGCACGCGAAATGGAGGCTATCGTAACGGCTTGGCTGTCCCACTGACTGGAGAGGCTGATGAAATGTCGTGGTGGAGTAGTGCACTTCACCTCTACATCAATGCCCTGAGTACGCTGTTGCTGGCGGCGAGCAACTACACAATGCAAGTACTCAGTTCGCCTACGCGTGAGGAAGTCGATCGAGCCCACACCTCGAATCAGTGGCTTGACGTTGGGGTACTTAGTGTGCGCAACCTAAGTCGCATATCAAGACGACGACTTGTCCTTTGTATCATTATGGGACTGTCTTCTATTCCAGTGCATCTTTTGTACGTCGTTGCTCTTCGTTTTTGACCTGCTCTCGCTTACAAATATCAGTTATAATTCAGCAGTCTTCTACATTGGCGCCAACAACGAGTACAACGTCTATCTGCTTCAGATGGACTCTGATCGCTATAAGAGCATTTACGAACTGTCGGACGCCCCGAACAGAGCCTCCAGAGCACTACCCTCATATAAGATGATCGCGAATAGCAACTGGGCCAGAATGTATGAAACAGAATTGGTCAGCTACGGGGACCTTTATCTTGCCATCGACGACTATGCGTCGGAACTCGAGAACAAAACCTTGAAGGGTTTCATTGACGGCTGGCCGAACGTCGCTGCAAGGGTGGAGTGGAGCTCAAACACAACGTGGCCCTTAGAGATGGTTGGGACTAGAGAACTCGTCCGAAACATCACGGCTACGAACGCCAATTCTAAAGATTGGATAAGGTTAGATTGGGCCGTCGCTCTCTCTTCACGGAATATCACCGTCGAGAAGCCACCGAGATTCGCACACCTCACCCACGGCTTCGCCACGCAAGTCAAAACTGCCAGCCGCATCCAGCTGAGTCTCACGTTTATGATCATCGTCATTGTTTGTAATGGTGTAAAGCTCTGTACGATGATCTGGGTCGTGCTCATGGAGAAGTCGGATTACCTCGTTACTGTAGGCGACGGCGCTGCCTCTTTTCTCCAACATCCAGACTCCACAACGGAGCGGATGTGCGTCTTGTCACGGAAGGATCTCATCCACAAAGTCAGTGACCCGCACCATAAGATTACGAAGGCACACGATGATCAGCTTGCGGCTCTTGTACATCAATCTGGTACCACGTGGGTGAAGCAGTATAGCAAGTACTCTACCGCTCTCGACCGAGATAGAGAGATCGGATCCTACTTCATGTGAGTTCACCAATCAACGAATCCTCTCTCAGGAAAAGAAATGCTAAAGTATGCTAGTTTCATAGTCATTGGTGTTCTCTTTGCATGCTTTGTAACTACAGTCGGTTTCTTCGGCAAAGGAAGCACAAATTGGGGGACATCAAGCGACACGACCTTCCGCGAAACCGACAGCTCCACTCAATCCACCCTTCTGAATGCCTGGCTCGCAAATGCGGCTCAACTTGTTCTCTCTTTTTGCTACCTGGCAATCAACAGTGAGTGTACTGCCATGGCCGGCGCCTCTGAATGGAACGATCTCGCGAGATCGTGCAAAGGTCTGCGCGTCACTCGGCCGGTAGGGCAACAGCGAGATACGTATTTCCTCCAGCTCCCGTATCGCTGGTCTCTGCCGTTGACAGTGGCGAGCACTGGTCTGCATTGGCTATTATCGCAGAGCATCTTTCTTGTCCGCATTGACACGTATGATCGCAAGGGTAACTACGTGCCCGCAAAATCTCAGTCGGCATGCGGCTTCTCGGGTATGAGCTTCATGACCTTGACCTTTGCCTTCTACTTCCTTGTTGGGGTTGTTGGATTGATAGGTCGGCAGCGGATCAAGGTCAGATTACCGTTCGCTGCTTCGTGCAGCTTGGTCATTAGTGCAGCGTGTCACCCGTCGGCCCACGATAGCGATGCACAAGTGAAGCCGGTACAATGGGGCGTTGTGGAGGAAAGAATATATGATGGGAAAAAACATTGTACGTTATCGTCAAAGCCCGTGAAGAGACCGAAGGTTGGGGAACAGTATCTGTAAGACATATTTATGAAGCAATAGAGATGGTCTGATACACCGCAAAAGTCAACGACCGGAGTTTGGAATATCCTGTAGAAAGATCCCAGAAAACCCTCTCAGTTATCTAGCCTTACCCTCGTACATTTAAGCATGGCCCGTTTGATCTTCCCAGGGAGCCGCGCGTTGCTGTTGCAAAGCTAAAGACAGCCCCCATTCGACTAAAATAATTCCTGCGAACGCATTAGGTATTTCGGAACTCGACACGCAGAAGTGTCGGTACGTGTGGGGGCCTGCGGCGTTGACATGTTGTACCATGCCACGTTACTCCTGGTTGGTCCAATAATAGGCTGTTCGGGACGCACAAGTCAATGCAGGCTCGGGTGCACTTGCAGCCTGAGTTATCGAATATGCTTGGTATCAGATGTTAGTCGCCTTTTACCTTTACAGGTTTTCCGGAGGCTTATGAATCCTTGGTACCACTTAGACGGACCTCAGAGATCAGAAGTCAATGGCAATCACAGGATGGCCCAACAGGTTCGTCAAACATTGAGTGTCGTATTACTATGAAATTACAATATCTTCTAATCGTACGCACACGTCTAATCTGACCGATGAGGCTGCGCATGAAACTGCGCATGAAACTGCGCAAAGCTGAGCGTCCACACATACCCCATATCTCCTCGACGCAGCCGGTCAATGCCATGCGTGAAAATCTTGATAGCGAGAAATTAGGTCCGACAGATTTACATCCATGTCGAAGACAGAAAGCGAAATTTGTTTACAGGAAAAGAAACCAGGCCGTGCTGATGCAGGTGCTTCGAAATTATTATAGGCGACTAACAGTCCAGAAATGAGACAGGAGGTGCTGTGTGCAACTTTTTCCTTTTCTTTTTCGTACAGTCAAACAGTGAGGGGTATCATGCAGTCGCTGAACTCGCGCAATGCTCTTTTAAAACCTGAGTGTGGAATCCCGCGAGTGAAGTTCGAATCTCTTATCAATGACGATGTTGTTGGCCACTGCGGCGGCGGCGCGCGCAGCTGGGCTGCCGGACCCGTCAGGAACGACGTAGTTCTTGACGAGACGCTTAGCAACACCGCCGTCGACGCCATTGCTGAGCAGCAAGTTGGCACTTCCACCGGTGCTACCAGTGATCTTACCCTCCCGGGCAGTCTGGAGAAGCTTGGCCTTAAGCGCAGCTGGGTTCTGACCAAGTCCAGCAACGTCCTGAGCTAGGAGGTAAGCCATCACACCTGTGGTGTGAGGGCAGGCCATCGAGGTACCAGAGAGAAAGTTGATGATCGTGTCTCCAGTGCTCCATGAGCTGAGGATCTGTTCACCAGGGGCGTAGATGTCGACGCACTTGCCGACATTGGAGAAAGTAGACACTTCGTTGTCGATGTTGACGGAACCGACAGTGACGACGGCGGAGTTTGCTCCACCAAGATGAGCGGGAGTAGAACCGCAGGCATCTGTACCGTCATTACCAGCGGCGACTGAGACGTGAATACCAGCCTGAGTGGCACCGGCAATGACTTCATCAACGGAGTTGGCTGTTCCTTGAAGACCCCAAGACATGCTCATAATGGAGCCGACAAAGCCCGGCTCAGTCTTGCGCTTCTCGTGATTGCTAATGACCCAGTCCATACCAGCAATGGTATCGGCCGAGGAGCCAGAACCGTCATCACCAAGCACCTTCACCTCGATGATGTTGGCACCTTGAGCGACACCGAACTTGGCGCCACCGGCAGTACCCGCGACGTGGGTACCATGACCATCACCGTCAACAAAGGATCCAGTAGCCGTGAAGCCCTGTGTGGCACGACCTGTGAAGACGGCGTGGGAAGTTCGCACACCCGTGTCGATGATGTAAATATCAACGCCAGCACCGAGGGATGCATCCTCAAAGGAGTAGGTGAAGTCCTGGCCTTGCGGAGATCCAGATGCACCGGCGTCATTGGAGATGCGCTGCAGACCCCAGGTGGCGCCGGACTTTTGTTGTACGAAGGACTGGATCGTGGCCTTCTCTTCGACGAAGGCAACTTCGCCCAGCTCTTGGAAAGCTTTCGCATGGACGGCACACATTTCGATGACCCAAACCTTTGTGTAATTGTTTGTGGATTCGAACTTCACGATGTCGTCGCCCTTGAGCTCCATCATGTCCAAATACTCCTCTATTTTCTTGGGAATAGTCTCATTGCGCATGAAGGTGATGATGTACTCTTGGGTGTCGCTCGAGTGATTGGCGGGAAACTTGGTGCCGATAAAGCCCTCGCTCTTGGCTTGAGGAGCAGCAAAAGCGGTAGAACACGCAGCCAAAAGGGTGGCGGCGATAGCGAAGAAGGTCCTCATGATGGATTACAGGAAGGATCCGGTCCAAAGAGAAGGTGTGTAAGAAGGTAGAAACAAGGACGTGGCCGGCTTGTAGGTCACAGAGAATGAGTGTCGAGGAGCGCTAACCAGGTTAGTGACTACTCGAACGTGACCAACAGCGGAGTGAAGTAGTGAAATAACAGGTCGGAAGGTGCCCAACTCTTATAGGAAATGACAAGAGGTAAAACAATGAGGGTGAAGGAGGGCCGGGGCCGAGAAAGTTGAGACATGATATAAACAAGCCACAATGGCTTTGTGTGGGGTTAAGCAATGTGACAAATTGGACGGGGAAGGGGGTCAGGCTTAGAGCATAATGTCGGAGACTTACATCAACGCGCAAGTAATGAAGGTGCGGCGGAGTGCTGTGTCAGACAGGTCGGGTAGCACAGGGTATACTGAGGTGCGCGTATGGGCCAAGACGTGCCAGCACGCGGGAGTGAATGAAGGTGGAAGCGAAGGAGTGGAAAGAGTGAGGTGTCAACGAAGGTTATCTACCAGAGGCAGGCACTCTAAATGAAGGAAAGTGAGTGTGGTAAAGAAAAGAAGGCGTTTGAAGGTTGTAGGAGGAAAGAAGGACCAGACCAGTGAGTGGGAGGACAGGGCTGCGGAACGCGCAGGCTCATGTACTCGCGTCCATCGTCCAGGCCATAGTCACCACGCTCGGCGAAGAAGCGTGCGCATTTGAAACGGCTTGGCGACCGGCTGGCTCCCGCGAGCGGCCATGCCCAAATCACTGTTGCTGTCCGAGGGCCAAGACCGCTGGCCTGCTTCAGCCTCTCTAGCCGGGGCAGCGGTGGCATGAAGCGAGAGCAGCCGACGCAGCTCGACGCACCATTGGGGCGCGTCGGGAGATTTGTTGACTGTTGGAGCGGGCATGTGTCACTCAGCGTTGCAGGCGCGTGGAACTCTGCTGTCTGTGTCTATGTCTGTCCGGCATGGGGCCGCTGAGACGAGCTGCATGTGGACACGCAAATGTGCCTGTGTGGACGCCGTTTGAAGGTAGACGCTTACCGTGACGCCTCGCGCGACGTTGCCGCAGAGGGAAGGAGCACTCGCCAGGGCCCTCACCCTGATTGGCTCTCTGCACCTGAAACATTGCGGGCCTGCGACACGACCCCAATCAGGCAAGCCCCATCGGCCACTCCCTGCACCACGCATAAACCCGCACTCAACACAGGACCCGCGATGAAAAGCCACCTAGCGAGCGCACGGCTAAGGGGTTCCGTGCGCGTCAAAAGATTCATGCACTACGGCGAAACCAAACCGTGGCGTCCAACGAGCGCCCTGCTACCTGAGCCTCCCCGGGCACTCGCGTCAAGCCGTCAAATTCAACACAAACCAAACAATCTGCGCCCTCCGTGACACCAAGTCGCGTGTTTCAACCCGCTGATGAAGGGACCGACTATATCGTACAGATTGATTGCTCCGTCTGTCGCTACCGACGCAGATGCATTTGAGTCATGAGGCTGTAGGCAGTGAGAATTATGAACGGCTTCTAGATCACGTCTCCCTGTGCACGATGAACCGTTCTCGGGCACTTTGCAACGTAAGGAGCCGAGCGTGCTCCTCGACTCTGTGGCATACCTAGGTACCCCCCGGATCCGAGATAATCCCACGTGTTTCGCAGCCTCAAGCCCGCACCATTCGGTTCTGGGCAAGCAAAGTCCGAAATAAAAATAAACACGCATGAACAATCAAATGTCACCTACGGCGGCATAAAGGAGGAGGAAACAGACAAAGTGACGTTGTTTTAAACACTACCCGTGGATAGCGCTGCGCCTCGTTTTCGCACGCCCGGGAGATTGCCGGGGGGAATCCTGGATGTGTACCTGGTCTGATTCCTGCGAACCTCCATCTATCTCGTCCTGCCCCGCATCGTGCGAATCCTTGAATTAGAGCAAACAAGCTATTGACTACAAACAGACGTCACTCCCAAGACGATCGCATAAACCAAGGTATATCGATCTACAATCGTGTCTGATTACCGCGGAAGATGAAGCCGCGTCTCTTGTCCACAGATGCAACAGCAATGTGTGTTCTTGTGGAACGCCCAATGACAATAGAAGATAATGAATTGTTACAAAGAATGTACAAGCACATATCCCACCTCTAGGTTCAATCCAGGTTGAAGAACATACCATTCGCATCTGAATCGCTGTGCTTCGCAAACCCAGACTCCAACTCCACCATGCTCATCTAGTGTGGTATCACAAGCATCCGCTCCATCTAACTCACACATCCTCATCACTGTCCTCCCCAAGCAACTCTCCCTCGTCAGGATCCACGACCGCATAATCACCCCTCCCCCTTGCAAACGAGCTTCGACTCGTATACGTCCGTCCACCATAGCCCCCACCCATCCTACCTGCAGCGAACCTCCACAGACTGCCAATGAGCAGCGGAATAGCTGCGACGACCGCTACTAATCCTGAAATAGCTGCAACAGGCCACTTGACCCACGGTGACTCGCTGTCGAAGCCGCCACCCGAGTCTCCAAGGCGGATGCGGCCAAACTTCCCATCCCAGTTCTTCCAAACATAATAACCAATTCCGCCCGCCGCCGCAAACGGAATCACAACAGCCATAAAGATACCAAAGCCAGAAATGCCATGTTTCTTTTCAAAATCCTCTTCGAACCCAGGGCAAGGATGCACCTCACCCGTCTTGTCAAACTCATTGCCGCCTTCGCACGTCGAAAGCGGGATTTTACGGTATGGCGTGTTGTCCCACCATTCATGTGCGCCTTGCTCGCAGACAGCTTTGGGGTCGGCTAGCGTGAGACCAGGAATGAGGGCGCATTCACCGCCAGGTTGGCGCTCGTAATTGTATGCACTGTTGGAGGGACACATTAGTACCAAGTAGCTGTCGTTAGGTGAGAGTGGACGAGACTTACCATTCATAGTCGCGCCGGGTGCAGGAGCAGTTTTTGGCAATGTCATGCATGTGGTCGATTCGCTCGCCGTTCTTGCACTTGGCGTCGCGCTTCTTTCGGTGATATTGCGCTACATGGCCGAATAGACACTCGGGGTTATCGGATTGCATCGGATGCTGCGGAGACCACAGGTCGTAGTCTCCCTTTGTCGGGTCGTTCTCATTGAGCTCGCACTTCTTCTCAAATTCTGGCAGACCAGAGAAGTCGACGTTAACAGCGACGAGTTCCTTGCCGTCCTTACCCCAGAGGAGGAAGTTGAGCGACGTATCGCTTGGGACGGTAGTAATCTTATCGACTCGGATCCTGTGATCTGAGAACTTGTAGAGATTCCACTTGCTGCCACTGTCGAGCGAGTAGTACAAGTGGTCGGTGTCCTCGCCTCGGCGCACGATAACGATGACTGATCCTTGGTCGCCAAACTCCCACGCATAAGTGCCTTTCTTAATCTCCGTCCAGGTGATTCCCGCATCCGTGGTTATGAATGTGTTTGCCTCGCCAAATGTGCTGAGCTCCGAACCAACATTGCCGACAGCAAGCATCAGGCCAACTGCTGTTGGCGAAGAGTACATTTCGCGAGCATCCGCACGCTCCGTGTATCCGTGGATATGTAACCCGCACTTATCTTTGTTTGATACATCGCAAGAGTAAGGCTTGTTGTCGGAGTCTTTCGCGGGGGCTTGTATGGGTTCCCAATCTGCACCGTCATTGTGAGTGATTCGGCTCTGTTTCTTTTTCTTGGCGCCGTTGTTCACTTCATCCACGTTTATGACGACATTGGCCACTGCCACTCCTTCCAGACCTTGCATCTTCTCGAAATCAACGTAACCTTCCGTGTTTCGGTTGACAGCATTCAAGCTCATGACATACGATGTACCGTTGCTGTTGCTCTTGATGATCGATCCATACTCTTGATCGGGGCGAGGGTTCACCGTGACGTGAAGGAACACAGCGTGCGTGGAGCTTTCCAATACTGTGTAGGCTGTTTGATGGATGTCGAAAAACTTGGGTGGGAACTTTGCCTCAGCGAAAGTGTTGGCATCGAGGCTAGCGTCCAGGTGTAAAGTCTTGCCATCATCGCCCTTCGTCGCGACAACAATAAACTCAGACATTGTCGCGAACTCAACAACAGACTTGAACTTGACATCCTTCTTCTTGAACCAATCGTCGCTGGAGACGAGTTCTAGTGGTGCGCCCATCTCCTCGTTAGTATGTTGCTCACAGAAGACCTGCTCTTCCTTGACGTTCCGCCCAGCCTCGCGCCAGACAAACGCGCATTTCTTGACATAGGGTACAAGAGAATCCCAACTCTCTTCTTGTCCGTTCTTTTGGGAGACATAGGCTACAGTGTGGCAGTCTTTATCTCCGAGTTTCTCGCAATTCTTGCCACCCATCCAAATGACCCAGTCTTTTCTCTTTGGGTGGAATTGCATGATCTGAAGCATCTCTCTGTTTGGTATAACGGGGGCCTGGAAGGAGTGTATGCTGTCCTTGAGTCCTCGGTCCTCGGAGTAGTATACCTTCTTGGTTGCAGTTAGGAAGTACACGTAGTTGGTATCGTACTGGTGAGGATAAATTCTAACGATTTCGTCGTCGACGGCCTTCTTCCACTTCTTTCCATGATCGTGCGTGATCCAGGCGGTACGCTCATCAGTCAACATAACGACCGTCTCGTCCTTGTCTCTGTCGTTTCCGGTGTCGTCGCTTCCCTGAGTATCGCGTTCTAGGTAGTACTGCTCCATGAAGTCACTGCCCTTGAACCTGGTGATCTCACTAGTGATCTTGTCGCTTTTTGGTGGCGGTCTCTCTGCTTCGTCACACTGGCGCTCAACTTCCTTGTCTCGGTCTGTCTTGCCTGTGCACTGATTACCGGGGATCTTTCTCCATCCAGAGCTGCCTTTGTACGTCTTCGCATCGCCATCGCAGACGCCCTTAGGTAGTCTTAGAACATCTGAAGGCTCGCATTTCTTGTCTTTGCCTTGGCCAGAGGGAGTGAAGTTGAAATCGCACTCGTAGTCTCTGAACTCGTCGCATTCGCAGGGTTCGAAGGTGGGTACTGGATCCTTGAAGACCTCTCCAACGAAGCAGTCAGCATCCCATTTCCGCCTTCGGAACAGCTGTTTGTGGCCCATGATACAGCTTGGTTGGCCATCCTCTTCCTTGCGGACGGGCCATTTCGAGTCGAAATCCTTGTCTTCGCATTTTCGCTTGTGTAAGTCCGTGAAATCAAGATGGATGATAACGTGTTCGCGGCCACCGCCTGATTTCTTCTTGGACGCGTAAAGCATGAACTTCAAACTCGTCGAGTCAGGGAGGGTGGTAAGTTCGCGAGCGCGGATCTTGTAGTCGAGCTTGATCTTATTCCAGGTATCCTTCCGTCCATGCTTGAGCGAGTATCTGATCACATCGGTGTCGCCTTCGTCAAAGACGGCTACTAGAACCGACCCTTGATCGCCAAACTCGTATTTGTGCGCTTCTTCAAGGGCCAACTCCCAAGTGAGACCAGCGTCATCAGAGACATACAGATCTCCGTCAGTGTACTTCCCCAAGTACTCACCAGTATTACCTACGCCCATAACGATGCCGGGCGCGGGGCTGGAGAAGACGCGTCCACTGTTGTGTAGGTTGGTCACCGAGTGCAGATGCAGCTCGACATCCTTGCCCTTGACGCTGAGCTTCTCGAAAGATCGTCCATCATCGAAGCTGATACGGGATTTGAGTTTCTTCGGCTGGCCGCTCTTCTCGACCTCTTTCCAGTTCTCCACAGTGTTGACCAGGACCACTCCTTGTATGTTGGCAATTTTCTCGAAATCTACGTATCCGTCTTGGTTGCGATTCGTGTGTTCGACGTTCTTGGTGAAGTAGGTTCCATTCGAATTACTTGTATATAGGTTACCCATGGCCACATACTTCGAAGTCATAACATCGACCTGGATGCTATAGTTGGTGGACTCAAGGATAGTATATGCATCCTCCTCAATCTTGTGGTCTCCAAACTCGGCGTGGTGCCATGTGTCGGTATCTTCGGTAACGTAGAGCGATAGCTCGCTCGAGTGATCGGATTTGGCGGCGGCAACGAGGTAGCCTTTTACGGCGGCCATGTTTGCCATGCCCTGTACGGTGCGGTCGGAAGACATGACGGGTTCTATTTCATCTTTAAAGTAGCTACGCCAGTCAGTCATTACCCATATGTATACTCCAAGACGCCACTTACTTGTCCGTCATCAGCAGTCTGAAGTCTTTTGATCGATCCGAATATTTTCCTCTTGTAATACACAGTATGCGCTTATCGTGCTTGTCATCGCCTTCGAGGAATCGCTCGGAGCTCTTAGCCCATTGGCACATGCGGCGGTCGTCGACTAGGACTTTGGGCTCTGACTTGAAGCCATCTTCGGTGTAGTAAGTCTGCCAGTTTGTTAGTCATGTCCCAGCTCAAGGTTTCTCGGGGGTCTGTACTCTTCCCAGACACGGTGCAGTGAAGCAGTTCTCAATCTCGTTGATCAAGATCTTCTTGTTGTCCTGCGCATGCCAGCCAACTGGCCCGTTCGGGGTAGGCGGAAGGTCCGTCTTGAAGGAGTCCCATGTCTCTCCCTGGTCGTATGTAATCCAGTGTTTCTCTTCGCTCAAGACCAGCGCGACCTTGTTATCGTACGGATTCTTGAGGATTCCCAGTCCATGCAGGTCTTTCAGCTGTTTCCACCCCTTCCCGGCATCGTGAGAGCGCCAGATCTTGCCAGTCTCGAGTTCTTGTACTAGGGCGACGCCGGAGTCATCAAAGTACATGAGATTCACAAGCTCATTGCTGAATGGCGTTGTCTCAACGAGCGGCTCGTCTTTGGCGGCGGCGGAGGATGCTAGTGCCAGCAGGGCGGGCAGCAGTAGGCCCTTAAGGTATTTCATGATGCATGAATGCGGAGGAAAACGTGGATGCGAAGTCTAAGGCAGGCGTGGGCCTAATGAACAGATGGCTGCTTTGCCGTCCACAGCCTCGTCTCGTCCGCCGCTGCAAGCAACGGCCCCCGACGTAAACGCTTGGCGCTCTGGAAAGGATGGCTGCGCCGCGCCGAGATGGAAATCTAACGACGCGCGAGTGGGTGCTTAAGAAGGTAATAGCTAGGAATATACAGGACAGTAGGAATGGAGCCGTGTGCGCAATAGGGACAACAGGAACTCGACAGATGTATGCGGGCTCTCAGCCAACGCCGCGTACACAGGAGTGACGAATTGAGCGAAGCTTACGGCTGGCTGCACGCCACCGTCTAGTTCCGCATTCCGCAGGCGGTATCCTTGTCGCTCGTGAAAGCCGGCGCTACCAGAAGATAATACACAACACCCTCACACGTCTACTCTAAACATTATTATATTTGCGTCTTATGGTAGTGGGAGATACGGAAGCCATGTGCTCCGACTCTCGTCTCGCCCTTCAAATGTTCTGCTTCACCTTCGCCACCCCCACACCCGCTCTCTCCGCGGCTCAAGGTCGTGCCTTCAGTTGACGAATTGCTAGTCGTAGTATGGGACAGAAAATAATAATTAAATAATAACAGAGACAAGCATATAGTTACAGCACCAGCAATGCAGCGATACTGCCTAGCAGGCTTCAATAGCTCAGCTTTGGCAAATCCGTCGTTTCAAACCCGCGAGACCCCTTCAGGTTGCTTAGAATGTACTACGGCTATCTGTAATTCAATTCCAGCGCGCAATGACTCACTGAAAGCAGTGACGGCCATGCAATCAACATCTGGCCGTCCGTCTATCCGGCCATGTCCACGCAGTCTTTCTGCTTCCTCCATGGTTCCCGTCGAAGCTGGAGAGCTTTTTCTGCTACCAGCTCAGCGTCATCCGTTTCGGTCCACAGATGCCACTCCCTCTTGAACTTTTTGCCTGTAGCAACCCTCTTTGATCTTTCACAAATAGCCGCATGTACGACTTCGTAGAGGGGGTTTCTGACCATGAATTTGTCATTGAGAGATGGAGGTATGTGTGCACCATGCTCGACCAGGCACAGGGCGATTGGAAATAACTTCTGGAAGGTCGCATCATCGTGGCGCGCATACCATGAGTCGATCAGTAGTTTGTGTAGAGGCGTCTCATGGAGCCGGTCCACTTGATTCGCGTTCGCCCCATATTCGAACAACATCTCCATGATTGCGAGTGCGTCGGGAGCAGACCCAGTTGCAGCAAGCCGAACACAGCGATGCAGTGCCGTAAGGTGACTGTCCGGTGGCGAGTAGCTCACCATTGCGCCGTTCGCAATGAGCAGCTTCGCGACATCCACATTGCCAAAATGAATCGCAATTAGAAGCGGGGATTGACCATTCCATCCCTTCAGTCCATCTACGTCAGCTGCAAAATCGAGGCACAAGCGGGCAACTTCGATGCGTTTAGCCATGTCAGGAGCTTTGGGGGATATGGCAAGCCGGTATATCAAGTAGGGCCAGTGCTGATTCACGTCTTCCCCGTTTTGCAGGCGGGTACGTATTTCGGGCAAATCTGCGGCATACATAGCGTCGTCCAGAGTAGCATGGCGATAGATGGGATGCGTGCGAACCGCACGACGGCGGAGTCTTCTTTCAGACTCTGACGGAGGGTGTCGCACTGTTACCGTGGATACAGCAGGCTCTAATTCGAGTACCACTGGGGGTTCTGATGTCGTTGCCTTCATGTCTTCACAATCACCGTCTACAAGTGAACGTCGCAAGAGGCGGGATCGGCGAGTCTCGAAGCTGAGGGATAATACGCACGCTATAAGGATGATAGCGAGGGCAATGAAGCCACGAGTCGAGCTCGATATCGGAAGGTCTGAGGCTTCCTTCCGTAGTGCTCGCCATGTACCATTAGTCTCATGGTGGTTCTTCGGTACGCTTCTCTTTAGATTCTCGAACATAGTGGACTTTACACGAGGCGGCGGTGGGATATTCACATTTATAGCTTTCAAGCACGCCCGGCTCTCCATCCCAGCCGCTAGCTCTTCTCTGCACTCCTCGATGAAGTCTTTCAGGGCTGTCCATTCGGCCAGCTCCAGAGCTCGTTCTGTCATTTTTTGTGACTTGAACGCGGGTGAAAGTGCAACTACCGTGAATAACACACTAAGAAATGCAATCGCCCACCCAAGATGTGCCGAAGTCTTCTCGGATAGGGTGATACTGGACCGAAACGACTTCCATGATCGAGATGAGTGGAGGGATGGCGTTGGTTCAGCCGCTATTGTGACGTCGTCACCTACAGTCTGTGTTTGAGGTTCATTGCTCGAATGAATAGTCGATGCTGAGCAGTTAGGTAGTTGCGTAGTCGAAGGTGACGCAGGGGAAGTAGCAGACTCGGTTGTCAGAATGGCAGACGCCATGTTTGGGACGATTAGAGATTAGGGCAATGGCCGACACATGGCAAAAGAAGTAAATCTGAGGCTTCGCAGGCAGCAATGGAAGGGATGTCGATCAATTGAGCAACGAAAATGGTGGCGGGAGCTCAGCCCACGCCTACGTCATTGTGCTTCACCTCCTACCAAATGAGAAATTTAGTAATATACGATACAGATGGCCACATGACCAACACTCGTAATTTGGTCGTCTCTATAATGCTATGGTATGCCACGGAATGTGGTTTATAGTGATCATTGGGCTATTAGGTCTTGAACACTCTGTATCATGGATCGTCATAAGCGTCTGAACCGCACATTCGCAGTATGGGGTCCCTAGCTATTTCAGATCATACTCCATCCCTATAGGAGTGAACCGCAGAGCAGTTGCAAAACCCTTGCGTCCAAGAACCATATGATCTATAAGGCTATACAGACTTATCATACGTAGAATTCGCGTCTGGCGCTCTATGTAGTAGTACGATTTGGGCCTTGATTGACACGATGATCCCAACTACTGGACCTAAATACATCTCGACCTGCTGCAACAATCACATTGTTCAAAGACAACTCCTTGAGCCTCCCTTGTCTCCATTTCCCTTCTTTGTACCTTTGTACACTATGTCGAGTGAACAATGCATTGTCCCGAGATACTTATCAGCGTACTCCATACTTTTTCAGTACAACTCCCTGCAAACTCTCAAGTACTCGATAACCTAACATACCTCAATCATGCTATCTGTACGCCGCTCAACGCGCGTGGTGAAGACCCAAGGTCCCAACCTTTACGATTTCGGCTCGTGTCCGTCTCGTCCGATTATTCCAAGGACACATTTCTACACGTCAGGAACAGGCGAGGATCGAAAACCTATAACCAACGGCGTCAAATCAAACGATCCCTCCTCGTGTGCGATTACGCCGGAAAACATAACCTCCCTCAAGTACGATGCAGGAAAATGGACAGGCATCCCTAAACCCGAAACCTTCATCGGCCCGTGGCCACCATCGTCCGTAGCTGAGCTAATGAATACAGACATGACGCTCGAAGAGATCGGCACGCGGAAAGAGCAGGCCAAATTCATCAAGCGGACTGGCGACCTCATCAAGGGTGATTGTCTTGGTAAGTGGTGCTGGCAAACCTCTCAATGGGCGTCTGATTGCTTTTGTCCCAGGCACTTCGATATACGTGCGGTCTGTGACCACACCGTCGCCGAGTGGTTGCAGGGCTGCGCTGACTGGGAGTCGTGTTTTGAGATTCGACAAGTATCTGGTATGGGATATGGCCTGTTCTCGAAGTGGGCGTGGAACAAGGGCGATGTTCTGGGTGTGTATCTTGGTGAGTTGATCCCGAATAGGCCTGAGACTACTGATTACTGCCATCAGGTTAAGATTGGTCCGGATTTTAGTGACGCAGCTGCGACGGTCGCTTATGTTGATGCGGAGAAGTACGGCAATTATGCGCGGTTCTGCAATCATAGCTGCGAGAACAACGCCATCATCGAGGAAGCGAGGGTAGGCAATGAGCGTGTGCTCGCGTTAAGGGCCACTGGACGTATCGCGGTTGGTGAACAGGTATGTATCAATTATGGCAGCGACTACTTCCGCCAGAGACAATGCCTGTGTGGTGCGCAGAAGTGTAAGTATCCGAACGCTACCAACCCAGTGGTTCTCACTACGGAGACCTAGCAGGAAGCGTGGGGCGAGGCTCATGCGATGTATGTTTATCGCTTTTGCGTCTCCTACCGTCGGCATTTCATGTCCCATGAATTGGACTTGGGGCGTTTTGCAAATTATTCATAGCAGTGATGTCTTGAAGTTACACGATCTCATTTCGCACGTGTTCAAGTCTGGCGCAGTCACGAAAAGAGTTCAAAAAAGAGCTGTTGCTTTCAGTGCTGGATTAGGAAAGAGAGTTCATTTCAAGATAATGACACAAGGAAAAACTAAAGGTCTGGTGTATCTTAAGAAAACAATAGAAAGGACCTGGTTTGCCCGGTCTGGCAGCCCAGTGTCCTCGTCAAGTGCAAATATATTGCTGACCATACTAGCCACACTACATTCCTTGTTCGATCTGTGAGACAGGACTGATCGAACGTAGAGTGGCTCTTCTGATCGAGTCGTGCACGGCCACCGGTACGCTCATTCCTTCTCGAATGGTCTTCGTTCAATCGTTCATCGCAGAAGGTTTAACAGCAGTCCTCAGCGCACTCGCAGCAATCGGCACAGCACTCGCATCCTTCCTCGCAGACGAAGCAGCAGCAGAGTGCTGCCAAACTAGGGAAATGTTAGTACATCTATTCCAATTCGACCTCTTCACCAACCACAATATCCAATCTCATACGCAGATTCTTGCCTCGAATCTAATGCTTGTTTACTAGGAGTTGTCTTCAAGTTGACTTACCAAGCACCCAAACAGCCCCTATCCTTCTTCTGTCGTTGCTGTGGTGGCGGACCTTGCTGATACTGCCCTTGCGGCGGGCCGTAGTACATTTGCTGTTGCTGTGGGGGAGGGCCGCCATACTGGGGTTGACCATAGCCGCCGCCAGGTGGGCCGTAGCTGATGAGATATCAGTCAAAGTCCATTCTTATCGTGCAAGCATTTGCAAATGGATGCGATCTTGGTTGCACATTCGAAACACAGTGAGAAACATACCTTTGCTGCGGATATTGCGGCGCCTGGCCTCCTTGGTAGTAACCTTGTGCCGACATTTTACTGGTATGTGTAACTCTGAGCCCAAAAACAAGCTTCGAGAAGAGTGGTTGCTGTTAGCGACGAGCGGTCGGTCGTCGATGAGGTAGTGGATCGATACGGTATGCGCGAGCACCAAGCTTTTTGCGCCGAGAAAGCCGAGAAGGCTTGTGTTGTGAGAGCCTGCGGGTTGGGTGGTGGGAAGCTGCGCAAAGATGTCTCAGGAAGATTAAACCTCGGCAAGAGAGGATGCGGCAGGTTCAAAGCTGATGGAAGAGAGAGAGAAAAGCCGAAGCAGCAGCAGCAGTTGCAGGGAGGTCAAGCGTCTTTTAAAGTCACGTCCATGTCACAGCAATCGGTGCAAAGCGGAGACGCGCGACACCTTATGACCTAGCCACACTTGCCAGGCTTCAGGCGCATCCCTACCTGGCCACCCCCCTCAATTGACGCAAATAAGCCGGCCCTCTGGACACGATTCGTCACCTCACTCCTCGCGACCTGCCACATGCGCTCCTAGCAGCCCTTCCACGAGCAGCTGCGCCTCTGATTAAGCGTTACCTGCACCACCCTTGCGCACACTCCGTGACATAATTTGAGATACGAACAAGTAGCTTCAGCCACATTGGCTTGCGTCGAGGTATGCTTCGTCATGACGCGCGGAGCTAGATCCGCCACCGCGTCGACCAGACCCACCGATGGCTGCGGCTAAGGCTAAGCTCTCTTGGCGGAAGCTTGGTTTTGGCCGTGTTTTGCGCCAGGGGTGAAGGACAAACCTGAGACAGAAGTGCGTGCGTTGCACCATCTTCTTTAGTACATGCTTTATATCTCGTATCAATAACAACAATTGCAACTCGTACTTTATGCCATTAGACTGCACGCGCCTTTCTGTTGTCCTGCTTTACACTACTTTGCAAATGCCACAAACAGTTCCCGCACACGCATGACCGAGCGCCTTTGAATTCCAAAGCAATCTCCTTCAACCCGAGCACAGCAAGCCAACATGCCAAAATGCTACTGGAAACACAAAACAAATATCGAGGGTCAAAACAGCGCCATGCAATATGTGGCAGAAGTAATAATAAATGCTATGTGGGATCAGATGATATGCAGCCGCTCAACCTTTCCGTCAATCAATGAGCCTACGTCTGGGAATTATTCACAATGTGTATATGATATAGAGGATATTGGGGCGCGCCACCATGTCGTCAACGAAATCAGAAGACGACATTGTGACTAAAAGCCGAAGGGGTTCTGAGGGGCTGGAGACCTATTAGCCTAGTATACATACGATGGGTTTCTTTGACTTACTAGCATTGGCAAGGTTTGCCCTCCCCGTCGGCTGCGGTGTCAACTTCTTCGCTGGCTGTACGCCAAATGCAATCTTCGGTGCGGGACCAGTCCTCTGTGGCACCAAGGGCTGCATTTGAGGCATCGATGGCATCGGCGGCATTGGTGGGATAGGTGGCGGGCTCTGCGTTGACATGAAGCCTGTCGGCTGGGGCTGGATAGCTGGAGGCAAGAAACGGTTGACACCTGTCGCCTGTGGGTTGAGCGGGGATGGTTGGAAGGTGCTATAACCCGTTGGTTGAGCCTGCAGAGGTTGAAATGGCGCTCTTGGGGGGTCTGCGAACGGACTGCCATTCTGTTGGAAGCCTGGCTGAAAACCTTGTTGTTGGAAGCCTGTCTGCATAGGCTGCTGGAAGCCAGTGGGTTGTGGTTGTTGGAAGGGCGCGAATCCCGTCTGCATAGGCTGTTGTGGTGGAGGCGAAATTGTGCTAAAGCCAGTTGGTTGAGGCATGATGCCATTCTGGAAACCAAATCCGCCATTTTGCTGCGGGAAGCCGGTCATTTGCTGTTGCATACGCTGCATGTTCTGCATGTTCTGCAAGTCCTGCAGGCTCTGTCCCGGGGCAGCAACTTGAGCCAGCATGTTCGGGTTGTATCCCGTAAGTTGGGGCTGCAAAGGCGGGGGAGGACCGAAGGCACTCTGTTGTGGATTCTGAGGCGCAGAGGAGGAACGCTGTGGCGGTGGAGCAATAAGGCCTCCGGTGCCCTGTTGCAGAGGAGGTTGTGGTCGCATACGTGGTGGAGCCATGTTCTGAGGCTGCGTCAAAGCCTTGATGGCAGCAACCTGCTCGAACAAAGTGGGCGTAGCACCCGTCGGCTGCGGTTGCTGAACAGGAGCAGGTGCAGGCTGAGCAGGAGCTTGAGCTGGATGTGGTACCGGTGCTGGAGGCGCAGGCTGCGCGGTTTCGTCTGGCTTCAATGCAGGCATGTCCAAAAGGGATAGTTCGCTCATCGAGCCAGTCAACGCAGGAGGTCTTGCTGAAGGAGCTGGAGCTACGGGGGCAGCTTGTTGTGCTGGAGGCGGGGATGAGGCTGGAGGCGGTGCAGACGTGGACGCTGATCTCGATGGCTTGACATCCCAAGCGTTGTCTTCGAAGCCTTCCACTTTCTTCTCTGGCACTGGGGCAGATGCCAATGGGGTCGGAGTGGCTTCGACGGGCTTTTTGACTACATCGTCGGTCTTTTGTTCAAATGCTTTCGGGTCTACGACATCGCTCGTCTGAACAGGAGGAGCGGGGCGTCCCTTGCGAGTGTTGTTCCTCAACGCGCCGCCAGGGCCGGAGAAGAGTCCCCCTGAACTTCCCTCCTCGCCGTCTTCAGCGAAGCTGACACTTCGTTTCTCGCGATCCGCAGTTCGTCCATACTTGCCATCTAAGTATTTTGTCACCCGGAGGATATCGCCTTCTTTAAGGCCTAAGGTACGTAGCAGCGCTGGTGTAATATCTTGCATGTTCTCTTCGCCCATCTGATCCTTGTGGAAAGCCTGGGCATATCGCTCGCAGATTTGAGGGTTGACGCCACACTTTAGGAAAAAGTCAAACCAGTCGTAGTCCGGCTTCTTTTCGACAGTGATTCCCGAAGGCGATCGGGGGCCCGACTCTTTAGCACGCTGAAGACTCCTCCTCTTCAGATCGGAGAGTGGTTTGTCGTCATCTAGGGACTCGCCAGTAACGCGCTCCACATATTCAAGATCCTCGACAGACATCTTGGGAACGGGTACAGCAATCTTGACACCATTGACTTTATGCAAGTGGATCTTGCCATCCTTGATGAGAATAAATTCTGCTTCGACCTTGAATGAACCGGATCGGTCGGTCCAGGTGCGTACTTTTGCAGAATCTACAACCTCGAGTCAGCAGGCTTTCTTGTAGATTGATAAGGCAGGGCGTTGGATGAAATAGAAATAATGGGATACTGACTCGGCTTGGACGAGGACTTGGAACCGGAGTCCTTTGCGGAACTTTCGCGCTTGCTCGAGGATCTCTGTGAAGTACGACGATGGTCAACATTTGCATGCATGAGACTAGAATTACGCGATGGCAAATGCAGGCCAGGGCCTACCTGATCATTCCTCGCCTCACTTTCCGATCTCTTCCGTCTCGAGGCCTGACGAGCAAGCTCTTCTTCCTCCCTCCTGTTCTGATCGACTATGGATCGACCGGCGTTGAGGCCGGATCGAGCGCTCGTGGCCGCAGGAGTAGAGATAGGGACGGTTTCTGTGATCTCGACATAGTTAGCTGGCACGACACCTTCTTTGCCATTCTTCAGTCGCCTGACTTTCCACCACTCGTCACTCGCTGAGTCGTCGAGGACCAGTATCTCGTCACCGAGACCCACAGTGACCTCGTCGTCGCCCTGGGCCATGAAGTCAAACAGCATAACGCCCTTCTTCTGCACATTAGAATGGCCTGAGCCAGCAGCGAGCACCTCGCGTAGGCCTGCCCCTTTGGCAGCTCCTGCAAGCTCACCCAGGGCCGACATGATCTCTGTTGCAGTATCTTTGGCCCCGCAGTGGAAGTCCACGCTCTTGCTCGGCTGCTTTAGCTCCATGAAGATATGCTTGCCCTCCTGCGAATAGTATTCCATCTTCTCCGCACTCCATTCTTGCTGTGGCCCGTCGCGTGACTTTTCTGGCGCGATCATGATCATGCCTTTGGGAATGTTGATACCCAAGGTCATCGGCATCTTCTTGTTCTTGCCAGGCTGTGTCAGGTACTCATAGATGTTGTATAGATGATAGCCTCCGCCCGAGACAGGTGTATCGGGTATGTCGTCTCTGGAAGGGGGTTCATAGTGATCAAAGGTAACACTGCGAGGTGGAGGTGATCTGACTGGTGGTGAGGGGGACCGCGTGTGTGCATATTGAGTAGGGGGAGGCGAGAACGACTCCGACGGCGGCCGCTGCGGGAGACGAGGAGGTGGTGCTTCTTCGTCAGACTCGTCGGGTGTGAATTGGACGCGTCGTCGAGCGGGCGCGCTCACATTGGGCGGGGGCGAGATGGTTGATCGCGGAGCAGCGGTTTGCTCGGATTTCTTCTGGATGATGCCAGCCAGAGCCGCGGCAGGGCTCTGATGGGGAGGGCTTTCCGGGGTCGGAGGTTGCTGTTCGTCATCCGAATCGGGAGCTGGCGGCATGGACGGGCGAGTGGGCAGCGCGGGCGATGCTGCGGCTGGGGCTGCTGAAGCGGCTCCGCCCTTGATGAGCTCAATGTAGTTTGCCGGCGCGAAGCCATAGTCGCTCTCCACGCCCACCAGGGTCCAGTCTGGGTCTGTGGTGTCGTAGACATCCAAAATGGCGTCCTCCTTGAAAGAGAGCTCTTCGTCGGTCTGGCGGGCGTAGTCGTAGAGGGCTTTGGCCTGCGAGATGGGCCCGGCCTAGCATGGGTGGTCAGTTGGGGGCCATGGATGGGTTTGGGTCTCCACGCGCAGTGTCTCTACCCGCAACAGCTGGGGCAGGCCAAGGGGATAGGCGAGTCGCAGCGTACCTCTTCTATGTAGTTGTTGGGGATCAGGCCCTCGGGCTCCTCCTCGTCCTCGGCATGGCCCTTCTTCTTTGCCTTCCACCAGTCGTCATCCGACGATTTCTCCAGCACCATCAGGATGTCGCCCTCGCTCAGGGCGATCTCATTGCTGCCCTGGGGCTCATAGTCGTAGATGGCGCGGTAGATGCCCAGGAACACCATTGTGGCCGTCGGCGGGGTGGCGCGCCGTCGCGGAGTGCTGATATGCTATGGAGAGGGAGTGTTGCAGCTGGGGACGGCCCGTGGCGATGCGCATAAGCTGGGCGGAGGGCGACGGGGGTGCTGCTGTCGTTTCGAGGGGCTGGCAAGGAGAGAGGGTGCTCCACTCTGCCGAACTGGCGGCCAGCTGCTGGCGGACCAGGACTCTGAGAGAAAGGGCGTAAGTAGTGTTGTTGGCGGAGGACTATCGGGGATTGCGGGGACGCTCGTGCTGCAACAGCCGAGAGGTGTGAGACAGATGGTCCTGGTCGATGAAGCTGGTGCAGGTGCAGGTGAGGCTAGGTCGACTAGCCCAGGTGCATCGGCCTGCAGCCGAACCTGGGTCCACATCGACGTCAACGCGCTTTCGTCCCATGTTTGTTTGTGCTAGGTCAAGCTTTCTTTTGATTTATTTGCATACTCAGTATCTACAGCAGGCTCTTGCCCTTTGTTGCTCACGGCAGAATCATGAGCTGACAAAGGCTGGGCATGTGCAACCAATCTTGCGCATTGCAGCTTTCAAGCAAAAGGTTATGGACAGTCCACAGAGCACAATAATCAACTTCATAGCAGATTGGCCACATGGCTTCGACAGTCCAGTGGATAGCTTCTATTGGATTTCCCATCTTCTCCAACTAACGCTCGCTTGCCCATGCACCATAGATATCAATATGTGAATCGGTAACCCTCCGTACCTTCCAACAGTCGCTTCCCCTTCCTCTGCCTCTGGTTCGCCATGTAAAAGTAAACCGAGAACAGACCAATCAATCCAATAATCAGTATATGCGATCTGTCACAGTGTTAGCCTTATCCCCTATCTTAACCCAGGGAATGCATCTACTTACCCTATCGATACCCAGATTGCCGTCATGTATCTCGGCGTCTCTTGCTGTCTCACGATAAAACTCCCCGCAATGCCTCCCGCCCCATTAAATGCTGTAACCGCTGCAGCTGTGAAGACTCTCTTCCACTGTCCAACAATGTTGTTCGCCTGATACGTCGCCATAGCTGCCCAATTCGCCACATACGCCCCAGTAGCCAGGTACGTGCCAACATACCTCACCGTAACTTGATCAGAGAATCCGAGCATGCAGAATCCCACGATTAGACAGATGCTGTTGAACGTTATGATTGGTCCTCGAAGCTGGAATTTGTCGCCAATAAGGGAGGAGAGAATGGCGGGCAGAACGGCGTAGTAATAGGGTGGGGCGGAGAGAAGAATGCTCTGGTTGGAGCTGAAGCCCATGCCGGATTGAAGGATGATGGGGAGGAAGTAAGAGAGGGATGTTGAGACAAGGTTCTGCAAAAAGTACAGTGTGCAGAATCCGTAAATCTTAAGGTCTTTAGCGTGGACGAAGATTTTGGACCAGGTGAAGGGGTCGGGCTTTACGTCACCGCGATCGTTCTCTATGCGCGAGGAGACGAGGGCGCTTTCGTGAGGTGTCAGGAAATGGAAGCTTCTGTGGCTGTTCTCTGGGAAATCAACCATCCACCAGTATGTGCATATGCCGAGGAAAGCTGTGATAGAGCCCTGGATGACAAACATCCACTGCCAACCTTTCAAATATCTGCCGTCGAGCTGGTTTAGGCCAAAGTTGACGATGCTTCCTGTAGCCAATACAATGACCTCCCCGCTCTGCATGAGCGCAAAGCGAAGCTGTTGTTCTTTACGCGTATACCAGGTAGATACCAAATACGTTAGTCCTGGGTAAATGCCAGACATGGCGATACCGAGTAGGATTCTCATAGCAATCATCTGCCGCCACGACTGTACAAAAGCGGTACATAGCGTGATAATGCCGAAGCAGAATGTGATGAACGCAAACCAGATCCTCGGTCCGAAGGTCCTAACCGCGATGGTGGATGGCAGTTGGAAGGCGATAGAGGCGATCGTGAAAATGAAGATTGAGACCGAGTATCTGTTCCCGACGTCCAGTTCCAGATCGCTAAGCATGGAGGTGACCGAAGCAGAAGAGATAACCCCACTATCGAGCAAGTCCAAACTGCACAGGATGCCAGCGATGCTGCATAAGCGCAAATCAACTTTCAGTCTGATCTTCTTCTCCCATTCTTCCTCAATGCCATCTCTTTCTCCGGTAACAACGGTACCTGGTTCATCACCTTGCACCTCTCCGATTGACTCATTTACTGAGATTTGGCTAGCAGGGCGTTTCGTCATCTAGCCGGCGATCTGTGAGATTGAGAGTGTGAGAGGTTGGGGGTAGACATAAGAGAGGAGTTCATTGCGAAGTTTCATGCATGGAATCGGCCAGAAAGCTTGTCGTAGTACCCAAAAGTGGTGTCCAGGTTCGGCACGCGAGGCTCCGCATTTCGTGATCGCAAATCCACGTGCCGTTGCCGAGGCGTGATAATTCCGCACCGAATTACGGAGCGATGACTAATATACCATGTGATTGCTCAGCCGTTGCTCAGCCGGAATAGCTTCAGCGTACTCTGCAAATTATACTTCCTACTAGCTATTTGCAGACTGTTCAATTGAATGAAAATACTCAAACGTATCTGGTTGACACAAGTGTAGGATGCTGCGACTCTCAAACACGAATTACTGACAGAACCTCTATGCAAGCCCACTTTTATTTGTTTTACTTCGTCGCCCATTCCATCATATCTTGTGCATGGAAGCAAAGACTTGGTTATCAGCATCGACTAACGCTGACAACTCGGTGTCACAAGAATGCTACCAAACAGAGGTTTCTTGTAGTATGGCTGATGTTCGACGAGGACAGCTGCTTAAAAGATGCGTTCGTGACTCGAGCACGTAAATATGTATATATTCGACGGATGATGTTTCATCCGAACTATAGAGACCAGACTCGGTTATAAGTGAAACACGAAGCTTATGACAGTACACAAGTCGAGCAAGTAAGTTGGTATCGATTTTCGTCCGATGAAGGAAGAGCCTTTCTAGTGTAACCACTGGCTAACCCAGCCAGTGGGATGGGCATCCTGCCAAGCCATAGAGCGAATGTGGGTATTTGGGAACGACTGGGTTGAGAGACTAAGGAAAGACAACAAAGTCCGGAGACAGAAATAAAAAGACGACAACAAATCCTTCCATTCCGTGTTGGCACAGGTGTCTCATACTGGATGAGTAAGTGCCGATGCTCCGACCGTCCAGCCATATATGTATACCTGATCCCATCCAATCCATTCGCTAAGACAATTTGGTGTAAGTCGTCAGTAGTGTGACAACAGGGGTAACATGCAAAAGTCAACCAGAATCCCAAAAGCACTCGCTTCGTAATTCATGAAATCAATAGGGAGCTCTTGAAAATATCAAAAGTCAAGATTAAAAAGTGTAGAGGTCGAAGGACCGAAGTGAAGACTGGAGTGAGGGTGTGCGTTGTTCAACCATCATCTTCAGCATCGTCATCTTCCTCATCTTCGTCTTCCTCGCTTGTGCTTTGCCGCTGCGCAGCACCTGCTTTGTTCTTCTTGTTGTTTGGTGTTCCTTTCAGGTGGGTGGTAGACGCCTTTCTTTTTGGCCCAGAGCTGGTCGGTACTTTCAAAGGCAAAGACGCATTTTCCTTATTGCCGTCTTCACCCTCGCCACCCTTTGCTTGAGCATCCATAGCAGCCACTTCTTCAGCGGTCAGGAAGCGACCACCAGGTCCACGCGGGCGACGCATGGCGTGGTTATGCCTAGATTCGTGCAAATATGGCTTTCGACCCTTGGACGTTAGACGCAGAGCGTCTTCGAGCTTCTGTCTTGCGAGGCGCCTCTTCAATATACGGTGGAACTGCTTGGCATTGACATAGAGAGGTGCTTCCTCCGCCTGCGCTCCGGCTACTAGTTCGGGTGACTGTTGATGCTGAGGAGCCTGTTGAGACATCTGCGGCGGAACTGATGGTCTAGGGCCAACGTGGCTCATGACGGGCTGGGGTTGCTGCATCGCAGGGCTGCTAATCTGAGTGCTCATCCGCCGTGGCTGCATCGCTTGACCTGGAGTCATCTGAACCTGCGATGGGAGCGCGCTGGTCATGGCATTGGAAACACCAGTAGGCGACCGCGGCGCACCGCGTCCATCAGCCTTCAGTTGTCCTCCAGACATACGTGGTGATGCTCTCGGATCCTGTGCCAACTGACCAGGAATTGCGGTTTGGTCATAGTATCCTGCTGGGCCTGCTGCTGCTGCCGTTGCCATGGCTGCCGCCTGCGTTGGGGACATGTACTGTTGGTGTTGGTGAATGCCTGGCATATATCCTTGTGGCGCGTTGTACATCTGCTGATGATGTTGGGGATTTGGTGCGCCGCCGTGACCGTAGCCTTGCGACGGGAGTATTGGCGAGGTTTGTTGATACTGCATCTGTTGTTGTGTCGGCGAAGTTATTGATGGGTTTCCCGCGGCCGGGTTTGGTGCTCCACCATAGTTTTGCAGGTGCCCGGGGGCATGCCCATGGTGCGGCTGTTGATATTGCGCGTAGTCGGTCATGTTGGGATTGTTTGAGGTACGAGATACCTGGGAGTACAGAGAAAGGCTTGATGTACGCGACCTGAGGCGGCGTTGTCTCGAGTATTACCCCAGATGCGCCACTGACGAGCACAGACCCGAGTTACTGTATCAGTCCTCGTGGAAGCCTTCGTGTTGCGCCGAAATGAACCTCTGTTGCAGGTTTTGCGCGAGTGTGGTGATTGGGACGGGCGGTCGTGAGGGTCGCGACTGGGTCGACGACAGACGCGACTTGTAGAGTAGAGCGGCAGTGAGTGGTCAAGAGATGTAGCCTGGAGCTGAGCCGAGATTAGCACGCGGCCAATGATGCGCGTTTCAAACGGCCGGGGGGCTTACGTGGGAATGAGTGTCGCTGCGAGTTGAGGTGCTGGATGGCTGGTTTACCGGTGCGCCAGACGATTAAAAGGTGCCTCGAGCGTGATCTTGTTTGCTGATCGAGAGTGGGATATCGGGAGGAGCACTGTAGCTGGGCACACAGCACAGGCTAGGTCACGTCGCGGCAGGGCCGATGCTTGATGCGTTGTCAATGGCCACGCTTATGAGGCGAAATCGCTAAAGGGTGCACGGTTGTAGCCTCAGCGCAAGACTTGAGGCGCAACAGTAGCGATTGGGCGCAGAGGCAGATGCTGGGGCGGTGCGCTCGCACAGTAGAATAGAGCGGGTTGGCGAGAAGGAAGACGCAGTCTAGAGGCCCGCGCCGTGTGGGGAATGAGCCGTTGCAGGAGATCACCAGTCAGGAATGAAGCAGAGAATTGTCTACACTGTTAAGAGTAACCGTCAGCTAGTTTAGGACGCGGATGTTGAAGCAATTGGAGGAGGTCGAGGGCGGGCATGTGCTGGCGGGCGGGCGATTGGAGGTGATGCGTTGGCAATGCAGGTTCATGCATGCCCTTGAGCACACTTACCGACTTTAATCAGCGGCGGCACATCCACGTCGCAATTGCGCGCTGGGTCGATTGCTGCGCCGTCGGAGTGACGCTGGTTGGCGTATCGGGCGTGCAGTCGAAGCGTGCTTTGACGGCGGCTCTAAAGCCTAGGGCAACCAGCGACAGCGTCGGTATATATTGTCGTGGTGCGCAGCTGACACTTTTGGCAGCAGCGAGGCCCAAGTAGGTGGCAGAGTATGGGATACAAGATGGCTTTAGTCTAATGAGCCGTGTGTTTCCTTTCCTAATGCGGCGTTGTAAGCAAAGAGAACATGGAGCAGAGCAGAGCAGAGCAGAGCAGAGCAACAGCGAGGGCGCGACGGAGAAGAGGGCCCGAGGCGCACAGCAACACGGGCGTGGGCAGCTCGGCGCGAGAGAAAGCGAAGACAAAGACAAGTCATCGCGTTGCACTGATCCAAGCGACGACGAGAAGATGCCGAAGATGGACTTACCGATGCGACAGGACCGGCCGCAGCGAAGTTCGGTCACGAGATTTTGTGGTGGTGAGGATTCGCGACTCGCGCTGGATTGGTGGAAGGGGCGACAGGCAGTTGTTGTCTCACTGGCGCGTGCGAAGGCCTGGCAAAACCCAGATTTGGGCGAGCTGCACGCTGTGTGGATGCGCGCGGGCAGTGCACACAAGGAGCCGTCGACGTTTGACCACGAGCGCGGTGTCGCGCAAGACTCGTGATTTTGGGAGGAACAATGGCTAGTTCAGATAGCCGTGGTGGTGCAGGATGAATGAAGAAACTGGATTGGTTTGCAGGAAAGAGCGAGCGGCGGGGTTCTTGTTTAATTCGCGGGTTCGTCCAAGGGCACGGCCGAAAACAGGGATCGTGCGCCCAATAGCTGGACAGCCACGTCTGTCTTTTCGGCCTCGCCAAAGCTGGGGACGGGCCTGCGCTGCGGCCGCCCAATCACGCTGCCCACCGCGGCGAGTGTGTTTCGTCTGCTATAATGCTATAATACCTCTATAACTCTAGGGTGACTCTGGGGTGCAAACCCGCCGCAACCCTGGGCGAGGAGCAGCGCCTGCACATGGGGGGAAGGCCGCCGGCCACAGTGCCCGAGGTTGCAAGGCTCGATGACGTCCGCAAAAGCAAAGCGGGCAGCGGCGGTGAGCTGGGGCGGGCGCCTTCGACGGGGTCTGTCGCTTGCACCTGCCCACCTGCACCGTCCGCCAGCGCGACTCATCGCTCCCAGGTGCCCTCTCCTCAGCCCGCAGCCATTCTCGCCGTCCCCAGTGCGCGCTGGAGCGAGATCAAAATGCAAATCACAGGCAAATCACAGTCGCACTTGGCCAGGATTTCCGGGCGCCTAGCCAACGTGATCGCGCAAATTTCGAGCACGGCCTTGGGATTGGCCCGTCGCCCTGAAATTGCTGCGCCCCCAGACGTCTGCATGGCGGCCACTTCCCGTTCACACTCGGGCTGCCACCTCTCTCCACCTGTTCCGGCCGGAACCGCGTGTGCTCAACAACATGGACGTGAACAGTGTGCACGCCTCGCAAATGTAGCAAACATTTCCTATCGCACCTTGATCAGTCACAGTCGCACGTAACACTCTGCATACCCTCAGCCCGCGTGCTCTGAACTTGCTCGTTCCTGAAGCCATTCCCTTGGACCAGCCCGCGGAGGAGTGCACCGTCTGTAGCAGCCGTCCGTCGACTTTCGGGTAGAGCCCGACGGTCGCCCTAGTGCTTGCTGGACGCGCTGTTTCGCACTGCTGTTGTGTTTCGCGCTCAGCTAACGAGCACCGTGCATGTATTGGCTCAGCTGCTGTCTCGTCGGCGTCTCAGAAGAGCCTACAACGTCAGCGCCATGCCGTGCAGCTTGGTCAAAGCCTCAGCGTCAAAGCTCAAGTCAACGCGCCGGGCATAGCATATTCATGGAGAAGGCGCGTCCTTAGCCGCAGATCAGAGCAAGATGCCTGGTCAACGTCTTGCCTTACCATTGCAGAAGCATGGAGAACAACATGTCTCATGTCTGTAGCAGTGGCCACAGGCCCAGCCTCCGACATTCCTTTTCACCCTCATCCTGTCCTCCCACGCCTCCAGCCCGCCATAGTGGTTCGGCCGCCTTGTGAGGTCACACAGCCTTTTGAACGGTGTGGACGGACATTCGGTGTATTTTCCTAAACTCGTGCCTCACCCGGCGGCTGAAAGTACACTCCGTCGACGAGTGAAGAACTCGCCGACCTTAGATAGCATGGGTTGCTCAAGCGAGCAAACGATTTTCCTCATGCTGGGTATACAACACCTAATAATCCCGAAACATCTACCGGCAGATCGAGGATCTTGTTTAAAGACAGACAAAGATGACTACCACAGCAAGCTGCTCGGGAACCGAAAAATGATGGCAGGGACTCAAGGCCCATTCACTCCATCCCTTCGAGCATCATAACATGTGGGATCAAGTCTGTAGAGGCCAAAACTTCTAAGCCATCCGGGCTGGACAGCGTCGACTATCAGGCAAGCTGTACATACCTTCACTGCTGGCCTGCAGAGCTGCGTGTTCCGTTTCACGACAGTCAAATACCCTCGCTCATTAGCATCACGTGATCTGCCCTACGACGGCAGTTCCCAAGTACCAGAACCATATCCAAGATATTCCGACGTAGCTTGACTTGAACTCTCGTTAGCCTACGTCGTGGCGTATCATTTTCATTTGCTCATCGCGTTAATCAAATTAGGTTATCTTCCGTAAACCTGCAGATCCTCACCTCCACCGGTACCCGGTTGCAACTCCGTCCGCCCACCTACAACTTCACGACAAGGCCGCCGTTTTGTGCGGGCATGCGGGAAGTGCACGTTATCTGCAACGGCTTCTTTAATTTCGTTACTATGTTCAACGGTCAAACTAGCGGTCCCGAAAATCCGGTGCATACTTCTGCTTGAGAACCGACATGGTCCAGCATCACTCGTCCGCTTCTCTAACCGACCGTGTCCTTCTGGTCAGGACTTGTCGTGCCGTCCCGACAGTAGTGAATTCCCGCTCTCTTGTCCAGGCTGCTCAAGCCCCACTCTGAGTCCGAGAACACACGTTCGCGACGGTGCAGATGCTGCCTTCCTTTTTGGGTCAAAAACGAACGTAACGTCAACAACGTTGTTCAGATTAACCGTGCGTCGTCAGTAATCACTCACACAGGGGTGGTGAAAGAGCAAAACACTTCGAACCGTTTCTTTTCGGTTGCTCTGCTATCCGGTATGCTGTCTCGTACTACAGCTGAGGTGCAATTATATCCCCGTTATGAGTACTGTGTATCGCCTACGCGGTCAACACCAACACCTGGGAACTACCACCCCGCTGTCGACGCGTTAGTAGCCACGCCGTGCGATAGAAGCTTACAAACCCTAGTAAACCATCCTTCTCGTCGCACGGCTGACCGCAACACCGACCAACCCCCGCCCTTAGTTGCTATCTTGCCTCACTCTTACCTCAACCTAGACAATGACTTGCTTTATCGATAGGCGAGGTAAGATGAGGACCGGGTCTTATATGACTATCGACTAGGGTGAGTGCGCAGGTCTATATGCCATGCATTAACTTGTCATGGGTCAACAGGTTTGTCGGTGTGCATGGACATGTCGACTTCTTGTTTCGAAATGTGTTGGCTTTGGAGGTAGTTTACTTATAGATTCGAGAAACCGGTGTACACCACGTGGGCTGGCTCTGGTGTGAGGTTTTCACGTGTTCGTGATTGCACTTTGATGATGCGAACCGGTTGCTTCGCTTGTTGCGTCTGTCTGACTTGACGTCTTCAGTCAATTTTTACTGTTGAAGATTTGGGACAGAAAAAATCAGGGAGTCCGTGTGGAACACTCCAGCTATCTTATTCCATATCATTCGATGAAATACTCAATGGCCATATGTCCAACTTCATCTCTCATCGATACATATGCAATGTGAGAAAACCATGAGAGGAATTTGACGGAATTTGACATATACCTAGTTTCGAGCCCTTGCATAGTCATTTCGTCGATAGACTAGAAGCTGGAATAACCCGATTAAATCACAAGCACGTATAATAAACGTATGAGACATGCTAGCAAAGCCCGTAGGGCATATCTTTTCGTCCTTGTTCTGAGTGCTGATCGTCTAATATCTCGGGTTGTATAACTACCGCTGGTGGACAGACCGAGTGTGCGCTTACTTCTTCCCACCCGTCTTCTTCCACGAAGAACTTCTGCTCTTCCGACCATTGGGACCCTTCTTCTTTCCTCCACTCCCCTTGAATTTCAAGCCACTCTTCCCCTGCTTCTCACTTGCCCTATGTCCCTCAAATACGAAGGCCTCTTTCGTCTGCGCCTTGGCCACCTTACCCAGCATCGACCTTGCACGGCCTTGCATCGACTTCTGCTCCTCGGTCATCTTAGGCGCATATCCTGCCTTGCCATTGGCTTTGGGTGACTTGGACGGTGGCGGACCACGAGGCTTGTCCTTGTTCTTCTTCTCCGCTTTACACCGCGTCACGCGTAGTATACGCGGGAGCATGGGCGGGAATTTCTTCTCGTTGAGTTGGAGAGCTGCTTCGACGCCATTCTCATCGGCGAACTGCACATAGGCGAATCCTTTGCCGATTCTTGTCTGAGCATCGCGAACTACGCGCACGCTTTCGATCTTGCCTGCTTTGGCGAATTGCACCCAGAGGCCTTCTTCGACGTCGGACGGGGTTTTCTTCTTCTTCTCTGTGCCGTCTTCGTTTGGGGTTTGGCTCTCATCGTCTACGAAAGGCAGATTGCCCACGAAGACGCAGCGGCGGTGGTCGACTTTCATTGGGTGCGCGACGGAGTCGACGTGCAGGTGGCGTTTGAGCAGAACACTTCCATTCAACCGTTTCACGGCCTCTCGTGCGGCAATCTTGGTGGTATACACGGCATATGCGTTCGTGCTCTTCGTTGTTGAGTCCATGATTTCCTTCTTTGCGAAGGCAGCGCGCTTCGGTAAGCTGCTAGCAAACGCGGTAGAGCGAAAGCGTATCGACTCGATTTTGTGAGGCGGGTTGTTGTCTGCGAGATCAGGAATGAAGGACTCGAGGTGCTTCTTGAGGGCTTTCTCGGCGGATTTTGAGTTTATGCATTCGCTAGACACGTTGCCTAGGAAGACGGTGCGGGCAGCCTTCTCAAGCTCTGATGCATCCTTGTCGGTCGTCTCCGCTAGCGACTCGTGCTTGGGGACGGTGAAGCCAGCCTCCTCCTGCTCTGATTCGTCTGAGGCGTTCTCATCGTCGTCCTCGTCGGCAGCCTTTGCAGACTTGCGCTTCTTTTGCCGTTGCTGCTCCTCTTTCTCTTCCTCGCGGGCCAGCTTGCGCATGTAGGTCTCCTCGATCTCCTCCTTGTCCCCCCGCTTGCGCTTTTTGTTCGGCTTCTCTTGGGCGCCATTCAGCGCCGACTCTCTCAGCTTGGCGAGTACGGCCTCGTTCTCAGACTGCTCTACCTCCGATTCGTCCTCGGAAGAAGCATCGCTGTCTGCTGAGGAGTCTTCCTCCGCATCCTCGTCCGCGCTGTCTGCTTCGGTGTCGGAGGGCTCACTTCCCAATTCGGAGAGGACTTCGTCGTCTGCCTCGCTCGAGGCTTCGACTGGTTGCCGTTGTATGCGATCTTGGTATCGCGACTTTGGAGGCGCCTGCACTGGACCTGCCTGCGCAATTAGTTAGCATATGGCTACGAGAGGTTTGCAGCGAGACGCACACTGCTCGCAAACAGCGACGACAACGTAGGGTCAAACGCTTTGTTGTCGATTTTGATGAATGACGTGTCACTCTTCTGCTGCGACTCGGTCTTGGCCGCGCGTTTGCCCGTTGATTTGGCCATTGCGACAAACTGAATTGTTCGCCAACTGCAAGCTCGTCAGAAAGTTTTTGGTGGGCCCTCGAATGTCTCACGTGCGGGCTGCACGCGCTAAGCCGGGATCGTCCTACGTGGGCCGGCAGAAGGACGGCCCGCGGCGGGCGGTGAGGGACTGGCAGATTGGACGCAATCCGGTCATTCGCAGCGCTCCTTCAGGGCTCCGGCAGTCGACCCGCTTGTGAGCGAGCGCAGTCTACACTACACCTGCCCTCCCAGCTGCTTCTCCGCTCTCTCTGCCAGCACACTCATGCTGAACATTGCCCCGCGTTTGCCTACACACTCGTGCCTACCTTCCAGAGCTGTCACCGGGCCGCTCGTGCCAGCACCGTGCCTATACCCACCCTCGGCGCCCGCGTCCTGCGCAGCGGCAGAAGCGTTTTTGACCTCGCCCCGGGCCCGGCACCCACCGCCTCGCACAGCGCCCTCCAAGCATCGCAGACGCCGAGTATACTGTCTAGACCTTCTATACCCAACATTGGACGCGAGTTGACGCACTTTCCCGCTGGGGCGCACCATGAGCGCACACCAGGCGAGACGGAGCACATCGAGAACAGCTCCCGACTCTCGCGACGACGTCACACAATCAAACGGTACGTAACATCACACACTGCTCGAAGCCCACTTCTCCCTTTTGCTGCGCATCTTGCGAGAAACAGATGCTCTGCTGGCTCTTCGGCGTTGCGGTCGAGCTCTGTTGCGTCAACCGAGGGCGAGGGAAGAGTTGCCGGCATTCTTACCATTCCACCACCACCACCCCCACCACTGTTCTCCTAGGAATCAAAGCTGATTGTTGTCTCGTGTAGGTGCGAATCCTACCCTCACGAGCCACGAACCCGACCCCTCGTCTGCGTCCTCCTCTCCGCACCAACCTGCGCCAGCGCAAAGAGCAGCATCAACCGGCGAAGAAGCTACGGCTATCGCTGCCACAATGCTTGACACCATGTCAGCTCCAACTATGATGCTTGCGCAAGCTCTACCAGTCGACGCACACACGGGTGACTTCGATGACCTGGCCGACAACAGGTCGAGCAGTTTGAGCGAGATCGGAGATGCCTCTGATGATCAGTCTGAGCCCACACCGCGGCCTGCCACAGCACTAGACTTAGACGAGGATGATTCAGAGGCTGAGACCGAGCGGTTGGAGAACACGCCACGGAAACTGACACGCACAGCCACCGATACGTCATTGTTGTCTGAACCATTATACACGAGGACACCGAGTAAGCTGGCACACTCGAAAACAGTCGAACAGGAAGAATCTGCCCCGCCGACGCCTTCAGTCATCAATGATGACGCCATGGTAGTCGAAGCAGCTGAAGCAGAAAACCCTCTGCATTCCTTGTCCCTCGTCGCCGCGTCAGAAGCCGCGAGCCTGGAATATGCGGGCAAGAAAAGGAAGAGAACAAGCGCTGAAGGGAGTCCCGTGCACGACGAGGACGACGAGCCCGCGCGGAAGCGAAGCGGAACTGTAAAGACTCTCAATGGTGCAGCTGAAGCTGTCGTAGACAATTCAGAGCAACTGGATGCAGACGAGGAGCTCGAAAACGCCGAGGAGCGTCTATCACAGCTTGCGCGTGAGGAAATGGATCTCGAAGAACGACAGGCCAATATTGCAGCAGAAACCGTCAACGAAATGGCAACTGTGGCGAAACACACGAAGCCGCGAAAGGGCGGCAGAAGAGGGAAGCGAAAAGCGGAGGATTCCAGCTATGCTTATACCGAGCCGTTTGTGGGTGTCGAGGGCCACGAGGGCGAGGGCGAAGGCGAAGGCGATGAAGAGGATAGTGCAGCCCTTGACGAAGAGGTCGCTAAGAAGAAGCTTGCGATCGATAAGCTTGCAGAGATCGAGAAAAAGTTCAAGGTCTTCAGGGAGAAGTGAGTGCTTTGTGCGCAGCTGTCGCTCAGGTAACAATGACTGACTGGAATACAGGCTATGTGACGAGCAGATTACGCAACTCGAACGGGAGCTCGAACTGCTCAAGCAGCCGAATTGTGTTCACCCTGAGTATCTCGCCATGACTAAGTGCGTTGACGGCCGACGAGCCGACAAGATCGCATACGAGACAAGGCTGCTCGACTATAAGCTGAAGAATCTTGAGACGGTAACAACAGCAGAGCGACACCAGATGCACAGCCAATATTTCCAGACAGTGCGGCATGAGCGAGAGGACATTCTCGAGGAGTGCAACCAGCGCGTCTTTGAACTACAGCGAGGAAGACGACAGCTCGGTTGCGAGGAGACCGAATACATGATCAGACTTCCGGAGAAGCGGTCTGATCAGATAAGACACCAAACAGCATATAACCTCGAGGTCTCCATCTTGTCTGGAGTGGCCAAATATGTTGGCTTCCCAGCGGCGCCAGATATCAGTGCTGCACGGCCTTCAGAAATTGATGAAGATCTTCGAGCAATGAAGGTGAGTTGCTGAACGTGTCTGCTACAGAACTAGCAGCTGATTCGGCGCTGCAGATCGCGACGCGTACCCCCGCGCCTCCTCCTTCATTCCGCACGTACAATCGGACAACTACAGCAGACGAAGCCGCAGCAGAGGAGCAGTTTCTGGAAAGCACGCCATGGGCAAATCCAAGACACCCTGCCCATCAGGAGACCCGGTATAATTCTGGACCATCACGCTTACCTAGCTACCAGACACCAGCTGGCCAGCGTCGCGTAGTCGATCTAACTGCTCCAAATGGCTCGGCTTCCACCATCGAAGCTACCTCGAATCCCCCGTCTTCTACGGCCCAAAACACCAACGGTCGAATAGGTGAATCAGAGTCGCCCGTCCTACAGATGAAGCGGCCTCCGAACGACCACACAGCCTACACTGATACCCCCGGCTCTAACCCTCGAGGTTTCGGAGTGCTCGGTAGGGAAACATACGGAATGTTATCAAGTCCTGCGGCGCAGCCAGAAGAGCAAGGCGGTCAACACTGGAGTGGCGGTAGCACCCGACCACTCAATCCAGGTTCAGCCACAGCTCCATCTGGTCCACCGGGTTCAGGTCGACCAGACGCTGCCCGTGTGCCACTGTCACAGCGCAGTGGTCTCGCCTCAGTAAGCGTTGGCAGTGGCCTGTTCGGACGGTGACCTTTACGGAGGTCTTCCTTCACTCATGCGCATTGTACAGCCGGTGTCAGTACCTGTTGGATATATGGCGTTCCTCGCATTAAAAGCTTGCGTTATCGAGCGAAAGGCGTTTTTCTATTTACGAACCCTTTGCATTGTCAAGGGTCGGCTATTGGAGCCATGGGGCATGACATGATGGGTGGCATACTCTCAGCTTTACGGCGTTCTTGCATGCGGCCGTCTCCGCTTCAATGTAACTCCTATGGAGGATTTCGTTTCTTTGTCCAAACTTTCGACACCATGTAAAGCGATCTGGGTTATTCGGTTTGGGTAGACTAAAGCACGATGGCGATGATACCTCTTGATTATTGTTAATGACAGTCGAGCACTTCACAACACAATAACGGCATTCCAAATGACACGCAAACGAAAGTCCTGTTCAGGATTGTGCTTGCCTCTGATTCAGTCGGCCAAGCCACGGCACGTGCTTTCTTGTAAGATGTTCCTGATCTCACCCTTCTTGTCCCTTGTTCCTTCACACACCCTCGTCACCGCGTCACATCGGTACCATTAACGCGTCCTCATAACAAAAAAGCTGAAGCATAGCGACATGCACACACCACCATTCAGCATTACGGTAGCTACGCCAATCGCGTCATGAAACCCAAGAGGGGTGTTCTAGAAGGAAAGAGTGTCTTACCGGTTATTTGCACCCCCAGTATCTTCAAACGCTATGATCGCTACCTCGCCTGGTTGGATACGGCTGGAGCCACAATGACTGGTTTACGCTCTATAGCTCCACATACCTTGACGGCCAGTTCCTCGTATTAGGAACCGTTGACCTACTGAACGCCAATCGAGTGGAGCTATACCGGCACGATCCTGAGGGGGATCATCATGCATGGTAAGCTTACAGCATGGGGATCCATTGAGTTCAACGGTATCCTTTGCATTGATAGTGCGTGCTGAGAGTTTCCCCTGGGGCAATTCCATCTCTAAGCTTACCTGTGGCTTTGCAATCTTGAAACGCGTGACAATAGCCAGGAAACTCCACTACACTAAGCTACCACCTTGGTTCGCACTAGAGAGACATGCATGGGAAAGATTGCATCGAATTGATCAGTCCTTCTATACAATCGATTAAGCCAACTACCTCCCTCTCTCCTCGACACGAAGAAGACACATTCTTTAACCACATACTTCAATCCCCTGTATTCTCAAGGATTGCCAAACGTCAAGTCAAGGCTTCCCAAAAGCTCGACCAGGGCACCTGTTGGAACTCTTTCTATATCGTCCAGTGTCTGCCTGGCATCGTGGATTATAACCAATATAGGGTTCGTCCGAAAGATCCCTGCTTCTCAAGGTCGGCGCGTGCTCAAACGGTCACGTTGAGGATAGTTTTTCCATCAGATGTCTTTTCACCACGTGGTTAGTTATTCGAAGGTTATGTCAGCCTCCCTGATGCAGACTGCATCAGTGCAGTTCCTGCATGCAGATCCAGCACGTACCTTGCATGCGATGACAGGACAGCCATCTGTTGTTTCGTTTCGTTTCATCTCAGTCATGCATACCCTACGGCGTGTCTTCGTATCCTACAGGCAGCTGGAATCTTGTAAGGAAGTAGTTATTGCTTTTCATTTACCCCTCGAAGTCTCTAGCTTGAAAACGCAAGTGGAACCGGGTAGAAACAACCAACCAGGCACGCACCACCGATCATGCAGCTTACGACGTCTACCCGTCTCCCCAGACGCTTCAATGCAACATGTGGTACCGTGACGGCCCGCAAGCGGCAACCAGGCTTCGCGAAGCCTTATGGATATTGCTAGAAATCACTTTCCAGGCGTCGCCATGCTAGACAACATTGAAAGAACATGCTAGCAATTTGGCAAGCTTTACGGAACACATTTTCTTCACAGCCCTCGATAATCATATGCCTAGTCGCCCATAAATCTGACCGGCGTATGACTGTGGCCAACTTTCCAGTCAGCAACTTCTCCGCAGTGTGATAATACGACTTCCAATGCTCGGACCAACCTCCAACGCTCCTCGACGCACAATTCACGCACATGGCTATACGAGACCGCGTTGGTCACACTCATACGCCTCATCATACATTAAGAGGCTGAGCTATCTTATTTGGGCAAAGCAAGCCAATGATGGTAGCTCTCATCAGCAGATGTTGGATCCTCCTCTCCACCCTTTCATTGATCTCTCCATGGTCACTGCTCAGATACGGGATGGGAATACCCTCAACAAGCTTTAAGTCGCGATGTAAATGGTGGATTGTAAAGTTATGAGGTCAGTGATTGCACTATTCCATGCCCATAACGATGGGGAACTAAGTACACGATGATTCTATTATGCTTGCCTCGAGGGCCTCAGTCCAACATCCAACATATCCCAAGTGGTGTATGCCAGCAAAACGAAGTATAAAGCCCTCCTCCTCTGCCACCCAATCTTCCCTCCCTCATCACAGAACACCAGCAGCAACAGCAATCACCAGCTCTTCCATCTCCCCCTTTGCAAACCCACTTCAAACTCTCGATTCCTCCTCCAAGTTCTTTCCGACCCACCCAATCATTCAAAATGCAGTTCTCCATTGCAACTCTCGCCACCGTCTTCGCCGCTGCCGTCAGCGCCCTCCCCGCGGACGTGACACCCCGCCAGACCACCTTCACCGAGTTCGCAATCTGGAACAACAGTGGTTGCCAGCCCGGCGGCCGCATCGGCACCGTCAACATCAACGACTCGACCGAGTGCCAGAATTTCCCGGCTGGAATTGTGTCCGGAACCGTCGATATTGATATCCCTGCTGGGTGCCAGAGTAAGTAGTAGTAAACTCAACCAATCCCTCAAAACCCCCCCCCTTTTTTTGGGCCTTGTTTGGTTGACGACGGTTTTTGCAACAGTCACGTTCTTCGTTGGTGCGGGCTGCAGCTCCAGCCAGGTGCTCATTGTCCCTCGCGATCAGGTTCCTCACCGCTGCTTCGACCTTGGGCCGGGCAAGAATATTGGCTCTGCTCGTGTCTCTGGTACTTGCTCTCCCTTTTGATTCAACATCAAAGGCATGGCTGGACGAGGGTGAGTGGGTAAGTGAGTGAGTGGATGTGGTACGGCTTGGGAATAGGACGCTGTTTTTGAGTGTATACTGCATGGTGGACAGCGGACGGAGATTTAAGGACATGACGAGTTTACTTCTTCGGGGATTTTTAGTAGTTGGCTGGTGGGTTTGAAGGAGGTTCTGAATCATAGACGGTATTAGCTCTCGCTTGAATCTCATTATGTTTCCCGGGATCATTCTAGTGTCTCTGCTGCCTTACCACTGTATTATTGCTGCTAATTTCGGACAACACAGTACCTGCGTTTCACTCAACATTTGTTAGATATTGTTGAAACGGGTACAAGTATGGGATCTTGAGTCCAACTTCATTTGGTACTGTCGGTAAGGGAGGATTTGATCAATTTTCTATGCTCACCACCGCCTGTTATTACTAGCATTACTGGAACAAGATGGTCTCAAAGACCGCCTTGTTTCCCAGTCATATACCACAACCTTTACACACCTGAATCTTCCTTCTACCACCTTTTCAGTTCATCATTCAACCTTACAGCCCCTCAGACATCTCTCCCACTCCTACTCGCAATCCCCTCCCTCAATGGCCTAAAGTCTCCTAATCCTCCTCTCTCACTCCCTTGCTCAATCATTCTCACCGTTCTCCTCTCTTCTACAAATGTAGCCGGCTGTCCCTTCTCATCAATGCCTCTCCAGCTCCTGACTTCCGTGACTTCGCCCGAAGCTGCACTATCAGAATCCGTCACCTCTCCAATGTCTTGCTCCTTTCCTTTGCGGCGGCTGGGCGGAGGAGTCAGAGCACGAGTACGCTCATTGGCTCGTGTACGGGAGACGTGGCGGTAGCCGGAGTAGGCAAGGCGCCCCGGTGATGGCGGTGATGGCGGCGGATGGGGAGTACGGCCGCGTTGGGGAGGGGGAGAGATGTGGCGGATGCGAACTTCTTCGTAATGCCGTCGAGGTGGAGAAGGAGAGATGTGGCGTGCTCGGTCGATGCGGATCTCATCATAACCTCTCTGTGGTGATGGGGTTGTTCGGCGGATACGAAGCTGCTCGAAATCTTCTGCTGGTGGTGAAGGCGGAGGCTCGTCGATGTATCGGTGGCGGGCGTATTCGTGATAGTGTTCGTAGTTCCTGCCATGGGTTGGTCGTTCATCTCCGTAGCTCGCCCTGCCCCTATTCTCAGGTTCCTGTCTCTCGACTCTTCTATCAGACGCAAACTGAACCCGAGGACCTCCCACTTCAACATGTGTGCTTTGCTGGCTATCACGTAGGCTCGTTCTACGCCTGAACGATGTCTCTCGATCCACACCTGAAGCCTTCAAAATACTCCTGTTGTGTGAATCCAGGTGTTGACGAGGGGCCGAGTCATTGTTGCTAGAGGACTCGTCTGATTCTCTGAAGAGAGGACCATGATCTGGTAGCACTGGTCGATAGGGTCTAGGATGCGCCGTGATGCGAGCCTCAGCATTGTCATTGCGTCGTTCCTCACGGAAGCTGACACGCGCGGGAGACACACTTCGAGTTATATGCCGACGTTCCTGCGAGTCACTGCGATAGACAACCCTCGAAGTTCTTGTGCGTGCAGGAGGCGGCGATGGAATGAGCTCGATAACCCTTGAGCTTGAACGAAAGGGTGGCGGGCTCCTCTCAACCGTCCTATACGAGTGAGTACGGACAACATCAGGCGGAGGCCATACCTCGTCATCCCTCGAACTGTGACTATGACTAGGAAGCGGTTCTGGAGGCGCTGAGAACACCTCGTTTGATCGTGACTGCCTCATGCGGACAACGTCTGGCGGAGGCCAAGCCTCATCATACTTCGAAGAACGACGTGGACTTAACGAAGAGACCTTCACCCTCGTCTCAGTCTTCACCTCATGAGGAGGTTGTTGGAGCGCGCGGAGCCCTAAGTGTGTCTGGCTTGAGCCTTCCCGGATAATGCGAGGCCGACTGGGAGAGTATCGCGTCACATATACCTCCTCTCGATCTCGTTGCCGGCCCCTGCGCTCACCATTGTCAATGTCGATGTGAAGTGACTCCCTAGGCCAGTCACAGGGTTCATCGGCGGTGCAAGTGCGTATGCGAGTGAAGCTAGAATACCGGCGGTTCTTAAGTTTCTTCATGCATCGTCGGCATGGGGTCGAGACCAGGGGTTTGCCAGGAAGGACCGGGTTATTGCGATGGAAGCCTGCAGAGCGCATACGACCACAGTGGCTACAGGTATGGCAGAGCATCACCGGCACTGATATTTCTTCTACCGGTGGAGCGGGTACTTGCGGTGCTGGGGGCCTCGAGGATTGTGCGTACTGCTGGTAGTGGTAGTATTCATTCGTCTGCTTAGATCTGGACTCGACAACATCCCCTGTGACATTGCGTGAGGTCGAGACCATAGCGCCCGCGGGCGCACCACTGAGTCGTCTATTCTGCTCGGCCATTGTATCCGTGTATTGCCAACCGATGTTATATCCCGGTGGTGGAGGCGGCGGTTGAGCGTCGTAGTTTCGTGGTACCTGGACGTATCCTCGCGGTCTTGCGGGCGGAGGCATCTGCTGTTGGCCTGGGGAGGCTTCTGCTTGGCCGAGGGGCGGCGGACGTTGAGGGAAGCCGCCTTGACCGAACCCGCCCTGACCGAAGCCAGACTGGTAGCCCGGGTATGCAGCGACCGAGGACGGCGCCGCAGGCGGAGGAGTCGGCGCTGCGGGAGGAGCTCCAATGCCTGGGTACTGCTGTAGAGTGTGTAAGTTGGGTGTAGTCCTGGGCTATCGCATGGTGTAGCGACAAAGAAAGAGGAAAGGAATGCTTCTAGAGCATAGCGTTAGTCACTTTCTTTTCGCAGGTTGCGATCTTTAACCTACACATTATATAGATATGGGTTGGCTGGACTGGCAAGCGAACCCGGATATTGGGGAATTGGCTGGCCCTGGCCCTGGTTATTGCTGGTACCTGCGGCGTTGCCCATGTACGACGCAAATGCCCTTCTCTGCTCCTCATTCGCCATCGTGTTGTGGGCAGGAGCGAGCGTCAGAGCTCGAGGGCTGTGAAGGAAGGTCCGTGGAGGAACTCGGAGTGGGGTACGTGGAAGGAAAGGGAGGCGAGGAAGGCGTGCAAAGGCGCGAGGGCTACGACTTGGACAGAGTGAAGTAGATGTAGAAAAGACGTGGACAATAGGAAAGAAATCCGACTAATGAAGCAGTATACGGGCTCGAAGTGAAAGGTGCCATGACCGAGCGTTGCGATAGCGGTTATTACTGCCGACCGCCCATCTACACGCGCGCCTGCTCTCACCGCGACTGCACCGCAGAGTGACTTACGATGGGAGCTCAAAAATTCTTTTATTCTTCCCATAACGCCCGCCTGCCAAACATGCCGATCTGGCTTATTTTTACAAATGCTCAAAAGTCTATATCAAAACAGCAGATAGGCTTAGATATCTACTCCACTCTTAGTACCCTCGGCCCCTTCCTCTTAGTGGGTCGCTTCTTCTTGTGTCCCTTGTCGAAAGAGACGGCGCTCTGATGGTCACGCCCAAAGTTGTCAAGGTCCTTGACCTTGTAAATCCTGATGATCCAGTTCTCGCTGGTGAAGGCCTCCTCAATGGTGCTGAGTTGCGGGCCTTCCGCGGGTAGTCGGGCGCCACGAACACGATCCTGAGCCTGCCCGGCGGGGAAAAGCGCGTTGTAGTTGTAGTAAGACATCTTGTACCTAGCATCACTGTTAGTGGCGGCGTAAAGAAAGTCGGTCGAGTATACCTACATCAAGCTGTTCTTCATGGTCGGCGTGGCTTCCTCATCCACACGGTATTCGCCCCTGGGCGTGAAGAAACTGCGCTCCTTGACCTCATCTGGCCAGATGCCCTCGGCAATTCTTACCATCCACAGGAACTTGTTGATGTCGTCTCCAGAGTAGCCAAGAAGACCACCAAAGACCACCAAGACATAGTCCACCTCATGCTGGCGCATAATCGGGTAGCTGACCTCCTCCCTCGAGCTCATGGCCTTACCAACGGTAGCAATATGCGTGTTGTTCCAGGTGTTGTTGTCAACAAGAGTGGGGCGGTCAGCCATGCCACCGATCTGGTAACCGTAATCCCACCAGGACATAATCTTGGCATTTTGGGGGGTGTTCTGCCTGAGCCAGTAGTACGCCTCTCGGTAGTCGTCAATGATGTGCTGGCTACCGTCGGGAAGCCGTGATGCAAGTACAACGGAGGGCGAAGAATAGGCATTCGAAGTAACCCACGTGCAGTGAAGAACGAACAGCATGAGGTATACGAGGGAGGCTCCGACAACGGTAAGCTTGGAGGCGAAGGAATAGATGCCGATCAGAGGATTGCGTGTGGAGCGCAGACCATCGGGAAGCACGGCCGCAGCGGCAACTTTAGCAGCGTCCGCGGTTCCATCCTCCTTGGTCGCGGCTTTGGGTGTCTTAGCATCCAGATAGGTGTCCAGAATCTGGGAGAAGGCAATCGCAGATGCGACGCAGACAATCGGAGTCAAAGTGAGCATGAGACGGACCATGACCCCAGCGAAGTAGCTAGCAAGCACAGCATAGATGACAATGAAGACCTGCTCATCGGTCAAGGTGCGGAAGCAAAGGTAGACACCGGCGGGGAAAAGCCAAATCATCATGCTGAGATCGAAGAAGAAAGCGGGCCACGCGGTGGGCTGATGTTCAGAGACAGAGGCAATGATGGGGATGTGGATCTTGGCGTATCCGGTGTCCCAAAGCGAGTAGAAACGGCCGGTCCAGGGTGCGATAACTCCAGTTACGGTCAGGAGCACCAATCCTCCAAAGGCAACCACAAAGACGACGAGAACAAGGGCGCGGAGCAGCGTCTGAAACTGCTTGCTTGGGAGTTGCGCGCGAACCCAGTCGACGAAGGCAACTAGCTGCAACAGCCCAAAGACGCCTAGGGCAGACATATGCTCGCTACTGCGGATGGGCAAGAATCCGACGAAGGGGATCTGCATGCTCGCAAGCGTACCAAGCGCATACCACGAAGTGTAGCTAACATAAAGCCTCGGGCTATATCTCCCCATGCAGATCAAAACGAAGGCATGCAGAGGCAGCAAGTTCGTAATGAAGACATATCCACCCCACGCAGATACCATGTATCCGTAGAACAGCGCGGTCAACGCGCCCCAGAACATGGATCCGTTCTTGACCGCCTTGATCCAGAGGAAGAAGGTGAAGACGAGCAGGAAGATGGCAATGGCCTCGTTGTCGTAGCTTCCTGCCACCGAGCGCGAGATGTAACCCGGCGTGATGCCCATGAAGGCTGCGGCGAGCAGGCCAGCGGAGGGCGATGTGGCCATTTCCGTGGTAAGGAGGTAGGTCGCGAATGCCGTGAGGCCAGAGAAGGCGGGTGCGAGGAGGACGCAGATGTTGCGGATGTCGACAGGCATGGCGAGGGCACGCAGGAGGTGGTAGATGGCACCACTGGTGACCATCAATCCTGGATAGAGAGTGCCGCCAGTGACTCGTCCGAGAGGATGCCATGTTCCTACACGTCCATGTCAGTCAATTGCATCTCCCCAGCGAGTTGGCGGAGAACGTACGGTCATCGAACCAGTCCCAGAAACTATAGAAACCATTTTCTACCAGGTATTTGGTCGCCCGAAAGTTGAACCACGGATCGACTGCACTGCTGTATTAGTCAATTGCCCTACAGAGCACCGCGTTGTGGTACTGACATTCGTGGATGATGCTCTCGAAGCGGATCACCGAGAAGAGACGGCTGCTCACAGCTGCGCCCGCAATCAAGCACAGAATGATTACTCGGAGCAAGCCTCGCGTGTTCCGGCCCGTAGCCTGCTTTAAGAACTGCCCGTCCTCTGCGGCAGCCATATTGAAAAGCAAAGAGTGTGGACAAAGGAAGGTGTTGCTCGCAAGGCCGCGTCACGGAGCTTCTCGATAGCTAGCATCACTGAGCACACGTTGCGAACTCCACGTCGGCCCGTCAATTAGCCGGCCTCCATCACTTTCACCCAGACACTCGTACAACCCCTGCAAACATATGCATCCTACGTGGAAATCAGAAGACATTTGCCATGCTCGCAATAGAAATGAGTGTTTGAAATCATCACGGAGCTAGTATTTCAATCATGAAAGTATACTATGGGTATCTCAATCAAACTCCACAAGACACGCGCAACCGTTACTGGTAGACCTCCATTGGCGCCATCCATAACTCATCGATGAAACTGCAATTGCTGCACAGCGGATGCCCGCACTCTATGCAAGCCGCTTGTAATGAATTACACGGCCCGCTTGAACATGAGCACTAACGAGATTAGCTGCATCGAACTTCTGATCTCGCTTTACTTACACAGTATCTATTTGGTATAATCGTCGCCTGCCTTCGCTTCATGGGTCTTTGAGAGGCTGGTAGGTCGGCAGAAGCTTGGCGTTTTCTAGTGCTAAGTTCTGGCGGCGGTGGAGCTAAGTTCCTCGGTATGGGCATCTCATCAGGGATATCTGGAGGCGGCGGCGGCGGCACATCGCCATCGTCATCACTATCTGCATCAACATCGACATCCGGCCTCTCATCCTCATCGTCGTAGACACATCTATCCAACTCCTTAGATAATTCCTTCTTTATTTTGTTTTCCTCCACGCATATCCATTCGTCGATACTCTTCTTGTCCTTTTCAAAATGATGAGCAATATGGTCAAAGCGCTCGTCCCACGCTGCGTTTCTTCGTTGCCTTAATTCGATGACGAGCTCGCAAAAGCCGCACCAGAAGCTTCCTAGGCAGTTCTTCCCGATCCTGCAAACCTGGACCACTTCCTTCAGTTGCTCGGGGCACAAAATCTTGTGCTGAGCGGCCAGATGGTCCTCGAATTGCTTGGCCCGAAAGAAGTGTTGACCACAGTGTGTCTGGGAATGGTGTGGTCCACCAACGGCTCCAGAAGCAGGAACAGGGGGCTGCGCACAGCGGAAAGCCTCGAGCTGGAAGTGCTGGCTACTCTCATGGCGCTTCCAGTCAGACTTTGCTCCAAAACGCTTGTGGCATTTGGGATATGTGCAGCCATAAGGCTTCTCATGGCGCTTCATGTGTTTCCGCAGGTCGCAATCGCGAGCCACAGCGTAGTCACATTTCGGACAGACCTTCGCATTTGAGATGAAGCCATGAGTGGGGCGACGCTGCACTTTGTATGTAGACCCTGGACGCTGTTTGATAAGATCCGAGATTTCATGTGAAGCTTTTAGTGCCGCGCGTTTGGTGAGAGTCACGGAAGTACTGCTGTCTTGAGGTTCTTGGGCATGCTGGTTTTGTTGCGAAGATTTGTCGCTCCATTCCGGCGATGCTGAACTGGTCGCCTTGTGAAGGATACGCAAGACGAGGTCTTCGAGATCCATTGGTTCGGATGGCGAGACGACCTGGACACTACTAGAAATCGCCTGGGAAAGCCTTTGCATCGTTGATCTTTGTTGCTCGGCCTTGGTCTGTGGTGCACTCGACAGCGAAGGGCGTGCCTTTCGCTCTTGCGTGCCAGATGTAGGCTGTTCTGACGCAATATTTGTCTCCACATTGGTAAGCCGTGTTTGGGATTCCCGTCGGGCTATGGCTCCTGAGGCGCGCTGATAGATATATGGTAGTCCTTGGAGTCCCTGGGAACAAGCACTGTTATCCACGACGGCGGATTCACTAAACTGGCTCGGTATTTGGCAAACATCCTTTGCGAAATCATTGGTACCTTTTCTTACCGAGTACCAGCGGCTAGCGTCTTGATCTAGAGGATGGTTCATTGTAGGCACAGTATTCATAGCAGGGTTGTCTGAAAACGACTTTTCCATCCCAGCCACGGCAAGGTTAGTGTCCATAGGGGCCACAGTGGCGCTTTGGATGCCAGATGCTCGTTGTGAGGGGCGAAACATAGACCTGCGAGTGTCAGCTAGGACTGACCAACAGCGGCGCGCAGTCGTACCTTTTGATAAGATCCTGCTCGTCTTCGCCCCCGTGCATTCGTTCGATATGTTGCTTGAAGTTATCAAGACGTGGCCATATCTTCTCCTTGTTCCTGCAGTTCGCAGATGCACACTGATACGACTTGGTCCGTAACCCTATCCGGTGCACGCTTTTCTTGTGTCGGTCAAGATCATTAGTGGTAGTGAAACCCTGTCCTGCTCGCTTGCAATTGGGTATGTCACACTTGAAAGGCTTTTCGTGTTTGAGTATGTGTTTTCTGATACCACGTGTCAGCTTGGAACGATCAAAATTCAAATCTGTAAACATACTTCAGGTCTGATCTGCATTTCGATATGTCGCCGCACTCATGACAGTAAAGTGTTTTACCCGACTTTCCACTCCGACTACTTATTTGGGAGATCTGATCTGAGTGTTTCCGTGCCATCGCTGGAGCCTCGCTGGGAGTGGACTCGACATTCAGATTGCGAACCTGAAAAGTGATATTTGAAGGTACTTCCTGACTGGTTGGACACGGTTCATTGCTAAAGACAGATTGCGGCGGTTGGGATTGATAGCCGGAATCAGACGGCATCACGTTACTATCAATATCAGAACCTGGACTTAGGGCTCCGCGATAGGGTCCATATTGCACATTGGGCTGGTTGAGCGGACTGCGCCCGCCGCTAGAACCTGAACTTCTCAGATTACTTGCGCTCCATGGTTGGTCCTGTAGATGGCGCGCAATTGGATTGTAGCTGGAAAGATTGGAATGGGAGTGACCAGGGGGAGCGAGCATGGACAGATGGTTGGACAAATCGGGATCGATGTTGTTGTCTATCGGGGACCGGTTGCCTCGATGGAAGTTGGACCGAGTGAATGACGACCTTGGATCGGGAGCGGTCATTACAGTCCGCACAGAGCTTGATGGACTGGGCATCTGGTGCTGCACACTCCGTGGCCCTGAAGATAGCCATTGTTGTGCAGCGTTGATGTTCAATTGAGGCACTTGACCACCGAAGGAGTACTGAAGCAATCAGCTGACCATTAATACATCTTCGTGATGAGTGACCGTACATGTTCATCAACAACGAAGCTGAAGGAAGGTGTATAGCTCCGGTTTGGGTGCGACATGTTTGCTATGTTAGGTCAGCTTGCTGCCCAAGGCTCTAACAGTGCCTCTGCCCCTTTAGCCTCCTTCCAAAAGGCAAAAGACTGAAGAGGAAAGAACTCAGACGCTCTAAGATTGGAAAATAGGGCAGAAAAATGGTAGAGCCAGAATGAGATGAGACAGCATGAACCTACCAGTGCTCCTGCTCCCTAAGCTTAGCTCGCAGCCTTATGCCTGACAAAAGGTACGCAGACCGTCGAAAGCGCGCGTGTCTGCATTAGTATACTTTCCGCTGCAGCACACCGCCCCAAAGCTGTCAGCCGGATTGACTTGCGTAACGAGTAGCTATGATGCACACAGATGAGGTCCTCCTGTATCGTGTCCCCCCGCACGGGCTGCCGGTGTAGGATAAGGGCAGGCGCTGCGCGGGATTGCAGCTGTAGCCGGAACGACAACGTTACCTCACCGTTGGCGGTGAAATCGCTAGATAAAAACAAACCGGCTGTAAACGCGATGCCGTGGATGCGCAAGAGGAATGAGGCTCTCTAGTCATCGCTGTTGCTGCTTCATGCCGCGCTGATGATGGGGGGCGGCCTCTATGCCTCCGCAAAAGAAGGGCAACAGGCAAAATGGTTGCCTTCTTTTGCTGCCTGCCCGTCGGCTCTGCACGCACCAAGCCAAAACCGTCAAATGAAGGACTCAACACAGCCACGCACGACCGTCTTCAGGGTGTGGTCCTTCAATCTGCATACCAATCAACGTCCGTAGCATGTGGTGCCCGACGGCACATTTGAGCGTGGCGTGCTGATGCGTGTTAACTGTGTGCATGTGTCTAGCCGTAATGTTGGAATGGTCCTCCATAGTGCTTGGGGCGGTCGCATGACAAATGCGACACCGAGGATGAACTAAGGGCTTGCGGCGGGTTGCAAGAAATAATGAGCCTTGCTAGGCTTTGCGTCGAGCTGGCCATGTTTCTTCTATTCATGCTTGCGTTTGTCGTCTGCGCGATTCTCCCGTACCACTCCAGAACATTCGTTGTAGCATAGATCGATTTTCTGATAGCTGCAGTATGCCTCTTTTCAAAATCTAATCGGTATTGGAAATTCAATTCATGATACATTGCGGTTGATGCGACTGTGTCTATAGTAATATGCAGGCCTGAGGACATAAGGCGCCTTGAATGCGTGCGGAAACGTAGCCAATCGTAAACGACAGTAGGTATCTCCATTCCCCGTCTAGATCCATCGAGCCTTTGTAAAAAAGAAGTACATGATCCAGCAACGCCCAAGATTGGATATCGCGCGAAAGCAACAATCATAAAATAAACAAATCGCCACATACACCATATTTTCATTGTGTAAATTCAGTTAAAAGGGCACGCCCTCCATAAACCCACCCTATTGCCCTTGGTACTGATAGTTGTGTTGGGTCGTCAGGTACGACATAGCTGGATAAGTACCCTGCTGCTGGTATTGCATTGTATTGGTGTTGTCGTAACCCATAGCAGACATGTCGTTCGTCAAATTCTGTGGTTCTTGAGTGTAATACGAAGGAAAAGCTGTGGTGTCGATAGGAGAGTCGGTATAAGTTGCTTGCTGTTGCTGGACAGTAGACACTGGGCTCATTCCGTATTGGTTCACACTGTTTTGTATGTTACCAGTGGGAAATGGCTGGTTGGGAATGTGTAACCCATTGGCGTAGTCACTGCGTGGCTTCGGAGGCTCTTGAAGTCCTGGATAGGTTTGGTTGGGGTAATTTGGCCCTGTATTCGTAGCATAGCTGGCATAGCCGTTCATCTGCGCCGGCTGTTGGTTCTTGAACGGTACCATCTGCGGTGGAGGATAAGTGTGCATCACATTGGACGCTACCTCAGGCTTTGCATCGTGAGGGTAGAGTCCGGATGGATCGATCCCTGGGGCAAGGGTTGAGTTGGGGTTATACCGCGACATATTATCGATGGGTGACCTGTTTGGGGTGATTGAAAGTTTACGACTCTCCGGCATTTCTACGACAGGGCTGATGATACTGTCGGCGTTGAGTTGCTTCTGGTCCACGAGCGGAAGTATAGGCATGCTGATCTGTTCCATATGCTTGGCCAAATGGACGGTCAACTTCTTCCAGCTGTTGCATATATTACCACAGAATCGGCAGGGCTCATCCTTTGGCTGCTTAGTAGTATCGCGACGACATCTCTCCACAATGGCCCAAATATCGTCTGTGACTTTGTTAGCGGTCATGGGTAAGCCCCTCACAAAAGGTGTCTTACCTTGATCAACGCTGGCCGCCGCCTCCTTATTGCTCGCTCGACCAGTACGTTGTCGTGGCTCGGCAATCTTATGCTCTCGAACGAGATGCTGCACAAAATTATCCTTCCGGTAACATGTATGACTGCAATCAGCGATCTGGCAGGTCCAGTTTTCTAGCTGTCGATGCCGCTCATTTTCATGTCGTACCCAGTCAGCCTTGCGCTTGAACGACTTCGGTTCGCCACAGTTGGGGAAGGTACATGTAAAAGGTTGAACATCCTCGTGAACATGCTTCGTCCAGTCTGAAGGTTTGTAGAACTTCTTCACCTTGAAGCACAAGGGACATTCGAACTCTGCGGGGAGGCGTTTGACAGGGGGGAGAGGCACGCCAGACGGAAATTGGGCAGATACGACAGTTCCTTCTGGGGGCGGCTCGCCGTCGTCATCAGATGAGCCAGGAGCAGTAATCTGGAAGCCAATGAAGGGTGCATCGGCATCCTTGTTTCCTGCACGTGGAGGGAGTTGCTTCGCTTCACCGCCGAGATCCGGACAAAACTTCCCAGACGAGCAGTTCTTGCTCTTAACGGCATTCAGATGTTTGACCTTGAACTCCAAAAGCCTCTTGTACCGTCGCATCTGTTCTTGGGTAATCCGTTCGATCATAAAGTCAGATAAGCGTGGGTTAAGTTGTCGAGCATGTGTTCTGAAGCCTTCATACGTCGGTATGATGGGCTCAGTGCGGACCTTGAGATCCATAGTTACAGTCTCCTGCTCGTCATCGTCATCATCTCCAGCAGGACTAGGCTGTGCGGATGGCTTCGTTGCTTCTGTCTCTGCAAGTGGCGAAGCAAGCATAGGCATAGGTGGACCTCCATGCTGCGTCATTAGCTCAGCAAGCCCAGGCGATCTACCCAAATCGCTCCTACTACGACTCCGTTTAATGACATTTCTAGGCCCACGATACCAAGGCCCCGAATTTGCCGATAAGCCTGTGGAGCTAGGAGGCCCTCCATCCCTACTGTGATTGCTAAGATTGGTGTCAACTCTGGGGGACTTTGGCCGGCCCCAGCTCCCAATACGTGTGGGTTTCGCAATGATAGGTTCCTTGGATCTCTCCACTGCCGTGTCCGGTTGCTGCTGTACAGGTATGCTCCCTTTACGTTTGAGCGTGAGCAGATTGCCTTTTGGTGTGCGTGTGGGAAGAATATTGTCTAGAAAGCTGGGACGGCGCTGCCTTTCTTTTTGCTTTTTCGAATCAGGTTCGATCAGCCTGGCGACGCCAGGCGAAGCGCGTATGCTCCCAAGATCAGACTCGCTTAGTCGACGTGACCCAACGGTAGCGGCAAGCGATGCTGACTCAACGTCCTTGGCCCGCATCCGGAAGCGCATCATGGCAGCATTTGAGGTAGGTGGCTGATAATAAGTGGAAGCATGAGCAGACTGCGACGGCACATCAACCCAGGGTCGAACGATAGCACCGTTAATGGGGGCCGAATCTTTTGCGGGAGGAAAGTATGAGTTGTCAGTGTGGCTGGCCTGAATATCGATTGCGGCAGGAGGGGACTCTGGCTCTGCATAATCGTCGTCCTCATCCTCGTAATCATCGTAGTCACTTCGCTCGTCTATGTAAAGGCCAGGCCCAGGAATGGCAGAGTCATCAATGTGATCGAAATCGGTGCGCACACCGAGGCCAAAGCTACCCTGTATACCTCGGCGATGGACGTCATTTGTACTTTTCGCTCGACGACGACCAGTGATAGGCTTTAGAAGACTGTTCGAGGGTCCAACATCACCAGCTTCACTGCCAACCTCGCTCTTGGTGAGCCACTCGTGCACTTCGGAATTCTTCTCGCGTTTCGATCGTTGTTCTGCAATCTCTTCTATGCTCTGCACCCATGACTCTCCCATCATCTGGCGGTCGTCGGGGCTCAGACCAGCCTGACCTAACCCTCCCGTCTTCAACCAAGAGCCATCATCATTTCGCTCTGGGCCTCGGATTACGGGTTGAACGCGCACTTGCTCGTGTGACTCGTCTTCCTCATCGGACGACTCGTTTTGCGGATAAGGAGATAGGTGGTTACCGGATCGGCGGCTACCATGGCTTCGCTTGCTGACAGGTCTACTATTGTCCGAGCGCGAAGGTGACTCTTCCCTGCTGTAGTTCTCTACGCGCACAATTGGGCTTGTTAGATGTCGCACAAGTGGCCGAGGATTTGCAGGTGGCACGTTGCCAGGGCTATTCGTTAACGCCGGGCTTTGCGTCTGTTTGATCGGTGTCGAATGCTGGAGTTGAGTTGGGTGACTTGGGGGTGTAGACAACGTGCTGGTGTAGTGCATTGTGGGGAACACTGAACTGTCGTCGCCAACTACTGGACTAGAATTATTCGTCACACTGGGTGACAGCAATTGCTGATGAGGCTCTGATATAGCATTGCTTGGAAGGGATGGTCGTTGAGCATTGTAGGTATTGAGAGTACCAGATGTCAAGAGTGACATGTCTACGTTCCCTTGAAGAGGGGGAAAGGCGGCGGTTGAGCCGTTGTCGGTGAAAGTCAGGCCGGAGAATTCGTCCAAGACCTGCCCATTGAAGTTTGGAGTCGTGTAATTGCTGGGGTCTTGATAATTCGGGTCGCTCATATACCCAGCTTCTGGGCTAAGGTGTTCTGCTGAGTGCGACGGGGAGATGCCTTGACCGTTGCCGTAGTACGATCCTGGAGAAAGACTATAGTTTTGCGTTTGGGCGTAGAGATTCGGCGGAGGGTACGACATATCCGGATGTAATGAGGAGTCGAAAGACGATCCAGCATTTGGTGTGAAGATAGATTCTTGACCAGGGGTACTAGATGACGGAAGTGTAACCATGGATCCGTCGTATACCATTGCTGTAGGCTCTGCGGAGAAGGTAAATGTGCCTTGGGCATCTGGCATTAGGAAATTCCCCGTAGCAGGCATGGGTGAATAGCCGTTAGCCTGCGCATCATGAAGGTGGCGTTGTTGGCGTCGCTGGCCGTCATAGGGCTGTGTGTGGGCATCGACCGCGTTCATTGTCACTCCAAATGTGTTGAGTCGCCAAAAGGCTGACTCGAGACTGATTCGGAGAGTGGGTATTGACGAAAGATCGCAGCAATCAGGAGCTGATCCAAAGGTAACGTGACTCCAGGTTCCGCTGCTTAGGGAGGCATAGTGTTGCCTGGCGGCTACAAATGGGAATTATGCGAAAGCCCAGGTAGCCAGACGAAGTAAAGCCGAGGAACCGTCGCGACGCGTCAGAATGCGCAAACAGAGTGCGAAGAGGCGAAATGGGAGAGAGAAATATCGCAGCGCGGCCGAGGGAGAATAAAGTCAGACAGCTGGAGGCTTAACTTTAGCGATCTGCCTCGTACACGGCGGCACTTTCAATGCCGTAGAAGCCAGAGGCAGTGCCGGTGCTCCACGAAGTTGACAAGTTTACAGTGGGCCGTAAGTAGGATTCCGGGGAGGAGCGCGCGCGAGCAACAAGAAGCGGACGTGAAACGACGTGTTGGTTGGCAGATACAGCGTAGAATGGGTAGTCGACGATGGAGCCTGCCGCAGCAGCGAGGGAGAAACCGGTCAAGGCTGATTCCCCTTTAGATTTCTAGAATGCTAAGACCGGGGTTCCGAGGGCTGAATGCTAAGCGGACGCTGGCTGCGGGCGCTAGAAACAGTGAGGGCGCAGGTAGGTCTGACGTCTGATGGTCGAAAGAAAGGCTTGCTTGAAAACAAGCGCGACAGCGCGACGGGAACTACAAACTTGACTGGCGTCTCGAGGCAGATTTGCAGATGCGTGACACGTTCTTGGCAAGCTTGATACAACGGCACAGCCTCAGCCTCTAAGAAGCGGGAGCAAGGGCGAACACGGGGCGGGTGGCTATGCTTGGAGTATGATATCTCATAGCGACGTTGGCCCTCTACGTCCGGTGTCTGGAGACATTGCTGTCATCATTTCATGATTATCAACGTCGACTGTCCATTCAGTGCCCAGGGTGCGGGAGACATATCGCCAGCTTCCGTTGTCCGCCTGCGCGTGCTGGCGCTTAACTATTTAGCAGCCGATGCCAGGGTGCTATATAAAGGAAGGCCAAGCCTGCAGTTGATGCTCGTCTGAAGATGTGCTATCACCAAAGGGTAGCTGCAGTAGCTTGATAATGATCCAAGGTAGGATTTGGAGCGCACCCCCCAAACTTGACAGTGGTGATGGCTTGCAAAGTCGCGAGATTGTCACAGGGCCTGTTGTGCGCGTGTCAGCCACGATAGAGATTAGCCACGTCGCAAAAAGACGGATCAGTGGCTGGCCCCCGTTTACGGAGCGCTGTCGGATAGGCCGCCGAACGTCGAGTGGGGCTCCGGAGATATTGCTGGAGACATTGAATGAATGATTGTACGCTGTATGTACATGGTTCTCTAGACTAGAGTCGGGTTGAACAAGTATACTGTAAATTGATTGTGGGCGAGCAGTCCTCTCGAAATAGCTGTCTTCCGCTCTGCCTTGTCAAAATAGTAGCTGGGTGTGGTGCACCCCTCGATATGGTGTGCTGTAGCGCTTCTACGAGCGCACGCTGACTGTGATGATAAGCCACGCCAGGGGAGAGCCACAAACGCAGCAGTCGTACGACGTCAACGGGCATTAAAGAAGTCGTTAGTAGTAGTGGTGCAGGGTGCTAAGCCTTTGAAATTGATGTTGATACTCTTTGATGTCAGAGGGGGTTAAAGAGGGTGACGACAAAGCCCGTCCTTCCTAACAACTGTCAGTCAGTCATTAGTGCGGCGTTGGCCCAAAATGTCAGAGCGGCGCAACAAAAAAGTTGGAGTAGTAGGGCGAGCAGATAGCTCTTAATCGAGGGTCCGCAAAGCCGCCATGTTTCATCTTCTTAACGGTGTTCACCGTCGCGGATGTAAGGTACCGAGGAGCAACAGCTGTTTCAATGACACTACTCCAACTGCTGTGGTATTCATCTCCTTAGCCCGGACTGAGTATGTACATATCAGCCAGGCGAGTCTCGACATGTTCGAAGCCCGAACGCGGTGGGACTCCTGAACGGCAGTTTGTGCTGGTGCGCTGATGTGCTGCGTTCAATTACGGGCCATCTGATTGACCCAAGGGCCATTTGACAGGCGAGCGTCTTCGAACGGGGCTAACCTTTTCCGCGGGGATCGCATCTGGCATCTAAGAATGCGGGCAGGCGCAACCGTTCGGCGGAACGGAGACTAAGCACCACTCGTCTCAAATGCAGCTTGATGTTCTGTCCGCAGCTATGGACCAACAGCTACTTTGCTTTTATTTTCCTTCCTCCTCAGGACTTCGACCCTGTGATCGCGGTCCTTCCCTCGCGTCGCCAACACGACATCTTGAAGTTCCCGCGCTGTAGCTGTTTGCATCCGCATGTGACAGCATCACAGGACTAGTCCAGCACTACACCAGCGCAGCGCACTCGCAGAATCCAGGACCATTGAGACGTCGTATAACTCTGGCTGCCTCGCGCTGCTACCTACCTCGATCGATCCCTCGGTTTCCTGCCAGTTGTGAGAGCTTCACCTCCCCATAGTGTTCCCCGCACACCGCAGCCATGCCTGGGCTCGACCAGATTATCCCACCCCCTAACTCCAGGGAGCTGCTCCCACCACTCCTGGCTTGCCTGTCGACAGCCAGCGCCTCGAAAGACGTCCCGCCAGGCTTGCTGCCTCTTCTGTCGCCCATCCTCCGCCAGCGTATACAGCTTCTCTCCTCCACCGAATGGCTTTCGCTACTCTGCTGGGACAGAGAAATAGGCTCAAGGTTACCGCAAGTCATCGAGAAAATACACGTCGAACCACATCCAGCTTCAGGCGAGATTGAGGTGGAAGAGCCAGATCAGACACTGTTCCGCCGATCGGACTCCGAGACACTACACTCGAGACTGGTGCTAGGCGAGTTTGGGCTCATACCGACGTTCCTGTGGTGCACAGGCGGTGAGGGTGGGAGCAGATGGCTGCTTGCTGAGCTGAGAGGAATTGAACATGCCGATGATGGCACAGAATGGTTCGAGAGCATGGCCGAGGCGAATGAGGCCGGATTGCGGCGAAAAGCAGTCAAGGTGAATGGAGCCACAACACAACAGGCCTCGCTACAAGCTGAGCCTGTGAAGGACGAAGAAGACGACGATGACTCGTACTGGGCTGCCTACGACCGTACGCCTGGACGGACACCGCAGCAAAAGCGATCTCCCGCCCCAATGGCCAGTAGCCGAACGCAAATCGGGCCAACACAGTCAGAGCTGGAGTACTATGCGCGATATGCCTCTGAGGTACAACCCGCGCTTGACGCTCATGACCCCGACGAAGAGATTCCCGCACCTGGCGAATCAACTCTCAACGGGAACGCACTGAACTATACCCAGACTGAGCCACTCGAAACTACCAACCTGGGACCAGACGGCTACGACTCGTCTATGCCACCAGTATACAATAACGGTGCAGCAAATGGCAACGGTCTGACCCGGAAAGACAGCTCAGAGCACGTCGAGTCCATGGAGGAGGACCGCGGTGCAGCACTGAACCATCCACGACCCTCCTCCTCCGCCTCTACCAACTCGGTTGAAAGACTAGAGCGTCAAGCAGAGAATTACAGTCAAGCAGAGCTCGCTATCAAGCAGCACATTAGCACAGATATCAAGAGCTTGTTTCGCTTGGCTAGGGCATCAGGTATTGACCGGGAAGAGTTCGAACGCATCATTCAAAGAGAGCTGGAAGTTCTGCCTATGCTCGAGGAAGAGATGAATCGATGAAGGATGAGTCTAGGTGACGGCACGAAGTCGATGGAAACGCGTTTTTCGCGAACTTTCTCAAAGAACGATATATGAGCATTTTATCATTAGCATCTGGCGGCGTTGGTAGCATAGCTGGAGACCTTCATAGCATTTCCAGACACTGAAAAATCCTATCCATGTTATATTCTAGCCTTTGAATTCGCTGGTGATGAGGATGGTTTAGACATGGAAGACTCGATATCACGCCCTTCCTAGAGCGGCTATTTTCAACGTAGATAATGCCAGGCTACCAACAGATATGCCGTTCCCCCAATGTCATAAACGCCGTCTCATTGTCTTTTTGAACCGACTACTCTAGTCTTGCCCTTGATCTTCCGCTCGTTTACGCCTTTCTTCTCCGCTGGCTTCCACTGCCGCTCGCTATCTTCGCCCCACTAGCCTTCAGCTGCTCCAGGATTTCGACCGCATTCGAGCTGTTCAAATTCAAGCCTGTCTGGAAGCCACCGTCACTCGCGCTTCCCCTTCCAATCTCCTCGACCACGTTATTTGGGTCCGCGGCACCGATGACAGGGACTTCCGACGCGAGCCATTGCTGGAACGGCTTTGCGATGAAGTAGCCGTCAGAGGTGAACCAGCGGGTCAGTGGGGCGCGGATATGGATCTTCTGTTGCGGGTTTGAGCCGTATGGCGCAGGTGTGAAGACGACGTCGCACTCGTAGATGGGGATGTGTTTTTTAGTGGAGGATGATATCCGGACCTATCCACTCTGGTCAGTCTCAAGTCCAGCCTTCGCACATGGTGCTTCGTGAGTGGTGGTGGTGCAATCGTACCTTGCCCGTCTTCCCCTCACCCTCATACACCACACCTGCTTCTACAAACCATAGCCAGTAGCTGAAGGCGCCATTCAAGAGGAAATATGCGACCACGGCAGGCAACGTATATGGCTTCGAGGCTTCCCACCCGAACTTCCAATCGAAGTAGAAGAGCGCTCCAGCTATGATGACGGCTGAATAACCGAGCACCAACCGGACGTCGGTCTGGGTGTGTATTTGCTTGAACTTGAGAGAGTGAAGGTAGTTTGGGAGAGCGTCATCGGTTGTGTTCTTTAGATCTATGTGGTGGTGTTAGTATAATAATTCACAACATGACCACAAGCTATTTGGGATTGAAGCTGTACCGGAGAGTGAGTGGACTGCGATTTTCTGTGTTGCAGACATTTTGGATTGCCAAAGAGCTGCAGCCCGTACTGTGATCAAGGAAACACGTGGTTGTGGAGCGTACAGCTCGAGAAGTTGCCGTTGATGGAGCTTTGGCGGGTGGACACCTTTCCACAAGTGAGCGCGCGGACCCTGGTCGTTCGCGAATCCCGCCGCTCGGTGGTTCGCATGAGAGCTCCATCATCAAGCACCTCAACCTCCCCACGACGGCCCTACCTCCCTCTGAAAACGCGCAACTCGCCCGCTACCAGCAAAATGGGACAGCCCATAGTACAGACGATCCATAGGGATCCTGCCCTGTTGTACGTTGATGAAGTGGTCCTGAAGATGTAGAGGAGCAGAGCAGAGCTGATTATTGCGCAGCTGGTGGATTCTACTTCCCATCACAGTGGTCATGGTAGGTTCCCATAGCCGTCTTTTCCCCCCAGAGCCATGTATCTAAAGCATCCTCCAGGTCCTGACAGGCATCCTCCGCCACTACGCAATGACACTCCTCCAAACCCCTCCCAAAAAAGCCGACCTCCCCAAAATCCGACAACAGCGATCCCTCGTCAGGGGCGTCAATCTACGCACCAACGCCAATGTGCTCTCCCCTTCCTCCTTTGCCGCCCGCAAATCTTACATGGTGCAAGCCTACCAAGAGGGCAAGTTTTTGGCCGAGCCTGAACAGAGGGGCAAACCTAGGCCGAATCCCATGAGTGATCCGGCGGCAATGGAGGGCATGATGGGCATGATGAAGGGCAACATGGCCATGATGGTTCCGCAGACGCTGATTATGGGGTGGATTAATGCTTTCTTTTCGGGATTCGTCATCAGTAAGTCTGCCATTTACTTGATTCAGATGCCACTGGAGCATGGGAAGCATTGCTCCGAGGGACCAATGCCAGCGCTTCTATGAATAAGTTCTGGACTCGCTTTACCTTGCCCGAGAGCAACCCTCATCGGGAGCGGGTCTTGTACCCGACGTTCCGCGTTCAACAACATGGCGGCGCGAAGTGGTCGGATGCAACACGGGACCAACGCCTCCAGAATGCAAAGCGACATATCGGCAGAAGCAATCACGCGGCACCCTCCGAAATTGTCATCTCGGGATCTCGCTAACCAATGATCCACAGTGAAACTCCCCTTCCCGTTGACGCCACAATTCAAGTCAATGCTGCAGTCTGGCGTAGGCACTCGCGACTTGGATGTCAGATGGGTGTCCAGCTTGTCTTGGTACTTCCTTACTCTGTTCGGGCTGCAGCCTGTCTATAACTTTATTCTGGGCAGCAACAACGGTATGTCCTACCCGTCCTTGACAATGAACGTCTCGTTACCTGCCTGAGCCAAGCTGATAACGCCTGCTCCCAGCCGCCAACCAAGTTACACAACAGATGGCCATGGCCAACCCAGGCGCGGGCGGCGTCATGGGTCCCGAGCAGGATCCTGACAAGCTGTTCTTGAGCGAAGCAGAGAATTTGGAGGTGGTGGAGCACCGATGGATCCTTGAGGGGATAGAAGATCGTTTGGTCGCCAAACTCGCGACGTGAAATTCGGGCGCACTGATGGCGTCAGTTGCTTGCCTAGTATAGCCAGGTAGATGTATGTTGGCTTCCACATGATATCTAGGAGGATTCAGGTAGTTATCATCCCGCGTTGCCATTCGCCTAAGGTGCCTGATCCGCACAGCCGGCCGCGAGATAGCCAATTCTTATGACAGTCCTGCCGTCCCGGTCGTACGGTAACTGGGGCCGTGGTATGATGTGGAAAGCAAACATGACGGGGATCTGCGGGGATGGCATAAACAGCTGACATGCCAAGCGTGGTCACTCCGAAGATGCTCACCAAGATACCAGATGATGAATATAATGTGGTCATCAGAGCCGCAGAATAGTGTTTTTAATCTGACAACGAATGCTTGCTGAAGATCGCATCCAGCTCGCCCAAGCGCCGATGCAGGGGTAAGGCGACGTCCTCCATGTGGTGGTCCATGACTCGGAACGGTGAGCGGCCTCCCGAGTCCTCCTTGCCCACGCTTCCCCGCCACCAGTTACCATTCACTTCTGAATCTACGCGGGTCGCACCGCCCCCAATGCGCCCCGACACCAGACCCTGCCAGAGGTTCTGTCGAGCAGTCGATCGGTCGCAGGTGGTGTGTTCCTGAGATATGAGGCAACCACGGGTGTGAGAAGATGGGAGCGTGCAGCTGGCGAAACAGCCTAGGCGGATCTCCTCCATTCTGTTCACCACTCAGATGGTGCTGTCGTCGCGACTACTGCTGTCATTTCAGTGCCCTCTAGCGATGTGCGACACTTGAGCAAGGCAAACGATGCTTCGCCCTGTCTTGATGCCTAGTAACACTTCTCGAAAGAATTGCGCCCCTTCTGACGGGGTCTCTACGCGCAGCCTTCCAATCGAATGAAGCCACTCCTCCACCCACCTTCCTGTCCTGCTCGGTTGACAGACGCTCTTCCCTCTCGATCGGGACCTGGGCTGCTCAATCAGCAGCTTTTGTTCCGCGGCGTCCTCAGAACGGTCAGGCCCCTGATGCAGGTGCGGGAGTACAGAAGCAAATCTTACCATGACTCCTTTATGCGCGGCCTCCAGATGAAGCTCTCATATCTGTCGTTCGTCTCATTGCTTGATCACTCTGCTGGCCCCCAACAGTCGAACCTGTGGGCTGGCGCACTAGCATTCACATCGCCCGTTTAGTTCGCATCAATCCATCCGTGCTTGCGTCTGTGCGGTCCTCGGGTTCCAGCTCCAGCACGAAGTGAGTCGGGACTCTCGGGGGTGTTGCGATACGGTAGGGATCTGCCACATCCATGGCGTAATTACTTTTCTATCTGGGGCTACAGTTTGGCGGCTTGCTCCTATGCGCTTCGGCCAGAGCTAGACGCCCACGCACAAGAGAGTGGTGGCTGTCCAGCTGTCCGTCCCAAGCGACACGACCCACCGGTGAATGCAAATGCAGGGGTCTATGCAAGCCAGGTGCTAGGGCGTGCAGCCAACTTCTTATTGGTGGCTCCATGCGGCTCTGCGATACCTTCCACCATAAAGCAGAGTAAAGCATGAGAGCTCGAGAGATGGGTACACCAAGCCAAAAACTCGTGGGCAGTGCAACGCAACATCAAGTTTTTTGCTCTGTTGCCTTGGAGCACTACATTTCCGGTCGATGCTCCGCCCCTTTGTCCTATTATTTCCCTATCTGATCATCTCGTGGGCTACTTGTATCCGGTCACTACTACAATAGAGAACCATTGACCTTGTTATCGCCTTGATCTGGTCCGGATGAACCGTTGAGGTAAAGTCTTCAAGCTTCCGATAAAACAATCCTTTGCTGACTTTGATGTCCAGCAATCAATCCGTTCCACTCCAATTGATCATCGACCAAGTATAGCGACGTGCTTACTTGTTGAAAGTATCTCTCGGTTATTTCGACTACACCGACTCGTACCCCCATCGAAGATCAGCTATGGCACGTCAGTTCGGAGACCTTCCGCAAATACCCCAGAGTATGGACGACTCGCGCTTCACCGTCTGGGGAGCGGACCATAATAGCTACATGCAATCATACAAGCAACAGGCAACCACCTTCAGTAGGGAAGAAGACATCTACTTCGATAACTTCGACAATGGGGTGGTCAGCATGCAACCAATGCAGCGGTTCATGCTCGATGATCAATGCCCACTTACTCTCGGACTGCTGAACGCAAAAATCCCGCTCCATGGTCATCACGATCAACATTACGAGCAACAGTGGCCTTCGGCGGACTGCTATCGAAACATCTCGCCAGATCGTACCTCTGCGTCAGGCAATTCTAGTTACGCTACGCAGAACGAACTTCACTCACCACACACATACCATGCGATCCCATACGGTAGTCCTACTGAACACTCTCAATCTATGCTACCGTACCCGACAACCGAGCACTTCCATGATGGATCATACTTGTCCGAGGTGGCTGTACTTGGTGGTAGCATCAGCCTTCGGGAGCTTGAGTACGAACACCCCGAGCCAGAACCCGTCATCGAAGAAACCGATAACGTCGACACGAAGCAGGAGGCTGTCTGCGACCAGGACCATAGCACTGTGAAGGTAGAGACGGCTTCTAGCTACAAGTATGCCGACTCGGGCATCGGCAACTCAGTGCGAGATGCCGAATCCGTTCAACCAATTGACATTTATGAGGAGCCAGCATCGGATTCAGACTACAGTCCTTCATCTAGCCGCTCAGGCAAGCGGAGGCGGTCTTCAGCATCGAACGGTAGCTCAGGTCGGGCCCAAAGACGTCGTGGTCATGGTCGGAAAGACTCACACGTCTCAAGTCCCCCAAGCTCGACCAGGGCACCCAAGAGGTCCCGTGGAGCTTCTAACGCTTCTAGGGGCGGCACTGAAGCAAGCACCCAACCTGATGATCGACGGCCATTCCCTTGCCCACTCGCCGCATATGGATGTGTGTCCAATTTCTCTTCGAAGAATGAATGGAAGAGACACGTCAGCACTCAGCACATCAAGCTTAGTTACTGGCGCTGCGATCTGTGTCCGCCAAGTACTGACCCGAAAGACGAGCAGACGTTCTATTACAACGACTTCAACCGCAAAGACCTCTTCACACAGCACCTCCGCCGCATGCATGCCGCACCCAAAGATAACTCCTCTCGCAATCAAAAAGAGTATCTTGTCAACGAAGACAACCTCCCGGAACATCAAGCACGCTGCTCTCATGCACTCCGCACTCCGCCGCAGCAATCGCTCTGCCTGTTCTGCGATCGAACGTTCGATGGACCAACATCTTGGGAAGAGCGTATGGAGCACGTTGGTCGTCATCTCGAGAAGGACCGCAAGAATGGTGTCGATATGCTTGACTGTGCTTCTTGGAACATGGACCAGGGCCTTGAGCAGTATCTCCTTGATGAAGGACTCATAGTGAGGGCGAAGGGCGAATGGAAGATTGGCGATGGGAAGCCAAGGAGGGATGCTGCTGCTGAGAGTGACGAGTCGGAAGAGGAGTGAAGATATCACAGTGCCAGATGCAACGCACTAGACATACAAGCAGGTAGAGTGAAAAGGCGTGAGACGATGGCAAGATTCACGATACGCTACGAATTTCCTTGTGCTTGATACCCTTTTGGCGTCTACCATACGATGTATTCAGCAACTCTGTACCATGACGGGTCTCGCCATACTTGGCAAATTTTCGGATAGTCAAAAATTTCTTCCAGTCATGTTTCAACAAATCCGCGGCAACTCTTCCACTTGCACGGTGACCATCTTGACTCCAGCTTGAAGTTGATCACGCTGCTACACCGGCACAGCCCCAGACCAAGCCAGCCACATCTGCATATTCACATCGCCACGCAGCATGCTGCCCACGCTTTCTATGGACCACAGCCACACCTCTACTCAAGATGTCTCAGCCCCCACACAAGCTCTTGCATATGTCTAATGTCCACCCACTCAACAATATAGTCCATCAAAAGCGATCTTCAAGATTGGCCGCAGTGCACACAACATCGTCGTCATTGGATAGACTAGACCGTCGACATATCCAATCGTACTATCAAACTGCACGTTGTGAAGGGATCACCGTGTACAGTGCACAGCCACAAGGCAGAACCGCATAGCCGGTTCATGTAAGTAGACGAGTAGACGCTTGGCCATACCGTCAGGAATATCGTAGTGAAACGAGTTAAGCGAAACCCGCCCGGACGGGAGCCTAGAAGGGGGAAGTTCACCGGATGCAGTGAGATGTTTAATTCTCTACGTGGGATGTCGTGGTGAAGACGTGGTGGCGGGATCGGAGTGAATGTTCCCAAAGGACGATTTGCTCCGCTAGGGCTGAAACAAAGTTAGACGCTGGTGATACCAGTGGTAGACGGTCCTGATATTATTACTGTAAGATCGGGCATGAATTATTCCTACAGGATAGTTAAAAGTACAATCTGTTTGTAATATGCATACGCCGAACATGGCCAATGAATCGAGCGAGGAAGGTCATGGACTCGCTGTTAAAACCCCGCTCCAAGTATGATCGGCCAAGTACCTACAGTACCGCCCTTTCAACCGGTTCAACGACAGCGAACCCATCTCATCCGTTGAAAAAAAGCCTGACACGTCGTCGATTTTTGCCTTCTTTTTGCTGCCTGAGGCTCGCGGGGCAGGCAACGAAAGTTGAGTGAGTGAGGCTGAGACACCTTTTCCAGCCCTGCATGCAGATACGAGGTTTAGCTCCAAAACTGTCTCCATGCATGCATAGATAGTCCTCCGGTAACTGCAGGACGGCTGCGCCCCACTACTTCTGTCTGCTACTGCGACTACTTAGCGTTCGTTCGCGCGCTGTTGATCATTCGAATTGTTGATGACGCTGATCGGAGGTCGAGATGGGGGAGATGCGCAGGTTTCCGTGCATATGTGCTGTTGTGTTGTTGTCGAAGGACGACGCTGCATAAGTGCTTGCAGGGAGGGGTCCGGTGAGAGGGCAAAAGGTTGCCTTGGGGTTATCGCGGTCTAGATAGCATATACTTCCGGTAGGGAGTCGTGTTAAGGGAAGGTGTGCAAGAGCAGGATATACTCGCATCCCCATAATATTTTGTTTGGTATCCTCATTTATTGTATTGTGGCAGGCTAGAGGCCCTTTGGAGATTTAAGACATCGATCATGGTGAGGCGATTGAAGCGTTTCGAGTCCTCATGCGATTGACCTACTTTACCCGTCTCAGACTAGCCAGCAGATGCCCAGTGACCCTCGTGCAGCAGGTACATGTAGAATGAGCGCTCTCTCTTTTTTACTCAGCGTCTTTGTGAATGAGAAGAGCCCGCTTAGAGGATTGGTAGATCTTATTGCACTAGAATCGTTCTAACAGTGGAAATTCTTAGTGAAGTACTCATCAAATTTATCGTTCTTTAAACTCTTACTGCTCCGCTTCGGTGTGGTGAGGAAATATGATAACGCGACAGGCGATAGTATAGCTCATAGGGGATTCCGTTTGTGAAGCCACCTTGCATAACAATACACCATCGTAGAGAAGAACTAGCACACAACCACGCGAGATACATGGTTCGAAAACTTTCATGTATTCATCATGTTTTTAGCCTCCATCTATGCCTGGCTACCCTGATCCGGAGACCCTATGATGCTATCCATATCTAATCTCGAAATCTCCTATAGGGTTTCTATCATTTCAATCAGCGCCGGACTGCCTCAATCCGATCAAACGGTGATAAGGAAGTGGAATACCGTCGGGCGTGAGAAGTGACCATACCAGAACACCCCCATGGGGCAACCATGCGCCCACATGGTTGACAGTAACCATCTCGTTAAAAACATTATTACCCTCATAGACGGACAGGTACCGCATACTGCAAACCATTCAGCTTCGCCACTCATCACGTTGGCCCATTGCTTGTTGACATCTGCCGAATTGACAAATTCATGTCCGACAGATATCTTGAAGGTGTTACAGCATGCCCTAGAAGAAACATATTCTGTGAACATATCGGTCTGTTGGCCAGTTCGAGGACGTCATCTATGCCGAGAGAGAAGGCACTATCGCATAATCTGCTGCCCCGGCAGTTGATGCGGCAAGGCGACGATGTTTGCATGTACGGGCTTCACATCGATTGTTGTTGGAGACAGATAGAGGTATGGCTTGTCGCGAGGAGAGAGTAACGACAAGAGAGGTAGAGATATAAATATGGGCTTGGAGTGACAAATATTGTATAACTTGCAACTGTTGTCTTGTTGGTGGAATGAAATGTGAAATTGACAGTATGACTAGAAGAAGATGGAGAAGTCGTAAGTATGTGCGCGACTATCGTTTGGTAATATCCCTCACTACAGAATGACGGGCCGCGGGTTATACTCTATATTCTTGCTCTGCTATGTCTAGACGATGAAGATAAGGCCAGACAATTTGATTGGGGAGCAGTAACCTGTGTCATTAAGTTGATGCTGAAGCTCTGAAGAGTTGAACAAAGCTGATCTACATGTTGAATTCGTCTGTAAATCATGAAATATTTTCACCTCTGTCCCAAAACACCTAGGTCGATTCTAAAACCTTACTTTGCAACGAGCACATCTCCACGACCGCACTCACACTACTCACTTCTTGCCGACTCGCATGTATATGCTCTTTTACAAAGTCCTCTGTAGCCGCCTCAGCCTCAATCGCCGTCTTCCCCCAGTAAGAGACGTCTTTTGTTCCTGCGGGAAGGAGGTGGCTTTCGCCAGAGAGGCGTAGTAAAGCTTCTTCGATATCTCGGTCTGCGGATGCAATTTGGGCCTCGAGGTAGACAGACTGTTGGAGGAGTGAGCGCTCACTGTTTGCTGTTTGAGCGAGGTGAGGCAGGTGTGGGAGGATTCTGTTGATGGGCATGGAAGGTTTGGGCACTTCGCGCAACTTTTCCGGACTTTGACCGCGACCGTTGCTGGTGGTGTGGTCGTCCGAGGGTGGAGGTAGCGGTAGTTGAAGGCTTTCAAAGGACGCTAACAGATCTGCACGAGAAGATGTATATTGATTGTACGATTTCCGAACTTGAATTTCTGCTGAAGCTAGATCCAAGGGAGCTGCAGCGATCACGGAACGTTTGATGGGCGAAGCATCCTCAAGGAAGACGGAGTCTTCCTCCATCTTCGCCAGTTCGCCTTGAACCCACTCCACGATCTCGTCCCTCGCACGCTCGAGCGCGTAGATTTGGCTTTTCAGATTTGGCTGCCCTCGGGACTCGCCGTGCGCTTTCTTCTTCGCGGCCTGCGCTTGTTCCATACTTGCTCTTGCTTCTAGGACCTCTTGCTTTAACTTGAAGATCCAGGTTTGGTCATCATGGGTCTGAGAGAGCTGCTCCAGCCGTTCTGCAGGTAGGTCTGGTTGCTCGCCTATTGTGTCATTGACTAAGGCCTTCAGGTCTAGCGGTGTGTTGGATGGCTTTGCATCCAGCAACTTGTTCAGAGACTCCTGAATTACTTGTAGCTCTGCATATCGGCGGCGTTGTTGGAGAAGGGACACATAGCCTCTGGTGACCTCATCATTATATTCCGACTCAGGTTCCGCGGGGTTCTCATCAAAGTGTCGATTTCGTAGTTCTTCGAGCGAAGCTTGGAGTTCCCGATGTCTTGTTTGTGCCTGATTCCTCGCCCGGAGAGCATGTAAATACTCCAACCGGGCATCCTTTAGGCCGGGTGGGTTTGTATTAACAGCAGATAGGTTTTGCGGGCTTTCATGGTTTAGATGCTGATTCTGGGTTGCTGCATTGACGGGCCTGAGGCTTGAGGTCAGGTATCTTGAGAGCGTCCGGCGGATTCTCAGTGTATCTTCGCGGGAATTAATGTATGATGCTAATGCTCGATCGACCTCGGATATTGGGCATGTTGTTGTGGCTGGCATGGTTGGTGGAGTAGCTCTGTTTAGACCCCGCACTTGGTTGTGATAGACGTTCCTGAACGTTTCACAGTTTTGGATGCCAATCGGGATTATGGAAAATCACTGCGCTTCAGTCTGTTAGGTTTTGAATGGATGTGCGCATGGTGGTGTCGAGCGGAAAGTCTGCAGGCTCAGATTCAGTTGTTCTGGCGCTAGATCCAAACAAGACTAACACGCAAACTTAGCGTCAATCGCGAAGTCATGTGATAATCATTTTCACTACCCCTATTGCACCAGTGCAGGACTTTAGCTCTTTCCACACGTGTTAGATGAGACCAATACTGAGAGAAAGACAGTTAAGCATGCTTGGACCGCCTGCTTGTTGCTGTGCACTAGCGCTACGCGTCCACAGTCGAAAACTATGGTATTGCATGGAACCCCCTCCTCAACCTAGGTTCATTGAGACTGGTGATGAACGGACATCTGTTTGGTGGGACATTGCTATGTTTGAGATTACAGTCGCACAAGTCGTGAATGGAAGCAATCTTCTTGGCAATATATTGGAGGGTCAGCTATCGGAAATGATGAGTACCGAATTATTCTGCTGTTTCAATGCTGGGTTTCACAAAGAAGTAGCGCGCCATATTCGCTCCTACCTCAGAACTTTAATGGTGTGCAGTACTTCAACGTAGGTATCGTGGCTCTTGGATCACTTAGTGAATCGAGTGTACGGACCCGTTGTTTCGTAGTATTCTGTTCGTGCTACATTGGCGGTGCTGAAGGCAGTTTGAATATCGGGTCGATAACAATTGGTAAAGTAGCACTCAAAAAGCATGCCTGACTATTTTTGGTCGATGTTGTGGACCACTCGAGATTAACGTTCATTACGAGACTAGGGGATCCCAGGTCCCTCTCTAAAGAGACAAGACATGTTGAGAACTGGCTGGTAGTGTTTTGTATACTGCACGAGGAAGTACCGCAGGAAAGAGGACCTACAATATGGTTACATATATTTGAGTGGGGCTAATGCGTACGAGACAGAGCCGTCGTCGGTCCGCACACTCAAATGAAAGGAAATGCGCATTACTGCAGGGTCAGGCCCACATAGGTTCTGTGACATTGTGACATTGCCGCGGGGATACGGCAGCTGGCAGCATGTGCAGGTACTCTGGAGGAGAGTGACTTGGAGCGGAATGACGCTGACTTGTCTGATGCACGGTGAGTGACGCGACGTGGACAACGCATCGCTTCGCCAGCGCCAATGGGACACGGGAGAAGAGCCGGCCCTAGCATGGAGGTGCTGCGAATACCGGCCCAATGTGCTGGCGCGCAGGGGGAATGATACGGAAACCGAGCAATGGTGGCCTGCAGGTGCTAGTATTAAGGTTGTCTTGGACGACAGGGGTAGTCCAGTTATTGGACCTTCAATGCGTGTTATTTCGCTTCAGTCCTAAAGGAGCCCTGCCAGAGGGCATCGGCCTCATCACGCTTCTCCTTTTTACCTAGCGATTGTTTGCAGGCCTTTGAACTTCTCCAGAGGAGCCCTGCTTGACGACACCACCACCTGCGCAGGCATCGAATCGCTCTTGCCCTGCGTCAGCGCGCTCTTACCTCCGCGCGCGTTCTCCGTCACGCCGCATCCTCGTCCCCTCGTACATTCTGCCGGTAACGAATGCAACCGGGCACGTCCTAGGGCTCCCCGCGCCAATTCACCATGCCCTTCTTCAAAAATGTCTTCAAGTCGAAAGAGGGGCCGCGCTCGGCCTCCAAGGCGGGAAAGTACGGCGACGAGCAGCCTGTCGCACCGCCGAAGCCCCGTTGGGAAGATGCATGGTCGCGCAAAGAGGTTGCGCCAGAGGAGATACAAGAGCTGATACATGTCTGCACGCAAGAAATGAAGACACGAGGCACGTATTGCATACGACATGCTCGCTGAGCAGCCATGGCTAACTCTCGACAGCCCTGGATATGCCCTTTATGCTCCTCCCCTTCCGCCCTACGTCCGACACCAGCGCCTCCCGCAACTTTGTCCGCAACTTCTTCAAGGCCGCATATGACGGTACACATCAATACAGCGGCGAGGGTCTGGCTCAAGAGCTGCGTCTCACCGAGCCCTTGGTACGCTCAATTGCCCCCAGGTACACACAGCGCAGAATCACTGACGTACGCAGACACTATGCAGTATCATGAAATGGGCGTGGAGTAGACTTCCAGGCGGCGTTGTAACCTGGGACGCGTACGAGCTCTTTCGGATCGGCGAGTCCGGTCAGTAAACACTGAAGCATGCGGTGCCCTCGGTGCGTGCTAACGGGCGGTGCAGATTCGAACTTCGCTCGACACGCTTTTGACACATTTATCCCTATTAGCGTCGAGTCAGATGCTCGCAAACGTATAATTTTCGATTTCCTCGATCTGCTGTCGGCCGTAGCAGCAAGGGGCAAGAGCAACGGCATGGGTGGCAGGAAACTCTCCCGCTTAGCGGGATGGTGGGCGTTTGAGTTTGCCGAAGACGGAAAAGGCTTCGACGGTGGCTACCGCACGTGGGAGAAGTAAGCACATGCGCTGCAACGTGGTGCAAAAGCCATACTGACTGCATCACAGGGCTGCCGACGCCGCCAGTCATCTCTTCTTTGCCTACCTACGATCGCTATCTCCGGACCTCAACACCATTGGCGGCATCTCCACTCTTCCTCGATCTCTACAAGCACTACTCTCCCAAACTGAATACCCTCCGCAAGCGCCGACGCTAATGCAGACGCACACAACTAAGGTGGTTATGATAGTAGACTCCGTCTCACCTACGCCGTTTTCGTTGTTGCGCCGCGCGAAGCATTTTGAATATCGGGATGACGATGCAGCGCTGCAACAGTTTTCTGCTTACGAGGATACTGTCAGAGCATTGACAGATGAATGTCGTAGAGTGCTCGAATGCATAGCAAATGCCAACCAATCAGCCGTGTCACCAGAAGCCAGGACGCCCGATCCATCCTGGTCCAGGTTCGAAGATTTTGGCTTCTCCGGCATTCTCGACAGCTCGGCAAACAGCACCAACGGGACATCGCTTGCTGGCAGTCCACGCGAGTTTTCCAGCTTTCGATCCGGACCGCGTTCGAAGACTACCGACTATGGACGCCCCACCACCCCTTCGTGGGCGGACTTCCTCTCTTCAGGTTTCACCGACGAAAGTAACACGACCTCGCCAACAACCTTGTTACTACCGACACAAAAGCTGCCACCGCTCGGTGAGACGGCTCGCGTACACAGCTCTCAGTCGCACATGCGCAATGGCTTAGTTGATGAGGATCTTGAGCCAGGTGAGCTCGCAAGCATCACGCAGTTTGACCTTGATGAGACATTCTGGTGGGTGTGGATGATCAGTCTCGCCAGCGAAGAAACGGTAGATCGCAAGGCTGCGTTTGGTCGGTGTACATTGATCGAAACTCGGATACCTGGCGCAAAGTGGCTCGTCATGGAAGAACAGGTCAAGGGCGCCTCTCCTGGGCCGGAGGAGGGCGCATATATTGCAGAGAAAAAGTCCAAATTTAGCTTCACCAGGCGTGGACGACTAGGGCGGCGGAAGTCAACTGGCAAGAAGCCGGCCCCGCCAACGAAGGAACCCTACAACCGTACCACTTCAAACACGCCTATGAGTAAGACAAGCATTGGTCCAGATCAGCACGCGAGGATCCAGGCTGCTGCTGCAAAACTGGCGCAAAAAGAAAGGGAGCAGAAGGACGCAGCGACAATGGCCCAGCGTCGGGGGCGTATGGACGATATATCTTCCATCAAGACGAACAGCGTGCTGACGCTGCAACCACACCTACTGAGCGAGGCTGGCCCAGCCATGAAGTGGGACAAGAGATTCGGTGAAGGTGCAATGGATAAAGACGCACTTCGTGCGCAATATCTCGGAGATGTAACCGCTGGCAAAGGATCGAGGGACAATCTTTTGACTACTGCTAATGGTCGCGCGTCACCTCTACCTCCGGAAGTAACAAATCGCGACCTACCAGCACTGCCAACATCCGAGATGAACGCACCCAGTACAAAGAGAGCGGACTCGCGCTCTCCTGCTCCCGTTGCGACCAACACCACGCCACCTCCGGAAGCTTCGTCTGCAACTCGAGTGCCTTGGCCAAACGACTCGCCCACTCATACACCGCGTGTTGAGGAGAAACCTTTCCATACGCCGCTTGAGGAAAAACCGTTTCTTACGCCACTGGAGGAGAAACCTTTCCCTTCACCACTTCCTGAGGACAAATCCTTCCCTCCGACGGAGACCGTGGCTCAACATCCTGCGTTGAGGAAGCCTGTGCCTGAGCGTAAGCCTGTGGTTGCTAGCCAACCCAACATCCGCGCCAATGAGGAGCAGGCTCGATTGCCCGAGAAGAAGTCACCACCAAACAAACTCAAGAAAAAAGAAGCTGGAGGGTTCAGGAAACTTTTTGGTAGGAAGAAGACCGACGCCCCCACTCCCGCAGCCGCACCCGCGCCCGCGGCCGTACCTGTGGAGACAGTGTATCCTACGGAACCTGAGAATGACTCCTATTTCCAAGCATCGGATGCCATTCGTAGTACGTCTCGAATTGAAGATCACGAAGCCCCAGTACGAGAGCCATCGCCAACATACAGTGCTGAGCAGCCTGACTCTCTAAGAGCGCCTGAGCCCAGGTTTGAGCATAGTCCTGCCTCTTCTTCTGCTATACTTTCGAATTCTCGCAAGCCTAGCCCCCCTCTCGTGCCCGGTAGCGCTGCAACGCAGCAAGAAGTCGATCAAGCCTTCTCACGATTTGATCAAGGTCCAATGGAAGATATGCCAGCGTTCGCTCCGGATGATAGCGATGACGAGGCCGCTGCTGCACCAGGCGTTCCTCGTCGTCAACCGCCACCTTATGCAGAGCGGTCAAGTCCTGTTACGCCGACACAGCGCGTCCCGCAACATAGAGACGATATATCTGAAGATTCTGTCGATCTTACTAAGCCAGTATCGCCTTCGCAAGATCGGTGGGCTCAGATTAGGAAGAATGCGGCAGAGCGTGCGGCGAGGCTCAGCGAAGAGCAATCTCGTCGTAGTCGCAGCCAAAGCCAGAGCCAGCGCACAGATGAAGGGGAGACAAGTGGCGAGGAGACGATCGAGAGTCGTGTTGCTCGTATCAAGGCTCGCGTCGCCGAATTGACGGGTAACGTGGAGGGTCAGCCACCCAGGGATAGCGCTGGGAGGCATTACTAGTCTGTACAAAGGTCAGTTTTTGTTTAAGAATTTGCAAGGAGGCTAGGCTAATCTTGATATAGTTTTCTTCCTTACCATATACACGGTCTGCTTTCCAAGCGTACAAAGAGCCCTGATACCCTTTCGACTTTTCGTTGTAATTGTTTTGACATCCAATACCCCGTCGGCATCATCTTCCAGTCTGTTATCTGTTTCGATTTTCGCATGTTGCCGGGGTAATTGAGGGGATGTACATCGATGTTCTGAAGTACGGTGGCGGCGACCCGAGATTGGTCCTCGGAAGCTGGCCCTAATATATATTTTGACGGAAGTGGAGGAGATGATGTTTAATAAGGAGTCTGTCAGCACACGTTGTTATTCGTTCTATTGGTGTATAACGACATTCTATGTGATGCATGTACGTGACTTCACACAACGTACCTGGCTGTCGTGAGATCTTGCAATATTTTCTTAGCTCTAGTGTGAAGCAGTTACAACAGGCGGAGAAAGAACTATGAGGAAGTCATAATGCAGTCACTATCGAATCAGGACGCTGTACTTGGTCATCTCGTTCTACATTTCGCCACCCCCTGAGCCACAGCTTCAGACTCTTGTCGTGCCTATAACGAGCGCACTCCATGCTAGCAACGCAACTTTGCTCCCTATACTCAGTTTCAGGCAGGGCGCACAAGGCTTTTGCGTCTATTTCAGTCCGTTCGCATTTCCTTCTGATACGTATGCTTACCCAGATTCACGTACGCGCCCAGAACCTACAACCCTCAATCTCGAACATCTGAATGTAGAGTCCATGTCAAGCTAAGGTCTGAATTGACTCGCGGCACTGAAAGGCATGCCCAAGAATAGTGTGTATTTGCATCGACCACGCGTTCATGAGGGCACGGGTGTCAGACTGAGCAAGGAGCACAATCGTGGTTGAAGATCATGATATTGATGGGGCAGGTGGGGGCACCTAAGATTAACAACCAAGTTGTGTGCCTGGGTTGAATACACGTTCCTGAGATATGTTACTAGCCCAGGTACGGAGAGGTGATAGCGGTTAGAGGTGGTGCGCAAGTAGAGCGGCATGTGCAGCTGCAGCTAAGAATAAAAAAGCGAGAGAGGTACCTGCGCCGACCGCAAGGCTGGAGAGCAGGACTGTAAGGATGGTGGAGGTGGTGAGGAAGAGGTTGGCGGGGGGTTGGCGGGGGATGTGTAGGACTAAGAATAACACACAATTCTGTACCTGCATCTGATAGATGAACCAGATGCAACGGCCCGCATTACTACCGTTTGACAGGTCACGTCTCCTGGGAGATTGGCGTCTTAGAATGATGTAGAGATCTGTCAGGCTCCAATTAGAAACATCAAGCTTCTGTCATGGAAGATAATTGTCAGGGAGCCCGCTAGCCTGGTTCAACGTACATGTCGCTTCAGCGGGTGAGGGGCGTGTTGAAACGCGATCCATCACGGTGGTGAGATGTGCGAATGAGGAAGCGAAGAAACACGGTGAAAGTTAAGAGATACGAAGCCGGCGGTTAGGCAGGTGAGATTATGTCAACGGAGAAGAAAGGCCACAACAACCGGGGAAGTGATAGACGAGGTGCAGCTTAGAAATGTGCGAAAGTCTGGAGTCTAGCAGGTTATCGAGGCAAGGCTGTTCAATCAGGTGCGGTAGACGGCTGCGTCATGCCCACCGCGCCGGTGGTTTGCAGCATGCATTGCTAAAAATATCGCGTTTCGGACATGGTTGATATCACGCTAGGCACCAGTTTATTCCAACTACAACGTTACGCCGTTGGACAGAAGCACTGGAAAGACGCTGTTTGGACGTTCTCCGTCGTCCGCAGGCCGGCGGGGCGTCTGCGGAGAGCTACCGTGAAGACGCGGTTCGCTGCGCCGTACCACTGAGCAGTGGGGAGCGTGGAATCCTGCCTGGTACCTAATGACGCCAAAGACAGCGAGGAGGGTCTGCTGGCAACTCCCAGCTTCACACTGGGACAAGCCTTCAGAGAAGGGGCTCTGCGATTTCGCACAACCTAGCCGATCTGTGGTGCTCCGCCGTGTGCTGCCGCAAAACATGGCTCGGCGACGGATTAAAGGTACACAGATAAGTGCAATGCAGCACAAAGTACGCTGAAGGCATTTCGCACTGCGCATTCCCACATCGCCTAGCGCTACCATGCCCAGCCTTCTCTCGTCCCCATCGAGAATCACACACCGGTCTGCGTGGGCGTCACCATCTCTCCAACCGCCGTGTCCTGGTCGTCGAAGTCGAAGTCGCGAGCAAGAATAGAGCCCCCCGTCTGGATGCTGCAGAGCCGGTAAGATGATTTTGCTAATCTAAGGGTTTCCTGCAGTGACCACGGACTGAATGCGAGTATACCTACCGTGCAGCCGGTAGAATAGCTCCAGGGCCTCAGTTTGATACTGTATCTCCTCGCAGGGCCGGCCGGCGATGCGTGTGCCAGTGTGTGAGGGCTCTCTCTGGACCCTAGTTCTGATATGTCCTTAAAATAACTCAGCTGGGCATGACAGTGGAGTAAACAGCCCCAGACGGGCTAGAGGGACTTCGGCTGATTGTCACTCAGATTGCACACCCAATGGCAGCGGCACAGCGGACGTGGCACGATCTTCCAAACACACCAAATGTCCCGAACAGAACATATTAGCGAACCGGGTGGCCCAGGCGTTGCAGACAGCCAGAGTTCTATTATTAGGGGCGCCCGCCCGCTCCATCATGGCTTCCTCTGCACATCACATTCAGAGCCTCAAGATTCTGTGAGTGCTGTTTCGGACCTCCGTGTCCCCCACAGAGACATATAGTCCACGAGTCGCGGAAGAATCGCTCAACACCCGCGCCGACTTTCGCCGTCTGCTGCTGGCTTCCTGAAACGCTGAACGTCTTCATCGTCACGCTGCCGCGCAAGCTAGTACCAACTTCTTTTGTTCCTCGAAGACGCTCCATCGCTAGCCACATACGCACGGCGCCCATCCCACACCGACGCTCGATGCGCTTTGACGTCTGCGTATAGCCATTCACCATGGGCCGCAGAAAGATCGAGATCAAGGCCATCAAGGACGACCGGAACCGCTCAGTGTACGTCTCTCTCTCTCTCTCTCTCTCTCTCGTCGCGAACGGCAGGCGCGACCAGCACTAACCGTGGGTAGGACCTTCCTGAAGCGCAAAGGCGGCCTGTTCAAGAAGGCGCACGAGCTGTCCGTCCTCTGCTCCGTCGACGTCGCAGTCATCATCTTCGGCCACAACAAGAAGCTGTACGAGTTTTCATCGGGCGACATCAACGAGACCATTGGCCGCTATCAATATGTATGCACCCACCGAACCCGGCTACAGAGTTGCGCTAAATGAGAATGACGCTGACAGGTCACGCAGTATGGCGGCGCTCACGAACACAAGGGCCCCGAGGACTTCATGGGCAAGAAGGACGGCGACGACGAGGACGACGAAGACGAGGACGGCGCGCCTCCACGAGACTCGCACACCCCGCCAGAGCACGCCATGATGCAGCACCACATGCAGCACTCACAATTCCAGCACATCAGGAATACCGCGCCTTCCATGTCCCCACCGGTAGGCAATGGTGTTCCCTTCCAACAGCGAGGTCCCTCGCCGCAGCCTGGCCACCATCTGTCGCGACCGAACTCACGAGCCCACGTCCGCCGACCGAGCTCAAACCTCGCACCTCCTCAGCCATATCCCTCACAAGCACCGCCGCCGCCGAACAACTATGCGTACATGCCGAACCCGCCCTTCTATAACCCTCAGGGAGCCCAGCACATGGCGCCAAAGCCTCAGCCCACACCACCAGCTCCTCAGTTCCAGCAGCACACATATCCCATGCCTCAACACCCGCAGGTACAGCAGTATATCCAACAGGAACAGCGGCGGCAGTCGATGCCACCTGCACTCCAACAGCACCAGCAACCGCCGCCACCGCCTCAAGTATCTCAGCCGCAACAAGAGCGGCCGCCGCAGCCTACAATCACAGTCCCATCTCCACCTCAGCACAACGACTTCCAGAGCCCCCCTCTCCCGCAGCCAAAGCCTCTACACGCGTCCGCCAAACACAGCATCTTCACACCGATCGATGACAGCCAGTCGATGCTCGCAGCCCATTGGGGCAGCAGCAATGTAAACCCACCGCGCAGTGAAGTTCCGTTCATCAAACAAGAAAATCGGTCGCAGTCCATTGATGTAGCCGCCATGTCACGGCTCCAACCCAATAGACCTTCCCCACCTCAGCCGCAGCCAGCACAAATGCCCAGCCAGCAGCCGCCGCAGCGAACCCAGTCCACGTCCTCAATGCCTACCATTCCCCCGCCGTCACGGACAAACAGCTTGCGAATGGGCGAGAACAAGCCGAGACTGAGGGTGCAGATTCCTAGTGAACACTCAGATGCTGGCAGCGCCACAGCGGACTCGTCTCCTAAGGATTCTGGTACGACGGGTGCTACACCCGGACGTAGCACTGACGCATCTCATTCCTCGGGTGTGGTTCTGCCTCCTCCCTCGCCGAGCGCCAATTCACTTCTCAGTGCTGGTGCAACTGGTCCACCGAATCCTTTCGCGCGTCCTCCGCCGCCGTCGAATAACGGCTCGTACGGCAGCCGCAACGACATGGAGACTCCAATATCAGCACTGCCCAGTCGGTTTGTCGAGAACGGCCTCTTGCCGTCACCTTCGAGCTTCTACCCCGAGTGGGGCTTTGGTCGCGAGTCGAACATGCTTCCGAGTCCCCTGACTTTTCAGACTCCTGTAGCACCGAACGGACCTAGCTTTGGCCGCGATGATTCCGCGGATCGCAAGCGGAAGACGTCCGATGGGGGCTCGGATGCCGGCAGTCAGAAGCGGATCAAGGCTTGAGCGACTCTACCTCAATGGCACAGGCTGTCTATTCTGTCTGTTCTTGGGCGGTGCGTTGCTTAAAAGTGCTGCTATGTTGTACTATTATATTTCTTTTCTTGCGATATTTCATCATCGGGCAGGCGAGCGATGGCATACCAAACAACTTTTGTCGACATTTCCATACCTCGTACATGCTTGGTGCCGGGGCGTTGGCGGATACCCGTTTCCTTCCTTTTACAATTTGACCACATGATTTGGGATTTTTGGGCTGCGGTCACGGTCATGGGATGATGAGCATGAGTACGAGGATCAAGACTTATTCTTCTTTGTAAATATTTGAATGACAACTTGGATGATGTCCACCAACCTTAGGTCCTCGATGCTCAGCAAGATGCGTGTTTCTATCAATGTCACACTGCGTTCTTGCGCCTCCACGCTGTGATGGCCGCAGTACACTGAACGGAATCTAGCTCTGTCATGGTTCCGTGTGTTCACAGAAAGCCAGGCGTCTGTAACAATGTTTAGAGCGCAGGCAACTCGTCAGCCGGTTGATTAGGCTCGAGAAGCGCATTCCGACTTCTGAACGGGTTGACGCTAACTGTGATGCTGTGGTCGAAGACTGAGCTGTGCGTCTACCTTACAGGTTGACCGACATCATAATGCGAAGCTAGCCCCGCTGCGCCTCTACCCTGCGCTTGCGGAGGGGTTGTCAGCCGCAGACAGGCTGTGAATTGGGCATTTACCTACTGTGGAGCCGCCTCGCAGACTTTGGGCTACAGCTCGCGCGCTACCTACTACCTACTACCACTGGAACTCGGCCACGCTTGCGCATTGCATCGCTGCGCTAGTCGAGCTGACTTCCCTGTCACACTCATATATCAGCCTTCGACCTGGTGTTTGCTACCTCCCAACCTCGCAACACCGACCCCACCATGGCGTACAACAGAGGTTTCAATCCGGACCGGCTGCCTATGCATGCGGAGCCTGAGCAGGTGCGTGATGCTACTTTGCAGAGGGGAATAATCTGTTGACTCAAGGCAGGCTGCTCAAGCAATGGCTGGATCTGGAGCCTCGCGCCCTCCTCGCACCACTTCAGCGCGCCCCGAGTACAACAAGCCTCCTCCACCCGCTCCTAGCCAGAGATATGATCCTCGCCCAGACGAACGTTATGGGGGTGGTGGAGGGCGCGGCGGAGGGGGAGGGTATGACAGCAGGCCCCCACCAGGCGCATACCACGACCCGCGATATGACGGCCGCGCAAACAGCGATCGGTACGATTCAAGGCATGACAGCAGACAGCACGGAGTTGGATCGCCTCCGCCAGCGACTTATGGCCATGGACCGCCACCGCAGGGTTATCATGGACGGCCGCCCATTGCGCAGCAGTCGAGGCCGCCGGCTACGCCTGCACCGCCGAGGGATGCGAATGATCGGGAAGCGCTGTGGAGACTGTTTGGCGCCGTAGACAAGGACAGTATGTCATGTCGCTGGTTGTTCACGAACTGGGCCATCGCTAATAGAACGATCCAGACAACGGCAGTCTCACAGAAGCCGAACTGCGCACCGCCCTCGTAAACGGCGACTGGTCCCCCTTCGACCCGCACACCGTCCGCATGATGATCCGAATGTTCGACACGGACCGCTCTGGCTCCGTCAGCTTTGACGAATTCTGGTACGTCCCCGACACTGACCCTAATCCCCAAACTAAATACGTTACAACAGCGGTCTATGGGGCTTCCTCTCCGCCTGGCGCGGCCTGTTCGACCGCTTTGACGCCGATCACTCGGGCAGCATATCTTACGCCGAGTTCAACGAAGCCCTCGTTGCGTTTGGTTACCGCTTGAGCCAGCAGTTTGTCACACTGCTGTACAGAACGTATGATCGCGGCGGCCAGAATGCGCTGAGTTTTGATTTGTTTGTCCAAGCTTGCATCAGTCTGAAGAGGATGACGGACGTGTTTAAGAAGTATGACGAGGACCGGGATGGGTATATCACGCTGAGTTTGTAAGTTTGCTCCTCTGTGTTTGACGGGGGGTGGTTTCGGGATTGGGTACGCTAACATTTCTGCGTGTGATAGCGAGGAGTTCCTCACAGGTGCGCAAGCTTTATTCCTATTCAACTCGATCTCCGCCCAGACTGATACCGGACTCTACTAGAAATCATCCGCCAGCGATGAGCGAAACATGGCCCATTTTGGTCTGAAAGCGCACTACTACACAATTCCATGTCTGGATCCCAAGATCTTTGAGCTAACGGTCGAATCCCTGGAGGCTTACCATCTGGAGGGCTCGCTCACGTGGAGTCTGGATTGTATGCTTGTACACACGGTGAGAGACTCCACCTAACGTGACGTATACAAGGCGTATGGCGGAAGTGTTGTTGGGCCGACTGCGCGAGGGAGATTTTTAGATACCCGTTTTTGAGAACATTTATACTCTGCTTCATTCCGCCTGTCCACTCTGCTGCGAGAGTGAGGATGCTATAGTACAACGCAACAGCGCAGTTAAATACATGTACATGTTGTGACGCTACTTATCGCTTACGAGTAGTACCCGACTATTGATACGAACGATTGCGAAGAAAGCTGGCTGCACATAGATCAAGTAAATTGAGGAAACCCCAAGATATGTACCCAGGTGGCCGTCTGTACCATGAGTACAGTAGTACCAAGTAATCTTAGCGCACTCTTCGTACCTAGGTCGTGGTCAAGCTGCGACACTCTACGTAGCCTAGCGTCGATGACGTAAATTATACCAGTTGCATTCACTTCCCATACACAAAACCAGGCAACATGGCAAGCAAGTAGAGAACAACAACACACCAAATCAACAAGCAAACAGCGAGAATGCCTCCCAAAAAGAAGGAATCCAACGATAAACCCGCCGTTCCAGACCATGAAGTCCGTCAAGAATCCTCAAAAGCGGCGAAAGCCGCCCTCGCAGCCCAGCAAAAGGCCAAAGAGCTAAAAGACGCAGCAGCCGCCTGCGGCGACCCCGACGAGCGCCAGAAACTAATGGAACGCGCCATCAACGCGCAAATCGAAGCAGAGTCCTTTGGCAAAACAGCAAAGTACCTCCGCTCCGGCACATTTCAGGGTCTAGCAGTCGGAACGGGGCTGGGCGTTGCACCCGGAGCTACGCTGGGGACGCTGACGGGGACGTTGGTAGGGGGTTTGACGTCGACGATTACGGGGGGGTTGGGGGGCGGGATAGGCGCTATGACGGGGGCGCTTCACGGGCCGTTTTGGGACTTGGGCAAGATGGCGGGGAAAGGAGTGAGGGCTGTGACGGGGGATTTGCCGGGGTGGGTAGCGAGCGAGGAGCAGAAGAAGGCGTTGGAGAAGATGATTGGGCAGGCTAAGGAGGAGGATATGCCTGATGAGAAGGAGCTGGAGAGGTTGGGGAAAGAAGGCGGTGGTGGTGACGGGGTGGACGAGGGATGGATTCAGAGCGCGAAAGATAGTATGCCGTCTATGCCGGGGATGGGGAGTAACGACAAGGCTTCTACGCAGGATAAGAGTGGGAATGATGGGAAGGAGGCTTCAACTTCGACGCCCGGCGGAGATGACGAAGACGCGAAGCAGAAGCCGAAGAGTCAAAGTCGCAAAAAACCCCGCAAATTGAATCAACCCCAAAGAGAGCAGAATCCAGAGCAGAACAAGGAACCTGGAAAGCGCAAGAAGCCGCGCAAATTAGAGGTCAAGTCAAATGATGCTGCCAGCAATGCTGGCTCCACCACCACCACCACCACCACGAAGCCAGAGAGTACGAAGAGAAAACCACGCAAATTGGAAAACAGATCGTCAAATGGTGGCAACAGCAACAATGTAAACCCCACCAGGCCTGCTAGGACGAGAGCTCAGCCACGGAAACTTGAACAACGGTCATCTTGATGCAAAGTCAATCACGCAACCTTAGGTGTTATGTTTCTCATTACGAAAACTTTACTTCTGGGCAGGATTCCCGGGACATGTTACATATCTTTATTTCATTTTTCGTTTGGCGTTGCGGTTTGGGGGGCAAAGCTAGGCCATAATAACTGTGCCAGGGGAATCTATTCGGGAACATATTGCTTCGCTCTGTTCACCAGATATTTGAAGCCAACTCCATAGCATATGGGCGGGGAGACGTCCGTCATGGCAATATCACAGACTTTGCAAAACCCGGGCAGAAGTTTGATTCTGGGTTTTTTTCATTCTAGAAAAAGTGACTATTGTAACATACTATGATCCGCAGTCCGGTTCTTCGCGGTACATTCTGACCTGGGGTATATAACGAGACTGTAAAGGAAAGACGTGAACATCGTTGAGGGCCGTAAACTCCACACTCCCCTTCTCTCCACCGCTGCCCGTGATTCTAGACTGAAGGCGTGTATGCAGTCTGTCGCCCTTTCTCTCTCTCATAGCTCGATCCCGCAACACCTTCACACCCTATAACTTTCCCTACTCCCGCCTACCCATGCTTCGTATAACTCCTGCTCTTCTGCCTCCTCCCGACACAGAACTCCACAATCCACGCCAGCAGCGCAACAAGCATAACACCCGTCGCCGCCCACGTGAGGGCCAGAAACTTGCCGCCCCAACTAGCCACGACGCCCACATCATTCCCATACTGATTGATAATATGCGAGCCTTTGACAATGACGGCCGTCACCAGTGCGCTGGCAAGCCCAATGGCAAGGAACGCCAACGTCGCAATAAGGAAGTTTAGACATGCGGAGAGACGGCCGGAAGCCAGGATGGCGAAGACTGCTGCGACGAGCGCAATGAAAATGAGGCAGATGGCGATGACGTAGAGCACGAACATGGCTGCCATCAGCGCGTTGAGCGCACGAATCCCGTTTTGGATGTCGTCTGGCCACTGCAGGTCATCCAGGGTGACTTCCGTGCCCGTTGACTTGTTCAGCGCGTCTTCTAGGATGCGCGTCGGGTCGAATTTATACATTGCCTTGCTCTTCGCGCAGCCCGTTACGTTCTTCGAGATGTCGCTGTCGCTGATGGTTGCGTTGGCTGCTTCGGCGGGTGTGTACTGCCCGTAGCAGTAGTTGAGCATGTGGGCTGAGTACCAGTCTTCGATGCCGAGACGTTCTGCTACTTCGCCGATGCGGTCGTTGATTGATGCGGAGATGTCATTGGGAATGTCGTCTAGGAGGTTTGTGAGGGGGTTGGAGCTACTGCGGTTTTCGTCGAGGAGGGTCTCGCCGATGGCGGATGTGTTGAGCTGATGAGGTGGTTAGTAGATGGACGGGGGATGTTGGGCGGAGGAGATGGCGTACGGTTATGAGGTGGTAGTTCTCCATGAAGCCTTTCTTATGGCCTGCGAAGAGGCAGAGGAAGGAGAGGATCAGGGCGGCGGCGCAGCATAGCGCTGGGATGAGCGCCGAAGGACGCATTGCTGTGGTGTTGAGCGATGAGTTTGGGTGTAGGAGCGATCGAGAGCGATATAATGGTTTACTAAGTCAAAGAACAAACAATAGAAGCAAAGATCGAGCCAGATAGAGAGAAGCGATAGACGAGTACTATCAAAGAGACAGATGGTCGGAACAAAGGGTAGTCACTCAGTTATAAAACCCATGTAGACGCGTAAACCTGGAATGCAACACTGTCCTTCCAGAAGAAGTTCACGTCACCCGCCAGGGACCAGTGCAGGGTTGTGACTTGTTTGTTTGCATGACTGCGCCCCCAGCCTCACGATTAACCACTCACACTTCCCGTTCAGGCAAAACAGACACACCGACCGCGAGCGAGGTTGACGTGTTGCCGGCGACATTTGTTGTCACGACCCTTGTGTTATGACGTAATGCGACAGGGATAAAGAGCTAAACGAAAGCGACTAGTGCAAATGGCCCGATTCTTGCAAGGACGTAGGGTGAGATGACAGGACAGGGACGCAGCGTCTTGAAAATCCTGATACGAGAATCCGATTTTGGAAGGGGAAGTGTTGCCGCTACGAGAAGGTTGTATACGAGATGGGGCAGTATTACGCGGCGACGCCACGTGGGTAGAAAGTGCAGTGGGGCTGCACCGCCGCAGTGCGTACGAGGTATTGTGGGAACGCAATAGATAGACTGTGATAGACTGGGACTGTTATTGGACGTGCAAGAGAAGAAAGTCATAACCTGAATTCAGACTTGTGAGTTATGGAACGACTCTTCCATATATCTATTGTAGTTACCGTGTCTATCGCCTATTTCTCCCTTCGTCTATTCGTGAGGCGTCGTCTATCATAAGTGACCATAATCGCATGATCTTCGTAAATGGAGCAACCTGTGCTCTCGTACTTTTGAGTGGAGCCATTATATATGCTGTTAGATTGCGTGGTAGTGTCGTGTATCAGGGATGCGTAGAAGTTTTAATCCGGTATCATCCATCTTGCTCTCATGAGGGCGACTTCTTGAAGCCCTTCGGAGGCTGTGATGTGGATGGTGACTGGCTAAGTCCATCTGTGAAGGGCGAGTATGGCGCTGTGACAGCGTGTGGCGGCGCTCTCGATCCTGACTTTGTGCGGGGAGGTTCCGCTGCACCTGGCCACTTCTTCTGCTCTTCATGCATCTTGTCCAGCGGCTCACCAACTATGTGGTATTTTGCCCAGTTGACTGGGGGACACCGAACTATGTTCTGAGGCTGCGGTATCGAAGGAATCTTGGTAGGGCCTAGCTTTGCCTCCATATCCGCAGAGTCTTTGCGTGCATCTGCACAGGGCGGCTCGACCCTGTTCTCTTGCTCATCGTTCTGCGCTGGGTCGACTAGACCAGATAGTGTAGGCGTAAGAATGTCCTTGTAAGACTGTGATGCTTGCGCTCGTTGCTCTTGCAGTGAGCGTGCAAAGGCTTGCGGGTCGGAAACCGCGGCAGCCTTGAGCTCTTCCAGTGCCTTGAGGTCGCGCTTGCTCTTTTCTCGCTGCAGCTGCAGGAGCGATATGGCAGACCGGAGTGCTATAGCATCCGGGTTCTCGCTCTCGGATATTGGCACCGAGGGAGGTTGCTGTCTGAAGGTTGCAGTCGGCGGAGGGACGACGCGGGGTCGAGCTTCAGTGTGCTCAACAGGAGCCAGCTGGGCGACTGAAACTGTGGGTGTGATGGGTGACACAGGCGGGCGGTCGGGGGAGGCCGACTCGGAGTGTTTCCTTGAGCGCTCGGAAGTTGTCGAGGCATCGCTTGAAGAGGCAGGTCGAGGGTTTGTGTCGACCAGGAGCGCTGGCATGGCGGCGTAGTGGATGGACGTCTCCAGGCGCTGAGCCGGAGAGTCCTGGCGGATGGTGATCGGCGAACCAGGACGAGGTGGTGGGGAGGCCAGATCGCGCAGAGGTCTGAGAGCTGTGTAGTAGGGGTAGATCTCCGGCGATGGGTCGCCGCGTGGTGGCGGCGATTAGGCGCTTTCTAGAGCTGCGCTTCGCTCGTCCATGCCAGATGTGGGCTGCGCTGCGTGGTTGAGGTTGTACGAGGGAGCGGCACCGGAAGCCCACGCGCGTGTTGCGCCTTTTGCAGCCCTTGCAGTGCGTTGAGGGCTGGTTGTGTGGAGACTAGAAAAGATTTATGGCTTGGGTTCGGGAATGCGGAGAGCTCGGCAGGAAACTTACCTCGTTAATCTTGCCGCCGACCGTGACATTATCTGACGAACTCTCGATCACTAACCATAGTACTGATCCCAGTTTATCCGCCCGTTGCACAAACCCCCCTGCGTCCAGATCATAGCAATAGTCAAATCTGCTTGCGCCATACGTTGCTAACTGCGACTATCGGTCCACTGCGACTTCGGAAACCACGACCCGACTGGGGACACGAGCAGCGAATTCGACTGCAGAAGCAATCTTCGCACCTGAGCTTTGATCGCCATTTGTGTAGTATGCATCAAATGCAGAAGGTACTGATGACAGTCCTGTTAGTCACTCTTACAATAACAGGCTTTGTCGACAATCTTTGCCATGTCTATGATATACTTGCATCTACCGACAGGGTACTGCCAATGTTGTCATGTTCATGTTGAGGTAAGCATGTCTACAGTCATGATGAACAGCTGAAAGACGCAATTTGTAATAGATGTACGTTCTCCGTCAGTAATATCAAGACGCGAGGCCGTCCGGTGTTGCTGTCCTCGAGAGCAAGCAGGCGGGCGTGTGTGGGTCAGCCGCGGCAAGAAAGCCACTCGAGAAATTGACCAGAACGCCAGCGTCTCGTCGCCAATGATAAATGACGGATAGGGAGCCCTGCCTGGCCAGCCGTGGCCTGATGTCCACAAGCTGGCTATCTCCCAGTAGTGCATATCGCAAAGGTACCGTTCTGTGCAGTGAGTCGTCGTTGCTTTCCAAGGAACGAGAGCCCGTCCAATGCGCCTTCCACTTGCAGCAGACCAAGTTATTACTCCACCGCTGCCCTCCTCGCCGTCATTCTTCTCCAGCCTGCTACTTTGCCTCGACGTCCCACCCTCAGCTGCGCTCAGCTACCCACATCTTCGACCTACACGAAATGCGCTGCACCCCGACTACCGTCTGCCAATCAAGCGCCACTCCGCACTGAGTCGCTTGCCGTTGCTAAACCACAACGGTCCACCCGCCGAGATAGTCGCCCTTGCGCTCTCTAGCCATGGCGTCCAGTGCAGACTTAACAGCGCATTCCCCACCTGCCCGCATACCCAAGCTAAAGTACAGAAACCCGCTGCCTGCCGATCTCCTCTCGCTATCCTCTCAGACCTCCCAAGACACCGAAAATCCCTCCTCTCCCATACAAGAGCGTCCCGTGACCTCGGATTCAAAAGCTGCATCGACCAGCTCCCGGCCGTCCTTCGAGACCGCCAGCCTGACGTCACCCAGCCTGGCTTCCACGTCCTCGAGTGCGGCATCCTCCAATGACTCCAAGTCATCCAAGAAAAAGAAGAAGCCGAACACAGTGCTCGGCTTCCTTTCCCTGAAAGAGCCGTCGCAGGTCGCTCTAGAGCAGTTTGCCGAACAGCAACGCAAGCAGACGGCTGGTAAGGGATCTTCAACACCAACCTCAAGACACAGCAGCCACTTTGCTGGCAAACAACTTCCTTCGAACGTGCCCAAGGTGAATTCAAAATGGGACGGTGTTCCAGCGGCGGCCAAAAACCGGCACTCTATGTCCAGCGTGTCCAGCGTGTCCAGCAAGGACAATAAGAGTAGCTTATCTTCCCAAGGATCACTCAAGGCCCAGGTTAAGGCTACACCTTGGAACGACTCCAAAGTCTCTGTAATGACGGATGGCTCTCGCGGCCCTCCAAACTCTCTCGCATCCGCCGCAACTTCAGTGTCAAACTTCACTATTGGCGACCATGACCCACCTTACGGATCTTCACCATCAACTACTACGCTCCCTGAAATGTCCTACTACTTCCCTGATGCCCCAGTTATGTCTGGCCCACTGCCAACGAAATCGGCAAACGGCTTTCCCGAGCTCATCGCCGGACCATCGCCTAGACTTCCGAACTCTACGTTCGACTCTACCCAAGTCCTAGACGACCACGCGAGCTTTAGAGCAGATTCTCCAGCGTCATCCACCGACTCTGTTGACACAGTTGTCAGAGACACTGCCGACGTCATTTTCAAGAAGCTGAACGACCAACCTCACCAGAGCTTCTGGGGAAAAGAGGCACATACAGCCCAAACACATGATGAAAGCAAGTTAGGGCATGTACCCGATTCACACGACTTTCTATTTGGTCCACCATCGGCCGGGGAGTCTCCAAAAAGTGATTCTCCTATGGCCTCGCCACCTATTCCACACTATGCACCTACACGGCCAGTTCAGAATTTCAGTCGACCGATTGCGCCGAACGGCTTCACACCGCCAATGCATCGACCTACAACCTACAGATCAGTACCATCGACCTCAGCACTACCGACTCTATATGAGACTTCTCTTGCTAGCACAGACTCTCTTGTTACAGTGCAGGATGACGACGATTCTCAGTCTATCGCGCCGTCCTCCATCGCCCCATCTGAGCTTTCTGGGCACTGGTACGAATCTCCGCGCGAACGGCTTGGTCTAGGTGGACGTCTTCGAAAGAACGACGTCTTACCGTGGGATGACTCAGGACAGCCGCTAGGTAAGCCTAAGAAGAATCGTTTATCGATGTTTGGAATAGGCACGGCGAAAACATAGGCTGCACATGCAAGAGAAGGGTTGAGCGTCAGCTAACTTTGACCGAGTAGCGTCTTACGACCGCCAGTCCTGATTTACCATTTTTGTATTTAAGTTCACCTTCAGCGCCGTTTAGCGTTCTTCAGCACTTGCTTCGCTCCTACGAATCACTGTTTACAGTTAAACGTCGCATGTCAGTCTTCACGCATAGATACCCACTTAGCGCTCTCAGAGTCTATTCGCGCTACGTTTCGGGGATGATAATGTCTTCCATTTAGTCGCTCTTCGCTTAATATCTAATACGAGTTACGACCACCCTCTTTCATTATCATAATCTTCACAGTCTGTGTACATTTACAGAGATTCTCGAAACTGTTGTATGGGAAATAGCTACAGAGCATACGCACATTTCCAACCGAGTGTCTGGTAGCTGTCGATGAATGTACTGGACGCGAAAGTCCGGCGTGTACCCTCGGTCTCAAAACGTATAATCAATATAACGGTTCGCCTTGAAGAACGTAACCGTGTGACGTGTTCACAATTACTCTTTGCCGTCCCTGCGTTTACCCCACAGCCCTAGTTCTAGTTCCAGTTCCAGTTCTAGTTTCACACGCACGTGGCGCTGAAATAAAGTTTCGATCACGCAACTACCAATCAACCGTCTTGAGTCCGTCGAAACTTTAATGCTCCACTCGTTTCCAATCGCACTACAGCATCACACGACCTCATCGGCTATAGGCTACATAGGCAGATCCTTGGAGCAGGCTACGAGTACCACGGCGAGGCAATGACGAGGTGTGTTCGAGACTGGGGAGAGAAGTCTACACGAAAACAAGAACTCCATCCAGCGTTTTGGAGATTGCCGGTTAAGAGTCTTCCCTAGACCAACAAAAGATGCCCAACACCGGGTCACAAGCATAAACGAAGATGGGGTAAAGCCCTATTAGAAAAAAAGACATCGTATATGTTGAGGCGGCTATCTGAGCAAAGGCCCCCCTTTCAAGATTTACGAAAACAAACTGGTATTACCCCTCAAATTGAGAAAACGTCCCGCTATGCAGTTCATAACGTGGCATAATATCTTACTGTACAGATACAAGTATGAAGCTCTAAAAGGTCATTTGAGGGTATGTCGTAAAACGCACATGTAAGCACTAAAGGAGATATGCAACCTTTCAACTCCGTATATAATAAACAAAAAGGTAAATCACCCGTGATATGGGCAACTTCCAACATTGGGTTCATGGTCCCTCTGGTACAGACACAGGCGTGCCCTCCACCTTGATCTTCGGCGGAGCGGGTTCGTATACTTCACTCTCCGTCTCAGGAGCAGGTCGTCGTGGAAGTGGCCTCTCCCTCTCTTCATAGTACATGTATTCTTCCGGCCGACTATTGTGCCTCTGTGGAGGAGGGCGCTCATACGATACGTACTGGTAGTGTTCTGGCTCGTATCGAGGCGGCTGGTGGGTCATGTACGAACCGCGCGGCTGCCGAGGTTCACCACGCACACGAATAATCTCATACTCATGTACCGACGGACCGTACTCATCCACATAAAGCTGCGGTCCGTGAGGCTCGTCGTAGCGATAGCGGGGTGGCGAGTATGGTTGTAGACGATCTTGAACGGATACGTACTCACGTGGTTGCTGCCGTACGTGCGGATAAAAGCTGTCCTCAGGTGACGGCTGATCAACGCTCGGGTCTCTAGAGTACGCTGGCTCGTAGTCGTGGTCCGTCGTAGGTTGCGGTGTCTCTTGCTGGTCAATCCGACGACGTTGCTCTTCGTATCTCCTACTCTGAGAGCGGCTCATGCTAGATGCGCGGCCGTAGGGGTCGTCTCGAGCTACACTCATGTAGCGGTAGAATCTGGAAGGCATCCGATGTTCATGAGGTCGATCCCTTCGACGAACGGGTCCGGCTCTTCGTGGAGCACCCGCTAAGGAAGGCGTGGGAACGTAGTGACCATTTATACGGTGTTCTTCGTATCTAGAACCATTAGACACAGTAGATGGGGCCCTGGGGTGTGGCGGTGCAAGTGGTGCAATATGACTTCCAAGTTCGCTCGCTTTTGAAACATTTGCAGGTGAAGGCGTATATCTTGAGCCATCTTCAGCCTCCTGTACAAGTGTCGCAGGCTTTGCCTCCGCCTGAGGGAGCAGTTTAGGTTGGGTAGGTTCACTGTTAGATGCCTGGCTAGGTACGAACTCTTCTAAGAAACGATCTGCAGCCGATTGCCCTCGAGGCGGACTTGCTTCTCGCGATGGAGGCTCTCTAATGTAGCGATATTCAGGTCGCTGTTCATCTTCGTCATAGTACCGGACCTGGCGAGGATAAGTGGTGTACTCCCGACTGCCGCGGCTTCCTTCTCGCGCATGTGTGTAGAGGACCTCTTCCTGTGGTGGACCATGGAACCTCTCTTGCTCACGGAAGGCAGTGCGGCGGCCAGAGTACTCGTCATAGGTAGGGCCAGGGTGAACCATCCTAGGGCTCGGGGCATATTCCACGTACTCCCGAGGGCGAGAGTATCCGTCATCTAGATGCTCCCTGGACATCTGACGAACAGATTTGTTAGCTCCAATCATACGCTCATTCGGATCCTGCAGACCACCTACATAGTATCGAGGCTCGGCATAATAACGTTGCCGGCGTTCAGCAGGCGGACTATCTTGATATGAGTGCCTCTTGTACGTTGACGTCGAGGCTTCATTGGCTTGGGCTGTGAGAGTGGGCCGAAGAGGGTTATATTCATCATCCGCTGGTTTCGGGGGTAATGATGGCTCCTTCTGGGCGGAGATCAGAGATGAAGGGCCAGAATTCTCCAAAGCGTCCCCTGCGGTATCAGTTGAGCCGGAGGTGTCTTTCGCGTCCTTAGGGCCAGAGGAAGCAAGTGAGGCTACTCCATGATCATCGATCACACCGATCTTAGGGAGCGGCACTGGAAACAGACTGGGGAAGACAGTCGCAATAATAAGCAGCTTCTCGTCATCCATACCGGGGGCATGAATGAGTCCCGGGATGAAGCGCTCATTTGGTAGTTCAATCATATCCTCCTTCCAATCCAGAGGAGCGGATGGTTGTCCATGGCTAGGGCCAGGTTGTTGCAGTGACAGATGCTGGGTCTTGAAGTGCGACAACAAATTCAAGACCGTGTACGTTTTTCTCTCGTCCGGCTTCGAATAGTACGCGGTGGTAGATTGGTGTGAAGATGCGACTTGGCAAGCTTTACAAGACAGACCTGGAGCATTTTTCAGGCCCTTTGGCATCTCGTGATTGGAAAGAGCATCGATGAAGTGATTCAAGTTCGGTTCATGGTTGAACTCAAGGTGGAACTTGGATATGACACGGTGCAACAGAACGTATACCCGGAGGCTGTTGGGCATGTCTTTGATGCCAGATGTCTGCTTCCAGATATCCTGAGCCATTCCAATGACGGTACTTACTTGCTTGTCAAACGAGCTGGTACTGTAACCGGCATCTTCTGTGCCATGAGAAGTGTCAGCTGGACCCTGACCTGGGGGTGCCATGGCTGGAGGTGGTGCTATAGCAGGATTGATCATAGCTGGGGATGGAATGTAAGAATTATGACCTGGTTGAGGTCCATAGCTAGGAGCACCCATTGCTGGGTATGAGTAGCCATCAACTGGGGTAGCGTATGGTTGGGGATATCCAAATCCTGGTAAAGCACTTGAAGGGGTTTGCGGTGGGGCAAAGGGTCCATTATACTGGCCGCCATAGTGGTAGGGACCTGGGCTTGCTTGAGGGAGGTGAGGCTGCATGTGAGGTGTAGACGTTCCTGCGCGAGAATACCCACCATAGTAGTTTCCATAACCTGTGCTGTTCGAAGCTGCATGGTAAGCGTGCTTTACAGAGATGGGATCCGGATGAAAGGGGGGCTCCTCAGGCCATTCGGCTTCTCTCCACGCAACCACGACGTTTCCCACACTGAAGGCATTAGTATGTCTGGCTCCGAAATGCTGGATGATGCCTTCGAAGCCGTAGAATCTCGTGTTGCGATCGCAGTCGTTACTGTAGCAAAGGAATATCTCCTTGCGAAACTGCTCTGTTAGAGGCTTGAGCTTGTTGTCATAAACCCATTTCATGTCATCCAGAACGAGTCTTGGCTTAGTGTCAGTGTCAGCAGTAGCTCCATCTTCAGCCGCGCCTGCGTAAAATGTGCGTCGAACATAGGCAAGGAGGTCGGCCGCAAACTTGGGGCTGTTCTCGTAGGTAACAGCATTGCCATGGTCCCAATCCTGGTTGATGAAATCGTCGGCAATGGCGTTGAGCCTGTTGCGGATTGGTCGTTGCGATTCTTCCCAATCCCGATCCATGGCTTCCTTGGTCTCCTTGGAGTTGCCGTCACGGCGGTCTGTTGTTCTTGTGGGAACCACAGCTACGCGAGACACGTGGTCAGCTTCGGCCTGTTGGGCACCAGGCAGTTGGGCGAGTAAGCGGGGTTCAAGCACACTCCATGCGTAGTCGTTCATTGGCTGGGAGATCTGGATGGCTGCTTTGAAGGAGTCCATGTGGCGCAAGATGTTTGGAGGAATAGGAGGATCCATCTGCTGGCATCGCTGTTCAATGTCCGTCTTCCGGTTTGCCTTGGCCTCGATCGCATCATGAAGGTTTCTCTGCGTTGGTGCAGTACTTCCGGTTGAAACAGGATGAGGCGTGAAAATCTGTGGTGGAACAGTGGGAGGCCTCGCTTGCGCATATTGCGAAGAGGGAGCTGCAGCTGTTAGGTTGGGCCCTGCAGGGTTGTTTGTAATACAAGGAAAAGCGCTGCCAGTCGTGACAATGGCCGAAACATGAGAAGCATACTTACTCGCTGGGATCGGTGCATAGATCACAGGAGAGGGCATTTGGCGCGTAGGGGATTTGGAGGGTTCTTTGTGCGAAGTCGCGGCAAGTGAGGGAGCAGCGGACGTGGCACGCTGTTCCTGATGCTCCTCCCACCATTGGTGCTTGACTTCCCAGCGCTCCCAGTTCTCGGCGACTCTCATTCGCTCCTTCCCTCTTGTGTCAAGGCCCTTGGACCACTCCTCGGCCGCGGCAGGACCGAGACGCAAGGCATCGTTGAGCTCCTCCGTGATCTCTGTTACGTGCTTCTTGTAATAGTATTTACCGATTTCGATGTCTGCGGGTGTTGTCGCGGACTGCAACGTGTAGGCGGTAATGTAGTTGCGGTCGTTCGTAAGGAGGGTGAACGGAAGAGCAGGTCGTAGCGCAGAGGCGGCTGAAAAGAGAAGGCTCGAGTCCTGCAAAGTCAGTCACGACCCGACACTAGGCAAGTGCCACTCACTGTCTGGCATTGGTTCAGCAGACACGGTCCACACGCTCTAACAGCGAAGGGCCATATTGTTCGTACTCCTGTTTCGCCTGGTCCCTTTTGCCATATCCGCTCACCCGGTGTAAATGAGCTGAGCTTGTTACAGAACTGGCATCGCTTGCACCAGGCCAGCTGCCACATCTGCAGCTCAGTGAAGCCTGGGAGGGGCTTCGGGGGCTTGGTAGGAAGCGCATTGCGGGCAGAGGCCCACAATGCTTCAGACTTAAGGAGACGGAGACAGCCGTGTTCCGGCTTGGAAGTAGAGACGTTGCGCACGTCTGTGAGATAAGAAAGAAACGATCGATTGACCTGGATCAATCGACCAAGGTCTGCAAGCGAACAATAGAGGAAAACATGCTGCCACACTGCCGGTGGTAGCCTGGCACATGGTCTCAAGTCGCTTGAGATGGAAGGAGAAGACGGACAGTCAAGCTTGCGCTTCTTTTCCTGCTCAGAGGGAGCGTCTTCTGCCTTGCGCTTCGCGAGAGTTACATGGTTCTGCGCATCGCTCGTGGGCGTGGTGGACTTCGCATCGGTTCCGTAGAAGTCGGCCGAGGAAGCCACGCTCGACTCGCGCTCCTCGCGCTCCTCCATGCTGGCTGCAACCGTCCGCAAGCCCAGCTCACAAGAGCCTCACCACCAATGCGCGGCAGGCTGCAGACATGGGTGGAGCAGTGAAGAGCCGACGTGCTGGATGATGGTGGTTTCGAGGGAGATGGGGCGTAGGTGGTGGTGTCAATGCTACAGATGTCGTGACGGAGTGCAGGTCGAGGGATGCCTGGAGAGCGACATGCGTTGGAGCGAAGCGTCTAGGCTGGGTAGGGAGGACAACAGCACTGATATGGTTCGCGCAGGAGGTCAGGTGGTGCAACGAGGCCTCGTCCAATGGTGTGAATGAGGCGGACGAGGGACTGGCCGGCGCACTGACGCCAAGGATGACATAGCTGCTTCACGGACATGCGTTGCTGCGAGGCTGTGCTTTACTAGGGTCGACGTTTCGAGACTTTACATGCACATAGACATACGAGATACGCGTATCCTCAGCTTGTCAGACACTCTGCGCTTTTGAGGATATCTAGGGCCTCTCTTGCTCCCTTCCTCGTCGCTCCTCCCCTCTTTCCTTCCCTCCAAGCTTCGTCACCACACAACAGCTCCCCCTCCACTCACCGTGCACAATGGCCACGCTCAACACCTCTAGCAACGGCCCAAACATTACGCGGAGCTATCAAAATGTCGTCAACTCCCCGCCGCCATCCGGTGCCCAGGCGAGCTCGCCTACGTACGGTCAATGGGCCGTCTTCACAGTGGCTGCCCCGCTCGTCAGCGCATTTCAGCACGATGGAGGGAAAGAGAGTGTATTGAAGGTCCAGAGCACCGGAGGTATGTGAAAAGCAGCCCGTGGGCCCTCAATTGCTTCATATAGAAGGACCAGGAGGCTTGTTCTGCGCAAGGGAGCTGGTCGTACACTACAGGTGGTGTCAGCCCAAGCTCGGGTCTCGGCACCTCGCATTCAGGACGCACGTTGGGATGGAGGGATATCACGGCCGGGCAAATGCTAACTAGTGACAGAGGGTGAACTGCTCGACCTAGTAGATGAGTTCTCAGATGGCCGCATCCAGTTTGCTTTCGTCAAGGTCAAGGACCCGAACACGTCGCTGCCCAAGAACGTTCTGATCGCCTGGGTAAGTCCTTGATCGGGGTTATAGAAGGCCCATCACTAACACCATCTGCAGTGTGGCGAAGGAGTACCAGAACGAACAAAAGGCTACTTTGGCAGCCATCTTACCGTTGTCTCCAAGCTTCTCCATGTGAGTCTTCGGCTTCCTGCAGTTTCACACATGGACAAGCTAACCTGATTCAGGGTTACCACGTCCAAGTCACCGCCCGCTCCGACGCAGATCTCACACCAGAGAGGATCATCCAAAAAGTGTCTGATGCATCGGGCGCGAAGTACTCTGGTGGCCCCAACATCCCATCTTCTGGCGGTCCCCCTCCTGTCGCCGCCAAAAAGCCTGTCTTTACACCGACACAAGTGGGAGGAGGGGGTTCTGGCTTCAACCCATTGGGACGCTCGAGGGCACCTGCGCCCAAGGCTGACGAGGATGCGGACGGCTGGGGCGCTGATGCTCCGCAAGTCCAGAGGTCGCAATTGGAGAAGGTCCAGTCGGCATACCAACCGACCAAGGTCAACATGGCTGAACTTACCGCGAAAAAAGACGAGTCGACTCGCTTCCAGCCTTCACAATCGCAGGATGACCGCCCCGAAGTGGTCAGGGGCGCCTACCAACCAGTTGGAAAGGTTGATATTGCGGCAATCCGAGCGCAAGCGCGAGACAAGCAAGATGATAGGCCTACAGTAGTCAAGGGCGCATATGAGCCTGTCGGCAAGGTTGACATTGCAGCGATCCGAGCTAAGGCTCAGGGGGGACCTCCCTCTTCCGGCCTTTCTCCAGCAGCTACCGGTGCGTCGAACACTGATGAGGAAGAGAAGCCGAGATCGCTCGCAGACAGGTCTGCGGCATTCAGCTCGCAACCGGAACGCCTCACAAGTCTGCCGAAGCCGAAGGTTGCGAACAAGTTTGCTGGTGCAGGCTCTTTCACAGGCACGAAAGCTCCTACGCCCTCAGCATTCGGTGCGAAGCCCGCCGCTCCTGCCCCCATAGTCGGTGCCGCTAGCAAAACATTTGCGGATGAAGGAGGCAAGACTCCCGCTCAGATCTGGGCCGAGAAGAAGGCTGCCCGAGGTGAACCTCTCAAGTCGTCGGGTGATGCTGGAGGCCGCCCGGCTCCTCTGCAGAACCAACAGAGCGGAGGGAGTGGTTGGCAGAGCGGCTACGCTGGGAAGTCTTGGGCGCCTGTCCAGACCACTCGAACGGGACAGTCTGCGGCTAGCAACCTCAGCGAGCAACGAACGGGCGGAGAGCCTCAACAACAAGAGCCAGCTTCACCTCCATCTGGTGCTGTCAGTTCCCTGAAAGATCGCTTCGCAGGTGCTGTGCCCATGGGAGCTCCAACATCCCGCCCGGTCCCAGAGCCCTCGGCCCCAAGCCCTCCTGCTCTCGACAACTCGAACAAACCCAATGCAGGCGCACGAGGGGTCCCTATGCCAGGTCTGCCCAGCCGACCGAAAGAGCCAGAGTCGGAAGAGGAGGACAATGTGCCGGCAGTTCAGCACCAACGGGTTCCCTCGCCACCGCGTCAACCACGGAGCCCATCGCCCGAGCCTTCCGGGTCACCCGTCCGCATTGCTATGCCCGTTGCTCGTGGGAGAGAGCCCGACCACCTTTCTCCTGCGGAAGAACAGGCGCCGCCTATGCCTACTCGTTCTCTTGATCATGCGGCTCGCCAAGCGCGCGACCTCTCTCCGGAACCCCAAGTCGAGGCAAAGGATCCCGCTCGTAGTGCTGGTGCCACTGTAGCTGCTGCCACATTCGGTGGTGCTGCGGTAGCAGGAGCCGCAGTTGGCGCAGCTGTTGCATCTGGACATGATGATGAGGCTGGTGCTGGCAAGCGTGGTCTCATTCAGTACGATTACGAGAAGGCCGAAGATAACGAGGTGGAGCTTCGCGAGGGCGAATACGTCACTGACATCGACATGGTAGATGAAGATTGGTGGATGGGCACTAACTCTCAGGGTGAACGTGGCCTCTTCCCGGCCAACTACGTTGAGTTGGTCGAAGATGACGACGATGCGGGTGCTGCACCGCCTCTACCTACCCATCCTTCCGCTGCACAAGAACCGGAGCCCGCTGCAGCGCCCCCACAACAATCTGGCGGTTCCGGTCCAACCGCTACCGCCCTTTATGACTATGATGCTGCAGAGGATAATGAATTGAGCTTCCCTGAGGGTGCTACAATTACGGGAGTTGTAAGTGGCCCCGTCCCCCCGGTGCGACTCATGCTGACCAGATTAGGAATTCCCTGACGAGGATTGGTGGCTGGGAAACTTCAACGGCCAGTCGGGACTTTTCCCCGCCAACTACGTTCAACTAGATGAGTAGACCACTCCCAAAATGTACCTAGTCACTAGGAGGGTTCGTATTTTACAGGCATAGAACCAGTGCAAGTAGTCCCGCTTGTAGTAAGTGAGCGAGATAGTGTAGGTACAAAAGTTGCAAAATCAATATCGTCAACACACATTCTCTTTTCCCACTTGGTACCATATCAGTATGCTTTATTTCCGTGGAGCACGTTATTTTGCCTATCAAAGGACGTCTTTCTCATGGATCTGGATAACCACTACCGCGGTACAGCACCTCTTTTGGTATCTGCCTGCACGTGGTCAGCAGTCTCTCGTATTGGAAGTCCTATCACCATGGTCCCTATTCTACGCATCCACTATTGCAGGTTGCCAGAGACTGATTTTATTCCCAACATATTGTTGTTTCCATCCCGCCTCTCTCGTGTTCAATGCCCAACAAACACATCTCTTCCAGTGGTAGTCGATGTCGAATTTTCTCGTGAACCATGGTATGCGCCCACTTCCATATTCTTCTGCTAGATGGCTATATGTTTTCTTCTTGAAAGTATAAAGACTTGATCACATCCTCCAACTCAACACATACACTTCTAATAGACCATTAACCCCCTTTCTTTAACATCGGATAACGATATTCAATGTTTTCGGGCTATCTTGAGGCTGTTATTATCTCAGCCTTTCTTCTTCTCATGGCCTACGCCATGTTTGGAAATGTTGCTACCGTCTATTCCGGAGCTCGCCTCGCCATGTCCAACACCAAAGCTGCCAGACGCGCCGAGCGAAGCAAAAACCGCAGTTGGTCATGGTCCCGCTCCTTCTCCCGGCTCTCAAGCCTCATCACATGTTTCAAATCTAACAACATAGTGCCAGCAAACGATGTTAAAGTCCTCCGTGATCCGGCCCTTATCCAGGAAAAGGATGCAATTATCGTTTCCCTTTCCCGGACTATCAACGACATGGAGCAGTGTATTGCTAACAAAGATCGCGAGAGCTACGACCTGCAAATGCACATTGGATACAAAGCCAAGGAACTACATGCTATGACAATGGCGCTTCAGCGCGCTAAGGATGACCTTCACGAGATGCAGTATGAGCTCGGCAACAAGACGAGACGGGTGGAGTACTACGAGGAGGTTCTTGGTGGGAAGGCATGGGAGCTAGAAAGCTGGAGAGCGAACACGGTACGTAAAGAGTGTATATTCGTCTTAGGGAGCCGAGAGTACTACCCGGGGTTTTTCAAATCCTGTTAGTGGCTACGGAGCTTTGCGATGTCTCCGGGCACCACAAACCCAGTCTTAAATGACATAGTTGTGGTTGAGCCTAGAGTATTTTCCGGATATTTGTTAACTTTGTTCGACCGCTACGGTATCTGCGAAGTCCTCCGGGCCCACCTGACACCAGTCTCATTTCTATCCTCCATTCCTTTCCCATCATTATAACATGTTTCACTGACTCCAACTCTAGGCCGGCACTATCCATGCCCTGGAAGCCCAGGCCAACGAGTTACGCCGCGAGAACCAAGGCCTTCGCGCCGAAATGGACACCCTGCACAGCACCACCCAGACACGCGATGAAACGGTCACGAAGCTGAACAACGGGCATCGCGATCGTATCGAATTCCTACGCGGTGCGATACTGAACCGGGAAACCGTCATTCACGAGCTTAAGCAGGAGAATGAAAAGCTCGCACGAGACCTCAAAGATGTGGTTCGGGTGTGTGAGGATCTGCAGACGTGGAAGCACAGGCAGATTAAGAGAACGGAAGTGGCGAAGGAGGAAGAGAGTGAAAGTGAGCAGGTGGATAGCCCTCAGACTGAGGGACTAGATCTTATTGATCTCAGTGGTGGTGAGGAGGAGATGGACCCCACAGATGGGGATTGGGTATGGGACGACTAGGAGGCGGAGGCTCTCACGCCATCTCACAACGCGGACTCCTTTAGCCACTACAGTGAGGACCAAATTTTCTGGTCAAGGCGCTAGCATGACTCGTAACTTTACTGGTATGATTATGGGGTTTCGTTTTGTGTTCTGGTGTTCATGGTATGCACCAGTGTTATGGTTGTCTTTTACATTGTCTTTATCATGTAACGCAGTACGAGATACATCTGGTTGAGCACCATGAATTATCACCGATCCAATGTCGACAATTCACTTGTGAAGTAGCCTGTCTTTACGTTACGGGCTACACTTCACGTCTTTACACGCTCTGTCTAGCATCCAGTGACTTGTCATTTTGTGCTGATGTACGTTGAATGTTTCTAATGCATCTTGCCTTAAGAGAATGTAATAAACTTCTCCCGGTATTTTAGTGTGCTCCTTGAGCAGAGATGTCAATAATTACGCTGCGGCTTCTACAACAAGGTTGGTTAATGACTCTAATGCAGTACCGTGGTTACATCTCACGGTCTAAATATGACTCAGTCTACCCACACCGAGGCTTCAAGCTTCGCTCGAAGCTTGCCCCCAGCCGTATTTTCCACTTCTTATCTATAATTCGGCATATCTCCTACGTGGATTCTTATTGGGTTTTGTGATGGCATTCACCAACAGGTCATCAGGAGTATCGAAGAGTCGCGAATAGCGTGGGTTGTCGTCTTCTGCTCTCGATGCCGTAAACTTATTCCTAAATACGAACTAGACCAGAGTTATAGGATTCAATCTGTTGACAGTGTGCGAGGAGAAACGGGAGCGGCAGACGGTGGAAGAATGCATGTGAATCTAACTTGAAGAAGATTAGCGGGCCACGACACTCACGTTTTCTCGCGACAGAAGCTGAGACACCATGACGTCGCACGAGTCGACTTCGCGTCCAGATTTTCCAGGGTAGATCTGGCTCTTGACAGTCGTCAACGTTAATCTATGCGATCATCTCAATTTCAAATCATGTCCGAGCAAGCTTTAACTACCACTTCGTCACCAAGTTTCTATATCGCCAAGTCCAACGTTTGTCTGAATAGCAAAAGAGAGAGCATCGGAAATGGTGTCTTTGCTGGCCGTAACTTTAGCGCCGGCGAACAAGTTGTAGCTTTCCAGCGTCCACTTGTTGGGTCGCTAGATACCGAACGACTTCCCGACACATGTGCGAACTGCTATATCTGGACCGAGGGCTCTTCAACGGGAACTAGGCTCTACGTTCCGGAAGACACTAAGGTACAGAAGTGTGCTGGCTGTCAGAGATTTCGATATTGTAGCAAGGTTGGTGGACGCGACCTACCGTGTTAGCGATCGATTGACTTGTTACAGGCATGTCAAAAAGAGGCCTGGAACCGGGGGCACAAACATGAGTGTAAGCTTCTGAAGCCTATGACTGGTAGAGATATGCCAAAGGCCGTTCTCGCGTGCATGGAACTCTTGATCAGGCGCAAACATGGTTTGATCTCAGACGAAGACTGGGATATGCTATGCCGCTTGCAGCCTCATATCGATGATTTCAAGCGAAATGGAAATTACGGCAACATGGAACTGATGGCCATGGGAGCAAGTCAGTTCTCACTTACACAGAACATGTTCAACAAAGACTTCGTGGCTGCGATGTACGCCAGAGTGAGCTACCTCGATAACGATGCATCTGTTCCATGATCCCATACTGACTACTGGTAGGTACTTACAAACTCTCTCACACTAATCACACCCACTCTTGATCCCTTAGGGATTATTCTAGACCCTATTCTCGGCCATATCAACCACTCTTGCGATCCAAACGCCTACATCATGATGGACGGACCTGAAGTCAACATCCGGACATTAAAATCTATCAAGAAAGACGAAGAGATCTACATCTCCTACATAGATACTACGAACCCCTACCATAGACGGCAAAGCGAGCTGCAAGCACGTTGGTTCTTCAGCTGCAAATGTAGCAAGTGCCAGAAAGGTCCGACCCTCGACGAAGACCAGTGGGCCATAGAACCGAAGGCACTTTCAAAGAAAGTCAAAGACGAAGCTGATGCACTTGCTGAGCACGATGCTTATGCTCAAGATCCAGCGAACTATGTCGGCGATACGAAAGATGAGATGAGAGTCGCTGTCATTCAGGGCAAAGCGTTCGCGGCATACGAGGAAGAACAGCGCATGGGAAATGACGAACAAGCTCTTGAAGCCATCGAGTCTGCGATGCGATTCTGTCGTGAATCCGGTCTCTGGCCGATATACCGCCAGCCCTACACTGCGCTTCGAGACGACCTCATCGTCAATTTGCTGTCAGTGGGCAACTACTCAACTGCCTGGGCACAGTGCGCAAAGCGGTACAGATACATCCTTCCAAAACTCTACCCCGTCCACTTTCACCCCGTACGCGTAGTTCAGACTTGGCAGATGGCGATGCTAGCGGCGTACCTTGCAAGCACAGAAGATGGTATTGGAGCGCCAGGCGTGAATATGGGTCTTATTGCGATGATGCTTGTGAAGCAGGTATTGGATGCTTCCAGGTTGAGCCATGGTTCGAACAGTGCGTTCACGAAGAGTGTCAAGTCGAAGGCGGAAGAGATGATCGAGGAGTTGAAGCGGAGCATAGGAAATCCGGACAAGGAGATTATGGATAGGGAGCTTGAGGTGCAGAGGGATATGCTAATGGAAATGGGTGATTGGATCAAGTCTTGAGTGGGTCATTACTGGCTGGCACAAATTGTATGCCTTCAACTGGGTTTGCTGTGCCAGAGGTGGAATGTATAGGACATCGAAGACAGGACAGCAGTTCCCGGATAACAAGCATAGAGAGCTCTGAAGCGATCAGACTACCCTACACGTAGCCTGCGTCTACTAAGAACGTGAAGTCTACGGTGCGCTTGCCGAACAGGTTGGGCCCGCTCTCACAAAGTGAAGGCGAGTAGGAAACACACTTTGTTCACCTTCACCGCTGCCTCTCTCAGACCGCCATCTCATTTACCAAGCCACCTCGATAGCAGGCCAGCTACACGTTTATGCTTTCCTCCCCACCTCACCCTCTATCCATTCCACACCGCACTCCATCGACGCACTGCAACACCACCGCACCATAGCCACCATGGCCAAAGCAACCGCCGCCACCGATGCTACCAAAGGCGTCAAAATGTACAGCGCTGATATTGTCGCCGCGGTCCTCTACAGTACTGGTACGACCTCACTGTCTATGAAGAATTACGAACTCATGAGCGCTCTTGACGGCACTAAGACGGCGGCTGCTTTTCAGCATGACTTCCGCGCTGTTCTTGCCAAGGCCAAGGAGCTGAAGAAGCGAGTTGAGGATGGCGACGCATTCACGCCGGTTCAACCGACGCCCAAGAAGCGAGGTAGGTGGCAGTCTATCTTTCTCCACGTATGGATACTAACATCGGTAGGCGGTGAAAAGGCCTCTCCAGCACCAACCCCGAGGAAGCGCAAGAATGGAAGTACCAGCGACGAGGACGGCACGCCTTCTAAGAAAACCAAGAAGCAGGCCACGCCCAAGCCCCGCGGTCGCGGCAAGAAGACAGAGCCCGTTGATGACCCCACGAATGATCTTGGTGGTGAGGACTTTCCTCAGGATGCTGAGGCCTTCATCAAGAGAGAGCAGAACTGGGAGCAAGACTTTGCTTAGATGCAGCTTCGAGATGCTGTGTACGGTGTCAGAATCCTTGGGTTTGACCACACGTTTCACGGATATGGCTTGAACGGGGGAATATTGGCGTTTCTGACTAATTGTGCCTCCCACGGCACCGGATGACGTAGATGATGACTTTCTAATCCTACGTTTCGAGTAGAGAAAATGCAAGCAAATGACACAGAATGACATTGACAGTGATTGAAATGCTTCCCTACCACGTATATCACGCGCGCACTTCCGGTTTGATGTAGAGGCATATCATTCAGTGTATTAATGTATCCAGACGGTCGTTTACAAAGTGGGCACAATGGGCACGCAGGTAGTCGAAGCGCTCCAGGCGGCTCTACGCAGGAACCATAGTTGGCCGCAATCACGAGACGGCCCTGCTCACTCAATGCGCAAGTCAATCCTTCGCGTAGGCTCACGTCGTATCCATGTCTTCTTTCTGTGGATCCAAATCTCGGTTTGGGCTAAATTTACTCGGGTCCAGTCTGGTACCGACCATCGCGCCGTTCAAGAAAGCCTCCAAGTGCTCCCATAAGCTTTTTAGTAGCGGATCGCCATATCGATAGAAGGATCAGGAAGACCTCCACACAGGGAGTGCAGTTCGCGCTGCGCTTGTCGGTTATGACGTCGAGGGCGGTTATGAATGAAACCCGAGGTCGCATCCTGGCCAGCGTTTGCCGTAATTAGGCTCCCGAATTCGGAAGGCATGTACCGGGTTATTGTTACCGGGGGCAAAGGAATGTCGCTCCTGGGCCTCAAAGGAAGAAGATCGCTTCATACAATCGCGCAATCTGTGCACCATTGTTGGAAGGCATTTTGCTATCGCTGGAAAATTTTGCGATGACTGCAAGCGTCCCTCGCGAACGCCTCCTGTGCGCCTTCACGGCGCTGCGACATGGAAAGGATGCAGGCGCAGCCCCTGAATTTCCCCAGACTATTGGGTCTCATGGCTAAACTCGCATTAGCTAGCTGTGAGACACGGCGCCGTTGGCGTGCGCTTGATGCGCCGGGATGCGAGATGGCGCCAAGGGAGCTTGGAGGTGAATGGCCCATTGCTGGAGCACGCTTTTCTTAGGCGAGGCGCATCGAAAAAAGGGGGCTCCTTGACAAGCGTCTTACGCAAACGGCCGATTGGGCGCATGAGCTCGACCATCATTAGCCTCCATCTGGGGCTATGCTGTATTGGGGGGACAATTTTGCATTCTTGCCGTTGCTCTGGAGCCCTTGAGCCAGGTGCTAGCTTTCGCGAATGTCAGCGCTGCCCAGCGCGCCTTTTCCTTATTATATCCAAACACCTCCCACCACCGTCCCTCCTTCACTCTTACGTCGCCTTTCGCTGCTGTACAAAGCTGTCTCTCGTTCTCTACCACTTCGCATACATACCTATACAACTTTAATACCCATCTAATCAACACTACCCGACACTACCGTCAACATGCGTTTCTTCGAGACTGTCCTCTCTGGCGCGGCCCTCGTCGCTGCTGTCCTTGCCCTTGAGATCAACGACTTCCCATCGGCTGGTGTTGTTGCGGGCCAGACCTACACCATCACCTACTCCCCCAAGGACGACACCCCGACTACCTTCATTCTCCGCCAGGGCGACTCTGGCAACCTCAACACCGTTGACACTCTTACCAGTACGTTGCTTGAATAGAACAAGTAATCTACATGCGCTAACGTAATTGCAGCTACTGCTACTGGTGGTTCTTTCACCTGGACTGTCCCTAAGACCTACACCGACGAGTCCGACTACGCTCTCGAGATCAAGCAGGGAGATGTGATTAACTACTCTGCTCAGTTCCCCCTCTCGGGTGGATCTGGCGAGGCCGTCTCCTCCGCCCTGTCCTCCGCCTATGCCTCTGCTTCGTCTGCCGCCGCATCTGCTGCATCATCTGCCTCTGCCGCGCTCTCCAGCGCCATCTCCAGCGTTCAGGCCTCAGCCACCATCCTCCCATCTGCCGGAACCAACTCTACTGTCACTTCCGCTACTCTCTCCCGCACTGCTTCCGGTACCTCTAAGCCTACTTCCTCTTCTACCACCGGTGGCGCACCTGAGAGCACTGGCGCAGCTTCTTCGCTCGCCACCAGCCCTCTGGCCGCTATTGTTGGTGCCATTGCTGCTTTCGCTTACCTCGTATAAGCAATTGCTTGCGCAGTCTGATCCTATGTCTGTCCTTGTACGATAAACCTAGTGTTGGATATGATGGGGGTTTGCTTATAGTGTATCGTTAATGAGTCACGAGCGCGCAGGCGTTCGTGCTGGTGGTGGCTTGGAGAACGCTGTGCACTGCTTGTCTAGCGCAGAAGGGCTTTGTACAGTGGTAGTAGAAAATTGAAAATTGAAACCCATATACCCATAACAGCCATTCCTGTCGTGTCACGTTTCTGTGAGAGCATTACGTGTCAGGCGCACTTCTGCCGTGCCGACGTCTATATTCCGTTGTCTTATGAATACTCTGTCTGATGTAAATGTTTCCTCCCTCTGTTTCCCTCGCGCCGCTGCCGCAAGAAGGACTTTCCGTTGCACATAGGACGTCATAATGCTCAATCGCAAACAGCTGTCAGTCAGATGTCACGGCATACATCACAACGTCTTGATACAAGGCCGTCGTCGTGCCATCCATGGTAAAGTGGGGATGTCGCATGTGCTCCTTCCCAACCTTCGCTTATGATGTCGTCCAACCACCCTGTGCAACATGCAGACGTCAATTTTGACTTAAGGTTCTATCAACGAACTTGAAAAAACTGGACCTCTGAAACACCGAAACCCCACAGATCCAGAGTACACAGCTGCTCGTTCGTTGAGCAGTGCAGTGGACGTGCGAACACCTGTGCTCTCCACACTCTCCATGTCTGTACCTGCAAGGCACCCGCATGATCGACAACCTCGCAGGCACAGCGTCCTAAGATCTTCGCCGACGTCACACCACCCAGAATTCGCAGGATTCGCGATCACACAACTTGCCACAGCGACGACGAGGACTTGAGCGAAAGCTCGCAAAGCATGGCGCAATTGTTCGCAATCGTCCGCATGTGGATAGTCCGTACCGCAGCAAGCAGTCGTGTTTACGCGTCAATACTTTTCGAATCGCGCGGGCAACGTCCTGACCCTGCATCAAAGTCTGCATTGCGGCTGCATGGCGCTAACGCAAGGAGGTGGCAAAACGCTGGGCTCCACTGACTCGAGGCGGGGGCCGCAGCAGCGAGGCTGAGAGGTGTAGTGGTGGTGTGTGTCAGCTCCGGTGAGTTCCGACCGGTCACATCTAGAAGCTGGCGATGCCCGACAATATTGGTACTGCTGCAACACAGTGAAAAGCTGCGGAAGTCACGAGGCTTGAGCAACTTGTTGGTGTGCTAACAAGACAGTGCTAGTTCCCAGAGGGAAGCTGAGGAGAACTGGTTGCTGAGTGGTGGCCGGCTGTAGGTTGCACAGCTGAAGCCAAGCTTTCTAGATGTGTCTGGACAGCGATGCGATCGGTCTGAGTTCAGCATGACTGGGGTTTGCTTGTTGAGGCAATTGTCGCTACTCGTATAGACGGAACCTTCTCCCATAGCTGTCAAGATCCACCATCAGCACTTACCAAATTCTTCCTCATCTCGAGTTCCATCGTGGAAGCATCTAGCACCTCCAATTGAGGAGGCGGACTCTCAATTTCGACCCTCCCTGGCTGATAGTCTTGCCATCTTGCGTTCATGTTCGATCAGTGAATCGAACTATATTACCGTACCCCACAGATCTCGGAGACGATATCACCCTATGCAGGCTTTAACAACTTGCTGGGATGGTTGTGTAGCTTCTTCCCCAATTTGCTGCTCTTCTTCGAAAGCGATGCACATGACATCCAGGTCTCGGAAATTATGCGACTCTTCCGACTATAATCGCCAGCTGAAAGTGTTGAGTTTGGCACATCTTTCGGTCTGGGGTCAAATGCGTCCGCCCTTTTGCTCGTCTTTCCATGTTCAGTAGGTCTGATTGGTTTGAACAGCATTTTCTCAAACATTCCTATAAGCCTTTTGCAAAGCCTCTGCAGCTAAGGTAGGCCGTTGGTTCTTATGGGACTACCCTAGGGTAACAGAATTCTGAGAGCGGAAAGTATCAACCAACTTTTCATATCGCCCTTCCACCCGCGAAGCGCACCCCCAAAGGAAAAGTTTTCTATTTCTTATTATTTCTATCACTCTCAAAACTACTTTCGTCTCATTATTCTGGTCAAAGCCCGGACTAGTGGTACGTTCATATTGTCGAAGTTCTTCGTCTCGTAATTAAGCAGAAGCCTGCATACGCCAGAGTACACACCTGCAGATGTCAAGTACATACCTGCAGGTGTCAAAGTACAAACCTGCAGACATTCGCACGTGCTGCCAACGAAACACTCCCACTTTATCACCGCATCCAATCCATGTCACACATCATTGCACCTTTATTTAGTCGCGGCATTGAGCCTTCGGGTTCGGCAGCCGCACATGCATGCGGAGACCCGAAGAAAACACGAACGCCCAACCAACCACTGACCACACCTCACGAATCGGAATGTTTGTTTATACGGCAGCACAACATGATCGCTGTCAGACGCTGTCACAGTAGCCTAGTGCGGGGAGCAAAAACGTCAGACGACGCGTGCGCTAGGGGAATGACACGATGGCAGTCCGAAGGTTTTTTGGCGGCTCTTATATGAAAGGCATACCGGATTTTGGACAGGCAACGCTGCAATTTTGCGGTTTACTTATTCCTGCTATAAAGAAGACAAGGCTTCAATAACCCAATAAGCTCTGTTCACGGCTACGAGGCACGAGCAAAGTCCAGCAGAATACCTCTACATCGTTAAATCTCACCACCAATACCCAACGGATCATACCCAAAGCCTATTCGAACCTCGACCTTGACCTTAGTATACCTACCGACCCTCCACACCACCGCAAACATGCGCAAATCCACCCTCTCCCTCCGCGCAACCACCCTCCTCTCCCTCATCGGCCTCTCCGCCCAACAATCCACCTCCTCAGCACCAACATGGGGCGAACCCTTCACCGTCGACAACAGCGCAACAAACACCGTCATCCCCACCTCAGCCGCCGGCACAGAATCCACCGAAGCCCTTCTACCCGCGACGACGCAACATGGTCCGTTGATCACAGACTCGCTTCCTGCACCGACACTCTCTGCTTCGATTTCAGGGACAGACACGGTGGTTTCGGGCCTGCAGAGCGTTGTGAGTGCGGATTCGACGTTTGATTTGAGTAGTAGTGGTTTGAGTTTGGAGACGAGTGTGTTTACGAGTACGAGTACCGAGAGTGTTACGGAGAGTGGGAGTGTGACGCCAGCAACGACGTCGAGTCAGAGTGGTCCGACGACTAACAGATTGAGTGCGACGGGGTCGCAGAGTACGGGTGCTGCTGCTGCGGTAGTGGTGCTGGGAGGGGACTATATGAGGATGGGGTTTGTGGGTGCGTTGGCGGGGGCAGCGGGAGTGGTGTTTGCATGAGTAGATGTTTGATAAGGGTTATGTGGATGGGAAGTGGAGAGGGTAGGAAGAGACAGGGATAGGAGAAACGCTAAGACTGGTAGGAATTGAGAGGTAGAGACAGACAAACAGAGAGTGATAGAGAATGTGTGTGTAAAGCTGTGTAGTTGGAAGGCGGAAGACGAGCTCTCACCGATTTGGAGAAATAAGCTATCAATCCTTCATTCCCCCTGGACGTGCTACTGAAACTTGCACTCGTACAAACACGGTACACTGTCTACATCCCTTCAAATCTTCCACGCTCATTCATTAATTAGTTCCCAAACTCCCATTCATTTTCCCAATTTCATTACTTTCGTTATAAATCTTCATTCCACATCTCTCTCATTCCCCCTTTCTTGTCCCCTCAATCTCACTCTCATCTCTTCTCCCCCATCCCCCCATGTCCATGCTCCCCCCTATACGGAATATACGCATTCTCCGCCTCCAACTCCGCCGGCCTCGGCCGTTCCCTGCCTTCCAATTCCCACACATTCGCACTCGTCGGCATCTCGCTTCCGCCCACTGGGTGCAGCGGCAGCGCATGTTGCGGTGTTGGTGTCAACGGCGACACGATATGTGATTCACGCCTCTGGAATACTGATTTTTCATCATCACCACCATTAACACTGGCTCCGTTGTGTGTAGTAGTGATTGTTTCGACAGAAGGTTCGCCGCGGTACGGTGGTACTGCTGCTACGTCGTTGCTGAGGCCGTGTTCTGCGGCGGAGGTTTTTGTAGAGGACTTGCGGCGCTTGTGGCGGAGGATTAACATTAGTAAGATGCCGAGGAGAACGAGGACGGCTACGCTGCCGATTACTGCGCCGGCGATGAGGCCGGGTGATGGGCCGGACTTTTTGGAAGAGGAAGAAGCTGCTGCTGCTGCTGAAGAAGTCGATTCTGCGAGGTCTGAACGCGTATTTGTAGCCTCGCTCGACGTCAGAGATCGGGATGGTGCTGGCGTAGACACAACCGACTGCAGCGTACTTTGTTGCGACGCGGATGTGGTCAGAGCAGGAGACGGTTCGGCACTCGTAGCAGGCGTGTTGGACGCAAATGTCGGAAGCACGATAGTGATACTAGCACTTGACAGAAACGAAGTGATCTCGCCGCCGATGCTGGATAGGATGCTGTTGATTTGTCTGCGCTCCGCGTGGTATCGCCGTTGTACTATGGCCGCGCCGATGCTTCCTGCTGCGCGGCAGTGCTCGATCATTTCAATTTCTGCGGTTGCGCGGTCGGGGTGCGAGGAGGGAGTTGAGGCATGGTTGTCGTAACATCTGTGTTGAAGGTGAGTAAATGGGATTGAGGTGGGCTGAATTGACTCGTCGTTACTCGCGACACCACTTGCTTCGTGCTGTAGAGAAGTAGATTGAGATTAGAAGTATACGTACGCGACACGCCATGTGTACTGTTCGCATAAGGAGGTGTAGTTCGTAGCCGTAGTAGTCGGTTCGCAGGGGAAGTATATCTGAACAGCCGAAATGCAAGTATCTATCGCACTGATAGTAGCAATGTCAGTTCTTTGCACACCAATTGACTTAGATACAACGCAGTACAAAGAAGGGAGAAGGAAAGAAGCCAATTACATTTGCTCACGACCAGCATTGTCCGCGGGGAGAAAAGGAGGCCATCGCAGCGTCGGCACCAGTTTGATGATCGCACCCAACATTACGCACAAAACCTCATCCGTTCAATTCAGTCCAGTTTCAGTGTCAATTCATTCAAATGCAAAGAACAAAACCAACGTGCGATGATGTGGGCGGGAAGCTAAACAAAGTAGCTAACCAAGCAGTTGGTAGTAGTTAGTTGGGTGGTGCCGTCACACCTTTAAAGGTGCTGGGAAACAGTTCAGACCGCATGGCTTGCAGCCTACTAGTGTATAGATGATGTCTTGCAGTAGAATTCCATTCGCTGTGCGCTGCTGGGATGCGCCGCCCGTCCTATGTAATGCCGTGGCGCCACAGCCCTGGAAACCTGCTCGTGGTCGATGATGTCGCGATGAGGGTTTGACGAGGGGAATGGCCGCGCCGCAGGGGCCGTTCCTTGATCCAAACGTCAGCCACATCAAGCCACTGCGGCCCAGGAACACACAGGAGGGGGAGGCGAAAATGTGTGTGATGTTGATTGATCACCAGTGGATTGCGGATCACTTGACTTGTTGGTCTAGAGCGTTGCAACATACTGTGTGCGGGCTATGCGAATGTTCTCCCGTTTTTATGTGTGCCTGCCGTAGTTGTTTAGCCCCACTCAGCCCAAACGGCCCGTTCCTACGCCATAACAACGCGAAGCAGTAGTTGTAAGTATGGTGGGCTGGAGTAATAGTTAGCAGTCCAACATGAGAACCAGAAGGATAAACTTTGCAATCTGCAATGATTGTTCTGACCAGAAAAACAACCAATTCGACTCCGCAAGAGAAGTCGTCACGGAATCCACTCGGCAGATTAACCCGACACCAACTGCCAGCATTTCGTAGATCACATCGCAACTTTGAAGAGGATGTAACTCACTAGTACCAATGTGACATTCTGGAAAACAGGTATCTATTCGCTACAATAAAGGGGTATGTCGATCGAAAAGCACAACTCCAAGGTAATGCTCCGCTGAACGTAGGTAACTACAGAACGCAGTCTCATGTGGCAGGGCCACTCCTTCCTCCTACCACGTGCTTGCCCGAAGAGGACTCACTTCCCGTTAACTTCCCCATGCCCTTCAAGCCTATTGACCAATCTCTTAACACCATTCCACTCCTCTGCCCTCGTCTCCACACCACCGAGCTCACTTCCCACCTCAAACACCGTCACTACGCCATCCATGCCTCCCACTGCGACCCGCCTACCCTCGTTCCTCTCCCAAGCCAACTTGTTCAGACTGCGATTCATGTAACCTATTCCACTCGGCAAGCCGGCAAACGCGCCCCTCTTGCCATCACTCGGCTTCACGGACTGCACGGGGACTTCGACGTCGACGTTGAGGTCCCAGACTTCCATGCTTCCTGCGCCGTCCACCAGCGCAAAGACAGACGGCTTGGTAGGGGACCAGCGGACATCGTAGACGAGGTCTTCGCGCGCGATGTCGAGCACCGGGTAGACTTGTTGGGCGGTGCCACCGGCGAGTGTGGTTGGATTGGTTGCGCCTGTTGCGGCGGGGGGACGCACTTTCCAGAGCTTGACGCTCCAGTCGACGCTCGATGATAGGACGAGGTCACCCAGATCGATTTGACCCTTGGCGGGGTGGAAGTCAAGACTCATGACGGGTGCGGCGTGGCCAGCATACTTGACGCGGCCATCTACACCGGCTTTTGCGCCTGCGCGGTCGTAACGGTGGCACGGGTAGATGGATCCTTCTTCTGTGCCGGCGAGGAAGTACGTAGGGTCTGATTGTGGGAAGGCGATGGTTGTCACTGCCATGTCGTCTGTCTTCGCCGGTGGCGGTGAAGTGAGTTCGAGGAATTCTTGTGGTTGTGAGAGCATGTCAACTGTCCAGCCGCAGACTACGCCGTCTGTTGAACACGAGATGATGTTGTTTGCGTTCTGCGTGCCGACAATATCTAGTGAATAGACAGGATGCGTGTGACCAGAGCCTGTGAGTGGCGTCTTCTGCACTGGAGCAGATTTTGCGCGGGTATCCCAGAGCAGCACCTGTCCTGAGTATGCGCCACCAATGATGAGATTAGGATGGAAGGGAGAAAACTTTGCGGTGAGGATGTCGGACTGAGCATGGAAGATGTACTCAGGGCGGTCGTGCATATGTAGATTCCAGACCTGAATGAGGCCATCAGGATCGTGTGGAGCAGATGGGTTCTTGGTGTAAGATGCGAGGACGAGCTCTGGAAACTAGTAAGGACGTTAGCAATGATCAATCCGATACAACCTCGGATCTCATTACCTTTGTCGAGAAGGCCAGATCCGAAATCATCCTCTTCTTACTCCACCGCTCGTCCCAGAATTGTGCAATCTCCTTTATCCGCCTGCCCTTCTTGCCTCCACTCGAACCGTAGCCCTCGTCCTCGTCATCAACATGGACGCCGTCGAGCGCATAGTCCGCTAGGATATCGTAGCCTAGCTGCTGGTCGAGCGCCCTCTCCAGCACTTTTGTACTCCTCTCTACGAAGCCAATGAACTCGTCCGAGTTCTCCACGGCCGTCAACTCCTCGTTCGTCAGCGTTTTGAACGGGAAGTTCTCGTCTGAGCCCGCTGCTGCACCGTCTTGGGGTGCTTGCTGAACAGCCTTGATCTCTTCCTCGATTTCTTTCCGCAACTGTGCCCGGATTTCTTCGTCTCTCTCTTTCTGTCGCCGGCTCAGCCTCTTGCTCTTCGGTGACCGAGTAGGACTCTCGTCGCGTTCGGTGTCGCTTCCTCCTGCTCCTCTTGACTTCGGTGGACTCCAGTCTATGCTCGCTTGCACACCCTTGCTGTATGTGATGACCTCCTTCTCCGTCTTGACCTCGTTCGTGACCTGCCCATCGAACTCGTAGACTGTGGCGAGTGGGCCTATGGACAGTGTCTGCATTTCTCGGTCCACCATGCCACTGGGTGCCTGAAAGCCTGGCGACCCTTCATTGTCGCTGCTGAGCTGTCCTGCACTGACTACAGATGTTGGCCGTGTTGCTCGTCCCGCTCCGGCTGGCGAGCCAGGTTGTGTGGAGCCCGGTCTGCCTTCTCCGAGTATGCTGTTGATGAGGTTATTGACATCGGATCTTCGGTCGAGGTCTTCGCTTCGCCTTGGTGTTGGTGATAGTACCTTGGTTACTCATCAGTAGCCATTTGGGTGCTGTCGAAGGGTAATCATACTTCTCCCAATGGGCTGCCACTCAGAGATTGCCTGCTGGCGGAGTCTTGCTTCCTCAGTTCGCGCTGTCGCTTCAGCTCAGCGAGTTTCGCCTTCTTTGCGAGAATCTCGTCGCGCCGCTGTTGCATGGTGGTCTCCATGGCGGAAATGTGGAGTATGGGGGAGTTTGGAGGGAAAGTGCGTTGTGGTGGATGGTGGAAGAATCCCGTGATGTGCAATATATTGGAGGCTTAGCCTTCGCTGCTTCTTCAATTACTTCATTCAGAATCCAAGTGCAATGTTTATTCAGGCGCGCGTCGTTGTTTCTCCCAAAATCACGCCAAGCTGCCAGCCAGGGACCGACTGCACTAGCCGCCTCTCGCCGCGATCCATGCCCGACCAAATCTTGCGCGAGGTCCAACCTCAACTTGACAGCTCCTCCGCCCATCCTCCCGCATCCGCCCCGACACCGTCGTCTCAGCTTGCCGGACCTCGAAAAGCGGTGCATTGCCGTCGCCAGTCCGCTTTCTCCGCCATTGGACTTCTACGAGCTCGATAGCTGCTATCGCAAGCCCTCACACCACCCGTCGCCATGTCTACTTCCGTCGGGGTTAATGTACGCCTACACCCTGCAGTGAGCGCGCAGTATCATTAATATGATTTTACTGCGCTGTGAATTGCTTTGGAAATGAAAGACAGGTGCTAATGGGATGCATCTAGGTCCTCCGATGGTCCGCCCTCGGTTTCGGTATCTTCTACGGCGCCTATCATCAGCTGTCGTTATCAGCCGCCGACAGGGCGAAAGCCGCACAGAAAGACTGGGATCACAAGGAATCGCTGATCAGGCAAGCGAAGGATGAGTGGGCAAAGAAGCACCCCTCGGAACAACCAAAGGCTGCATCAGGCGGTACGTTGCACTCCTTAGACTCCCAGCGGAAAACTTTGAGCGCAGTTGCGAGAATCGCAGAGGCATGAACGACGAGACCAGAAGCTGACTTATTCTACAGCCAAGGCAGACCCGAAAGACCCCAACGCCGACCTGAACACATTGCTCGGAATAACCGATGCCAACTAAGTGGATGAAGACGGAGACGATCCTTTTTGTTTGCATGGGCATAATACGGCCATCTCGAGCAAGCCGGACAGGCCAAGAGGTGGATGGGGGAAAAGCAGTTCGATAGTGATGCCTGGTATCAGCCTATTGTATTTTGTACCACTTGTACAGTATAGACAATGCTTGGTCACGTTTTCAATATACATGCTTATTTCTGGTCAACCTTCTCCCTTCTGAGCGCCCAACCTCCTGACTCCTTCATGTCCCGATAAGTCCCGAAATCCGAGGTATTCGTCACATTTTCAGGGAGCAGCATTGAAGTTGGAGTGATATAGTCTATACACAGCGCATCTTTCAGCTCGTTCACCCACCGTGCTCTATGATACATTCACTCCTTCGTATTGGTTTCAAAGCGGAGCCTCCAAACGCCCTGCCACGCTCAAAAAGTCGAGTACTGGCAGAAGAGTAGAAATTCGCAGACCAGAGGCCAAATCAATACCAACAAAAGTAGCCTGCTGACGCTGATCTGCTTACCCGTCGCGGCCAATCGGTGACCCCAAATGAAAGCGTCCGTTTCCAAATCGTCCGCCTAATCGCACATTTTGTAAACCTACAAGTGACCCAAACATTATCTCTTACAGGACCTCACCGACAATCTTCGCTGCCTCCTTGTACGTCTTGAGCAGCTTCTCGCACTTCTCGCGCTCAGCCTTAATCGTGTCATCCTCATACAGGAGTTCTTGGAACAAGTCCTCCTTATAGAGGGACGAGACAAGCCTGTTCTGGACAACGTCTTTCGAGTGGTTGACCAGCAGGTGCATAATCGCCTTGGGAACTTGATCCGCAATAGTTTCCCGAACGATGTTGAAGTAGGAGGAAATGAGACGACGGATGAGTTCGGTCTCGAGGGCCTCCCGTTCCGTGAGAGCGGGTGCGGACTCGGGGTTTGAGGGCTGTGGAGAGTTAGCGCAAATATCATAGAAAGAGGAGTGTGCAACTTACGAAGCCGCCTTCATAAGTATCCCGAATGGCAGGACTCATCGGGTCGTCATCATCATCTGGAAGCATCTCCAGCACGTGCGTGGGTTGCCTTGTGTCACCTCTCCGAATGCTCTGAGCAAAGCTAGGCTCGCTGTTCTGGCTGACATGCCGACTTCCAGGGCGGCTCTCGATAGTCTCTTGCGGAGGGCCAGCATAAGCAGTCTGGCCATCCTTGCCGAAGAAGTAGTTCAGGAAGCTATCGCGTGCCGTACCAGCTCCGGCAGCTCCGGCGGCCGTTGGTGATCGGTTGCGGTTGTTGAGCGCGCCTAGTGTGCTGTGAGAGCCATTCATCAAGCGCCCAACTGCTGGCGACATACTGCGACTTGCTTGCGCTTGGTGTTTTCGGAGTGGAAGGCTTTTTGTGACAGTTGTCTCTGCCTCTTCGCCATCCTCAGGGTTCCCCGTCCCATTAGCACCGTTGAGTTCCTTCATCCTCCTCTGCTCTCGCCTTTTCCTCTCCTGCTCCATAGCAATCTTCTTCTCCCTCTGCTCCTTGTCGTTGATCACCGAGGACATAGCCGCAGCTGCGCCAAGGAAATTGGGGTGGTTTGTGTTGATGTAAGCTCGCTGTATATCAATTAGAGAACCAACGTAGTGCGAGCAAGGCCCTAGCTGCTCTCGCAGAAGGTCAGATACGACTTCGATAAGCTTCCCTTGCAGCCTAGGGTATCTGGTAAGCTCGGTGGACCCGCAAGTATGGCATATCTTGATGAGTTCCTCGTATACAAGCTCCACACAACGTTGACTTGGAATCTCCAGCAATTTGATCTGGGGTTTCACAAGCAAGTCGAAAGCTAATTCAGGTACGAACAAGCTGGGTCGAGGACCAGTCGAGTTTCGAATGGCGGTGCGAATATCCAAGACTGATAGGTTCACTGTCGGATCTACCTGCTCCAAAGAGTTGCCAAAGACGGAGTTGAAGATGTAATAGATTCTGGCACCACCACATAGCTCCTTTGTCGAGATTTCTGTCGATGTACCATCGATGGACGAGATGAAGGACGAGGCGAAGCGAGTCATGAGCTGGAGGATAAGCGAACCTCGATGCTCCTTTCCGGTGAATGCTACGTCGCCGTAGCTTGCCAGTTCTTGCTGCGTCTGTCCCATCAACGTGTTCAACCGCGCCTTGATGTCCGGTAACCGATCTCGAATATGAGCCATGAGGGTCTGGTTGAGGCTCTTCGCAAGGAACTGGGTGCCGCATCGATTCGCCATGTTCCTGTATGCCGGGTGGTGCCTGAAAAAGTCCCGCTCAGCTTGCAGAGCATCTGCAAGCGACTTGTTGCCCTGAATGTCTTGTTGCGAACGGTTGACAATACCGATGAAACCCAGTTTGAGAGGGTACACGCGTCCGGAAAGAATATCCATAGCGTTTGTTCCATGGTCCATAAGATCCAGCTTGGTGAGGACACCAATCGTGCGCTTGCCCATCGGATCAACATGTCGAGCCAGTTTCAGGGCCTCCGAGTTTACAAGGTCGACGTTGGCGGGGGAGACAGCGAGAATGACACTGTTCGGCTTCGCGATGTATTCGGTGATGAGATTGCGTGTTTGCTTCTCGATATCTGTAGGCTGGTCGCCGATGGGTACCTGCAGCTGTTAGCGCTATCCCTTGCAAAAGCGTGCAAATACCGACCTTGGTCAAACCAGGTAAATCAACCAGCGTCAAGCTGAGGACATGCGGAGAATAGATTTTGAGGTTGATTGGTTGCCTATTGATGCCCTTGTTGTTTCCTGCTATCCTCGAGGTTTCATTCTCGATTTCGCGCTTAACCTCGGTGAAGTCGTAGAACCTCCGTCCGGGGACATGGAGGAATTCTCCCCATTCTTGCTGGCCGGCAACACTTGCTGGAGTGTGGGGGACGTGAACTTCGTCGCCTTCGTCTGCATCTTCGCGCTCGCTTGGGAGATTGATGAGCTGGAGGATAAGTGGCCGTCGAGTTACGATGCCGCTGCCTCGAGGCAGGAAGTCTCTGCCGACGATGTTCTCGAGTACCGATGACTTTCCGGATGATTGCGATCCTACGACAACCTAATGGGGTCAGTATAGAGTTTGGTAGATGAAGGTAGAGTTTCCTGGAGTCTGGTCTGCTCCGTCGCCTTTGCGAGCACGGGTAGGGTTATGCATACAATCTGAGGCAAATCGAGGGAATCATTTCCAATAGTGTTGAAGACAAGGTCCTGCAGTCTGTTGACGATGTTGAGCAGCTCCTCGCCCAGCGACGCCATGGCGCTGGTAAATGTATGCGGTGCCTGGCTCCTGACGGGCTCGGCTTGTGCTCAAACAGACAAACAACACGGCTTCGGAATGGAGAAAGAGCTTCAATCGGTTCGCGATCACACGACGTGGTGCGGAGTGCAGATGGAGGATCGGCGTAGAAAGCGTGGCTGATGCCGGCTTCGTTGGGACAAGAGGCTCGTGATGGGTTTACCTCTGCTGCGGCTGCATCGTCATGGGCGAACTGCCACTCGCTTCACGTTCCAAGATTTGCTACGGGGCGCGCTTGCGGCTGCCGTCACGTGCCGGGCCAGACCCCACATCGAACATTCCTCATTAAATTTGAATGCCCATGACTCTCGCATAAAGGAGAACGAGACCCGAATCCTCTCCACATTAGGAGCACGCCCATGTGTCTGCAGCCACAACATGCAAGTATCTCAAGTACTGCAAGCTCTATTGCCCGCAAGCTGCAACACTCGACGGATGCGGCTCCCGAGGTCGAGTCTTGGTTACAGAGGTCACAGACCAAGACCATCTCCCAAACCAAGTCATTCTCCACTTTAGGCTGCTACGAAACGCAACTCTCACCGGGGCGCTGCCGTATTCCGTGATCAATTCTTGGATCAAGTCTCTAAATAGCATCGGCTTGAAACTTATATCTTCAAATATACTTTTGTAGTTGCCATACAGAGAGGGATGCTACTACGAACGCATTTGGTCTACCTTGGCTGGGCGCTGTTCACCTTGTATTATTCGTTGTGATTTGAGTGGCACAACTACTCGTTACTCCAACCGGTACCACCATCTGTTGTGTACCATGGACCGCATCGGGTATTGTCGGCATCAGCGTCGAGGCGACGGCTATCTGCCAAGTGACTGGCCTTATCTCTTTGTAAGACACGGCCGGATGGGACAGCACCAAATTATCAAGTTGATCTCCCAGGTTCGTATCTCCACAATCTGGGGACCACATTACGATCGCCAGTCCTCAACGGTCCGCTAGCGCTGGTCAAACGCAACCAGAAATGTTGATGTAGATATTCGGTACCCGACGGACTCGATCCTCCGTACAAACTGATAGGTGTGAATACTCAGCGAGCTCTTACCGAAACCGTGTCCCATGACCGAGACTTGCCTCCCGATGGAAGCCTATCAGGATGATAAGAGTCGTTATCAGGTTGACCGCCAGACAAAGGAGCAAGCGCGAATCTCACCAGCAGTACAAAGGTAAGTACGCCGTTGCCAGCGTCGACGGCTAAGTTTTCGTCTACGCCTCCAGTCTTCATATCGGCCATTTAGTGTGTAAATCTATTTCGGAATACATTTGCTCTCAACTCTCGCCTTCTTCGCCTAAGACCTTTCTCCACGCCCTATGGACTCGGAATCTGTCATCCTCACTGCTATCGAAGATCAAGACAACGACGTTACAGTTGGTACTATTAAATGTACAGCGCCCATTCCCTTCGGAGGCCAGGAGGAATGGCTCTTCCTACCGGCCACGAAGAAGTTCGACCTGTCCCGAGGGTCGGAGCAGAAGATGGTGTTTGAATGCGACGAAGACAATCGGAATCATACTGGCTTCATGGTCGACCCCGGCACCTCGGTCTTGATCGTCGTCGACATGCAGAATTACTTCATTCATCCAATCTACCGAGATCATGCTGCTGGCATTGCCGCAGTCGAGCCAACCCTGAAAGTTATTGAACGATGCCGAAGAGAAGGAATCCAAATCGCTTGGCTCAACTGGGGCATCACTGAGCACGATTTGAAGACTATGGCACCTGCAGTTCAACGAGGTTTCAGCAAAACCCTGGGATGGCACGTTGGATTGGGTGCTCAGCTACCAGACGGCCAAGGAAGGTGCCTCTTTAAGCGGACATGGAACGCCGATCTCTACGAGCCTTTCAAAGCTGTTGCCCAGCCTGGCGATCTATTTTTCGACAAAACGCGAATGAGTGGGCTATGGTCCACACAAGAGCCTTTGCACGAATATCTGCGAGCCTCTGGTAAGCAAACACTATTGTTTGCTGGCGTGAACACCGACCAATGCCTGTTCGGGACCATATCTGATGCTTACTCTTACGGATGGGACTGTGTTCTTCTTGACGACTGCACAGGTACCATGACGGGCAGAGGGGCTCAGGAGCTCACGGAGTACCAAGTTTCTACAAACATGGGTTTCGTCACGAGCAGCAGTGCGTTGTGCGAGGCGCAAATTATATGAGCACCACGGCCAGCTTCCAGATTTGGTATCGCTTTGCCTCGTCTTTTGTTTCTTGAGCGTTCTTATCGAAATACCCATTGAAGTAACTATATCCAATGAACAATTATTTAATCCGTCAATTGTGTTTCTAGTGTTATCTCGAGGTCGTTGTGGCCCAATCAGAACGTGGTTTCCCAAATGGTGTTGATCTGCAGGCTGAGGCACAAATGACGACACCTGGGCACGGTGGGGAAGCTCCAACTCAGGAACCAACTCACACGACATCACGCTTTCTCCACTTTGCGATTCGATTAGACTCTCAATTGAAGCTAGAGATTGTTACAGAGCTCTGCTGAAGTGAATTATCTGAATTGTTTTCTGATTGAACTACCAACACACTCATACTCAGCAAGATGCTGGTTCAAACCTCAGTCGGCCTTGCTTGCTTGCTGCAGCTTTGTGGCATTGTAGCCGCTCTACCAACCGAGCAGCAACCGTTGAACTTACAGGGCTCTAAGAATGCGCAAACTGTGCGATCAGAGTGAGCTTTGAGATTCCTCATATATCATTTTCTCACTAACTCGCCGCAGGCTCAAGAAAGCAGAGATCATTCCCACAGGTATCGCTTCAGTCGCATAACCCCGTTGACTCCACCGGTTACTCACCGTATTGTAGTGATCGATGACTTTCTCCCCAGTCTCACACTCTCCGTCACCTGGTCCAAAGACCATGCCAAACTGGGCAACACCATCCAACCTAAGTACCTTGAGGACCAGCCTAAAATCAGCCTACATGACGAGACAGACCATGATAGCTTGACTGTAAAACCTGACTTGACATACACCATCACGCTCACCGACCCTGACGCCCCATCTCGTGATAATCCCGAATGGAGCGAAATGTGCCACTGGATCGCCACCAATGTGTCCATTTCCCAAAAGACATTCTCCATTTTGCCTCTTCCCGAGTTTGGACTCACTGAGCACGATATTTCGACAGATGGTGGTCTATACGACATCGTTGAGTACAAGCCACCCGGTCCGCCGCCGAAGACTGGCAAGCATCGCTATGTGTTCCTCGTCTTTGCGCCCAAGAACGGAACGACGGAGCCACTGAATTTGAGCAAACCGAAGGATCGAAAGCATTGGGGGACGGGCGAAGAGAGGGGTGGAGTGAGTGACTGGGCGGAGGAGAATGGGCTCGTGCCTGTGGCTGCGAATTTCATCTACTCGAAGAACAAGAAACAGTGAGCGAATGAAGACACTGTGGAACTGACGGAAAGCCGTTAATTCCAAATTGTGGATGAGAAAAGCGCGGGGGTTTACTTATGGGTATCATCAAAAGCAAAGTGTCGGACATCATACACCTCCTCATTACACTATTGGCGTCCTCAATAACAATATACCCTTCACTAAACGTTCTCTTCAAATTTATCAACCGTGATACATTTTGAAGAACATTCCTATGGGGCCTCCAATACATATACAACGAACTAGTGCTGCACGACGCAACTCCAGACTTGCAACCCAAAGGTCAAATGCAGGCGTAACATCGCAACCGCACTGCACTGTACGAAAACAAGACTCTGTACTACTGAGCGCAATCCGCACGCTAAATTCAGGCCATCGGAAGAAAACCCTGTTGTTGGTAAAACTACCTGATTCATGTCATGTACGTCAACGGGTATTCCAGTTCGAACCTGAAAGCTGAGATGCATGTGAGATGTTGTAGAACCATTGGTCCTTCTCGCCCGTACGTCATAGTCTCCGCATCGGTTACAGTTAACGCCGAATATATATAGATAGAGAATAAAAACTTGGCCGTGAAATCGTGAGGATTCAAATTTAGTTGGCTTTTAACGTTATTCTGCGTGTTTATACGGCTGAGTTCCGGACTTTGTTCTTATTGTTGATACCTCAGTTGACAGTTTTGCATTCCAAAATGCCAATCTTCACAACCGGAAAATCCATTATCTCGCTCGTCAATCTTTTTACAATGATTGGCCCGTTTCTGGCTGACTGGAAGTACGTCTCCTCATCTCTTTCCAACCTACATCTCCCCGTCTCCACCACCACCACCAACTAACCTCCTCCCCAGCGAGACCCACATCTTCAACCCCAACTGGCCGCCGCACGCCCGCTACCATAACGGGCAAACCATGTCCATGGGCCTCTTTATTGGCCTAATTACATGGTACATTCTCTACTCCGTACTCCCCAGCGTTCAATCCCCGCTCCTGCAACTCGCACATTTGAACTGGGTCCTAGTGCTGCAGACCATGATCTATCTGTCGAGTCTAACCGGCATTTTGTACCCCGGCGCCGGATGGATGGATCCGCAGTTTGGCGATGGGAAACCGCAGCTCTACGGGTTTCCAGTGGTGGTCGCGTTGGCGTGGGTGGGGTGGTACCTTGAACGGCAGAGGTTGTTGGGGGTTGTGTTGAAGAGGTCGATGTCGTAGTGTTGTAGGAAAATTGGTTTCTGCGATGGAGGGTCTCGAGGGTGGGATGTTGAAGGTGATGAGAATTGGGGGTGACTTGATGTTTTTACTGGGCATATATGGGAAAACCGACACTTTTAAAGTACTAGTGCTTTTGGAATTAGATGAAATAAAACTATGACATGAAAGAGATTGGTAAAAGTCTCAGGTGCCTCGAAGACAGGAGAGATTGTAACGGAGATGATCCCAGGATCCGCATATATACCTTGTAAAACAACCGGAACGCATCCTCAGAGGGACGTAGAACGCGAGTTTGACTTGTATTGCAAATACATAATGTTCCATATTTGAGAAAATGTATAGGGACTCATTCCTGAAATGGCGACTATATCGCCTTTCGTTTTTTGATTGGGCGGTCCGTAAGAGTCGGTCCTTCAACGAGCTTTTTGTGTAGCAATCATGCCTTCTAATGGGTATCAAGATGAGGAGTTGGCGAATAATATAGAATAATGCGCGACTACGCAGTCGCCGGCACGGTTGCTTCTTTCGAAGAGTTCTCTCCTGTGCCCTGAGCTCCAGCATCGATCTTATTTTGTGCAAGACGCTACAGCGTGTTAGCAGAATCGAAGATATCTGGCACATGAGTACGTACCAGCAGATTTCTCAACAACACCGCGATGGTGACCTTGCCAATGGCGGGCACGTATATCGAAGCCTTCTCCTTGACTTCGGGTGTGAAATTCCTCTCGCTCGAGAAGTTGATGCACACAGCTCCGTCCCTCATCTTCTCCAGCGGTACCTTGTACTTGTCGCCAGGGACACCACTAATAACCACGTCGCTAACGGGCAAGCAATCTTCGAGCGTCCAGCCGGGCTTCTCGACAACCTCGTGCCTCCTTTTCCTCAGACCGACGCCTCTTGTAAACTCTTGCACATCGCTGATATCCACACTGTAGACGTGTGCGCCATCGTTTGCCAACAGTGCTGCAAGGGGCCGTCCCACCACCTCACTTCGGTTGATGACGGTGATGGTGCGCCCATGCAACCTGTTTCCATACGGTAGAATGGTATTGTATATCCTCAAGTACTCCAAGATCTTGATAACAGCGAGCGGTGTGCACGGCAGTATACTCTTCTTCGTGTTTGCAGGGTCGAGGAAGCGGATATTCTGATACATGTTGAAGATGTAACGGTGAGACAGGCCCTCAACATCCTTGTCGATGGAGACAATCTGCTGCAAGTACTGATCTTGTCGGTTGCCGAAGATGGGGTAGTAGACTATTATGCCGTCGACGGACGAGTCGTTGTTCGCGTCGATGAGGGCGTCTTCGAGGAGTTCGCGGTCCACTTCGCGGAGGTCAAAAGCGAAGCCACTGTAAAACGTATGAGTACGACTCTTTTTAATCAAGTGATATCGCATCAAATATCTTGAACGTCAACGAACATGCTCACTTTTCAATGCACGTCTTGCCCGTCCATTCTGCGTACACCCGGGCAGCGGGATCCGCGCTCGAAAGGAAGCCAACGAGCAGCGGCTTGCGTTCAATCTTGCTTAAGCCATCGCGTACTTCCTCTAGAAGGCTTTTGGCGATGTTGTTCGCGAGGATGACTTTGCAATGGGGTTTCTCGTCGGCCATGGCGGGGTAATGTGGTGGATTGCGAGTAGTAGAGAGAGAGGCAGAGTCGCAAGAACTTGAGGCCTGAGCAGCTTATACCTCTTACCTACTCATGAGTCGTAATTGAGGCTATATATAAGTTAATTGCGCTGTTTGCAATTCTGCAGCACCCTTCAATAACTTTTTCTGCCGCAGGGCCCCACCATCCCGATACCGGCCAATCAGCAGCATCGCGACTCCGTAACGTCATCGCGGCAATCTGCAACTTTCCGCATCGCGCCTCCCAATTCTTCCCCCAATATACCCATACACCCCCGGGACGCGTCGTGAGAATGTCAGACATCCAGCAGTACTTGCTGGATTATGACCGCAATAAGAAGGAGGCCACAGCCACCGCACAGCGGAGCGCGACGCGTATGTTCCTAGTCTTGGAGGGGCATGGTGGGGATGAGTGCTGATAGGAAATAGGACTGAAGGATGGCGAATTGAAGCTCATAAGTCTGGTCACGGACCTCGGAGAGTACCTCAATAGCGAGGATGGAGCAACACGGTCGAAGAGTGCGTAGATGTAGTAACAGACTGTCGTGAAATAATGCTGACTACTGTAGCTATGTCTTACCTCGCGGAGGTGTTGGCTTCCACTCCACAGAAGGTTCTATCCCTCCAGCAAAGTACGTTGACTAAGATTACGGTTCTACTCCACCTTGTTCCGCCTCTTGCAACACATCCTCGCCGGTCTGAAGCTCCTGAAGACTGGCCCGCTATACTTGAGAAACCTTTCCAGGGCTTCGTGTATATGACCGAGCTATAATTTCGAATAGATGCAGTTCAGGGGTTTGGAGAAGCTTCAATATATAGACCAATATAGCTGACGAAGCCAGGAAACCTTCTCTGCGACTTCATACTGTCCCGAACCGAGGACAACGAAGGCCTAGGGTCCTCCGCGAAGGCACTGTTGGCGCTGGAAGAGCTAGCAAAATGGGACGATCAAAGGGTCGTCGATATCGTCGAGGCTCTCCTCACCAATACACACCCTCTGCGCCAGTTCAAGCAGCAGAGCGAGCGATACCCGGTCCTGCAACTAATCGACACTTTGATGGCAAAGTACCGCGAAGCCCTACGAGCGCATCACGATTCCACCACCGATTTCATGGCACGCTTCATAGCGTACTTCGATGGTGAAAAAGATCCACGAAATTTGATGATGGTTTTCTCGATTTTGCGAGTGCCCATGACGGAATGGAACATTGGCGCAGATGCTCAGGATCTGTTTGACGCAGTTTTTAACTACTTTCCAATCACCTTCCGCCCGCCGCCCGACGATCCATACGGTATCACTGCTCAAGATTTGAAAGATCGCTTGAGAGACTGCATCTCGTCTACGCCTGATTTTGCGCCCTACGCTTTTCCGGCACTTCTGGACAAGCTAGACTCGACATCTATGAACACAAAGCGAGACGTCCTCTCAACCATCACCGCTTCAGTGACAGAGTACGGCCCTCGAACGGTATCTCTGTACTCGATAACATTATGGGATGCCCTGAAGTTTGAGATTCTCAACGTGCAGGAAGAGGACCTTGCCCAAGAAGCTCTGGCGGGGCTAGCTGCAATCGCAAGAACGTTGTCGCAGGGAACGCCAGGGCCACTAAACGCCTACCTACGACCGATAATCAAGGAATGTAATGAGCACCTTGAAGATGCACCAACAAAGCAGTCGCAAGCGTCCGCACGCATCTTGCATAAGATTGCTGATGTGTCGCCGGAGGTCACTAATATTCTTCTGGCTGGAGTGCTACCCAACCTCTTTGTGCTATTTCAGACGGCAGACACCATGGCAAAACGTCGAGGCCTACTTGAGGTCCTTATCCAACTCATCCGGGCCAATATCGACGTATATGGCGACTGGCGAAATATTGGCCCTGGTGGAGAACAAGTGGGCAACAACGCGCTGGTTCAATTCCGCGACCAAGCACTTGAAGTTATGCTGAACGGTCTCGAAACAGCTCCGAACAAGGAAGTATCGTTCCGCATGGTGTCTCTTGATGGTTTGATTCAGCTATCGAAGGCACGTCAGCTACTGAGCGACGAGGATATCGGAAGGATCATTCAGTTATTGCATACCGTTGTAATCCACGAGGACTCCTATGGCAAGGACGACGTTAAGGAAGCAGCGATCAATGGCATTGTTGATATCGCCCATCAGAAGCCCCAAGTCGTGATCGACAAAGCCTTCCCAGCTTTCCTAGCCCAGCTACCAGATACCGACGCAGATGGAACAGAAGGCTACTCAACTGTTCTGGGCGCATTCGCTAAGCTCGCAAGTGAGGAACAGGTCTTTGGTACCGTCATCCTGCGGTTGAAGAACAAGCTTAGTTCGGCAGTGAAGCAGGGGGCGTCTTCCACCTACATTGTCGCGCTACTATCAGCAATCTTGTACGCGCTCAATAAAGGTGAAGGCAAGCTATCGCAGAACTCGGATAGCTCCTCATACTACAAGGACATAGCACTTCCCCTGATTCAGCGCACATCAAGCTCAGATGCATCGCATCCGACGGCTTTCAATGACGAGTCCACACTCGATCTCGTTGGCCGCATATGTAACCTGATCATAAGAGCACAGCCAGCTGAGCAACAGAGTGCTGTTGCGGCGGAGTTATACACACTCTTCCGCGATCAGCCACAGACAGAGTTACCGCCTTTCAGCGCAAACGGCTCAGCCGATTCGCAAAAGACCATGATTGTTTCTACTCACCTCATCGCGGCCTTCCGGAAAGAGACGGCCCTTCCATGCGAGCTCCAGCTTCTCGTCTCGTCTCTTGCAAACTACGCTCAACAACCTGTTCTCTCGCCACCAGTCCGGTCGGCCTCCCTTCGTCAAATGTCACTAGTCATCAACAAGTACTATACCGGGTCTGCCCTCAAGACATGTATGGATCCTCTCATCGCCGAGTTCGATCTCTTCAACCCTGATAAGCTCGACCCGCCACGGATACGCGTCATCTTCGCATGTCTGAAGGGCATTGTGCTGAGAAGCAGCCCCGTGCTCAACACTCTCTACCCCACACTACTGTCCTTACTGTCGCATCCGAAATATGGAAGTACAGTTGCGCAGGGCTTCACGACGCTTCTTCAACCTGATGACCTACTGACCAAGCAAAATCATTGTCAGATACTGGGTCTGCACAAGCACAAGAGCTTTGCGCTGTTGGTTCCGAATATCACGCAGGCATTCCGCGAAGCCAGTCCTGAAACCAAGCCAAACTATCTCATTGCCCTTAGCGGAGCATTGAGATGGATGCCATTCGACATTGTCGTGGAGGAAGTCGACCAGCTCGTTACCCTCCTTCTGCAATCCCTCGATCTAAAGGGCGTGGACATTGTCAAAGAAGCAGCAATCGGGACACTCACATCGACACTCATTGAGAAGCCGCAGGCCCTCGAAGAACACATTGGAGCACTTATCTCTCGCTTACTCACCAACGCTACTGTTAGTAAGGGCCAGAATGCTCCGCCTCCGCCAGCGGTCCGCGTCGCAGCGCTCAAGTGTCTACACCTGGTCGCTGAGAAGTTCAAAGAGACTCAGATTTTGCGGTATAGAAGGGAAGTTGTTAAGAGGTTGATAGCTGCTTTGGATGACCGGAAGAGAGAGGTGCGCAGTGCGGCGGTGAAGTGCAGAGCTAAGTGGTTGGAGGCTGATGAGCCGGATGATGATTAGGTTGGTAAGGTCTAGATATTGTTAATGTGTGTTGTATGTAGAGATTAGTAAATACAAAGATGTGCAAGATCATTCAAAGTCGTTCTTGGTGTGTAGACAACTGCTACCATTGACTTTTGAGACGCCTATTGCCTGACTATCTCAGGTGGTATAATCCCTAAGAACACCGGAAATGCCTGAACGCCACCCCATGCAATGTCATCTTCTATACAAATCCGAACAGAGCTAGACTCTCAGCTTCTTCGGTGTCGTAGCATCGTCTTCCGACCCCGTGTCCTCGACACCCACCTCCTCCTCATCATCATCCTTCCTTGAGCGCTTGAGACCCTTCATCTTCCTCGTCTGCAGCGTATTGAAGTCCTGCTTGCCAACGTGAACCTTGCCCGTCTTGTCGCCCATGATATCAGTGTCGATATTCTTCTTCGTCCTCTGCTCAGTGCCCTTTGGCTTCTTCAGCGCCTCCTTGAGCATATCCGCGTCTGGGAACTGTTCGCGGCCCAGCGTGAGATCCATTCTAGGACCCATCTCCTCGACTTCGATGCGTGGGAGCTTCTGGCCCGAGCGCTTTGTGCGCAGGAGGTAGAAGCGCAGCTTGACCTGCGGGTTTGGTCGGTCGTCGGTCGGTTCTTCTGCGGAAACGCTGATGAGGTATTGGAGGCCTTCGACGTCGACCTCTGTTGCGTCTTGGCCTTTGAAAAGGTCTATGAATAGGCTCTTGGCTAGCGTGTATTTTGTCTGCGTTGGGTCTTCGAAGACGGTGCCGTGGAAGGAGATGAGTGGCTTCAGACCAATGGAGGGCTTCTTGTTCTTGAACTGCTGCAGGGTGCGGAACGTCTCTGGGTTGATGTAGACTTCCAGCATATCGAGTATCTTGTGGGAGAATGTGCGGGCGAGGGTCAGACAGTGTGGGCGCTTCTTCGAGTGCAGGCTGAGGACGAGGAGCGAGGTGTCGTTTTTGAGGGAGAAGAACTCGAGCGAGGAGGCATCGTCGAACGGGTGGATGTCATTTTTCTTTGTGAAGCGCTCGACAAAGGGCCGCTTGAGGGTGCATAGGTCGGCGACAGCAAGCTTGAGGATCTGGGACGTCTTTTGGCCTGAGACGAAGAGCGTGGTCTTGGGGTTCTCGTTCTGCTGCGGCTCGCGCTTTGCCATTGCGCGCTTTGCGCGGGCATTCTTGGGTTTTCTGAAGACATTATCAGTGTCTCTGTATTATCAAGGTCCTCGCAAATGCTTCTACGTACACTGTTTTCAACATTTTGTCGTTTCTTTGCAAGGGTTTGGAATTGTCGAACTCTTGGCAACCTGCGCTGGACTTTTTTCTGTCGGCGCTGGGAGAAGGTTGCGCCGGGGGATCTGATAAGCGGCACCTGCCCCGCCATCGAGGTTGCTGGTTCCGCGTTCGGGGGCAAACGCAGAAAGCACGTCAGAGCCGATTATATTATCAGATCAGATCATAAATCCGCGGCGGTGTTGCTTTTCGCGCCCACTCTTGCGCCATTATCAATCCTCTCTACTGCAACTACATTTCTCCTGCCCCGTCTCCATCGATCGACCGCTGCCAGGCTCCACTCCACAATAATCACGAATACACCACTGTGCGACCACCAATATGGCAACCGTTCGAGAGGTCACCGACGAAGCGGCCTTCCACTCCTCCATCTCTGCGCTGCCGCCCTCCACACTCGCCGTCATCTACTTCCACGCACCATGGGCAAAACCATGCGAGCAAATGTCGCTCATCCTGTCGACGCTTGCTAGCACATACCCCGCCAACGCGCCCATTTCTTTCCTCGCCCTCAACGCCGAAGAGCTACCCGATGTCTCAGAGCAGTACGATGTCACAGCCGTACCCTTCCTTGTGCTACAGAGAGACGGCAAGACCCTAGAGACAGTATCAGGCTCCGATGCGGCACGAGTACGAGCCGCGGTGGAGAAGTATGCTGGCGCAGGCTCAGGCGGTGCTCGAACGACCCTACCACCCGCACAAACCGTTACCCGCCCACCAGTTCAAAACGGCACATCTGCAGACGGGGGCGCAAAGAATCTCGGCGCATACGCACCCAGCGCCCAAGACCCACGGACAGCACCCGAGTACAGCGCAAGCCAACACCGCGAAGGCGAGCAGCAGACCAACAAGGACGAGCTGTTCCAGAGGCTGGGGGAGCTTGTCAAAGCCGCGCCAGTTATGCTGTTCATGAAGGGCACTCCGAGTGCCCCGCAGTGTGGATTCAGTAGGCAGACTGTGGGCGTGCTACGCGAGAAGGGCATTCGGTATGGCTTCTTCAATATCCTAGCCGACGATGAGGTCAGGCAGGGATTGAAGGAGTATGCGGATTGGCCGACGTTTCCGCAATTGTGGGTGGATGGAGAGTTGGTTGGTGGGCTTGATATCGTGAGTACTCCTGTCATTTCTATGGAGAGCGTCTGAATGCGACATGAGCTAACAAGCCACAGGTCAAAGAAGAATTCGAAAACGACCCCGAATTCCTTGCCCAGTACTCCGTCAATGCAGGCAAAGTAGCGGCCTAGTACCCTCGCACCTTCATCACGAAAAACAACTTGATACTCTTCCCCACGTTGCCGCCGTGCTCCTTGCCGCCCGTGGTGTGCAGCCCGGCGGCCCTTTCTAGTGCGCGTTCCTCGTCAAAAATCCATATAGCCCTAGTGCTCATTTGAGGGCCGGCCTCTGCGATTCAATCTCAAGGAGCTAGCTGGGTGCAAGAATGAATAGGATAGGAAGGGGGTGGGCTTGATTGTTATGCATGCTACACTTGGGTAGAAGGGATTTGTGCGTATCTACTTTGCGGATTCTTCTCAAATAGCGATAGGGTTAGGTTTGTGGATAAATTATATTCTGTTAGATATTGTCCATTGTTGGTGTTTTCAGCAACTAATTGAGAGCTCCACCATAGCTACGGGAGGGCGGTTGGAGGCTCATGTTTGGTGCTTGTGCGATGTGAGGGTTTAAAGTGCCACACGGCGCAGTTCTAGGCAGCGGTTACCAACACTCGCTAGCCACATCAATCCCGCATCAACGATGAAGAACACACCCTTCACTATGCTCAAGATACTTATTAAATCTGTTATTAGCAGAAGTCAAAGTCTTTAAGAAGCCCATCTCAGTCATCAATCGCACCGCGAAACATGGTGAGAGATTTGGCAACTCACATTAAGGTGTCGGAAGAGGCTGTGCGGTAAGATACTCCTAAAAGATGCTCAGGCACTAAATAATAGTTATGTAGCCCAGAACTGCCCCAATTACGCCTTGAACTGAGCGCAAGCAGCACTTTGTCGTTGACGCTTCCCTATGCAATTCAGCTCGCGATCAAGCGTCAAGATGGCCCCGCTGACAAGCCCGTCATTTTTGAATGGAGCCCACATGCCCACGGATTCACGCAGTCAGGTTTTGTGCTTCTACATCACACTGCAACCGATCTTGAAGCTATAACTATTGATCGTTCTGGTTTGGTTGACATAAGCCGGTATGGGCCTTTTGTCGTAAGTGGATACAACCACGGTCTTTGGGAGCTTGCCCCACGAGGATCTATCACATTACAGGTAACTTTACCTGAACGATACCAAAAGTTACTCAAGTCTGGTGAGACATACACCCTACTATGGCCGGGCGGTAATATAGCGACATGGGAATACGGCACTGTACGTGAGCACCTCGGCCAAGAGCTCAAGGACAACGACCATTCTATCGTGTTACCTGACGGGCCGCATGTCTCATTTTCCGCTCACACCGAGTCCCAGCCCTGGCCCATGCGACCAGAACGAGAAGCTCGAATCGGTTTCGCCAAAGCCAACCTAGAGGAGGAACAATGGCGACGTAAGCAAAATCAGCCGAAGAACACATTCCCACCTGTAAAACATATAGATCGTGACCCCGATGCTCCGAACCTCAGTGTTTCGCTTGAGTGCTCATCTACATTTCGCCGGGGCACCCTTTTCGAAGTCACTGTCAAGGTCACGTACCAAGCGGAGGCAACCTCACAACCAATAACATTCCATACACAATTCTTCAAATATTACTACCACTATCAACTTGGACGGCTTTGCAACGGAACCTGGGAGAATTACGACGACGAAGGGAGTGGAGGACGCGGCTGTTTTTTGATAGTGGACAACCCTGATGTCCCCGTAAACGTGAGCCAAAACGACGAATTTGCCAGCTTACGGCCAGGCGAGTCGTGGACGACGTCGCAGCGCATAGGATATGATTGGACAGAGATACCTGATGACGCTGAGAATGGTGAGGTCTTCCGCTATGTCTTCACAGGCGTGTTACTGGACTGGTGGGACTGGGGTTCAAAGGCAGATCATGGAGAGACGGTGGTCAAGTTGCCCTGCTACCTTGCTGGACCCGTCGTTGATCCCAAGGATAATGATGGGAGGCCGAAGTTGGTTGTGCTAAGCTCAAATGTGGTCGAGTTTTGTTTTATGGAATAGGGAAGAACTAGAACAAGGAGTATAACTCTGCTGCTGGGAGACAGACAAACCGTAGTCTAGAATATTTTATTTATAATGTGGAGTTATTTATAATGTGGAGTGTCTAGATTGCACATATCATCTGTGTCCCTTGTCTGGGTTACTGCATCTAGTTATATCTGCGCGACCAAAGATACCGCTACCAGCTCATGTTACCGCATATGATCAGTTATATATAACATACATTCGCGTTTGTCTAGCACATACGACCATAGGATACTGAAAATTAGGCTTCCCGTCCGCTCAGCCATATACAAGCAGTATACCGGCGGATTAGTAGTTAGGTGGGTGACCACTAGCGAATCCCCGCTGTTGTATGTTTCTTTTTGTACTTTTTGGGGGGTCTCGTTTGTGGTAGGGCGACAGCGATTAACTGAGAGCTGGACTGATCGAGGCCGTGAGAGGTTAGGAAGGGTGCACGTGTACCTGCCGTAGCGCGCCCCCAGGATTTTGTGTAACAGTGGCTAAACAGTCCCAATAGGCAATTCTCCTGCTTCCAGAATCTTCGATTCGTCTCTTGATCTATCAATCTAATTATCGATTCGGGCGAGAAAGCATAGTAGGTAAGTCATGGGTGGGTGTAACGTAATCTAGAAAGAAGGCAGAGACAAGGCAAATTGTTGGCACGACCGGGAACGGAACGCGCCCCGTGGGGGTGGTGCGCCACCGCGCCAGATACTGCACACCCTTATTGTCAGCGTATCTAAGGAGCCAATGAATGGGAGTGCATTATGTAGAATACGCTAATCCAAGCCACGCGCTTAACATTGAGAAGATCTCGACCGGAAAACATGCTGGACCCCGCACAATCGATCGATGAGCCTTCCATGGAAGTTATATTGTTGCATGATGTATCGATACTAAAGTTAAATAGACGGTGGGTATCACAAGCCTGAACCATCAATAGGGTTTGGAAAATGCCTGCCCATACTTAGCGTTCGGTCACTTCGGTTTTGCTAGAGTCAGTCCAAGTCTGTCTCGCAACAGCACGATAAACACTTGTAGCCACGGAATTACAGGTTCATTCGAAATGTCGCTGGTTGCTTGTGCCTCCTTACACACAGTCAAACTGACCCTTGATTGTGTACGGGGAACCTCCACCGTCGAACTGGCCCCCGCTGACCCAGTATCAATGCTTTAGCCCAAAAGAGGGCAACCAGCTGAACCTAAGTCAGCCTCGGAGGCCCTCTTTGCGTCATCTGGCGCGCTTTTCTGCAAAGGAGGTCGTCCTAGGGATAGGAAGCCCCGCCCAGATAGTCGGCAATTCAACATAGAGGCGTTGCTCCCGTTTGAATTGGCTGAGGCCGATTAGCCCTAACTATGGGTGCTATATTTGTATCAGCGTTGTATCCTTGAAAGCTGCTGAAGAGATGCAGAAATTATACAGCCTGGTACCCGAAACTGGTCATCACCTTCGATGCCGCAGGCTGGAGAAGGCTTATCCCTGATACTGATCCCACAGTCGTCATCTACTGGGCAAATTGCGCGTTCGACACTGAAATGCATGATCTCGACGATTCCGCGTGTTGATTAGTGGACATGGCTGAATCAATCGACCGATCCGACAAGATCGAGCACAACGGCACTATACAGCGATACCTGATGCATCCTAATGTAAATGCAAAAGGCGAGGTGCTAGAGGGACAATCAAATGAAAATAGTCTCCAGAAGCAGGCTTCAACAGACGTACCTACAGAACATCTCACATTCCAAGGTAAGCGACAATTAACGTATGGGATATTGCACTTTCTCTGACAACGAAGAGCTCACGAACAATTACACAATGCGATAGAGAACCCCACGACGGACCCCACGAGATCCCTTCAACCAGTCTGCAAGGCGAACGAAGAGAACAGAGCCCCATCGTTTCGCGAGAAGCCTACAGCAAATCGTTTCAGCGCTCTTATCCACAAAAGGGTGTTATCTGGAGGAGGATCTACAAAAGGCCACCACGGAAGGGCTCGGTCCGAGAGTCTTCTGTTCGCTTTCAATAAAAAACCCCCCAATGATGAATTGACACTACGGAAAACCCACTCCGCTGTCCATCGTTCACGCCTAGATCTGGATAAAGAGCAGCAGGCGAATCAGAATAAGGACATAGAGAGTATACAATCAGAACATCTTGAGAGAATAAAGCAATGGACTCTCAGCCTTACTTTTGATCCGTCTCGGCTCGATCATCAGTTGGTAGGCGCCTTGGAAGTCGAGTATGCCACTAATCGTGATTTCGTGCCAAGAGGCGATTTGAACAACCTTGTTACGCAAGAGTCAGTGTACGATGAACTGTCAAGAATGGAGTATCTTCCGACAAAGATTATACACCGCACTTGGCGGTCAGCTGCTTACGTCCAAATTAAATCGCCTCCAGAGCATGAGAGCGCACGATGTGCGCGGACAGGGCTAGTTCAGGGCGCCACACCCCAACCTGGCAGGCCATGTTTTCAGCAAGTATTTGCGATTCTGCTGTTCATGGGTCGTTCAAAGAAAATATGGTCTTTCGTTAAAGAACGAGTTTCCGATGCCGATCTTCCGCTGTCGAAATTCCGTCAAGATGGGATTTTCAAGCTTCGCCGCTGTGGAGGTGCCGAAACCCCGCTGAGATGTCTGAAAAAACAGAGCGACATAAGTGCATTCGTGATGCGTCAATGGTGCGTTCTCGCACCTTTCTTCGGTGAGCCAGATGGGGAAAAGGTTTCGCACTACAAGGCGTGGAAGGGTCAGATCTTGCCTTTCGTTTACTGGGGAAATATGAGTCGTCAAGGCGGGTCTGGGGAGGTACACAAAGCTGAAGTTCATCCTGATCATCATGCGTTCGACCAGAACGAGGCAAGTATGTTGCGACCCAGGGTAGGTTGCTTGATAATAACATGGTCAGATACACAAGAATGTGGTTGCTGTGAAGAAGCTCTCCATCAACGACCGCAGCGACTTCGACTGCGAATCCAATGTGCTTCAGAACCTGCGCAAAAAGCAGCACGCCCACCCTCATCTGATAACATTACTAGCGACGTACGAGCAAGATGAACACCTTTATCTGATCCTCCCGTGGGCTGAGGTAGATCTCAATGACTATTGGAAGTCGAGGTATCCATCGCCGTCAAGTAATGACGCAGAGCTTTCTACATGGCTAAAGCAACAATGCTGTGGCATAGCCGAAGCGGTCTCCCAAATTCATCGTTACAATACATTATCCGGAACGTCGATGCTATACAACAAAACTTTGTCGGCACCTGAAGTCAGAGATGCTAGAAACCGCCGTCAATCGAACCGACCGTTGGGCCAGAAGAATCCCAAAACTTTGTTTGGTCGGCACGGCGATCTCAAACCCGCGAACATACTTTGGTTTCCTGATCAAACTGCTGCCAAGGGTCACGGTACGCTGAAGATTTCGGACTTCGGGACCGCGCGTTTCAGCGACGACGAAAGATTAGCGGCGCAAGACAAAACTACAATACCGAACTCGAGACCCTATCAATCACCTGAGTTTCAATTGCCTGGCGGTGAGCTCAGCAGTCAATGCGACGTTTGGGCGCTTGGATGTGTCTTTTTGGAGTTCGTGTGTTGGTACTTTGGTGGTCGTAAGCTTCTTGAAGAGTTTGAACATAAACGTGCGTTTGGCTACGAGACTTCCTCCTTCTTCTTTATCAAAATGGAAGAGACATCGCAGTCATTTTATGCAGAGCTGAAACAGCCAGTAACTGAGGTTAGTCTAGCTGTACTAAATTTCGTGGAGTGAGGCCTAACCCCTGTTTGGTAGATGATTGCAAGATTACAAGAGAACAGCGTGTCCAACATCGACTTATTGGATATTTTAAAAGTTATCCAGAATGACATGCTTCTGATCTTGTACGACAGTGCCGGTTCTAGGCACCTGCAGAAGACTCACTGCACTGAGATTTCTGCATCTCCAAATTTCCTTGGGGTGCCACAGCAAGCAAAACGTCGTCGAAAGAGTTCGGGTAACATAGCCCGTGACCTAGGTTCAGATTAAGGACGGGGTACTTGAACCCCGCATCCACTAAAGTACATAAGCTCAATCGAAGAAAGTCCTAGAACTTGTTCAGGTGTGCACCCTTACCTATGGTAGTGTCTTCCAATCAGATATTGTTACTATACCTAAGTTTTACGGGTGTACTTACTTGTATTGACTGTCCATCACGAGGGCTTAGTCCGCATTTTCTTGCTTGGTTCACGTCTAAGCTCTGTCTCATAGCGTTGAGGGCAGAACTCGGTTATGTGTGAATTCTTGTATCCCAAGAGGGTATTCGATGCCTTTGTACTCTTCCACGGCCTTAAAACTGCCTCTTCGTCTAGAGCCAGGTCGTCCCAGCCCAAAACAGTAGTTTCATCATCGTCCAATATTCGGCGATACTCTGTGCCGCTTTGGATTTTGGACGCCAAAAACTCCTCGGTTTCTTTGATGTTGCCTGACTCCGTGGCCGAGGCGATGCATTTCAATACATCGCGGCGGATGTGGTTAGAACTTGCGTCCCGTTCGACAAGGCTTACTCCCCCCAACGAGGTTAGGACCTCTTCCAACCCAACATTGTTTGATTTCAGGAACCAAACACTAGTCCCATCTGGAGTACTTTTCGGAATAACTTCTGCGCTACTGTCCATGTTTTTGAGCAGGGCTTCAGTCTGAGCAATCTTCGTAGCGTTCGTAGGATCGGTGGGAACGACGGTATAGCGGATTGAATTGGGGTTTCTGGACAATACGTCAGAGATAGGAGATGACATTACTGCTTTACTGCTTGAATGAAGAGCAGAAGGGGTGGTGCAGCAAGCGAGGGTCAAACAGCGATGGGGCGTGAAAATTGGAGGAAGTATTCACTCACTTTTTTGATGCATTCGCCATGATCCTGAGGTACTCGTTGAGCTAACACCGCGACGGGAAAGGGCGCTAGAAATCGGTGAAGCTGAAGGATAAGCTTCCCTCGACGTGAGTGATATTGTCAACTCCCCCAATTGCGGCGAAATCTGTACAGCAGATGACTAGAATATAAGGTTAGACAACCTTGAAGAGAAGACTGAGAGGCCCAATATGCGCAGTGGAAACAAATCAAATGATGGACTACCTACGACGTGAGTGATCTGCCGTGCCGCAAAGACAAGCCCCTAATACTCTGAATCTACCTTGTGTGCTCTGCGTTGCCACCCTAGTTGAGAGACAAGCATGGGTTGGGGTGCATACAGCAGAGTGGAGTCCGAAAACGGCGCTTGGAGACTCCGTATTCCGTTCACTCACTTCCACCACGCACCGTCGCTTGGTACATAAAACTAAGACAAGCAACTGAAAACTGGTTGGTGGGTGGCCGATCGTGTCGTCGAAGGCCATGTTGCGGTGCAATTCATTAGGCGAGGATGAGTCAAGGTCGCCTACCCCATCATAAACCATCCAATAGCAACTGCTCTGGAAGCGCTTTATCACTGCGCCTCTACGGTCGTGATATTCCTCTTCGCGGATCTTATCCACGCTAGCGGAAAGTGAACTTGAGGCGTGAACTACGTATGCGTTGCTGAAACATTCGATCTTTACGATATAGAACGCAGGAATACAAGTTAAGCTGTGTGCATTAGAGCGTCCTGCGAAAAGCAAATCACTTGACTTAAAATAAGTACGACGATACATGCACCCATTCGTAGCAATAATAATTACTTTCCTCATTAAATTGTTTTACCACTTGGCAACCGCTGTACCATTCATGGTACAAACACAGTTCTATTGAAGGAGCACATTTTGATCAAGTTTGCGAAGGAAAGGTTATTCAAGTTGCGAGGAGAAATATGGGCGAGCGAGATGAAGCAGAGGCGTTCGTAGATGATATGTGGGGTGCTGATCATATGGTTGAAAGACAAGATTACTACAGTTCCTTAGAGGTAGGTATGGTGCCTCCTTCATTCTACAACTGTGAACTCTGTGGGCTCGCCTATGCGCTCGACTCTCAAACTGCCTTGCTTATCTTCGTCGACCTCCCATCGTCGCTTCCTCTCCTCATCACTGCCACTTAGTAGATCCGCTTTCCGCCCGTATTGCCACCGCGAAAATGCTGAAAGAGCACTGCCCGCGATTTGAGTCTTGTATGTCCGACCGGACTCCAAACCCACCATGCTGCGTACAGTATCGTCCTCGTACTCCAGATTTTGCAACGTACACTGGAAACGCCAGGGGTTCTCCGGTAAGATCTCCACAAAATCATCATCAGGTGGGAATGGCGGGTGAGGGTCGGAGTCTCCACAGCCGAAAAAACCGACCCAGCGAACCTCTTCTTCTGTCTCAGCATTTCGACAGTCTATTAGCTGCTCAACGGTTTTCAGGTCGCCCTCGAAGACGGATAAAGGTGAGCGTGATTTGTCGATCGTGATCGGTCGTTCGCTGTCTGTAGAGTATTCGATAGTGAATGTAAAGGGAACAGGGCCGGAGAGGTGGCACTTTGGTGGCACTTCCAACTTGGCAAAGATTTTTGGAGTGGCTGGATCGTCATGAACAGTGAAGTATATTGTACTATCCTCGCACCCGACGGTTAGCCTCGCGGCCGGCGGTATTTCTCCAGGCGATCCATGATACTCATCAGTGTAGTATCCCCACACTTCATCGTTGCTATTGGAGAACCTCAACCCATAGCTATGTCCCGGCTGGAGAACCTCCTTCCATTCAGCACTTGTCGTGTCAGACTCCACACCAATCCATCCCTGCAGATGCTCAGGCGAAGGTTTGGGTGGTATGTTCAGCTGGCCTAGCTGCAGTATTGCAGTGTAAGGAAGCGCAATCGCATGATCCTTGTTGTCGGACTCCACAAGCTCGATTAATCCCGACTTCAAGGACTCCAGAAGATCCAGCCTTTTATGTTTGTCATTAACGTGAAGATTGTTGCACACAAGCGTTACAGCGCGTTCCACTTCGAAAGTCGTAACCACGATGAGACCAAGATTGGAGGATCTTGGACGGTTGACTTGAAACTTGTCGTCGTTTCTCAGTCTTCCCTCCTTGAGGCTTAAGGACAATACGTTGCTGGCGCCGCGTTTGTTGTTCATAGTGCTTGTGTAGATTTTGCATGGCAATTAGCCAACTCTATCGTGATCTTTGACAATGACCTCTCGATGAGAGTACGCTGAGAACAGGGGTTGCGGATGGAAGAACAAAGTATGTAGTTGTGAAGTTTACCTAGGATGTGATGTACTCGATTGGTCGGGACAGCCGAGCAGGGATCTACGGGTTATCTGGAAGTCAGGAGCAGCTAACGGTTGTGTATACTTGGTAGCTTCACGATGTTTGTACTTCTGAGACTGACTGCGAGCCTGCGTACTCATGTTGCGAGGTCAGTTCGGGTTGGAATTAGGTAGTACACTGACCGCGGGGCTCTGTATTACCGTGGGGTATATGACTAAGCACGGGTATCTGACCCTACACGTATGTGTAAGGTCCTCTGTTCGTACACATACCCGTCATGTGGCCTGTCTGAATCTTCTAGTTTAATTTATATCGCTGACTTTTCAAAAAGTAAAATAGAGATGTGGACCACGTATGCGTCGCTGAAACATCGACAACCGGCTGGGCTTTCAGAAAGGAGAAAGGGTATATTTTGGAAATCTATAAACTTGATATGCTCGTACTACTGCTCTGCATCTTTGGTTTCTTCGGCCCAAACTCGTCCATCTGAACCAGCGAGGCTTCATCATTATCCGTATGTTGTACTTCAAACGTCTTCGTGTACGTGATTGTATGTGGATCCCTCCCACTCGTGTTGGTGCTCCTTCCCATGCCACTCCCCAGCGCACTTGCTCCCCGTTTCATGCCTTGACTGCGGCTGCCATATGCGTGATATGGCTGACTGGTCCCCTTGGTTGTGCCGAACACCTTGGGGAAGCAGCGCACGAGAATAACGCGAAGCGCCGGCATGCACGCGCAGATGATTCCGACATTGATCTCAATATTGCTCCAGTTTATGACATCGGTTTGGTCGAAGGTGGGGTTCATTGAGACGCCAAAGTGGATGAGAGATCGGAGGCGGAGGGCGGAGACGACAGTGACAAAGGTACCGACACAGAACATCATGGCGACACTGATCTTCTTGCGCCACGACAGTTGGAGGTGGAAGATTTCGTAGAGCGGGAGTACCAGCATCCAGATATCCAGTGCAATGCTGATAATAGCGTTGCTCCAGGCCAAGGCGTTGATATTGATGCATTGCCCCGAGCCTTCCTTGTCCCACGACGTCCAATAATGGGAAATAGGCTGACACTGGAAAATTGCCGCGATGACAAAGGCAGTTCCGCAGAGGACGTTGAAAGCGACCGTCGCCCAGAGGAGACGCCTGATCAGTGGTTTGGGGAAGATCCGCAGGAAGAAGAAGAGCAGCGTCAGCTTCAGCTGCGCAATCTGGAGGAAGTAGAGGACCTCTAGGGCATAGAGCCAGCGGACAAAGTTGGTAATGTGGTCAAAGGGCACAGTCCAGACGTCTCTTCCAAGTCCGTTTGGAACTACACCTCTGTCGATGATTATAACGGAAGGTACGCCGGTGATCAGTGCCGACAGGACTGTCCAGTCGTCCCAGCCGAGTTCGCCAATGGAGAAGACGGCCTTGTATATGATTCGCGAGAGAGCGGCCACAGCGGTCACGACGGAGAGTACCAGGTTCGCAATGCGGGTATTTTCTCCCTTAGAACGTATTGGGGCATGACATGCCGTTGCGGTGAGGTTCTTCGTGACTATTGATGATCAGACCATTAGTCGACATTTCAACGTTACGCCATGAAGGCCACTCACTCAAACTTTGCTTCATCGTACAAACTTGCAATACGCAACCTTGAACGTCGCTTTGTAGCTTCGCATTGGTGCAGATACATGCCGTATCCGTCAGTTTGCAAGGCGACTGTGCCAATGCGGTGGTAAGGCATGGTAGCTGTGAAGCTAATTAGTATGCATCGGTAGTGATGGCTCGATGAGGACGTACCGCGCATTTGGGAAGTTGAGAGATCGCGGAGGACAATCCTGTGTCTTGGCCGAGCCCGAACGATACCCATGCCAGGAGGGGGAGGAGCAGTTGCAGGGGCCTCATCGTTCCTTGCACTCTGACGCAAGGGTCATGAAAAGTCGACGTGTAGGGCACAGCCAGAAGCAAGTCAAAGAATGTTCGTTCTTCGAGGTGAAGTAAGCTCCTGGACAAACTCTTCAGAAACTCGGGAATAATAACAACTATCAGCTCAAGGAGCCTGCCTGTCTGGTCGCTGACACTGTCCAGGGACCTCCTCTCATATGAGACCCATACTGCCATAGAAGAAGCGAGTGGCTGCGTATGCTAGCCATCGGGATGGCGCCGGCATCTGCACATTCGGTATAACATGTGGGCCTGGACATGTTCTAGTGTCGCCATTCGAGGGTCATGCTTCTTCCGTCCCAGAGAGATTTGTTATTGCCGCAGAGATGATCCCCGGAACATGCATTGTACAGTTTGAACTAAAGTCCTTGTCAGCAGCTTCAACCAATCGTCAAGATGAAACATACGCCAAATGAATAAAAATTGGAGTTGCCCCAGACCGTCTCTGCCGGGTGGGTCGCCACTAGTACTGTGCAGGGCCTATGCCACCACATGCAGTAACGGAGATCTTACTCTTCCGGAACAGCGGGATGTTCCTGCATGTGGCATGAGAAGTTACGGCCCACATCTCCACTAAATGAATGTTGCGAGAGGTGAGACGGAGGTGCATATTTGTCAAAAAGATGCCGCGGTCAATGGAAGTTGTAACATGATCCCTAGAAGCTGCCATACACTGATAGCCCTCGGCCATTGACGTTGCTTTCCAATCGCTGTCGATCATTTAAGAATCCGAAGCTGTTGCAAATCAGACTTAACGTTATCCGAATAAGGTGTAGTGATCCGGGTGTGCCCAGGTGGCGAGGAAGACTAAATGAAGAGACGGCTTGGGGCGCCGCGCACAGACCGAGCGTTGATGCGATTTTCTCACTGGTCGACCTCATGCAAGTCACTCTCGGCGAGAATCGACCGATATCGTTAACTTTCAGTGGCTCCCCGGCCGCCATGTGGAAAAGCGCTTGCTTGCGATTTTGAAGATCGGGTTCATTGCGCACGCACGTCGACGTTGATCCTAATTGTGGAGTCGCTTTCCAACTGATAACACTTTACCCTTCTCAATCGCTCGCGAGCATTGCGAAGACGATTAACCAGCCTTCCGCTCTTCGGCACACACGTCATTCGTGAAGGCGACGCGACCCTGTCGCGTGCGCTGACAGGGTGGATGCAGCTAAAAGGGGAGTCAAACTGTCTGGAAACAGTGGGCTTACCGGACTAGGAGACGTTGCCGACCTGCCAACGGGAGAATTATGGTGGGAAGTTCCAGTCATATCGCCTTTCGCTTCTCGCCTCTTCGCACTCTTGTTGGGTATATTGATGACATCTAGGTCGCCGCCGAGGCCTCAATATATCGAGCAACGACACTCAACTACTTGGTGGCTGTTCGAAGAATCATTCAGCTTACATACCATACGTCGAGCCGTGGCAAGCCACGTCCGAAGCCTTTTGTCACGCCCTTAATTAGATACGATGTCTTCCGCTACAGCGACTACGCCAATTGACTGAACACACCCCGCCATACCCTTCGCTTAGAAGGAAATGAATGCGTGAGCTCGTCGGCGTCTTGGAACACGGTCCGAAACGACCCTTGAATGGCCGTTCAGCCCTACAAGGTTAAGCTGATGCAAGATCGAAACATAACCATGCTGCTTCGGAAAGCATCTCTTCGATGGTTCACTGCCCACCTAAGGCTAGTGCTAGCCTTCATAGTCCACCAATATGATGATGCGCTAGTGGCGCGACTTCGGGACTGACTCGTCTCACAAGCACAGGCTTCTCCAGGATCAACAAGCAATAATGCCACAACCGAGACGATCGTGTGCCAAAAAAGAGCGATCCCCTGATCCCCTCCCGTATAGACATGCACTTTGTTCTCAAGCTCACTCGCAGCCATTTGGATTACATAACCACAACCTTCAGCAACTCTTCACGTCTCTCCTAGGTCTTGATTTAAATGAGTCACTAGACGATTGACGATTCAGTACAATGCCTTTTTCCATGTATCACACTGCATTTGTATGTTGGTGATTATTATGCAGAGATGCACTCGACATCATCCCGTCGGAAGGACAGAGAAGGGTTGCGAAAATGCAGGTAAGACGAGCAGACACTGAGCACACATGAATGACCGACTAACTATGTTTCAAGAAGAAAGAAGACGCGATGTCCCGGCGAGAACTAACTTTTTTGGCCTAAATGCAGACGATATTATACAAGAATGGAACAGTGTGGACTTTTAAAAGGAATGATAACGGTGAACAATTTCGCTCAATTTCCAATACCCGTTTCTCACCCATCCCCTAAAGCTCCATCTGCATTTGGAACCAGGGGCGTTGCTCAGCAAGACGGGAGGTCTTTTCAGCAACAGATTGTGTCGGCTTCGACAACCCAACAACGCTTCCGTCATGATCGACGGCCTCAACAACGATATCGACATCTGTACTCAGCTCCTCCGGCAAATCAAACCTGAAAGATGTTTCAAAGCTCTTCCTCTCTGCCGCGCCGACTTGGAACCTCTTCGCTCCATTGGACTGCAAATAAGCCTCCAGAGCTTGGTTCTCGTATCACCATTCCACGACACATGCACCGCCGCTTGGTCCTTTTGGGACGATGCGACAATGGCAATATCTTCACTCGCATAGCCCGTCCAATTGAATAGGAAACCTCGGTAGCTTTGCACGTTCTTGCCGTAAGGTTCAGAGTCGAGATAGGAATGGAACAAGAGTTTCCCGTCGTGATCGAACTCGGTAATCGCGCCCGCCTGTCCCCAGTTCACGAAGACATTGCCACTTGAGAGGACCTGAACATTACCCTGACTGTGAGTGGAGAGACCATCGGGCGCAGGTAAGCAATTGCTCACCAGGAAATTGGCGATCCATCCACCAAGATACCCAACGCTCGACCACACTAGATCACCATTGTCGCGATATATATGTAAGCACCAGGCTGTTCTGGACCCCATGAACCCTCATCGAAGCCGCGATATTGTCCGATGAAAATGAGGCCTGAGTCCACCGAAGAATGAGCAGGGACTGTGATATTGAGGCGTGGTGGAGAGAGATCTGGCCGTGAAAGGAATTGCCAGTCTGCGGACGATAATGCAGGTAGTGTGGCGGCTACCGCAATGGCTAGAATTCTGGATGGCTTCATAGCGGGCAATTTGGTGACGTCGATGCTGGTATTCCATGGCTTTGGTCGAGAGGGCGAATGCGCTTTATCGCTTTTCTATAATTTAGCCGACCATTGCGCGATGGCTGGGTTAGAATCACGTCTTGATAATATTAGTGCTACTATTTAGACATTATATTTTCTCTTTAAAGGGGGAACAGCGGAATCCTCTCCACTACCCAGTAGGTATGATACACTGCCTGGATTTGGTTTGAAGGTGTCCCGATCGAGTTTTTGCCCACAACAGCTATACCGAAATTACTCAGCCAGAAGAATGCCACAGCGTGAGAAAACAGATACATATGCATAAAATGTAACAACAAAGACATAAAACTCCACTAAAGCCGAGTATCATGATGTATGATCTTCGTGATAAGTCCTGGAACGCCGCCCTAAGATGCTAGAGAAGAGGAGAGAATGGTGTCAAGTAATAAGGCGTCTCGTGGGGTATATCCATCGGACATCTAATCCAGATAACTGTTGCTTTCCGTGACAGCCAGCGCTTCCTCTGCTTGGCCGCCACCCATCTCCATGGCCTCGCCAAACATCTCGTGACCGCTGCCTGAACTCTTGAACGGATCTTGCATGGGGCTAGTCGGTGCCGGCCCAGAACTCTCGAATAGCCCTGGGTCAATGGGCGCGATAGAAGAGCCGCCGCCAAAGTTGAGCGGTGCGTTGGTAGCAAAGGTCGGCGAGTTGTTATAGGTAGTCGTTGGCGCTGAATTGAAGTATTCGTTATCTCCAAAGGCGCGACGAGGATCACCGGGGGGTGTATGTGATTGTTCAGGGGCAGGCTGCAAACTCTGAGGTTTGGCGGGGTCTTGACTACGCTTGAACTGGTGTGTTTTGGTCCTCAGATGCTGTGGCAAGTCTTCTGGGTTGGTGATGCCCAGTTGATTCATGAGCTTTTGCTGTTTCGTTGGCCGTGGCTTTCGCGTGGAAAGAGACACCTGAAGGATTGGTGGAGGTGACGGAGCTACTGGAGCCCACTTATGCAGCTCCTGACGGAAGAAGTTGATCTCGCTCGAAAGAAGAATTTCAGCACCCTCGAGTTTGCGTAGGTAGAAGCGCTGTGTGGTGAGCTCGTCTGGGCTGGACATCAACGGGTTGATGTATTGCGCAACATATTCGCGGAACTTGGTGCCGTGATCAATGAGAGATTCCAATGTGTCCTCCTCTTCAGGCTGGAATGGCAATCCGGGGATCTCATCCTGCCAGAGTTGTAGGTCTTCCAGCTTCGGTCGAGTAGCATCGCGGGGGATCTTGACGCGGTAATCACAGATGGGGCAAGTATACTTGTCGTCCTCTTTGACCTTGCCACGCGCGATCTTCAGGCACTTGCCGTGATACCTAGCACTGTTAGCTTGCGTTTCTCTTGTTGAATCGGGATGTGTTACCATTCATGACAAAGCTCACACTCAATCATCATGCCAGCTTCAGGCTTGCGGCAGATGCAGAAGACATCTCGGCTTGATCCTGACCCATCCACCTCTTCTCCCTCTGCTGGACTTTGTTCGCGTGAGGCGGGCTCCACAGGCATCCGGGGCTGGTCGGATAGGTCAAAGCACGACCGATTTCGTTCGTCGACTTGTTTCATGTGCGCATGTAGGATGTGAAGTGGTGCGTTTGCCTTGCCGAATAACTTCTTGCCTCGGCGCATCCAGTCTTCGTGCCGCTTCTGCTCTTTCTCGAGATCGATTGTACCAGCCGGCTTGCTGTTCAACGCGTTCAATGCCTCCATAGCATTTCGCACTTCCATATACTTTGGTCGCTGTGAAAAATCTGGGTTCTTGCTTCGCTCGTATAGCGACATGATCAGCTCTTGCGCGTCTCGCTGCTTTTTCAGAATAGCATCCACAGCAGCACGAGTCTCGGGAGTAACAGGCAGGCTGGCAGCTTGCTTGGACAACGCATCCAACTGCTGATAGTGCACGTTTTCCACCGCCATAAGCTCCTTGGCCTTCGTCTCCCAGAATTCGCCTTGGTCCTTTTTGCCCTGAAGAAACTGGATTTCAGGATGGTTCTCCGGAATGCCCACCTCGACGCCCCGTCCAATGAGCTCGCTGACTTCTTGAAGCGTAGTAGCTGGCTTGAACTTGAACTCGTCGGCTTCCCGGAGCCACTTGAGCTGTTGGACGACCTTATCGAGGGACTCGAGTTCTGGTAGGTCAACATTAAACCCTTTTCCTTCTTCGAGAAGCTCATCCAGTCGAGCAACGCTCTGCTGAGCTGGTCGATCGCGTAACGCACTTCGCACCCTCTCCTGGAATTCGCCAATGCTTTCAGCGCGTTCTCGGAGCGTGCTTATTTCCGGGCTATCGAACCCCAAATCTTTTGATTGCTTGAGAAGCTTCTGAATGCTTTCAACACTCCTGTACTCGCGCTCTTTCTCATCTGCTTCAGCTGCTGCTGACTTGCTACCTCGTCCTCTCCAAGCTCGCTCGTTCTTGCGACGGTTTTGCTGCTTTCTAGTTGTATAGAGGACGGCATCATCGGCGACCTCTTGGCACTTCTCAACGAAATCCTTCAGATCGGGTAATCCAGGCAAGTCCCAATCGATCTTCTCGCCCTCATTGAGAAGCGCGCGCAAGGTTTTGAGTTGAGGCCTTGGGCCTTCAGCTAGAAGAGACTCCATCTTGGATTCCCACGCCTCCGGCATGCCAGCTTTGTCAACAACCTTCTGCACAAGTGTAGTGATAGCTTCGTCGGTCGTCCGATACACAAGAATGTGTTGGCCTCGGGATCCCGAATACCGATCCGCCTCCAAACTCTCTGGGCAACATTCGTACCATCCGGCATGTTGCAGACACAAGACTTTCTTGGTGTTCCGGCAGTAGAAGCGGGATAGATAGCCATAGGACTTACAAAAGGTACAGATGAGTTCGTCCTCGTGGATATCAGTATCGTCGATGATAAAGTCGATCTCGCATGATTGGGTATCGCTGTTCCCATCGACCTTGCAGACATGTTCTTTAGCGGCCTTGTGCTTTTCCAGAAATTCAGCGCGTATGCGAGACTCCCTATCGCGCATGCGTTCCAGCGCGGGACCAAGCCACTTCGCTGTCTTGATTGTTGTGTCCTTGCGCGAGGCGGCCGCCATAAGTAGCTCATCATGGGAAAAGCATGGCTGTCGTCGATAGTCTTGAAGACGTTGAACCCCGTGCTCGCCGAATGGTTCCCAATCGCTTGGTGCGAAGTTTACTGCTTCATTAAAGTTGAATCCATGATTGAAGCCAGCGTGGTAAGCTTGAGGAAAAGTGATGACGAACTCTCCAGCACGCTGATCAAGGGCAAAAACCCTAACCCCGGCCTTTTTGAGTTGCTCAGGTGTCAACAGTGTGACAAGTTGGAACAAAAGGTCCGGCTGGCTCTCGAACAACTCCGGTACTGCCTCGCGCATGGCTTGCTCGAACTTCTCCACATCTTCAGCTGGTATGCCATACCATGTCTTTGTTGCGCCGAAGTGCTGGTAGTTTGCAGAATATGTATAGTGATCTTCGGCGTGCCAACAGAAGGTCGAGAACACCATGCCAACATATAACCATGGCACTGTCATTCCTGAGATGTCAGACTTGATGTGGCGGAAGAGGGAGTCTGGGGCATATGGCAGAATGTTGAGATTCCATGGATCCGTAGCATATGGGTCTCGTGGATTTTTCTCGATGGTAGGGAAGCCGCTGCCATGGGTTGTAGAATGAACATCTGCTCCGTACTCTACTTCCACGGTCTCTGTGAGGTTTCCAACTGATTGCCAGAACTCGCGTTCGACGTCGTCTTCTGTCACCGGTCTCGGTGCGTTGGTAACCGGATCAAACGGCATTTTGTTCGCGAAGTGACTCTGCTTGAAGTTGTGCGCCCTTTCCTGAAACTGCTTCAGTGAATAGACACCGCCTTCCTCGAATCCAAATTCGCCGGTGCCAACGAGACATCGCGGGCAATGCCAATCGTATGCGGGGATGCCTTTGATTGGCGGATCAAGACAGTATCCGTGGTAGCCAGAATCGCAGCTGTCGCAGAGCAAGATATTCGACGGGTCGTTGTCAGTGCCACATGTCTCGCATCGCTATTCTAGTCAGTATATGCATTACAGGGTTGAGAAAGCAAATACATACATCGCCGGGGCGCTCGTCGGCTCCACGAACACGCGGGAAACTTCGACCTGGTGTCGACTGGCGAGGCTGGGTCATGTGCGAGCCGGCTACGGTGGGCGCCGCATCTGCAAGTTGTCTCGTTAGCTACTAGGTCCACCCAATAGGAGATGCAGCGCGCATGGAGCCCGCGCATGGATCAGGCAGGGGTGTAAAAACTGCATCCTTGCTCTGACAGCAGGTGGAACGAGGCTGGCGGCATATTTCTGCATGCGCAAGTGTGCTTACCTTTCTTTAACCGCTTACTACGCCGGCCATTTGCCTCATCCGCATCGCCATTGATGCTGCTCTCCGCGTCTTGGGACATAGTTCGCTTCAGCTGATTGAAAGGCTGCCCATTCGATAAGGGAGCCAAGCCGACTGCGACCGGGCGCAAATCTGGGGTGTTGTGGGCCGAGAGCATGGGACTGCCGCCATTCCGCAAGGGTGTAGAAGTGCGCGAATCCACATTCTCTCGAGGTATGCTGTTTGGAACATTGACTGCAGCGAAAGAACCTGGTGTTGAAGGTGGCGCTGGAGGCGCTTGCAGTGGGTGCGCATTGACTGCCGTGAATCCTCCAGAGTTGACCGGTGTGAAGCCTGATGGCACTGTAGGTCGGGAAAGCTCCGCAGGAGGTGGGGGAGGAGGAGGAGGAGGAGGAGGAGGAGGGACAGTGTCGCCATGCAATGTCGCATTCAAAGCTACTGAAGCCCTCATAGCTGGAGAGTCAGTGGCGTTTGCGATCGGCGTGCCCTGTAGCGATTTCTTCATAGGCGATGGGGCAGGCGACGGCGTGAAGGGTCCACCATGCTCGAACTCTAGCATTTGTTGCACACCTGGCTTCACGACGCGTAGATACTCTTCGTAAGGGTGAAGCCATTTCTGGTAAGAGTTCTTGAGCGATGTAGACAGCGAAGACATTATCTTGCCACTGTAGCCGAGGTCGCGCCCAATCTCAGCCCACTTCTTCTGCTTGCAGACGCGCTCGAAGCCGCCCCTCGTCTCAACGGCCTTTTTGAGCTTATAGAGATCCAGCGGTCGCTTATCGACGCTGGGGAAGCGGGTGAGACTGTGGCCATGTTGCTTGTGGAATTTGGCAAGCTGGTCTAGATAATTCAGGTTGGCACGTGTGCCTATGAAAAGTCAGTCAAGGCAACAGCAGCGGGAGTTGCGCGTAGTACATACCACCTTCGACAGAATTCAGCTCCTGTCGTCGTGTGCGAAAGTGGAAGCGCTACTCAATGTCAGCTGGGTCCCAAATAATACCATAGCTCTCGACGGATGATATCAAATTTCGCTGTAGGCGCAGGGATGGTCTCTATAGACACTCACCTCGGTATCGATAGCGAAGGGTGGGTTCCAGGTATCAGGTGGGACGATCTTGACAATGCCGTACTTCTGCGCCTCCTCCCGGATGCTCTGGATGTATTGAACCGGGTCTTTAAACTGCTCCGTTGTCGGTCGATATGTTGGCGCTTCCTGCAGACCAAACATGCGATTCGGCTTTGGTGGCTGGTTGTTTGGTGCGCCATGCCCTCTGCGCTCGACGGTCGCGAGATCCAAGGGCTGTGCCTTGCGCGCGCTCAGAGGTATCATGCCCACCCCATTCGGCTGCGCGCCATTCATGGCAGACATCGCAACGCCGCCCATTCTTGATTTGGGTGCTCCAAAGCCTCCGTCGAGCAGTCCATTGTCCGCAGCGACCCGAAAGGTAGTCATGGTGGCGCCTGTCGGGGTCCCGCCTGGGGGTATAAAGTCGACCATGGCACCTCTGCTGCTGCACCCAGCGCTGCCGCCTATGTGGCCCTGACCGCAGCTTTATAACGAGATTCAGGACAGTTCGGTGTGTCAGACGATCGTGGTAGGGTGTGAATTGGTTGGTTGTGGGCGCTATCGAGGGGATATATCTGTGGCATGGGGCCTTTGTAGCGGGCAGGCGACCGCTTGGGGCTTGGTGGATACCGTTGCAATTCAAACACTCGTGGAAAGAGTTGCCGGCCTATGATTTAGTGTGTGCCTAATATCAACCGTGGTTGTCGCGGCAGCGCATCTGTAGTACTGGTAGAGCGTGGAGGTGTGAAAGGGAATGGGGAAGCCGGGAGTGGAACGAGAGGTTCAGTGCCTCGCTAGCGGCGGGAAGCCCATCCATCGCACTGTACCGCCGGAGACTGAGGCGCATACCACTTCTAACACGCCATTTTTTTTTCTGAACCACTTGATTCGCATGCACCAAAGGGTTTCACAGATGATGATGAAACAAGTAAACTATATTTTGCATACTTTGATCCAAGTGCACTATCCAAGTCTGGCACTATCAGAATAGCTATTCGAGTGTCGTCGTGGGTAGTGCTGAAACATACATCATGCCGATCCGGCAACTGCAGACGACTACAGACCTCACCTCATTCCTTTGTCTTGATGCTCGCTTCCGTCGTCGCGCGCAGGATGCTCAACAGTCGCTGCATACTCACATTGAATACCGTTGCGCTTGGACATCCTCATACTGATTTATGCTCGCTCGACAAAGTTTCCTGAAGCAATGCAAGCTAGTCAAACCTCGCCACACTGCGGTTAGCATGTACCAAAGTTCCGTGGTCTCGAACAGCAGGCAGGCTGCGTTGTCACATCTTGCTCTCAGCTCGAACGCCCACCGCGTATTTCCTGTACTTCAATATCAAGCGTGCCCTGCTAATACCCCGGCGTGCAGCGACCTGAGGTCGGCTGCAAGGGTGCTGAATCGAGCGCCTCAAGCCAGACCAATCACAGCTTACTCCACCTTTGAGCCCCCCGTCAGCCCTAACTGACGTTTTTGGCTACCATCAACAACATCATCGACTTCGACGCGATGATGGTCGAAACCTTCAAGATTGAGAGCAGACCCATTCCCGCTTTCTACTGCTGCTATCTGTTGCGGTCCAAGAATCGCAAATCCTACTACATCGGCAGCACGCCTAACCCAGCCCGCCGCCTTGGCCAACACAATGGCTCGAGCAAGGGCGGCGCAAAACGGACGTCGATGCAGGGGAAGCGGCCGTGGGAGATGACGTGCATCGTGACAGGCTTTCCGTCCAAGTTTGCAGCGCTGCAGTTTGAGTGGGCGTGGCAAAACACGCACGCGACACGGCATATTGAAAGAGATGTTCGAGATGCAAGAGTGGAGGAGCTGCAGAAGGGCAAGAAGGCGGCGTCCCCGAGGAGAAAAAGACGACCGCCCATGAGCCTAGAAGCGAGGTTAAAGAATTTGCACCACTTGTTAGGTGTTGGGAGCTTCAGTAGATGGCCGCTGCATCTGAGGTTCTTTGCGACAGATGTGTTTACGCAGTGGGAGAGACACACGGCAAAGATGCCCACGAAGCTACGAAAGAGCATCACGATACAACTTACGCCTGCTGAGCTGCCAAAGCTTGCGGAGGACGTGAGAGCTGAGATGCAGACACACTTCATTCCCGACGTCATACGTGCAATATCGGTTGCCTACGAGGACTGCAAACCGTACGTTGAGAAGTCGAAGAGCGTGCTTGAACAAGGGGGAAGACAAGTCTGTGGCGTCTGTAAGAAGGACGCCGGTACAGCCAACTCACTCATTCTTATCTGCCCTATCGAGTCTTGCCAGACTGTATCTCACATGGCTTGTCTCTCGAAGAGGTTCCTTGCAGAAGAAGGCAATCACGACGCTCTGGTGCCGATTGAAGGAACGTGTCCTAGCTGCCGCAGCTCGATCCGATGGTCCACAATGATGAAGGAGTTAAGTCTACGAACGCACGGCGAGGAAGAACTCAAAGCTATGTTCAAACCAAAGCGGAGAAAGAAAGCGGACAACACTACTGAGTCTGACACGGGGGATGTGCAGGACCTAGATGAGCAGGACGAAGACTTGGACGAGACATGGATGGAAGAGTTGAACGACGACGAAGAAAAACTCCCGAGCTGAAATTCAGATGATAGCATCTACCATTCTCCCACGACCCTCAGCGGCGAGTTTTCTCTATCAACGCGCTCGATGCTCCGATCAACCTCCTCACTGATCTTCCTCTGCACCTCCTCCAAGCTCCTCCCCGCATCGATCCTCACGAAATCCTCGCCCTCCTTCCTTTGCATCAGCGTCTCAAATAGCTCCCGCACGCGATCTTGCATCTCCTTCTTCTCATACTTCTCCTCTCCATAGCCGCCTCTTTTCGCCGCGTCTTCAGCTGAGATGTCGAGGAAGATGCACACATCCGGGCGCGGGAGACCCACGTCAGGTCGTCGGCACCACTCGAGGCTAAGACTAGGATTCTGCTTGGCAGCAGAGTAGACACAGCCGCTGTAGTAGTAGCGGTCTATTATGACTGTGGTGCCAGCGGCGAGGTCGGCTTGGATCGATGATCTGAGGTCGGTCAGTCATTGGCTAAACTTTACATAGCCACAAAGTCGTAGTTTACATGTGCTGTGCATAAAATTCAGGGCCGAAAGTATCAATACACTTACGCTGCTTCCCACCTATTCGCCGAGAACAAAAGATGAATAACGTGATCCTCCTGCTCGCTCTGACCACTCAGATAACTATTAATCATCTGCCCAATCGGCGTCGTCCTTTCTGCCCATTCATATTAGCACATGCCATTCACATAACACAGTCATACGAAGCCATGCTGGCTTCGTTGCAACGTACCAGGAAACCGCATGTGCCGCACCTTCACCCCATCTTTCTGCAGCGCGTCCGCAAGCAGCTGGCATTGCGTCGACTTGCCTGCGCGGTCTAGGCCTTCAAACACGATCAATTTGCCGCGAGTCATGATTGATTAATGTGAGCTGTGGTATATCGCTGTGCAGTGTGTTGATGGTACGGGTGGGTTGACATCAAATAGGTGGACAGGGGTGTGTCGGGAAGAAGCGAGAATTGGTTCTGCGCTAACGTTCAGCGACTTAAAGGTACATCATTGAAAGTACTTCGATACCTAGTGCTGGATCTTTGACAAGCTTATCAATGTGACCGCCTTGCTAAATTCGGTCTTTTCGTAGGCAGCTACGCTGAATATAGTGTCTTCATTATGGTGTGCTGCCTAGCGCACGGCTTATGCAGTCCCCACCCATATTGTCGGCTATGTAAAAGTCTCCCGTGCCTTATTAAGGGGCAACGCATAACGTCCACTCACGTTCAATTCCTTCAGTCGCTCAAACTCACCTATTTTTCAGACCCTCTTGACATATAATATTTTATACTAGTGACGACGTCAATATGACACAATCACCTCCACACAGTCTCCTCACATTATCAACAGAGCTGAGATTAGAAGTATATCAGCACCTCATCATCTCCTGCGAAGATCCGACCTCTAATCACTGCTTAAAGCCAATGGTCAAAAACCAGTTATGAAGACAAACACGTACAACACGCACCTCTCCGCCTGGAACTGCCGCACCAAGACCTCATCACCAAGATCCAAGCTCTCTCCAAACTCACCATCATCTTACCGACCTCCCATCATGGACCACCACCCGCTCCAATCTCTGGGAAGACGTGACATTCCTGAAGCTAGTATGGAGCCTCTTGCCGCTTCTGCATCTCCCGTGGTCTCTACTAACAATCAAACTCTGCACCAACGACGGAACCGCACCCTATCTTGACTTCGACCATGTGCTCAAAAAGTCCACGGGGTTCTTCCTCGCTCTAGCGCGCTTGCGAGAGGATATCACGTTCGGTCTGACACGGACCGACCGTCTTGTGCTGGACTATGGCAAGGAAGTAGACGAGGTAGAAGACGATGACGAAACACATTTCCGCGGATTGTTTCTGGATTTTGAGTACAGCTGGAGGAATACGGGTCCGGACATTATGCCAGCCCCGGCGAGAGGGTGGATCTATAGAGAGAAAGAGCCGGGAGCAGCGGTTGATGGCGTGCGGGTCTGGAAGCTTGCGTTTGATTACTCGCCTGAGCTGGCAGAAGTTGAGGGGGCGTTGTGGAGTATTGTCAAGGAAGGGAGGATTTGGAGGGGGAAGAGATTGTTTGGGAAGGAGTATTGGGAGCATGAGTACGGATGGTCGGATAAGGATTGGAAGAATAGTGATGAGGAGGAGGAGGAGGAGGAGGAGGGGACTGACGAGGAAGTCGAGGGTGAGGATGAAGCTTAGAGTGGGTAGTAATATACTGGCTTGATTGTACAGATGGTTTTGAACGCGATAGGAGGTAATGAAGGCTCAGTCGCGTGCGTCAGCGCGCGATTGCTCTGCTTCACCGCGCTCATGTATACTGTCCTCCACGCTACCAATTACACTCTTGCTTCCAGAATTTTCCCCTGTATCGCTGGATCCTTGCGATGGTTGCCCTGACGTTTCCGAAGCGTTGCCTTGCCCGGATGTCAACTACATTTCTGTTAGCATTACAAACCCCGATCGTGCCGCTACCAAGTCTAGAGATTGACTTATCGCCAGCCTTGAAGGGATCGCTTGCATCGTCTTTTTCCTCGCCAAAGGTGGTGCCAGGGTTGACTGGATTTTCAGGCTGGGTGCCTGCAGATTCTTGGCCGGTGAGGGATGACATGTTCAAAGTTGAGGAACTAAATGTGAGATAGTTCAGTGGTTTAGGAGAATGTGAAATTCAGGCGCTGAGGATTTGTGTTGTATATGTGTACGGAGGCATTGATAAGGCGTGGCAGGTGCGACGTCATAGTGACCAAAAAGGAAAGCGGTCCCTTGTGGTTGGACATTACTTTTTCTCGTATGATTGGAGCAAACTTGGGTAAGGCTAGATTGTATCGTGTTTGAAGATAATTTCACGAGAAAAGTCGGATACGAAGAACGCACTCAAGATAATTGCAAAGTAGGTCTCCTCATTCAGACGACTAGGCTGGCATGAAGTCTCGTTACTCCAGCAGTTCATTCTAGACAGAAAACCCTTCTGGGCCGATATCTCTAATTCTACATCTCGCTATAGTTTGCTCTTGCCGATACCCCAGATCTCCGCACCAGGATTATTCGACTTCTTATCCACCGTAGCGCCGGCAGCTACTGGTTCTTGACCTTCCTCGATAAACAGGGTTTGCGACTGCTTCATGGTTTCGACTGCTTCGCGCTCGATACGTGCTAGGAGCTCTTCGTTGGTAGGAATATCGTGGATAAGTCCAATGACTTGACCGGCAGTCCAGACCTGGGTTACTGTCAGATCATTGTATAATCGCTGTGGACATAGAGAGACTTACACCAAAATCCTTGTCACCGTTCAAGAAGACCTGTCGGCCCCGCTTGCCGCTAACATACTCGGCAACCTCCTCAAACTTGCCCGTTGAACTGGTCTTCTCAATATCTACGGCCTGAAGTGCAACCTTGTTCGCAAAGAGTCGCGAGGTATTCTTCCACCTTCTCAGAACAAGAGTTGTGTCCGTCTCTTGTGCGTCAACGATAGCCTGCTTGATGTTGTGGTGGATAGGCGCCTCTGCTGTGCACATAAAGCGTGTGCCCATGTTGATACCGCAAGCACCAAGAGCTAGCGCGGCTGCTAGGCCCTGACCATCCGCGAAACCTCCGGAAGCAATGAACGGTACACCGAGCGTCTGTCGAGCCTTGCTAAGCAGAATGAAGTTGGTGATATCGGTCTCGCCAACGTGGCCAGCGCATTCGAAGCCATCAATCGAGAGGAAGTCGACGCCGAGCTTCACAGCGGACTGTGCGTGTCGGATTGTGGTGCACTTGTGTAGAATGATAGTGCCAGCTGCCTTCAACTGCTTGATAACAGGTCCAGGGCTGTTACCAGCTGTCTCCACTATGTTTATCTTCTCCTCGATGATGACCCTCGCGTATGCGGCGTAATCCGGGGGGATCATGGCGGGGAGGAGGGTTAGGTTGACGCCGAAAGGCTTCTTGGTCATCGTGCGGCAGCGGCGGATTTCTTTGCGGAGGTCTTCTGGCGACGGTTGTGTGAGCGCAGTCAACTGCGTTATGTGAGAAGCTACTCTAACATGAGGAACAGAAGCCATACTATTCCTAGACCTCCTGCGTTGCTAACAGCAGATGCGAGCTCCGCATAGCCGACCCATTGCATACCACCCTGAACGACGGGCACTGTTTGGAACTGTCAGTATGAAGCTCTTGGATGCCATCAATGAAGCTCACCTCTGATGCCGAGTGCCCTTGTGAGCTCGGTATTGAACGGCATGCTTGAAGGATGAGCAAAGAGCGACGTAGTAGCTCAAGCGTGTGTATGGGAGCAGGTCTTAGGGATCGTAAAGAATATTTGAGTCCCCGAGCAGCCCGTTACGCACGTTGCGGTTACGTTGCGGCGGTCGAGGAACGTAAGCGTGTGGGGAAGCCGTGTACCGAGGCAAGTCAGGGACGCGACACCTAACGCGGATCGAGGACCGTCAGATGAGCAGTCTGCCACCGACTCGTTCGCCGGCATGATTCGGTGCTGCTGAATCGCTTGTGATTGTGTGATTTGACCGACTCGCCTCTCTCGGCGTAGAGATGACCTTGGATGGGAGTCGTCGGTCCAGGACGGCAATAGCCATGCAGCCGAACGTGGAAGATTACTCAACTGTCACAAGCTAGGCCTGTCTGCTCTTGATCACGAAATTCGTTACCAAAACATCATCACGCACTTCGAATCTGTGGCATTAGTCTGTTACTATCCGTGCGTTCCTCTGCGTTTATCAAGATCCGAGTATCACACTTAAAAAGACAATAGCGCTCTTTTTCGCATGACCGCTTCCTTGTCCGGGAGCTAGTAGCTGGGATTCCGCGCCAGTACTGGCTCAGTCTCAGCACTGTGCAATGCATCTTTCTCCTTTTACAGCGCGCATACTGGTCTGCCTATGAGTACAGTACGTACAACTCACAGTGCGCGATGCGGTCACGCTAGGTCCGTCCATCTCTGCCCCTTCCTAATGAGGCAGGTGACACTAACGCGGCATACATCCGCCATCCAGCTAACTCATCCCGTGCGGAGAGGACTTGAGAACAATACCCCATGCTCCTCATCCCATCTTTTTCGATTGTAAAACTCCAGCAACTATGTTCGGCTCCATTTCCTTCCTCACCTTGGCTCATGTTATATACGCTGAATGCACGGCAAAGTCTTTTGACTATGTCATTATCGGCGGCGGACCAGCAGGTCTCGCCGTCGCAAATCGCCTGTCCGCTAACCCAGACGTCACTGTCGCTGTCATCGAAGCAGGAGACTCAGCTTACAGCAATCCAAATGTGACAACTCTGCCTAGGTCAATTGCAGAGTACGGTCTTGGGATCGGTACTTCAGTGGATTGGGGCTACGTAAGCGCACCACAAAGGTACATGTTCAATCGTACATTGGCATATTCTTCTGGCAAGGCTTTGGGTGGTTCGACAACAATCAACGGAATGACATATCTAAGGGCAGAGAAAGCGCAAATTGACGCTTGGGAAAAGTTAGGTAACCAAGGCTGGAACTGGAACAGCGTATGGCACTACTATCTGGCGCAAGAGGGATTTCAGACGCCAATTGAAGAGGAACGAAAGAATGGTGCGGCCTACGAGGTCGATGCACATGGGTTTGATGGGGGTCTTAGCACAGGGTTTACTCCATACTTGGTAGGCCAAGGATTTTCCAGCATACTCAAAGAGACTTCAGGAGCGCTTGGCTACCCTTATAATCCCGATGCGAACGACGGCAGCATGCGCGGCTCTACAACTTGGCCTATGACACTCGATGCTTCTAGACTCGTGCGCGAAGATGCAGCTAGAGCGTTTTACTACCCTGTTGCTCAGTCGCGATTGAACCTCCACGTTTTTCTCAACACAACAGCAACAAAGATAGTTTGGGACGAGAATGAATATTCGGCATCTGAAGTAGTTGCAACTGGTGTTGAAGTAGCAACGGACAACACGACCAAAACCATCCATGCAACTAGAGAAATAATCATCTCCGCAGGCTCAATTAGATCTCCTGCACTCCTTGAACAATCCGGCGTAGGGAACCCAGCAGTACTTGAGCCTCTCGGTATCAGGACCGTTATCCAGCACCCTACTGTAGGATCGAACCTACAAGATCAGCCAAATATAGGTATCATCTACAACTCATCGACCAATTGGACCGGCTATCCTACTTTCGCCAGCTTTCTGACAGCCCTTGACCTTTTCGGCGATGATCTCCCTGCTATTGCGGAAGAGATTCGAGCCAATATTAGCGACTACGCACGCGCTATAGTCGCAGATTACGCGCCACATACCACGACCGTTGAGATACAAGAGCTCCTACTCAAGCATCAAGTTGACCTCATTTTCGACTCTAAAAGTACTGTCCCATTGGCAGAGTTGCTCTGGGCTCCAATAGGCAACGCCATCGCCGCGCAGTTTTGGAATTTGCTACCGCTTTCTCGAGGCTCAATACACGTCACCGCTTCTGATGCCCTCATCCCACCATCAGTCGACCCCAGACTTTTCCAGTTGCCAATCGACGATTTTGTTCTAGCTGCGATTGGGGTTCGCGTACGCGAATTCTTTGCTACAGCTCCCCTCTCAGAGCATGTCTCCTCTGAGGTATCGCCTGGGTTTGAACTAGTACCACAGAATGCAAGCTGGCGCAATCCCGCATGGCAGACGTGGAGCAAGCAAACATCTGGAAGCAATTCGCATCCCGTAAGCACTTGTGCAATGCTGAGCAAGGAGTTAGGAGGTGTCGTGAATAAGGAGGGCAAGGTCTATGGTACGAAGAACGTGAGGGTGGTAGATGCGAGCACGTTTCCTACACAGATCAGCGGGCATCTTTCTGCAAGTGTCTACGCGCTGGCTGGGAAATTTGCTGATATGATCTTGAAGAAATCCGAAAATTAAAGGGTTAGGCCATCTCCGAACGTAGTGCAAGAGCATAAAAGCCCATTTTCTAATTGCTGGGGTGCAAAATATACTGAATGAACCAAGGCTTACTAGCTGGAAGATTATAAGCGAGAAAAGTGTACACGTACCAAACCCCACTTCCACACTAGCCAGTTGCAGCACTTTCATATACACAACCAAATCGCTGCATACTGCTCGCACTAATTTTTCAATGTCCATCTCGCAGGCTATTCGCGGTGGTCACAGTGATTCTATGAATTTCCACGATGCCATCACTCATGACCATACCGCGTGAGCTGCGCAACCAAATTTGCATATACGTTCTCCTCGGCCAGACCAACAAGAGCCCAGCGCTCAATCAAAGTTTCGAGGAGCTGGTAAACAATCGAATCATTTACGATAAGCCAGAACCCGCGGCTTGGGAACAACCTTACCCTTAGTAGTCCAGAGGATGTCATCTCAAATGTTACGAGCCTACTGCTGATCAATCACCAACTACGCGCCGAGACAACGAGAACCTCAAGCTCCTCTCCAATGATATCACGTATTGCCTCGACGTCATCGTGCTAGACGAAATTCTGCTTCTGCCAACATGGGTCCAGGTACCCTTCCTTACAACCAGCCTCAAGGCGGTCAATGCGAGATTCCGCATCTCGGGTAGCTATGATAAGAAGCAGGGATTGTCCTTGAAGCAGGACAAAGACAATTATCAACCCCCAGGTCCTTACGTCCGCTTTGGACGCTACAACGGATTTGAACGCTGTGACGGTGGACCCGAAATGGGGTGGCGGATCTACAGCCTCCTTGAGCGCTTCATTCGCGTTGGGCCAACCGGAAATCGTACTGAAGAAGACGAGCATCGTCACATCACGGTCCGAACGCTCAATATCAACGTCGAAACACCCCCCGATATCGAGGTATCACGCTTCACCTCTCCTCAAACCAGACACCACGACATCGGCAACAACGGTGAAGACGTGCTAGACCCAGATTACTTGACCGGTCTCATCACCGACGTTATACGTTGCTTTCTTCATGGGTCAGCCCCTGATCTTTTTTCATATGGCCAGATATTATACGAACACGTAGACGAGATCATAATATACAAGGATAGAAAGGAACGCGTGAGATTCGATGTGGCGGAAATGCTGCGTGGTGTCGCATTTGTAGAGGCTTTCCGAGAAAGCGATATTGTGCCACAGTAGTTGAGCGAGTATAAGGAATGGGTATGGTGGCTGAGAAAAGAGAGGGGGTTGAAGGTGCCTGCGGATTGGAACGCGGAATGAAACGTGGTCTTGTGGGCTGTATGGAGTGTATTCACTGTAGCATTGATTCAGCAGCAAGCATAGACTCGTCCACATGCTAGAGTAAATCACCTTGTAAGGCATGGTACATCTCTTGTGTACGTTGAATCGGTATCTTAATAACTGAGTTGTTTCTACTTGAAATTTGAAGATATATATATAAAAGTGTATAATATACTACGAAGTCACTCTCCCCCAGCAAATATTTGAACGTGGACGCTACATTTACTGACCAGCAAGTTTAGACACAGGCGGCGTACCCGGATAAAAGCTCGCGGGCATAGTCGGAATCGGAATACTGCTCACGGTCCCAAACGCCGTTGCAAGATCATCCTTCATAGTCGCTGCTGAATATCCCGACGGAGCTGCAGTCTGCGTAGACGTGACCGCCGCATAACTCGCTCCCGTTCCCTTCTTCAAACAGGCACCAGAGCCGTAACCAGAGCGGCACGAGTTAATTTGCTTACTGCCAGTCTCAGTCCACATAGCAAGGTCGGTGATAGTAATATCAGTGCAAGGCGCGCTGTCTGCGCAAGCGACCTTGACGGGGCCGCGCTGTGCGCCATTGGCGAGTGTACCCTTCCAGTTCTTGAACGTCATGTTGGAGAGCTGAACGCCGTTTCCGTCGACTGCCTTCATAGACGCCCAGTATTGGTCGATGTCGAGTGAGTATGCATTGCCGTGGCCGATGAAGTTTTCAAACACGACGTCTTCGACGTAGCCGCTGCCGCCGTTGGACTTGATCATCATCATTTGGTTCGATTTCCAGGTATAGATGTTTTTGTAGACGACAGAGGAGATGGCTGTGTTGGCTCCTAGTGAGCCGATGGCGCACCCGCCACTCCAGTTGCAGTAGATGTTCTCGACGAGGATGTTTTGAGAGGGCGACTTGACTGTGACGCATTCGTCTTTGTTGGTTACCATGATCTTGTGATGTGGTTAGCTTTATTGATGGAATAGAGACAAGAAGAGCACTTACATCGTGGACCCAGATGTTCGTGCCCCAAACATCAACACCGTCGAGACCGCCCCAGTCACCTCCGCGGATAGCCATGTTGTAAGCCTCGCCATTGGTGGATGTTGATATGACAAAGTGGAACATCGGAGCATCAACAAGGATGATATCATGAACTGAGAAGTTCGTAGTCTTCTCAATGCGGAGAAGACGAGCGCCGTCGCGCTTGCCATTCTTATGGTCCTCGTAGCCATTACCTAGCGACACATTAGATTATATGATCCGACTACCTTTAGCTGTTGAACAACATACCCTGAATAGCGCCCTTGCCCGTGCTGCTGAACAACTCAAAGTCGTTCGCGTTCCTCACAAACAACATATTCCCACTCCCAGTACCAGTACGATAAATCGTCCCATCAAGCTGAAGCGCCCACGCCTTGCCACCCTCAAACGTAACCCACGTCTTGATCGCAAAGTTACCCGCTGGCACAACGACAGTACCACCCGTCTTACAAGCTGCAAATGCGGCTAGCAGAGGCGGGCCGATGTCAGTCGACTTATCCGCCTTGGCACCATAGTTGAGAACGTTGCACGTCTTTTTGGCAGTCTTGGTGGTGTGCGTGGTCAATGGTCCGACTTTGCCTGATAGCTGGCCGAGTGCAGGCAGGACGGAAGCAGCTGCGAGAAGGAATGAAGTGAAATGCATTTTGAAAGTAAAACCTGCGCAGCAGGCAACGAGTGACAAAAAGAATGAGAATCGACGATGAAAAGAGTGACTTCGGAATGAAAGAGAGATAGCGAAAAAAAGGTAGAAGTTTGAGGGATGATGATCTCAAGAGATATACAGATGCTCGAACGCGCAATTACCACCCGAGATCCTGGTGAAGATCTACTCACTCCCATTTCCTAGCATTCTAAGGCGGCCCCACAGGGTAGACTTACAGTCTCACAGCGTTTGCTTGATTGTGAAACGGGTTGGTTTATTATTGCTCTTTTGAATGGTTTGCAAATCTGGTGCAGGCCTTGAAATGCTGTAGAGCCTCATCGCAGAAGTGGCCGCAAAACATATACATCTTCCTAAACCCCAGTGAGATCACCACCCAGCCGTACCTATCATCATATCATGTACCGGGCCTAGTGCCAAATGCCCGCGATCTCAAAAATACCTCCGCCAAAGCTTAGCATAGCGATGTTTCATCCCTCCGGTCTGGAACGATGAACATATAAACGCTAAGCCATTTCCAGCTAGCTGTCATAAGTTGTGGAGTGAGATAACTGAGCGAGGAGATGAGGTGCTGCGCGGATGCTGTCGATAATGCCGGGTGGCGCAGGCTAGCATTAGATTCGTGGAAAACATGTTTCACGATCTTGATGAAAGGGGCGAAGGTTCTTCCGACGATCAACCATGGCGCGCACAGCCCTGTGGAACTTCAAAGTTCGGTACGTAATACAGATAGCATGCGCGACGTGATGGCAATGTTAACAAAATGTGATGAATGGGTTTAGTTTGATTCAAGTGAACTATTTAACTGATAAATTCGACTTTACATCGGCAACCATAACGGCCATTGCTTCAGTACATAAAAAGAAAGGATGATGTAAGTGAGCATTGAAGCTCTTCTCTTTGGGTGCCCCCAAACACAGAAGCACACAGATCCTTTCAAGGCACCGAGAACCCCATGAACGCCAGCCAATCTGTCCCTTCGGAATAAATATTCGAAGGGCATAGTTTTCCCCGACTCCATAATAACCAATCCCTCCGTCTCCCATAGCCACTCCCATCTCAATCCACCGTTTTCATCTCTTCTCTTGTCTACAGATACCCCATCCAAAGCGGATCCGTCATACTCAACTTCCCTGGATGCACCGCTACAGCCACAAGGTCAACCATCGTCTGATTCGCCGGCAAATTCGCGCCCGTAGGCAGACTCCCAATTGCACTCGCCCTCTTGACCACCAATTCACTGTTACTTTGCACGGACTCCCTCAGCACCTCCGGCGTGAGCTGGTTAGTCTTGTGTTGGGAAGTGAACCAGTGGTTCATTTCATCGCGCATAAAAATAGAGAGCTGCATCTCGAGTTCGCCTTCAGGCTCGATCAAGCACCGGGCAACTGTCATGACGGCAGGCGCGAATATGCCCTCGAGATTCAAAGGTCCCATGATAGTTTGTAAGTTGGGCGTTAGGCGGAATGGCACAGGCTCCGAGTTGTGCAGGATGGGTTTGCCAACTGCCATTGACGGGATGAGCTCGGAGCCCCAGACTCTTCCGGTGCTACGCGAGACACTAATCTTTTGCGGGAAACGCGTGTTCATGTGCATGACATATGTCATGAATGTCAGTGCCGCAAGCTGGTACGAGAAGGTGCGGCGGAATAGCCAGAAGTCCGCGAAATCGGGGAATGTGGCGCGGAAGTAGTCCTGCACCACGGTAGGTGGCACGTACTTCTCCTGGACAGCGGCGAAGGTTTCGAGGCGAATGGAATTTGCGTGTTCGATGTTCTTCTGTTCCTTGGCGTTAGCTGGCGGTGGGCTTGATCCAACGGGATCTGATGTACTTACTGGTTGCAGCGCCCTCAGCTTCTCGATGCTAAAGAGGACTGGCTCATCCTTGTTGATTCCGTTCTTCCTGCAGTAATCTTCGTAGATGCCCTGCATGTTGATGTAGGACGCATCATCCTGGACCATGCGCACACTCGGCGTGATCGGAACCATAAGCGGGAGATGGAACTGGAGATTCCTCCTCCGACTCTCTTTGCGCTTCGCCAAGATGCCGTTAAAGATGCGGAATAGCTGCAGAATGCGTTCTTCTCGCCTTGAGCTTCTAGCGGCAGGGAACTGAATGGCGAAGGGATGTATACTTCCGTCATGGCCACGGATCTTGAGGCGTCGATGACAAATGCCAATACCGCGCACCAGCTCAACATCAGGGAGGAAGCGCTCGATGCGGACAAAGTCCGAGTTCTTGTCGCGATGCTGTAGGTACTGTCCAGGAACTTCCACATCATCGAATTTGAGGAACCGAAACTCGCTGAGCTGATGCGTATACTGCTCAAGCGGCACAGTAAGCTTTCTCCGATCAAGCCTCTCCTCAAAACGATTCCGCCAGGTACGCAGTTTTTGGATGTATTCGTACATCGTGGGCTTGTTCTTGACAAAGTCCATTTCGAACGCTTTACGAATATGCGGCGGTAGGACTGACTCGGCGAAACGAGTGATATTTGCCTCAGTCGAAGCCGGCAGCTTGATTTCACGCGCGTAAAGATTGGGCTGGCGGCCAACGTAAGACAGGCCATCGTTCAGCAGAGCCACGATGAGCCGGTAAGCATCTTCGTCCGGAGGGCACTTGAAATTTTTCTGGATCTGGTCGAGCATGGTCTCCATAGAAAGAGCAAGGAGAGGGAACGCCGTCTTCAGGATTGCACTTATCTCTTCCACATGGTCCCATGGTTTCTTTGGGACAGGCGGTGTATCACCAGTAGTTGTTGCGACATTCGCATTTGGACTGCTCTGCTGGCCACTTTCCGACTTGATGGTACCATTCGGTGTGCCGTTAGCGGTAGGCTTACTCTCACCACTCGCGGATGCTGGTCGATTACCGCTAGAGCCAGGTCGAGCTTCCGGTGAGCTTTGCTTCGCTGCTGGGGATCCTTGGCCTTGTTGTTTCGCTTTCGCAGCCTTATCCTTCGCCTCTTTCTGTTCGTGACTCTTCTTGAGCACCACCATATCTTCCCTAGTCGTTCTGAGGTGGCAATAGAGCGCCTGGGGGTACGTCTTAGCGAGCTTACCCAAAATCGACCTCGCTATGGGTGCTTCCTGTCGCGCAAGACTATTCAGCAACTGAGGAATGTAAGTAATCCAGTACCAAGCGGGAGTGTCCCCCTTGAACTCTTCGAACTTCTCTGCTAGCTTCCGCTCAGGGTTATCCAAGCTGAGCAACCACAGCACGCGTCCAAGCAGCTTTCGCGATTTGGCGTTCTTGAACTGACTCGCAGCCTCAAGATAGCAGCTCAGCGCCGCTTCAGCTCTCTCCAAATTCTGTGGTTCCTCCTTGAACAACATATCATTATACCGACCCCATTCAGCCCAAGCCTTCGGCAGCTTGATATCGAAGTACAGCGCAGTCCCAAAAGCCTCACCCGCCTCGTTCTTCTGTCCCAGTTTCGCCAAAAACATACCCTTCAGCGTATAAAACTCTGCTTTCTGTTGCGGACCGAAGTAGTTGAGATTGGTATTATTAATGACATCCAGCCCGCTGTTGAGATCAGCGCGGATTTGGTAATGGCACTTCGCCTGTTCACGCAACTTCAAGAAAGCTTCTTGGATCTCGATGTTGGGAAGAGTGTAAATACGTCCGAGCTGGTTGATGCACACTTCGGGAAGATTGTGCTTGCGTGCGACGTGCGCAAAGCGGTTGATGATCCATGCAGTCTCGTGATAGCCCCGGTAGGCGAAGGAGTTGCCGCTAGCGTTGTTTTGGGTCGACGGAAGGAGGTTGAGATAGACACCGTTGATCAACTGGAATATATGCTGGCGCCAGGTGACAAGATCTTGCCATGCATTGATGTCATCCCAAAAGTTGGGCAGGCGATCGCGCCAGGTACTCAGAAGCAGCTTGAGCTCTTGAGATTTGACATCGAGATTCTGTTGCGTGGTCTGCGCAAGGCTCTGACATATGACACTAGCATCGTGTAATTCCACCAGCTGCTGGAAATGCTGCAGTAATGGGATGTGCGCTTGAGTGATGCGTCGAGGAAGCTGATGCCACTTTCGGATCGACAGCTGAATGGACTCATCGCAAAGTCGATGAAACTCAGGTTGTGACTCCTGCTTGTTATGGAGCTTGAGAAGAGACATGAAGGTCTGGAAGAAAACTCGTCGGGGTGTCGGGGCATCGCTGACAGCCTTGATAGTTGCATCGAGCTGTTCGCGCGTCTCAGCGTTCTGCCATGCGTCGAACACCCGCCAGGTAGACTCCAGGTACAGATCGTTGAAGTTCTCGTGCTTAGCAAAATCACTCAAGATCTCCCATTGTTGCAGTTTCTGTGCACATATCACCCAATGATCTTCCCACAGCATATACTCCCCTGTTGAGAAAGGTAGTACAGATGTTCGAGCTTTGATCTGCGCGGCCTCGTACATCTGCTGTGCCTTGTCCCAGATGCCGCACTGCTCATACGATAGAGCAGCATTACTCTCAATGAATTGGCAGCGTCGGCGCCATGTGCCGTAAAACAAGTCGTCCTCTTGAAGGCCGCCGTAAATCTCTAGAAGGGCGTCGAGGTTGCTCTCTCGCAGCTTTTCGACATCCACAACAGGTGAGATGGCGGAGTCTTCCATGTAAACGGCCGCAGTATACCAGGCGTTGTATGTCTGGGCCAGGTACTTCATGATGTGGGGAGGGAACTTGACGCGTGGCCGAGCATGCACAATGGCATCCAGCATGGTCGCGACACAATTGGGTCGTTTGTCAAGTTGACGCGAATGGTAGTCTTTGGTAAGCAGTGCCGCCATACCCTTCTCTAGGTCGCTCTGATCATCCTTTGTCAGCGCAGTCCAGGCCAAGGGGAAGAAAGCAATCCATATGTCGTGGGCAAGATTGCTGTCGGTGTGCTGTAGATGTCCGAGGGGCTCGAAGATGTCCTTGATCTTAACGTCGGATAATTGATTGCAGAAGCGGCGATGGCCACTAATGAGACTTTCCAAGTCATCGTCGACCATGACATCGGCGATCCTGGTATCCTTGCTATAGGACCCGAACAAGGTAGTCGGCTGGATGAGTCGGAAGTCCTCATGATGCAGTTGCGCAGGCGTATTCATCTCAACCGAGCCAAACATCAAGTGGATGACTTGGCTTAGCCAGTAGCTGTCAGAAAGCGTGTCCCAGTTCTGGGATGCAAGGACATAGCTCAAACGACTAGCCGCGGTGCGGCTCAAGCTCTTGTCAAAGATAGTCATGTATCGGTTGCGCATGTCGACATCTTGCGCCCTCGTGCCTATCAAAAACGCATGCTCCATCCGAACAGTAAGCTCGCTTCTGGTGATCTTAGGATCCTCGTAGATTCGGATGACAAGGTCTAGGAAGCGCGTGAGGAGAGAGGTATCCTGCCGGTGCTCGAAGAGAAGCATCTTGCTGAGCACCGCCGTCTTCTCCTTGAGCGTTGGAACGGGTTCAGTAGAGTGGAATATCCAGTCTTCAACCAGATCCAGTACCTTCATACACACCGAGTTCGTTTGAGACCGCTCAACAAGCGAAGCGAGAACGCTCAGGTACGGTCGGCGGTTTTCGCCAAGCTCGTTCATACGCGCTGCGAGGATATCGACCGCTTTGAGAACGAGATCTGTCTGAATTTCAACCTCACGGGGATCAGTTGGCGGATTGGATCCTTCAGGACGCATGCCAGGCGGGACAGGCTGTCCTGGAATGCCAGTGTGACCGGCGAGATGATCTTTAGCCATCTTGCCTTGAAACGCTTTCATGACCTGTGGTATGTGCTGGTCAATTTCTTCTGGACGCTTCTGACAAAGAGTCCAAAGAACATTGATGGCACACACGTAAGAGCCGTTGGAAAGTGCCTCGGTTGAAACAGCTCCCAGGAAATTGACGAATTCTGTTGATGGCGACTCTTCCGTGTTCCCTTCATCATCTGTAACAGGTTCTGGCATGACCTCCAAGATCCGTTTGAGAATAGGCTGTAGCTTCATCGATCCATCCTCAGACTCGTCGGTCGCGTGTAGGCTGGCCTGAACATCCGCGTTCTCGGATCGAATCGGTTTCTCTAAGATTTTCTGGAACTGCGGAATACGCTGTAATACCCAGTCGTCTGGCTTGACGTTGACAATGACCTTCACAATCTGTAGTGTGTTGATCATCCTGGTACTGAATACTTCGGCTTTATCCTCCTGCTTCATTTCAGCCAAGAGGATCTCCTCTATTTTCTTCGTGAGCATGAGGTCTAGATCCAAGTCGTTCCACAGCCGCGGTGAGAGGAGGTCGTATAGCAGCTGGACAGCCTTTCTGCAGATCTCAGCGGGCTGTGAGGTGTTACTCATGACCGCAACCGCATCTTTCGGCTTTGGTGAGGCAACAGGGAAGCGCTCTGGCAAGTACGCAATGAACTGAATGAGGTACTTGATCAACATCATGCGGATGCCAGCTGAGGCTACAAACCCTTTTGGCAACGGACCCGGAGCCACGACCGACCCGTCTGCGCGACGCTTGAGCGTTTGTGGTGATTCGGACGACTGGTCAGCCACGCCTCCAGCCTCATTCGCTGTTCGTTCCTCCCAAGTCCTGATGAGGCTGATCAAGTTCAACGCGAGTTTCTTAGCATCAGTCGACGGATTCGGGGGTTGAGCGATCTTCGGAAGCGCTGTGATGATGATACTAGACAAATGCTCGCGCCCCTCGTAGAAGAGGTCAGGATGCCTAACAACGAAGTTGAAAATGCTCATCAACTGCTGTAAATTTGAGCTTTCTTCAGAGAGGATTTTCCGGGGGTGCTGGATCCATCTAGGCATCTTCGGATCGCCGTTCCCCATGCGCTTCTGCAAGACCGGAGCCATAAGCTCGAGGGCCTGCATCACTAATGATCGGCCTTCGTTTTGATGCGCCTTGAGAAGGGCTTGATAGACTTGGATGGCGATCTTCATGGGTGTATCATAGACAGCGATGAAAAATGCGATTAGAACATACGCCGCATACTTGTTGATAATGTCTTCGAGCTTGATGTAGTTCCAGGCAAACTTGATGACGACCTTGCGGGCTTCTTGAATCATGCCTGAGTAGTGCTTTAGAAGGAGTGTGGTGAGCTGAAGTAGTTCCATCCGCGAGTGGTCGACACCAAGTTGGGCAGTCTCCTCTGAGGTATCAGTCAGAGACTGCGGTTTCCACAGTCGGTTGTGAATTGTCTCGGTCATGCTACGATCCATTAATTTAGTACCCTTCGAGTTCTCAAACAGGCTGTCCCAGTTGCGCTTGACATCCATGGCAAAGATGGGGTTGACGATGTACCGGAAGATGAAGGTTTTGGTCTTTTGCGAGGACGTTCGTGACGTGTAGAGGTCGATGCACTTATGGACCAAGGTCTTCCAGTACTCGACGGAGTCACTGGAAATAATCTGCTCGTAGATGAAATCGAATAACCGTGGCGAGTCTTTCAACTCCTCAGATGTGACAGCATCGATAAGTTCAAAGAAGAAATCCAGGTTGTTCGGCTCGTGCTTGAGGTATGTGGTAAAGATCACCATGACCTGCTCACTAGCTTGTTCGGTCGCCAGTCGCAGTTCTGCGTCAATGCTATTTTGGTGAAGCTTCTTTTCCAATGACCGTGCCGCCTCAAACAGGCCCTTGCGCAAGTCGTCATGATCAACCAGCCACTTACTCGTCGCGTCGTACTGGCTGAGGGCGTAAGCCATGTGGATAGTGTTGAGCTTAGCCTGGCACTGCTCCTTGTCGGTTCCTTCAAAGTTCATTGCGTTCAAGAAACCGGGTACATCATCCATAACCTGCTTCCGCAACACAGCGCTCGCTTCATTCTCGAGTAATTGTGCAAAGAAGCGCCCTTGTGTCTGGTCCTTCAGGTTTGGGGCGAAGTAATCCCAAGCTTCTTTCGGGTACATGCAGAGATACTTGATCAGAGGCTCTCTGAAGGGGCTGTAATGTGTTCGCCTTAATGCAGTCTCCAGCTCGATAACCTTCTCGATAATCTGCTTGAGAAACGTAGCAGCCGCAGGTGGAAGGAGGTGGAAGATATTGAAAATCCCAGTAACAATTTTCATCTTAGGGTTCTGCTCGATCATGGTGAACGAAATCTTCTGCAGGCTATTATGGTCCGCGATGCTCTTCATGTGATCCAAAAGACGGGTTCCAATCTCGACTTTGAAGTAATTAGTCAGTAACTTCAATAAGCGGGCCAAGCCATCCAGGTTTTCGACGGAGAGCTTTCGTGGATCTTGGAGATTGACGAGGATCGGCCGGAGACCGCTCTGAAGGACATCCTTGGGCAATTTGTTTGTAGCCGAGATGACACCAGACAAGCCGATGTTGGCAGCTTCGATGACTTCTGGAGATTTCGAGTAGAGACACTTGAAGAAAACAGCGATGATGCGGAGGAAAGTCTGGTTCGGCGGCGTAGTGCTGAACTCTGGGAAGCTCTGGGCGGTAGATAGAAGGCGAATGCAGGCGACTCGCAAGTTGATGATATGCTCCGCATTGCGTTGCTCGAAGGGTTTGCTTGCGAGTCCTTCATCTTCCGCGTCGGCCAATGCGAGTGACTCCATGAGCAACCTCGTAAGCTGGTCGTTAAACTCAAGAATGTTATTCTTGAGCTTGAGGCAGAAAGTGATCGCGTCGATGTAAGCAATCTGTATGCCGAATGGCAGCGCCCGAAGGGGTTTAGTCCAGATCGGTACGATGAGCCTGTCCTTGACTGGCATGATGAGCTCGCTAACAGTCAAACCGGTGACACCAGAAAGCACATGGAAAGCTTTCTGTGTTGCCTCTCTTACACTCTTGTTCATATGTGAGAGATCACCAACTAGCTGTCCACACAACCTTAGTGTGATGTTGTTACCCTTCTCGAAGTCCTCTTTGGTAGTTTTCTTGTGGCATTGTTTGATCAGTTCCCCTATTAGGCCTTCCGCTTGTACGCGAGTCTTCGAGTCGAGATCAATGGGCATGTCCTTCATGACGAAGTTCAAAGCCCTGATAAGCTCAAAGTGGCGGGTCACCATCCATGACTGAGGAAGCCCAAGCTGTTTAATGATGATCTCGATGCCTCGAGTTCCACCTGACTTCATGAACCAGTCGTCGGCGTGGCAGTTGTGACAGAAGGTACTGGAAAGCTCGTTGAAGAAGGAGAACTTGTCGAGCGAATTGTCGTTGCCAAAGATTGCTTTAACAGCATCGCGCATCGTCATGATAGCTTCTTCAGCCGCGTCCCGGACTTCAGGGTGTTCGGATGCGAGAGATTCGCCAATAGCTTCTGATATCACATCACTTTCGATCGTGACCGGTCCCTCGCCCGAATGCACATCGAATGGCTTGTTTTTGTGCTTCAACGTTGCGAATTGCATCCCGAGCTCCAGCAGGGTGAAGTGCTTCGCTAAATTCGTCACTAAAGCTTCAGCATCTGGCTTGAGATCCGGTATCGAGACTGCAAATATGCACGCCTTGAGGAGCTTCTTCAAGGTTTCTTGCTCGACCACTTTCTTGACGATAGACCTCTCTCGCTCAGACGCCGTGAGGATATCTGCACCATCCTCGAACTTCTTGGCGCATAAATCGTTCGCTTGTAGTCGTACTAGCTGAGCAAAGTCCTCTGGTAAGCTATCAAAGCCAACTAAAAGCTTCGCGTGCGCCGTGATCAGTCGGAAAGCCTGTTGCTTATGGAACACATCTGACTTCTTCGCTGCTGGCAGCTTTGGGACTTCATGCAGCTTAGCGATAGCAGTATCAATACCTATGGCTGCTGGGAAAGCCCGATCTTTGGTAGATCCGATGAGCCGGATGTCGATGGATGATTGATCGTCCGAATAAGGCTTGTACTCCAGCTCTGGAGGTCCCGTAATGAACTTTCGATTGCGCCCACCGAGCTTACCGAGAATGCGCATGGTGGTATGGGCGTGGAAGTGACTGTAGGGGTTTGGCTTCAGATGCTCCCATAAAGCAGCCATAAGCTCATCAATGACAGGCGCCATGATGGGATCCAGGTAGTCCGCCGTCAAATTGTCCACGCACAGTTCGAGTGTGCGCAGTCCTTGGCCCACGAGATCAGAGCCAGCTCGCAATGCTACAACTAGGGGCCTCATGAGGTAGCTAAGATGTGGCAGAAGGTTACTAAGCCGCGCCGGCACCGTTAGAGACAGCTCTACAAACAGATCTCGCTCGGCAGGCTTGCGAGCTGTCAATAGAAGGTTGTTGAGAACATCTAGTAACATCTCAAGTAACGGGAGTATCTCCTTGTAAAGATGTTCGAATCTGCCACCACCGATGCTTCTAAACAGCGACCGGAGTAGTAGGAAGTAGTTCATTGGCTCCTCGGCAGTTGTTGACAACTGTATCGATTTTGTGATGATCTTGCTGACATGCGGTAACAGCACTTGCTCATTCTGTGCGGAGAAGAGCGTGACGGCCATGAAGGAAAGTTTGAAAAGGCGTAGCAGAATGGACGATTTCTTCACGTCTGCGGTACCGACCTCTTCGATTCGGTCCATTAGAAACTGTAACAGCATCCCTGAGAAGCTAGGCGACGTCGCTTCCGAAGCAAGAAGAAATTGTGGTACGTGGAGTAAGGCGGGATGATCAAACATCATATCGTACAAATGAGGTATCTCGGATGAAAACACTTCGTGGAACGTAGCTGGATCGATGTGGTGAAAGACGGTTGCGAACGTCTCCAGGAGCTCCTTCTCTTCCTTGCCACTCGACATCATGTGCTGGTTCCCCATGAAATCACCTGGCGACAGTCCTTGCGTTTCGGGAGTCTTGTCCGTACCGTAGTAGCGAAACACTTTGGCACCTTCGCGGAAAAGCTTGATGAGGACTTGCACCTCTTCCGCATTGTAGCCAAATGACACCTCATGCCAGTTGGCCGAGGCATTGGCTGCATCTATCTCTTCTTTGATCTTCGCAGGATTGCATGCTCGTAGTTGGTAGAAGAGATTCTTAAGCCCATGAAGGAGGTTCTTGAACAGGAACTTATTGTCTGCAATCGGATCGGAGCTCCTATCGCGTGGATTCGAAGTTTTGATGGGTGTCGCATTGAAGATGTCAATCTCGTCCCAGTCCGGGGGTTGCTCTAGCACAGCCATGTGGTTTTCGTCTAGTGCGTCGATGGAAGGTTGATTGTACTGTGCCGATAACTTCACAGCGTTGTGATATTGGCGATTCATAGCGGCAAATTTGTCGCCAATGGCGTTGAGTATCATGATCAAGAAGTATCGGGCGTCCTCCTTGGGCTCCAGCTTCGCGATGCACTCCGCCATGTTAAGTAGGAGCTTCGCGCTCATGGTCTGAAAGCTTGTGCCCGGGAAAGTGTCGTGGAGGTTCTTAGTGTAGACCTCTACGGTTCGACGGATCTGTTCCTTGGAAAGCGAGTCGCGTAGGTGGTGTATTAGATCGGCAAGCATACTATACGCAAGCGGTCGCATAGTCTCGTAGACCGTAAGGCCGTCGCCAATCAATGTTCGCTCGTCCAGCAGCTCATCAATCTTCTTGAGAAAAATCTTGCGGAAGTTAAAGTTGATGATATGCCTGATAGCCACCAGGAGCTCCTTACGGGCCCCGGACTTCTCTCGCGGACAGTCCTTGAGCAAGCGCACAACAATATCCGGTAATGTCGGCAAGAAGTCGTTCAGTTGGTTTGCGTATACCCTGAGCAGATAAGCCAGGAAGCTCATGGTCTTGACTTGAGCTGTAATGAAGTCGCCAAACGCAGCGCGATTGCGAATGTCCTTGCTGACCCCAGTGAAGATGGTGCCACGCTCTTTTGCCTCCTCGTGGGCCTTTTCTTGTGGCTTCGCCTGAAGTAGGAGCACATTCTTAATGAGCGGAACAAATGCTTTCACGTTCTTGTTCACGCAACTCCGATATGCCTGGAATAGAGACACGACGATGATGGGGCACTCGGCGAGCACCTTGAACGACTGCATGCCCTTCAACAACATGCGTGTTTGCTGGTGTTCTGAGCCGATATCGCCCGCAGGGCCTGATGTGAGGGCAGTCGCTGGTGAGCTCGGTCGAGGAGACTGCGAGTACTGGTGAGTGTTCGGGGTCGATGGTACGCCCTGCGAGGCGGGCGCCGGTGCGCTGCTATCGAACGTGTCGTGCACTGCCTGCTCCATCGTCTCAAACATCTCTTGAATCAGGTCTAGAAATGGTTGCACTCGGTCCGCGAGCGCCTTGGTCTGGTGTCGCTGAAAGTCCATGATCGTCTTCATGCACAGCACCGCATTGTCCTCGTTCTCCAGCTTCACCAAGCTCATAAGCTTGTCCACAATTTTCGCCGCATGGGGTTCGACCGCCTCGACCGGGTTCATAGGAAGTCGATGTAGAATCTCGAGTACGCAGTTCCGTATTCGCTGGGGATGGGGTTAGACTGCTGCTTGTGATCACAAGTCGTTCGCTCTCACCTGTTCCGGAGACGTGGATATGAATACTGGGTTGCCGTCGAGTATTCTGAGAAAGACTGGGACAAGATGATTCAAGAATGTGCTGTACTGCTGCCCTTGGCAATAGCTCTCAATGCTGTCCCGTATATCGATCGCCAGAGTTCCTTTCGTTCGGAGATCTACACACAGTCAGCCTCCAGTCGCTTCCATAGCTTGCGCATCCATTCAGAAGCGAGTATCGCTTCTAGAGAATATCATGTACCGGAGTTGGGATCATCCAACTTCGAGGCCATTGCCTCAAAGTTGTGAGTCGCCATGCCGATATGGTGTGCAGCTTGCAGCTGCGAGCCTTGCTCCTAAGAGCCTTGTTAGGCTACTGGATTTGCGCCGTACTAATCCAGCCGTGTTGTGCGAGTAGGGCGGTCGAAGGCGGGTGCATTAGTCGGAAGGCTTCGTTCGATAGTCGCGGTGTTTGCCAGAGTCCGATCGCAGCCGGAAATTAAATATTGAAATGGGAAAGGAGAGTGTAGGCTACACAGCCTATTTTGTCATTACAATCATTAAATGAGAAGGGAGGCTCGTGGTGGGGGGGAGGTCGCGTCCAGCAGCTGCTGGATATGATCGCGACTTGAGCTCTGCAAGAGGACTGAGCGACGACGGGGCATGCGATTTACCCTGACGGTCGTGAAGCCTGCTCTGATTGGTCGGCGCCGTGGCTGCGCCTTCCCCGAACGGTACAAGCGCCCCGCCAGCGTTAGTCATCCTCCGTGATATCTGTACGGCTGTCCTCATGTGCTCGTCTTCGAGCAGCTGGAAAGCGTTGCACTAATAATCACACATTATAAGGGCGGCGGAAGTCGGGGAAGATGTCAAGTTAACGAAATCTGTACATCTACTACAGCGAGGTATCGCTCCATCTATCTCGACGACGAACCTACGCTTCAAAACGGCTACGATACCCAGATTGCTAAAGAAAAGTTCACGTAGTGATACAGCACCCGCCCTCCCCATCCATCCGTCCAAGTAGAAAATCGAAATGTCGGCATTTACAGTGAAGCCCTTCTGGGCTCAAACAGCCTGATGCCAGAGGGAGAGGGAGGAACAGCGGGCATTGAGCGCAACCGTGAGCATCTACTTCTCATCGGGGTACATGGCCTCCTTCAGTGGGATGCCGAGCTCCTCGCGTATCGGCTCGAGCTCCTCGAGGTATTCTGCGTATTGGCCCTTGTTCTCGACCTTGAATTTGACGCCTGTGGGGTGTTAGTAATCAAATCTCCTTGACTGGCTACTAGGGCATCCATCGACACCTCCCCGCGGTGTCCGTCTGACCAGGGAGCGAAGAACATGACTTCAGGTGTAGATGTAGGGATATTGACTAGGCACGTACCCTCGAAAACGCGGACAGCGGAGGGGAAGTCATTGACACGCCTGGCAGCGCGCAGAGCAGCGGTGATGACGGAAGGCGAAGGGACAAGATCGTAGGCGAAGCAGTTGTTGAGGTTTCGCTGGGTCGTTGTTAGTTCTTTGCTTGTCTCTCAAGTGCCATCCCGGCTCATCCAAGTTGCATCGGATGATCCCGGTGCAGGTCCGTCATGGGACGCGACAAACGTACCTGAAGCTCGAAGACGTCGTTCACCTTGTCAAACTCCTTCTCATACCTATAAGGACATACACGTCAGCGATAGAGCTCCCGACAAGCTCAATGGAGCTCAATGGCTGCTCGTTTATCCCCGGCTACCTCCCCTCGCCTGCGCAGTCATGCAACTCCTCCTAAGATGCTCCATACCTAGCAGTGAACTCCTCAAACGTCTCTTCAGAGTGCGCGTCGCTTTTTAGGGCAACCGACTGAGAAAAGGCACGCTGTGCATTCCACGCAACGGGGGTTGCTCGGTAGGCCGGGACTCGCACGCCCACTCGGCTGACCTTCGACGTGGCGCGTACAAAGGACATTTTGCGTCTCAATTGGCTCTCAGGAAGCTGTGGGAGTATGGATAAGGGCGGCTAAGCGTGGACAGCCGGGCGTGTGATGGTGGGCGGTGGTGTCGGTGGTACGACTTCTAGTGAGGTTCTGAAAACGAAAGCTCAGGCGATCCGACTTGCGCCCAAGCCAAGCACGAGAAAAGTGGGGGCGTTGTCGCCCTGTTCCTGGAACTGACGTCTTGGGCAACACACCTTACATAAGATATGCTCCTACAAGGTCACATCGCACTGAGTTACTCCCCGGTGTTCTAAGAACAAATTAGGAAATTGATGATAGACAATCGAGGACCTGCTACTGCAGTGAAATTGGGCAGGGATGCGACTTGGCGTGCGAACACTCCGTAGTTCATCTTCAAATCCCCACTCGGAGTTCTCAGTGTGCACAGTTCCGGCCATGTTCTCATTCGACAATGGCCGTGGGCGATTGTCATGATTCGCAGGTACGACCTCGGGCTATCAACCCCGGCGTCGAAAGATCAGATTACCACTACTTTATTATACTCTGTATAGGCCACCAAAGGGCGCTGGGCCTTCTGATGCCGCACGTGTGGACATGGCAGGACTGTCGTTATCGTCATCTGCCTCCCAGACTCCGTCCGCGTCCTCGTCCAGATCACCACCTTCTTCTTCATCGTCCTCATCGCCAGTGTCGTACTCGTTCTCCCCAATCTGGCTTTCTTCGTCTCGGAATTCTTCTAACGTGATCGGGTCCTCAGTCATGTCCTCGGGAACAACAACATTTCCCGTAGCCTCTTCTGTTTCCGCTTCGCGGGCTTGTTCACCAGATGCTTCCATCTTCTCAAAGGCATATCTGGGGTTCCTTGCAGCCCAACGGACGTGGTGCATGACATCGTGCTCCCTTTTCTTCTCTTCATGTACCCGACGGTCGTTGACCTCTTCTTTATACGTAGCTGCTATATCCCTGTCCTCCCACTGCTCAGGCCATTCAATGATACGCTGATAGATGGCGTTATCTGGCGTCTCTTTGCCAAGAAGCGTGTTCATCTTGTCCTTCAAAATGACCGTTGCTTTTGCCCATGTTCCAACATGGTACCATCCTTGGAAGGTCGGGGCACACGTAGTTCGAATATTATCCGTGGCAAGAATCTTCGCAATCAGAGGATCCGTAATATCACAGAACTGAAAGAGGTTACCTGTCCGCGATACGTTGACCCCATCGAAGGTGTGCTCGGTCTCTAACTGTCGTGGTGACATTCGACTCAATTCCAGAACATGCTGGTCGAAACCTTTGTGGTGCCTCGAAGTGCCCGCCTTGAGATAAGACAGAAATGATACAGTCTGGTACTTCCGGTATTTGGGGTCTTTACGGGGATCGACGCCCCATCGTACCAATGCTTCTCGCCACGGTCCGCTCTCAAAGAAGTATCCACAATACACGGCGGCCTGTCTGAGCTTCGTGCGCTTATCCCATCCGAGCTTGTTGTAGAGCAGATGCCGGGTCATGATAGGGCGCTTCTCGAGTTCGCCTTTGATGTGCTTGATTAACGTCTGTAGATATGGTGTGAGCGACTCCACTGCTGGCAGACTGGACTTGGGCCCTGTCGGCACATAATCATCGGTAGGTTTGATGATGGTGTATGCGTTGTAGGCGATGCTTTTTTGCAGATTGACCACGCCGCGTTCAGTATACTTGACGTACGTATTTTGCTGGAACCTGGTTCGTGGTGAGCACCATTTGTGACAGAAGTATTGTGGGCTTACCGGTAGTTGAAGGCAATGGGCATCTGCAGAAACTCCGCAGACGGTCCAACACCCTTTGTCAAGTTTGCGCCCGCGGCAGTATTCAGGGTGTATTTCTTCAATTGGCTATCTAGAGTGGGATTAGATGACGTTACCGCATGTCATGAAATATACGCACATCGTTTGGGCAAGACGTGATCTCTGAGTGCGACCATGGTGTCATTGTGGCCCGCAGCATGTTGCAAGTCGGGCATGCCTGGCTAGTGTTAGACATCTGCTCAAGCAGAACCATGTCATGTTACTCACCCCGAAATCGATGAGTCTCATCGACCACACCAGCGAGAGCGACCTTGTACGACGAGGCATTGTCCTGCAGACTCCTGTAAATAGTCGAGGCGCTCGCATAGGAATTCCTGCTTGGTGTGGTGCCATTCGCGACCCCACTGCTGTTCGATGCAGTCTCGTCTTCGGCCAGAAAGGGGCCCGAGGAGCCACGCTTCCGTTTGCGCCCTGTTCGTTTGGGCACTGTGACCTTGAGCAGAAGGTTGTTAGTTCTCACGGGTGTAGAAAGCAAACGCTTCGCGAAAGGGTCGTCTGGCCGTAAAGACATCGTGATGAGCTTCTTAAGCTCATCGTCACCCTCAGCATTGGTTGTGGTTTCTAGTTTCGAGCGTAGGCCCTACAACCGATGTTAGTCGCGATGTGGTTTACCTGGCCTGGGAGTGCTTCTGACCTTGCTCAATTTGATAGGCCCGCCTAATGAGGCAATGCCCTTGTCAATGTTTTTGACGATGCATGGATGCTCGACGACGGAGATGGCGCGCGACGGAATGGGCAGCCAAGGAGCGTGTCGGTTGCCGCCATCATCATGATTAATAGCAGTGTCTTCGCCGTTCATGGTGGCGTCGGTGCTGGGGAACATATGCGAGCGTGCGTCGCAGCTTCCTCTGCAGATACAGGGATCTGGCGAGGTCTCTTAAGGGAGCAATAAATCAGTCCATATCGTCGCCGCGCCCTACGCAGCTGTGAAGTTTCCCAGGCTCTCCTCTAATGTGCGCAATTATCGTACTCGCCTCGCCATGGTCCCCCACCGCTGCGACCGCGAGGCTTTGACGGGCTCAAAACGGCGGGGTCTTGTCTCTATCCATACGCACGGGCGTTTCGCTACCAGCAAGGCTAGTACGAATCACTCGACTAACCGCTGCCCATCACGCTGCTGTCGGGAGCCCTGAGTTGGCAATCTCAACGTCCTATTCGCATTCATCCTCCTCACGCCGCTCAGTACGCACATTTCCCCTACCCAGCGCGCCGAGTACGTCACCACGTGGTTGCCAGGGACCAGCTGCCGTCTGACCCCCTCCTCTGCGAGCTCCTACCTCCTCGCCGACTCCCGTGCACCATCCTGAACTCCAACACTAGCGACGATCTATTACGGTACACGTCCATCCTCCATGCCGGCCTGAGCTCTCCGCTCTCTCGTCCCGCCGATATCGTGTGTGCGCGTGTATACTGCTCTCCATTGGCGCTGTTGGATCGCGACGTCTCTCTCGACGCCTCGAAGAGGGCCAGCCCCCAATTCGGACGTTCCGTCTCCGCAAGACCGCCGCGGCGCTTGACGTGCACTTGCGCGCAGGTCGACAGTCATGAAGGGCTTCAGGCAAAGGGTCGTAAGTCCACCATTGTCCCTTGCAACTTGCTTCACCACTACCCCGTGCCCTACCCCTCTCTGTGCGCAGAAGCTAACATATCTAGTCCGAACAGCTCTCTCGCAACAAGGACAGCAAGTCATCTAAGAAGAAGGACTCGACGTCCGGCACCGCGTCGCCCTCACACGGCGCCTCCAATTCGCCTTCGGGCTCGGCTCAGGCCACTCCCTCCTCATCCCAGACGCAACTTGCCGACTCGCGAGGCAAGAGCCAGCCTGCCGCAGATGGCGCCCCGGGAAACAACGCTGCGTTGCAGTCAAGCCAACAGCCCGCGTCAGGCTCTCTGGCTGGAGGACCGCATTTCAGTGGACAACAAGGCTTGATGAGCCCTGGTAGTGCTGGTGGCGCTGGCGCTCCTGGCCCAGGCACCCCTTCCAGACTCGGGCAGCCGCTGGCACCCAGTGTCATTATCAGCCCAAGCGCTCCTGTAAGTAGCATCTCTCTGAGGGATGAAGCCATGCAGGGCTGATTTATTGCTATAGCACATTCCGCCTCCTGGCGCAGCTGAGACTATGCCCGGCGACCTAGCACCCCCCAAGGCAGGCCAGAAGTCGTTGATCTTCGACCGCCTCCAAGCAACGCCCAAAGACAACATCGAGGGAATTAGGACGCCGAAGAGGCAGCATTCCTCGCGGTTCGACATCTCAGACCAACGTCAGCGAGAACTAGAGAAGCTACCTGGATTCCACGAGGTCCCCCCGAACAAGCGGGAAGAGCTTTTCATGCAGAAGATCGATCAGTGTAACATCATCTTCGATTTCAATGATGCCAGTGGCGATATGAAGTCGAAAGAAATCAAGCGTCTAGCTCTACACGAGTTGCTCGACTATGTCGCCAACAACCGCCAAGTCATCACAGAGAAGATGTACCCTCGAGTGGTGGAAATGTTCGCGAAGAACTTGTTTCGACCTATTCCACCTCCCATGAACCCGCAAGGCGAGGCGTTTGACCCTGAGGAGGACGAGCCTGTCTTGGAAGTAGCGTGGCCACACATACAGGTTGTTTACGAGTTCTTCTTACGGTTCATCGAAAGCCAAGACTTCAACACGAACATTGCCAAGGCGTATATAGACCACAGCTTCGTGCTCAACGTAAGTCCCCACAAGGCTCTCCATTTCGTATTATCGCTGACACATTCAAGCTTCTCGAACTATTCGACTCTGAAGATCCGCGGGAACGTGACTTCCTCAAGACTACGCTTCATCGCATCTATGGCAAATTCCTCAATCTCCGCTCGTACATTCGTCGCTCCATCAACAATGTCTTCTTCCAATTCATGTACGAGACGGAGAGGTTCAATGGAATAGCTGAACTCCTGGAGATCCTCGGATCCATTATCAATGGTTTCGCACTGCCTCTAAAGGAAGAGCACAAACTCTTCCTTACAAGGGTGCTCATACCGCTGCACAAGGTCAAAAGTCTGAGCATGTATCACCCCCAGTTGGCGTACTGTATCGTCCAGTTCTTGGAAAAGGACGCCGCCTTGACAGAAGAGGTAGGACCATACAGCAGATCTAACAGGCTAGGCTTACATGTGCAGGTTGTTCTTGGCCTTTTGCGCTATTGGCCGAAAGTCAACAGCACCAAGGAGGTTATGTTCTTGAATGAAGTAGAGGACATTTTCGAGGTCATGGATCCGGCCGAGTTTGCGAAGGTGCAGGAGCCGCTTTTCAACCAGTTAGCGAAGTCGGTAGCCAGTCCTCACTTCCAGGTACGCTAATTCTTGGCCGTCCATTTTGATGCTCCACTAACGGTTTTGCAGGTCGCTGAGCGAGCACTTTACTTCTGGAATAACGAGTATTTCTGCAACCTGGTCAGTGATAATGTGGAGGTGATTCTACCTATCATGTTTGCTCCATTGTACGAGAACTCGAAAGGACACTGGAACCGGTGAGTCTTAGCGTGAATCTAGTATGTACACACGCACTGACGATATACTTTAGAACGATTCACGGTATGGTGTACAACGCTATGAAACTGTTCATGGAAGTAAACCCACAGTTGTTTGACGATTGCTCGCATGACTACGCGGAATCTCAGAACAACGCCGGGCAAAGGCAGCAGAGCAGACAAGACCGATGGGACAAGCTTGCGAAACTGGCCGAAGCACGTCAAAACGGAACGACAGAGAAGCCAGGGCTGACATCGTCCACTGCGGCGTCGCCAATGAGGTTAGACGATTCGGATCCGCTGAGTCAAGGAAGACTAGAGAACCTCCGGCTGCAAGACGACGGAGCAGCTTCAAGAGATAGGCGGCCGAAGGAGTATGAGCGTCAGAGCAGTCAGACTTCGGTACGTTGATTCTTAAGTCCCCTAGAACTCTGGATGAGCATTCTCTATGGGCGAATCGATGTACTCTTAATTCTATCCCTAGAATTGTACTAGGTCTTCTTCTTGTCCAAGATATGCATTTGGGTTCAGGTGGATCTGACGTGTTTGTGCTTGCGTCTTTGCAGCGCCGGAACCACCCCCAGGTGGAGCATCACGCATCAAGTGCTCGGCGCACGGCTGGGCGACCGCGAAGCAACAGCCGACCTCACTCTTCTGGAAACGTTGTCGCCTCTTCTCGGCCGCCTGCTGGACGTGCGCGAGCAAACTCTGGGGGAACGATCACCAGAGTCGGCTAGTTTTCTCTTCACCTTCGACATAGCTTTTCTGTTTTTCTTTTCTAGTCCACTCTTGTTCTGTGTGGGAAGATTGGAGCTGCGATATCGTGCGGTTCATTTTGGCATCACAGCGGTTTGCGGTTTGTTTGGGTGTCAAAAACAAAGATGGATTTCATAGGGTGTTCGGGATATGATGAAGTTTCTTGACGAGAGTGGAAAGTTGGCTGGACTTGGCTTCTCTTCACACTGATAGACATGGAATGTAGAGATTCTTCACATGATATGCTGCTTGCTCTCTCTCCAAAGCGTGTTGGAAGGCGCGCTTCGGCTTTCGGACGCCAAGGCTTCCAGGTCACCCTCCTAATTCGTCTTCCACACCCAATCAGACGTCCGAGTGACCTCACGGCTTGCAGACACAGTAGGAGTGCTCGCGTTCACATGCTGACTGCTGACAAGACTACCTCAGGCTAGACAGCTGCGGCTTATTAGGTGCCAATGTTTGTACATTGGTGCGGACACATGATCGAATAGATCTGTGGCAGTATGTAAGACTTGGGCTATATCAATAATCAGCCAATCACATCAAGCCTATTCGCCTCGGCCTGCTGTGTGTCGTAATTTTCGACGAGCAGCGGCGCGCGTTGTGTCGTTGGGCCAATCTGCGGAAATCGCGGAAGACCCCAGCATTCATTTCCGACCTCCTTTCCGGCTCATCCAGAAAACATTGCCAGTAAACGCGGCTGTCAAAAACCCACTCTGCCCATCGCACTTTCCTTCTGCCCTGCATTGGGACACCGTCTTCTTTTTCCTTCGCCCCTTCTTTCGTCGCTCCTTGGGCCGCTGCTGCCTCATAAGATTTCTCCCACATTTGTCCTTGTTTACCTAGGCCCCGAGTACAGGCGCAACCTCTGATACTTACAGCAGTCTCCGACCGCTCTCCCACAAGACCACTTCTCCCACACAGCTCTCAGCACCGCAATCGCGCACAATGAGCAAACCCGACTGGATCCAGTACGGCGCGCCGTCGCTTGACCGCCCCTTTGGCCTAGAGCTCTGGCCCATTTTCGAGCGAGTCTTCGAGCCCATCGCCGGCTACAAACCCCAGGATTTCCGATTTGTCCAGGGCGAGACGCCTCTTTCGACCTTCAAGACATGCGCCTCCACGCTTGTCGCATACTACATTATAATCTTTGGTGGCCGGGAGTTGATGCGCAACCGCGAGCCCTTTAAGCTCAACTTTCTCTTCAAGGTCCACAACTTCTACCTCACGGCTATTAGTGGGATACTGCTTGCGCTGTTTGCCGAGCAGTTGATTCCCATTGTTGCGAGGAAGGGGCTTTTCTTTGCTATTTGCGACCACGCTGGCGGATGGACGGATAAGCTTGTTATCCTGTACTACGTAAGATTTTGCGAGATATAGCTTTAGGATTTGTGGCTGACATGCATAGCTCAACTACCTTACCAAGTTCGTCGAGTTGATTGACACCTGCTTCCTGTTCCTGAAGAAGAAGCCTCTAAGTATGAGCGCCCGATTTTTTTGTAAAGGGGCCTAGCTAATTCGAACAGCCTTCCTCCACACCTACCACCATGGCGCGACCGCTCTTCTCTGCTACACACAGCTCCTCGGCCACACACCCGTTTCATGGCCCGTCATCACACTCAACTTGGCTGTCCATGTCGTCATGTATTGGTACTACTTCCAGAGCGCGCGCGGCATCCGCATCTGGTGGAAGAAGTACATCACCGTGGGCCAAATTACCCAATTCGTCCTCGATCTCGGTATGTCTCATCCGCCCTATCCATTGACATGCCACTCTAACCATTACCAGGCTTCATCTACTTCGCCTCGTGGACCTACTTCACCAGCACCTACTGGCCGCACTTGCCCAACATGGGCAAATGCGCCGGTGAGGAATTCGCTGCCATCTCGGGCATCTGCATCATCACGTCGTACCTGTTCCTCTTCCTCGCCTTCTACTTCGCCACGTACAAGAAGCCGGTGCCCAAGGGGCGCCGCAGGGCTACGTCTGCGCTTGTGGAGATGAAGGATGAGAAGGTTCCGACTGTTGGTGAAGCCCGCAGGCGTCTTTCCACCTCGCGTGTTGGCCATGTGGTTGCTAATGGCCAATCTACAGGTGTTTCGCCCAACGGACGGGCCACCAGGAGCCGCAAGGCGTAGAAGGCCCCATGAGGCTTAGAGAGGAATCTGAAGACGCTGGAAGGCATGTGGCGCAGACAGTCGAGCTTCGTTCGAGTCACGGATCCAAAGCATCGCACGGCATCTCTTAATAGTGTCACACATAGAACCTTCCGCAGCCCCGAACTCATATCTCACAACGTCTCGAAATCTCCCGAGAGGGCCCCGAGAAACACCCCCGTCAACAGGAGCCACCTACCAAAAGCCAGGCTCCGTCCTTACCTTCAACACGTTAACATCCTGGAGGGCCACATTCCATATTCCATTGTAATTGTTATGTTTAGGGGGTTGGGGAAGCCAGTAAACTGGTTACACCCCTCCCTGTGTTACGATAAAAAGCATGTTAAAGAAGCATGGTCGTCGGGGTTGAGGAAATCGCGATGATTACTTTTGTAAACTTAGGAACTAAAGAAATGAGTGTAATGCATAATTACTACAAACAACCCCACCTTTCCCTAGAATTCTTTTGATCAGGTTGTTGATACCGTTGGCTTGACTTTACACTATGCCCCTTACTTGGAGCAGACTGAGGGTTATGGAACCTCACATAGACAGATCTCTGCGTACAGTCGTAGGAAAGGTGTATGCACGTGCCTACATATACATATACACATCGCACTAAGTTACTCCCCGGTCTTCTAAGAACAAAGCAAAATCCTAGATTTAGACTATTGAAGACCTCCTACTAGAGTGCAATAGAGCAGGGATGCGACTTGGCGTGAGAACACCCTGTACATATGTATATATATAGTGAAGTCCTAGGTTGATTGAATGTTGTCCAAAGCATAGGCTATAATAATAATATGGTTGATGTGTTTAGACTGTCGTATGTTGTGCACCCTTATATTTTTCCATGTCTAATTATACAGTTAAGCATAGGTGATAAGTGTCCAAGTTGGTTGACAAGTCACCGTTTGGACTGTTCGTAAACGAAACCGGGTAGGAACACACAGACAGGTGGTTGACTGGATATGCAGTCCGCAGGTTGGTGAGAGATGTCTAGCCATTCATGCTCTACTAAGTGAGTATCTAACTCTATTTCTACATACTTTAAAAAGGAAGAAATATACTGCCTGAAAAGGTGGTAACGATATCACCATTCGTGAATCATCGCATAATGCTGAGCGTCTGCATCGTGATAGCATGATAACATCGTTCATCTCTCATTTTCACACGCCCTACTCTGCGCTCATCCCATCCTTTTTAAGCCCACATGGCCCTGAACTTGGTGTCAAAATCCTCTTTGAGTGCCTTGAAGGCCTTCAACACGTTCAGCAAACCAGCACCCTCTTCCCAAGCTGGCGGCTCCTGGTTGCCATCCTCATTGGCGTCCCAGTCACTCGCTTCTGACTCTTCGTCCTCCTCCGAGGCTTCGTCGTCCCAGGAGTCCATGACCTTCTTCTTCAACTTCTTCTTCGTCTGAATCGGAAGATCCTGTTTCGCCGGTCCCTTGTTGGTCGAGGCATTTGTGGCTAAGGTAGCTTCCGGTGCAGTATCGGTCGGCAGCATCTTGTCCTCCCTGTTCTCTTCTTCGTCGTCGCCGCCACCGCGCACATCGATGAAGTCGAGATCAGACTCAGCCACAAGGCCCAAGAAGTTCGACAAACTCGTAGTAATGGTTGCCAACGTCATACTGAGGTCGTTCAGTACAAACCAGATATCACCGCGGCGGATCTTATTGGCGGTGATGATAGCGTTGACATCGCCGTGCATGTAGAAGTCGTACAGGTACGCATTCAGCGGTAGATCGGAATCTTCTGGGTATAGACCAACATGCGGTACGACCGCTTCTTCGAGGAAGACGCCGGACCGGCTGGTGGAACAGAGATCATGAATAGACTCGAAGTTGTCATCGTATCCTGAAAGTGCGACGAATGCAGAGCGAGCCTTGATTCCTCCATGGTGACCATTCGCTGTCTCTGAGGATGGCTCGCCACCGACGGTAACCGCGGTCAGGGGAAGTGTGTTGTCCGGCTCATTAACATGCTGGTCTACAAAAGTGCGCACGTAAGCCGTGAAAATGTCGAGTGTAGATCTGTTGTGGCGGCGTAGGGTGTTCGCGGCTTGCTCAGGTAAAGAGGGCAGGAAAACAATCGACGGACTCTTCTTGACCACTTCCTGCACGTACTCCTCGTCGGCTTGTCGGCAATGGCGTCGCCCAAACAGATGCGCCATGGTCAGCATGAGTTCACGCAACACCGCCTCCTTGTTGGTATCGATCTTTGCACACAGCTCGTGGAAGTACCCATCCTTTAACAACGCGTGGAAGGCGAACGATGAGTTCTCCGTAAAGTAGAGATGGCTGACAACGCCCGCGAAGTTGAGAGGCACGCCTTGCGCGTCGAGGAGGTGCTGTCTCCGGAGGTATTCAATAGAGAACCGGAGGTGATGGAGCACCGTCATCTTTGCGTCTTCTCCGCCCAAGTAAAGTCGTGGTTGTGAAAGCAGCGCGTTTATGCAACGCACAGCGAAGCGTGAGTTCTCGGACGAATGTAGGAGTGTGAAGAGTCGCAAAACCAACGTAGTCGTGATAGGGAAGTGCCCATTGAGATCGGGCAACCGGGAACTGATGAGTTTGTGAATCTTGCTGAGCGACACACCGTGGAAGACGACGTTTCCGAGCATATCGAAACCTCGACGGCCAGCACGACCGGCAGCCTGTCGGAAGTTAAGAGCCGTCAGGAAGACTGAGTCTCCAGAGAAGACCACAGTCTTACAGGGCATGTTGATACCCAATGCGAGGGTTCCAGTGGCGATGACGACCCGCAGGTAGCCCTTCCGGAACAGCATCTCGACACAGTATCGATATTTGCGGTTCAAACCAGCGTGATGAACACCAATACCTCGCCTGAGGCCATCGATCAGCCATTCCTCAACTCCGCGATAGCGCAGTTCCTTTATGTGAACCTCGAGTTCTTCTTGCGACAGCTTCTTATTATCTGCAAAGTGGAACCCATCCAGAGGCTTGTTCGGGTCGAACGACGCGAATGCGCTGACTTCCACACTCGCTGCTTCCCTCATCTGATCTTGCTTGGTCATGCCTTTAGATGCCTCTCCGCGAAGGCCTTGCTTCTCTCGCCTAGCAACCTCCTTTTTCCACTCTTCCCACTGTGCTAGCTTATCTTTCCACTTCGGGCTTGATTGCTTCCATGAGACTTCCGCTTCTGTCAACTGCTTGAGCAGGGTCTCACACATCCTCTCGCAAATTGAGCGATCGTAATTGAAGACAATGCCCGGAAGTGCGTCTTGTGATTGCAGATCGGCAAGTAAGGGTAAAATACTGGAGATATCGTGGGTGATCTCCATCTCCATCTCGTCGACGTGCGAAGGTTCCTCAGTAGCCTCGATGTCGTCATTCTGTTGGCTGAGAGAGAAACCTGCGATTGATCTGCTTAGATCCTTGCGTACCTCCTCAAAGGGAGAGGACTCGTCTGCCATCCATTCGGAAAGAACGGTCTTCAGCGCAGATTGCCATTTGATTATATCTGCCTTCTTGATAACGGTAGGCAGTACCGCGGAGGGACTCAGCGCCTTATCCACGGGATACTCGTCGGTTTGGTATTTCGACAAACTCTGCCATAATGTAAGGCAGTCGCGCGCCTCCAGTGTAAGATCCGACGGTAGACCGCGAGTGCGGTTGAGCAAGCTGGCCACTGGATGCCTATAGTGTTGAACGCATTAGTAGACTTCTAGGAAGAGAAAGTCGCAGCAAGCAAGACTTACAAAAAGGCGAAATCCGCATGTTCATCTAATCCGAGTTGAGCGAATGACCGCTGAGTAGGTAGAGGTAAATAAGTGGCTGGATCCCGTTTGGCAGGTGGTGTATAGATGAATTTTCGTAGATCGGAGTACCGATGTGGGTGCTGAACCATTACTAGCTCATGGCCAGCTGCTTTCTGACTAGCGGCCAGCCAGTCGTTGAAGGCCTCTGCATTTCCGATCTACAAGCGCAGATAGTTAGTAAGATTGAGCTTAAATGGGGAGCACTTCCTCGAAAGGCCTGAAGAGCAAACGAGTCCACCTCGTAGCATTCCACAAGTGATTCGGGAATACTTAGAGGTAATATGTAAGGAAATTACTTACAGTCGCAGAGAGCGCAATGATAGGGCATGGAGCCATAAGCAGTAGCTGTTCCCATACCACGCCGTCCTCGGCTTGGCCAATACAGTGGACTTCATCGAAGATGATCCACTTGACTCGCTCGGACCAGCCCTTGGCGTTGCTCGGTGCAAGCAGCATGATTTGTAGGATATGAGGTACTGTCACTAGGATCTGACACCCAGTAGGATTGTTGATTCGGTAGTCGCGCGTATGAATACCCCACACAGACTGGCTATACTTGTAGTTCTTTGAAAAGCGAGCTTGAATCTCGGCGGCGATCTGATTGACCAAGGCTTTAGTTGGGGCGACGTACACCAGCACGTCATCGTTGTTGGACTCGAGTACTTGTTTCATGGCGTAGAAAGAGATGAACGTTTTACCAGCCGACGTTGGAGCAATGACGAGCAAGCTGCGTCGCGCGTCAATCTCATCTAGAACCCGTCGTTGCCACGCATCTGGCTCGAAGGGCACACGAGGGTCAGGCGCGGAGTCGATGGTCCGATCAAAGTACGGTCCGCAGTGAAGCAGTTGAAAGTCCTCCGGCGATAGGGTCAAAGCGAGGTCTGAGACCAAGGTTTCGTCCAAAACGAATTTGAAAGGAAGCTTTCGATCACCCTGTTGCGGGGGCACCTCGAGTGCAGGAAGCTTCAGGCGCTCCACAGTCGTGGCGAGGCAATTTGCGATCGTCTTTGTGACATTGGGAAGGCTACACAGAGTCCTGGCTGTGTCGAATACAAGAGCGGCGACGTATAGCCCTTTTTCCTTAGCACCGTCTTTGCAAAAGCGTATCCACATCTCCAAAAGAACATTGAGCATGTAAATGCGCACTTCTGGTCCAAGTGTCTGACGCTTGGCGTCGCTGTTGAGATTAGCCAAGTACTGTCGAGCTTTGTTGTACCTGGATGCCAGATCCACCTGCTTTTCCAGGCCATCACAGAACACACCCCACGCCTGATACAATTGCTTCGCACTCTCTTCATCCTTACGCTTCGAGCTCGCTTCAATATCAGCCAGCATGGCTTGTTTTGTAGCGTTGATATTCTTGGTGCCCTTTTTCTGTGCTTGTTTTGGCCTTCTAGTCTCGAGACTTTGGTTCGGGGTCAAAGATTTTGCAGCGACTGATTTGGACTTGTCCCCAAGAGTAATGGTTTCTGGGTCTAGCACCTTTCCAACAGCGTTGGTTAGACTAGCAGCGTACGAAGTCATCTCAGCCATGAAGAACTGGTTGCGGCGAAGAGCTTTTTTCGCTATTTTTGGGTCCTTCTCGGTTACAACTCTGGACTTCTGATTTATAGAACGCTGGTTGTGCCAGTGAGAAACTTCACGGAAGATTGTGGCTGTAGTTTGGTCCGCTTTGCCGCCAGATTTAGACACATCTAGTCGAATAGGAGCCAGATGTTCGTCGAAGGTACTGTTCGTAAATGGGAGTACAGCGTACGAATGATCTGCATCATTTCCATTGCTTGGAGCCGTATCTTTGGCTACTCCTGAGCCTCTACTTGATTGGTCCGGGAGAGGTTGGCCGACCAAAGCTGCTGTCGCTTTTTGCAGGGTCTCATAAAGTTCGCTGGGTTGTGCTGAAGAGTTTTGTGCGCAGGAAGCGAAGAGTCGTCCATCAATAAGATCCGCAACATCACACTCGGGGTGTCCAGCGAAAGCTTCTGTCCACGCCGGGCTGCCAAGGAACTTCCGTGCTTCTTGACAGAAGTCGAGGATGAAACTACCGATCTTTTCTGAGAACTTCGGGTGCGTGATGGAACGGTGCGACAAGGGGAGGTCTGCGAGTAATGCTGTGTGTTGCAGAAGAGCGGAGGCGAGATCATTCTGGCCTGATGACGCAAGTCTCGAGGCGACTAATACCGTCAGGTACTCTCGCTCGGTAAGAAGCTGGTCACAAGATGCCCTGATCGTTTGCAGAAAGCCGCGCATGTGAGATAAATCTACGATCTCAGTGACTCTCGCGCACAATTTAAGGTCCTACGCATATAGTGGTCAGCTTTGCAACTCTCAACGCCGAGCTTGGATACAACACTCTGAAGATCTTCAGCGTACTGTGACATTGCTTACCGTCGATGATGGTATATCAAGATTCATGTGGCGTGAGTGCTCCAGTACTGTGGTCATCACTTTCGTGTCTTGCCATTCCAATCCATTGATCAGCGCGGCGCTGTAACCACGCTGCATGAATCTGTATATGAGTGTGCGGAAGGATGCCTTGTACTGCTCATTGCGTTCATGCAGGCTTCGGTCTTCATCCTGCAAAGCATCCAGATCTTTCTGTAGGATCATCCGCTTCTTGATGTCCTTGAATGAGGCTCCGTCATGGCAAAGTACAAAGTAGATGTCTGTCGTCTTCAGATACTCCGCGAAGGTATCAGATGATATGGAAGGAAAAACCTTGACCTTGATATCAGGTAGAACGTCCGGTAGGTTGACCTGGAGATGGCGAATGATGGCTGCTCGTGCAAGTAAGTACTTTTCGCTGATTGCCGGTGACGCGTCCTGAGGTACGCAAAGCTCTTGGTGTTCGTCGAAGAAGACAATGTGGAAGTTACAGCATCGGGAGACGAGGCCTTGTAAGAACTTCTCCACGGAATATGAGGCGTGTAGTAGCTGATATCCCGGATCGAAGTCGATATGTGCATCGCTGAAGCAGTGAAGAAGCAGCGATTCTCCGTGCACGAGGAATCGCTCGCTGCCGGCAAAGTCGCCTACAAGGTCCACACGGCGACTGTAGAGCTTGGCATACCACTGGATGACTTGGTCCGCTGTGTCCATCTCTGATGGATTACCGCTAGCCATGGTGTGTTTTTACTAACGGCGAGGCTGTAAGGTTAGTGCTGAACGGTCAGCAATGATCAGGGCGATGAGAGGAAAGTTTGCTCTCTTGATCAAGTAGGAGTCGACAGATTGTTGTCAGGCTGCAGCGGATAGCCGCCGGCGGCGGATAGTTGTACCGTCGATCTGCAGATATCGGAAGTCCAATTTCGCGGCGTGTAACCTTGCCGTACGTTGTATTTACCTCTTACGAAGCCCGTAGCTTGGGCAAACTATGATAGAAGGAGGTCGGTAGGTCAAGTTAAACGCACATCAGGTGAGATGTGCTATTGATATGTTGAGGCGGAGTGGAGCATCTGGGTTTGTCTGATCTGGAAAAGCTGACGCGACTAGTGCGCGCTAGTACAGTAAGCGAAAACAATGGGCAGGAGCGTCATTGGCAGGCATTACAGGCCGAAGGTTGAGAAGTCAAGATTCGACGTCGATGATTAGGATAAAAAATTGCTGGATGTGGTACTTATCAGTAGCTCCTCGTACTGTATTAGACTCATTGACAGCATTTAGCAAGAAGGCTCTCGCGTCGTCGAGATAGCCGGAAGTAACAACCAATGTAGTTATCTCTGTTTATCTTCACAGTGCGCTACGTTGCACATTCTTCGGCAGAGGATGTAACGGTACCGAAGGTCACAGGAACTTTCATGGACGCCGAGCATCTGCATTCAAGTCCGTAGACACTCGAAATGCCCTATAGAAACCGAAAGAATAGAAGCCACAAAAACGCGCCATATTGAAGGCTTCGAGGCACCTTGCATACAATGCCCCGTGCATGCCCTCAGACCCTCGAGACCGACTATTCAACATGTTCAGACGAAGATAATGTGCCCTACTGTAGAAGCATTTGGATGATGTCCTCTAATGACCGGTGTGCTGGGAGATGAAAGAAACCCAAAATCGAACAACTGCACCGTGAAAGGGATTGGAGCGAATGGTATAGTCGAATAGGATAAGTAAGGCGCTGTGCGGAGAAGAGCGAACTTTCGATTCTATGCAAGCAAGGTCAGCAATGGCGATTCCTGCCGAAATCGTGCTTACTGAATTGCCCATCATTACCCCAGAATTCAGATTTCGAGTGGCGCAAGGGAGTCGAACTTAGCGTGGAGGTCAGTACACGCCAACGGCTAATGTGATACAACGTACCGAAACGGGGCGGTTCCAGCCTGCCGGGCTTGGTGGAGGTTGAGGGGGAGGCGATGGCGGGTCGTCCCTTGAGTTGTCTAGACCTGATGTGGAAGCTGATGAGCTTGCGGCATCATGAGACGTGTGTGTATGTACGAAGTCCGATTTGCTGTTTGTCGAGGTAATCGTAGTAATGGCCATGTTGACGGTTGGGTATGATTGATCGACGCGGTGTATAGCGTGGTTGTAGTTGTGATATTGTCGTCGGAACTTAGGAAGAATAGTCTAGTGAAGATACTGCTGTGTAGAGAAGACAGAAGGATGCTCTAGAGAAGGAGACACCAATGTAGTCGTTCGACATTAAATAGTCTTGTGCCCGGAGTCTAGTAGGCAGTTGACAGGGGCAGTATGTCTAGCTGGATGACCCAGTCGGGCTGACAAAAGGCAATCACAGTTGCAACGGCCCGCACGGGTAGACGGCTGACGTCAAGAAAGGCTAAGTCAGAAGCAGCAGGACTGGAATGAGATGCTGGTTTGGTAGGAAGGGAGTACGAGCGGTAGATGAAGCCCTTCCCCGGACGCCGTCCCTGAGATTGGCTTTGAGATAGGCATTTCCAGCAGCGGTAATCAACGTGGCGACGGATGAGACAAACGGACAGCGACATTAAAGCAATGTGTAACCCAGGAAAGCAGGGATGAACAGAGCCACAGGCCCACCATTCGCTGGGGAAGGGCGGCTGCGGCCGATTAAGACACGTTAGGAGATGCTAGGTCGACTTGTCTTTGCTCGAAGAAGGTTTCGAAATGGCGGTCTGCCGGCCAGCACCAGGCGAGGTCGAAGCGCGGAGAAGCGGCTCTCACTCACTGATCTGGATAATGCAGATGGCGGCAGGAGACATTCGAGCGTCAATTGGCTGCCCAACACACTCAGACATTTCTGGGATTTCAAATAGTTAGTGAGATGTGAAGAAGCATTGATGTTTGTCTGCTGCTCAAGTGAAGCAAACCGCTAGACTACAACTGTCCTGGCCTCATTACTTTATGGAATTCAAGAGCACATCGGTATGAACCGACGCAGTGTATGCGCACAAGAGACCAGTGATCGGTGTGAAGAGGGATGTGAGGGCGGGTGCGAGAGCGAATTGGTGAAGATGGGTACAGAGTGTTCGCACGCCAAGTTGCACCCCTGTTCTTTTCGCTCCAGTAGGAGGTCCTCGATAGGTTGAAATTAAGACTCTGATATGTTCTTGATAGACCGGGGAGTAACTCAGTGCGAGATGACCCTGTAAATCGCGATCGGGCGCTAGAGGGCGCGCCAAGATCGACACGAGCCTCCCCCATCGCGACTTCCTTTGACCACCGCAAAGTCGACTTTGCGCCGCCTCGCCGTCACTGTCTGCCCTCAGCACTGCTACATCGTCTCTTGCAGCGCAATAGGACCTTGTCCGGGAACGCAATATATCAGCCAAATCTCCGCGGGAACCTGACGGGCAATCTCTCATGCGCGCATCCGACATGTGCTTCACTGGATTGTAGGGCTGGCAGTTACATCCTCCAGCTCTGCATCACCCGCCTGGTGACACCCTCTCGGCACTCCCATCGGCTCTGCTGTCTCGGCCGCAGCTTCATTTCGCGCTGAGCATTCGCGATTCCAATCGCCCCACGGCTGCCCATTCGCAAACTCACACCTCACCACTGCACCCGCCAGCATGTCTTCAGTCTGGAACCCCGATAACGTGCGCGACGTTGCCGAATCCGTGGGAGTCGCCTCACTTGCCGACAACGTGGTCGAAGAGCTTGCCCGCGACGTCGACTTTCGGTTGGCGCAGGTGCTGGAAGAGGCACTGAAGTTCATGCGACACGGTAAGCGGACAACGTTGAGCACACAAGATATATCCAATGCCCTGAAGGTATTAAATGTGGAGCCTCTCTACGGTTACGAGTCCACCCGGCCGCTGCGCTTTGGCGAGGCCTCACTGGGACCAGGCCAGCCACTGTACTATGTTGAAGACGAAGAGGTCGACTTCGAGAAGCTCATTAACGCGCCGCTGCCGAAGGTGCCACGAGAGATCACATTCACAGGTAGGCAGTCCCACCCACTAATTTAAATCATCTGCTCTGCGCCTTGTTCTGACATGGCTCAGCGCACTGGCTTGCTGTCGAAGGAGTGCAGCCCTCAATACCGCAAAATCCAACCACAAACTCTGCCGATCTGTTGCCGAAGGGTCCGAACGCAAACCCACATCTCGCTGCTGCCAACGGGCTGGATAACGTGAACGTCAAACCTCTCGTGAAACATGTTCTCTCCAAAGAGTCGCAGGAGCTATTCAACAAGCTGTCAGGCGCACTGACGGACGAAACCAACATTGAATGGCAGAATGCAGCACTTGCAGCTATACGCACAGAGCCGGGCATCCATCAGCTGACGACCTATCTCCTCAGCTTCATTGCCGAGAAGGTCACACACAACATGAAGAACTTGTTCGTTCTGGATCAGATGATGAAAGCCACCGCCGCGCTTCTGGACAATCGGGCCATTTATCTCGATCCGTACGTCGCATACATGGTGCCGCCGGTTTTGACATGTTGCACGGGCAAGAACCTGGGGCCAACGATACAGCAAACACCATCCAATGCATCCTCGGAGACACTGAATGGGAATGGAGTCAATGGCTATGGTTCAAGCTCTTTGGACCATTTCAAATTGCGGGACGATGCAGCTTCCATACTCAGTCGCATCTGTGAGAAACACTCATCATCAAATCAAGGGTTGAAGTCGCGAATTGCGCGCACATGCCTTAAGCAGTTCATGGACGTGGGTAAAACTGCGGGAACCCATTATGGCGCTCTACGCGCCTTGCTCTCCATCACTGGTGTTGAAGGGCTGAAGATGCTTATCCTACCAAACCTTAAAATGTACAACGACGACTTCCTGGCAGTCAAGCTAGGAGACGAGAGTACGAGGAGAGATGCTGAGAAGGTGGTAGAGCTGTTTGCAGGTGCTTTCAAGAAGCTCAACGACGCAAGGCAGCCGCAGTCTACGAACGGGGTAGCCAATCCAGAATCGCAAAGAGAGCAGCTCAATGAGAAGATCGGGGACGTGTTAACCGACCTAATTATTTCGAGGAAGTGGACTAAAGTCGCGCAATTCATATTGCAAGCGGACGTCAGCATATGAATCTGAAGGCGAAAGGCTGCTCACTTACCGGCGTTGACTGGAGGACCCCTGGGATGATACCATTTCTATAGTCCAAAAATGTTTGCCTATTCCAAATGAATAGCTGTCCTCAGCAGAATCGCTCTTTCGCGCTTCCCATGTGACGTCGTTGTCGCCAAGACACTACTTGCGCATCATCGTGTCCAGCTCACCAACTTTCTCGTTAACGTTCACAACCTCCTACTCTCGGTAATCCCATTTGTCGATAGCAATCTATAGCCATGTGGATTATCAACTGGTTAGTCCTCACACATTGCACGACTGAGAAAGCGCTAACAAGAAGGCCAGGTGTATGTATTCATCCTTACGCCACACGTGGGCGACTCCCGAGCTCCGCAATGTGTATAGCGCTGATGCATGCGCATAGTCTACGAGGTTTTGGCCTCTTTAGGTCTCGCCAACAAACACGCAAAGCTTCTCGTATGCTATCTCGCCCTACAAAGCTCGGAATATGGGGGTAGCCACGGGCTAACAAGCTGCAGTTCCTCGGTCTCGATAATGCGGGCAAGACAACGCTCCTTCACATGCTGAAGAAGTATGTCCTATACAGTACGACAAATACCGGCTGTACATATGCTAACACTCGCAAAGTGACCGAGTAGCGGTTTTACAACCCAGTACGTCCACCTCCCTCCAACTCATTAGAACTCCGCTAACACAACCCTCCCAGCACTCCACCCAAGTACGTTCGTCCCTCTCCCGCGTGCTCCACGCCTCCATTACATGTCTAACTCCACCTCCCTCCAGCCTCCGAAGAACTCTCAATAGGCAACGTAAAATTCACGACCTTCGATCTCGGAGGCCACGCCCAAGCACGGCGCCTGTGGCGCGACTACTTCCCCGAAGTCTCCGGCATCGTCTTCCTCGTCGACGCAAAGGACCATGAGCGGCTGAACGAGAGCAAAGCAGAGCTCGATGCGTTGCTAGGAATGGAGGAGCTGAGCAAGACGCCATTTGTGGTGCTGGGCAACAAGATTGATCACCCGGATGCGGTGAGTGAGGACCAGTTGAGGAGCGTACTGGGCCTCTATCAGACGACGGGCAAGGGCAAGGTGCCGCTTGAGGGCATTAGGCCGATCGAGGTGTTCATGTGCAGTGTGGTTATGAGGCAGGGTGAGTACACAGACTTGATCAGTGAGGGTCTGAGAAGGAAGCTGACTTGAGATAGGATATGGTGAGGCTATTCGATGGCTCAGCCAGTACGTCTAAGTGCTAATGCACCGTACGCGAACGACGAGCCCGAGTGACGAATGACGAGATACTGCACTGGAGTACGATAATACATTTGATGAATTGTTCTGTAAGGACCCCGCCGCTCTAGCGGAGTAGATAAGCTACGGCAGCAATATCACAACACGTCACAGTGGTGGAACGGTAATCCGGGTGTTTATAGGAGTAAATCAAATTACCTTATGTAGTAATCTACACTTTCCTCAAGCTGCACACGTTCCCTTAAGTAAAATTTCCACCATCGAGAAGCCGAAGCAAATGTGACGCGTCTTCCTGCTTTGTCCTTTTTGATTCTTCCTCTCTCACTCCCTCGTTCCCTCTAACAACCAGCAACTGGTAAAACCAGCCCTTCATCCCCTCCCTCATCATCTGTCCACCTCGCCATCCTTACCACTACTTTATCAACCGCCCCATCCATCAATTCCAGCCCTTGATCCAGCCAACTCAGACTCTTCTTCAGCATGCCTTCCTCCCCTCCACCTAGCTTCTCTTCGTCAGACTGCGACCGTGGATGTCCGGTTAGAGGCGCAGTGCCGGCTTCCAGCGCGTACATGGCTGCTGTATCTAGGCACGATACGCTTGATGGCGATGCTGGGTAGGAAGCGGGACTGGAAGAGGACAGAGAGGGCGGTGGCGACGCATTGCCGTTACTGCTATTGAAGAACGCAGCGCGTTCCTCCAGCCACTCACTCGAGTTACGCGGTTTCAACATCTCATTCGAAGCGTAAGTGTGTGGGGAGAGGTAGTCATTTGGCGGCTTGAGGAAGGGGTTTAATGGACTTGAAATCGTTGACAGTGGGGTAGATGAGGGGATGCCGGGATCAGTCGGCGTGGGGCATGTGGTGTTGGTAGGTGATGAGCCAATGCTGAAACGTGGGCCTGCTGACGGAGAAGAAGAAGTACGCCTATGCTCTGTATACGTGTTCTGGTTTCTGGGCCTGAGTTGTTCGTCTTGCTGCGTGCGGGGACGACGGTGTTGAGGACGGTGCGTGAGCTCGATTGCGTCGTTGCTGTTGTGCGTGGTATTCCTATTCATCGGTGCAATGTAACTTGAGTATCGCAAAGGCGTGTGTATCGCAGACGTCGTCGCCCTGTTGTTACCCGTTGAGCACATCCAAGTGTCTGAAGCAGTGACAGTATATCGACCCGCATACCTTGACGGTTTGTCCACCGGTCGTCTCTCCTCCCCGTCCTCCCGCTTCTCCTTACTCTTCACCTTCTTCCCTCCGCGGTTGTGTGCCCAGCAACTCCACGTGCCAGGCGGAAAGTTGACGCACCAGGCCAGTATCGTCCACGCTGATGCCAGTGTCACAACCACAAGGGTCACAAGAAACAGGACTTTCAGCCCTGGTGGCATATAGGCAATCTCATAATCCATCCTACCCAGTAAGCTACCATGGTATGGTTTCCCAGCAGCGCGCTGCATGTGTTCGGGGTGTTGTAGAGGATTTTGTTGTTGCTGCTGTTGTTGTTGTTGGGCGAGGTAAGAAGCTGGAGGTACGATTGCGGACGGGTAAAGAAAGCCTGGGGGTGATGGGCGGGGGTAAGTTGATTTGCGTGATATCGGACTTGTGGTGGATGACGACCGTGCGGCTGCTATTGTTGTTGGTGTTCGGAGTGACGAAGTCGGGGGTGAATGTGAATGCATATCTGCGCATAATTCTCGCGGTGCGCCGGGAACTATACCGTGGATATGTGGTGCGGTAGTTTCTTTGAGGGCGTTCGAGGGCCAGTCGAAAGACGTCGCTACTGAGAATGTTGCGGTACTGTAAGTTGCTAAATGTAGAGTTTCACTCGGCTCGCGTTCAAAGATCGTCGATGTAATCGTCGTTGTCTCGGTCCTAGTCTCTTTCCTTGACCTCAGGTTCCTTCCCTCATCTCGCGCTGCAGTCCGAGTAGAACGCTGTGTGGGTGTGATAGTAACGATTTGTGCATTTGGATAGTTTGTTGCAGAAGACATGCTGAAGTTCTGCTGAATAACGAGGACACCGATCTATCAACAGAGGTATACAAGATAATGCGAGTCTGGGGATAAGAAAAGGGTAAACGACTGAGGGTTTAGAAGGTCTCAACGAAGAGACGGCGTTGGCTACTGTGCGAATATCTTAAGAGAAGAGGTAGCGTGAAGTCAGGACAAGAGATATCAATGAGGCAGCAACCTTAGACATTGACGGAAGTCGGTATTCAGGTAGGGAAGGAGCTGTGACACGCGCGTGTAAAATGCATCAACCGAAAGACAAAAACGTCACATGCGCCGCTTTGAAAGACGAATATGCGAGAGGCTACTTAGTGCATACTAGTGAATACCAGAAGATTATTATTAATGTGTGCTATAGAAAGCAAGCCATGCAGGCAAATCTGCTGGCAAATAGCAAACGCCGCCCAATGAGTATCCAACAAGTCTATGTGCAGTGTTGCACGAGTGCATCGTAATCGGTACTCATATCTAAACTTTTAAAAAAACACAAAGTGTCCGCTAGAACAAGCCGTAAATGTTGGAAAAAACCTTGTATGCAAAATAAGATCCGACACATCCGTCTCGTTGGTGTAAGTGATGTTTAGCGAATACATCGTCAGGTGTGAGGCAGTATCGCTGATCCAATCTGAATCCATGCCAAATACATCGTCAGTTGTGAGGTAGTGTCGTTAACCCAATCCAATCAAGAGAGCTTGCTCAACGTCGGTTGAAGTTGAGGTACCTGGCAGCAACGAACAAGATGATCAAGTTACTACCGATGAACGCCGCGAAGATACCCAGATCCCTCCACCTATGGGAAAATTCGTAACCAAGTGGTGTGTAGAACTCATCGCCGACCTTGTATGCGCAGTAATTGCACACATCGGTGGCGTTGTTGAGCAGATAGCCAGGTGCGCCGCTTGAGAAGAAGTCGCTCATGTAAGATCCACAGTCTTGTCCTTGAGGCGCGCGAAGTTGATTGAACTCGCTAGACTTGCAGGTTACAGGCAAGCCGTGAAGTTCGGTAACGATCATACCTCCGATAAGACGAGTGAAGGGGTTCAACTCATACAGCCACACTCGCCAGAATTTGGGGATCTGCGGCTTCGGAATCGTGACACCGCAGAACAAAGCGAATATGATGATGATGAAGGGATTGAGATAAGCGGCGATGAACGGCGACGGTGTCAGAGCCGCAACTGCCTGGGCCAAAGTGACGGAGAAAACTTCGGTAATAAGGACAACGAAGAATTGGTAACCTGCTCGAGAGCTGTCGGAGTTTAATCCGGGGATATAGTATAGAGGAACGAAGAAAAACACTGCGCAGAGGATGCTGTAAGGCATCTCGGCAATGACCATTGAGAGGGCGAAGGGGAATGTTTTGTAGGCCTTAGACATCTGCTCACGGAAAGAGATCATACGAGCTACAGCGTATTTCGGTTCGACCTGGGCCAGGATAAGAGCTGGGAGCACGGTGACTTGGAAGATGATGAAGACGCGGTATTGCAGAGACGAACGCGAGTCGTCCAGCTGTAGGTACATGAGACCAGTGAGGAGGGCGATGATGACGTGGTTGAAAAGGCGGGTGAACCCCTATCATTATGTCAGTAATGCATATCTGACATCAGCCTGAATCGCTTCAGTACACTTTACAGCTCTCAAAGAGAGACTCATAAGTGCCTGAAGGCCTCTCGGCGGGTGTATGATTGGACCGACTTACATAGTTGGGAGTCCTCCAGAACGACAAATTCTGCCTTCTCACAACCTGCTTGATCTGGTACGACAATGGAGTGGCAAACTCTTTCTGTTCAACCGGTTCCGCAGATCCAACTTCCGCGATACGCTCCTCCTTTAAGCTGACAATGTGACGCTTCGTTTCCGCAAACTCCTCAGAGTCAGCCCAGATATCAGCCCAGTCGCGGTCGCCGATGCGGGCAGTGGAGCCAGCACCGACGGCATCAAGCATCCATTCGGCAGGATTAGCATCAGAAGGGCAGTCAGCGCCGTGACGGTGGAAGTAATCGAGAAGAACATGAGCATCCTTGCCAATGTCGCCGAAGTAAACACACTGGCCACCTCGCTGGAGGAGCAAGAGACGGTCGAAGTTCTCGAACAGAGCAGAGTTCGGCTGATGGATTGTACACAAGATAGCTTGTCCAGCCGCTGCCAATTTCTTTAAAAACCTGACGATATTGAAAGCACTCTGCGAGTCGAGACCTGAAGTGGGTTCATCCAAAAAGAGGAGTAATTCAGGCTTGGCAGCAAGCTCAACGCCGATGGTCACACGTTTGCGCTGCTCGACGGCCAGGCCACTTTCAGGATCACCGATAATGGCGTCGGCAATATCCTCCATCTCTAAGAGAGCAATAACCTCCTCGACGTATGCGTACTTCTCCGCCTGTGGCGTCTCATATGGTTGCCTCAGGTCGGCGGAGAAGCGCAGTGCTTCGCGGACGGTCGTTGCTGGTTCGTGGACGTCAAGCTGTTCGGCGTAAGCAGTTCCTCGCTGGAAGGCGATGCCAGGCACCTTCCCATCAACAAGCCTGTCGCCTGTGATGACACCGATGTTCTTACGGTTGGCCAACACGTCGAGGAGTGTCGTCTTTCCCGCGCCCGATGCGCCCATCAAAGCAGTAAGCTGGCCGGGCTTCACGTAACCATAGATATTCTTGAGCAAGCGCAGCTCACCTGAGGGTACGGGAACGTCGTAGCAAAGATCTTCCCAGGTGAGGACGGCCTTGGACGTGATGTTCAATTCGGAGCTGTCGTCAGCGCCTTCCTCCTTCCGATTGCGCCTATCACGCTTCTCGTGCAACTTGGTGTTAAGCTCCTTGAGCTCCTTATCCTCCTTGACGAAAAAGGTGACGGTACGACCACCAGCGCCCCACTTGACGAACTCTCCAAGGAAGGCATTTGCGAGTAGAAAACCAACGATGAGAACAACCATGATACCGTAGTGCAGCCACAGATCCTTAGGGTCCCAAGAGAACGAAGACTTGATGTAGTCGGTTCCGGATACAAGTGTTGTTCCTGCCTTACTACCAGGAAGCGTGCAGACCTGAGCATTGATGTTGTCGTAGCCGGGACCAGATGGGATGAGCGAGGAGCCTGCGCATGTCAAATCCAGTCGTTTAAATTCGTTCATCATGAGCGCTGAGAAGCCGAGACCAAGAGCGTTGATGTAGAAGATCCATCGTAGCCAAACTATAATTTTGAAGATACGAAGTCAGTGGATGTCTCATATACATTTAGTTCTGAGATTCTCACCTTGCTCGGACTGCCACTGGATTAGATATCCAGAGGTCAACACGAAAAGCGTGATAATGGTAGCAGCAAGACGGATAGCAACATCAAAGTCTGGGCAAAGACATCCGACGGTTCGGAAGAATAGGGTCATCGCCAAATAGCCAGTGATAATGACAAGGGCGAATGTAAAGAATGCACCCGCGTCCCGGACAAGATCGGTCATGAAGTAGACAATGATCGAGAAGACCAAGATCTGAACAGATGCGAACAAGAGATCAACACCGATTTGGGCGATCCAGAGGGCCGAGGGTCGATGGAACGTGAATGCGCGATGTTTGTTGATGATAGGCCGACCTAACATGGTCGATGCCAGTTCAGAAAATGCCTGAAAAGCGTTGAAGAGCAGCGCAATGAAGAGAACACCTCCTCTGGTAAAGGCACCAGCAGATGTAGCAGGAAGGTCGAGCCAGACGGTACCAGTGATGATGGCGATAGCTATGGAGGTAATCCAAGAAACAACCAGACTAAATTTGTCTTGCCATTTGAGCAAGAATTGGCGTTTAGCCAGGGCCCAGACCTGGAGGTAGAATGGAATTGAGTAGACGGATTTGTGAGGTGCATGGCGTTTGCTTTCTTTGACTGCCAGCTGGAAGTCGTCGTAGACGTGCTTCTCTTCCTCCATGCTAGCCTTGTATGTAGTCATCTCCGCGGCAAGCTGTGAAGCAGTCGTGGAGTTGTTGAATGCTTCCGCGAGCGCTTCTGGTGTAGAAGGGACGTCCTTCTCGCTCATTCCCGGCTTAAACTCGCGCTCGAAGGGATCGGTACATCCGGTAAGGTAGTCAGGGGTCGTTTGACGAGGCTTCTCCAAGAAGCCGAGACCCTCGAAGTACGCGCGCGCTGTGTCAGCAGGTCCGTAGTAAACCTGGCGTCCGCTGTCGATAACAAGGACTTTGTCGAAACATTTATAGATGTTCTCGGACGCTTGGTAGAGGGAAACGAATGTCGTCGTTTTGTAGATGTTGGTAAGTACTCTGAGCGACCTCGCATAATCAACCGCAGTCGAAGCATCCAGTCCACGAGTGGAGTTATCCCAGGACATAAGGGATGCGCCAGTAATCATAGTCTCAGCGATGGAAACTCGCTTTCGTTCGCCTCCCGATACTCCCTAAAACCGAGATTCGAGATTAGTATGTTTCTTTCATGTCTTTATAGGGTTGACGTACCCGAACAAACGGATTGCCAACGATGGTGTTCCTTGTGTGCTCGATGTTGAACATCTTCAGCATCAGATCGATAACCTTCTGTTTGAAGTCCTGTCTTGAGAGCCCAGCAGGTCGCTTTCCGGGTACTTTCGTCTCCAGCGCAAAATCGAGTGTTTGACCGACTGTGAGAGTGGGATGATGGTTCTCATCCTCCTCGCAATACACAGCTTCGCCTCGATATCTCTTCTCGAAGAAGCCAGACTCGAATGGTCCATAAAGTACCTTTCCGTCGACCTTGGTGTATCCGTAACGCTGGTTGCTGATAACCTTTAGGAAGGTGGTGCATCCGCTCCCAGGTCGTCCCAAAACTAAGACCATTTCCCCAGGTTTGGCGACACCCTTGAAGTTCTTCAAGATATCAAATTCTCTCCCCTTCTTGCCCAGACCAAGCAGGCTGCTGGCAGTCTCGAAGACATTGAAGAACGAAACGAATGCGTCAGGGAAAGTCTAAGCGAGTGTCAGTTGTCTCGGCTCTTTTCTGCACATTGTGCTGACGCTGACGCCTTACCTTGACGTAGTTCTTGACCCCTCCGATGCCTGGTACAAAGTCAGATCCTGTCTTACATGCCGTTCGCTTATTACTCACCGGTCACGGTGAGATCTTCCCAAACAACACCAATGCGCTTCGACTTGATGCCAGCTGCCTCTTCCTCATCCCGGCTACCCCGCAATGTCTTTTCCAGGTCGAACGGTTCATCAGATGATCCTTCAGAATCGTCAATGCCGCCCTTCTCAACGTCTGGAATGGCCTGGTCCTTTCGGCTCTGCCGACTCTGAACACGACTCAATCTGCGCGAGACATTGCTGGTCCGGGAAAGCTCTTTAGAAAGCTCTGCAAACTCGGCCTCAGCTCGCAGAACGTTGACCCCACCCTTGACATCGCTAAAGCCTGTCTTCTCGAAGTCTCTGGAGTTGCGCGCGGTGCCGTTATCAATTGATGCGGTCCTGACGCTGTCGTTGTCGCGTTGAAGATGGTTACGGTCTGAGTGGATAGGCTCGTATGTTCTGGCAGCAGTTTCCTCGTGAATGTGGTTCGGTGGCACGCCCGAATGCGGTGCGTTCGCTTTGTCCATGGCGCTGGGGCTGGAGGTGCAGGGCACACCTTGCCACGGAAATTAAAGACCTGGTTGCGGGGTAAGACAGTGTCTCACAGACTGCAGGCGCAGAAAGAAGCGAATATAACGAACGTATGTAGAAAAAGAGGGCGAGGAGAGATATCTCAACAACGGTTAAATAAAATAGAAAACAAAAGGACGCCGCAAAAGGCAGCTAGCTACCTTCGGAGATAAGGCTTGGTGGGTCCTCGGCTTCTTGAAGTGGTTAAAAGATATCTGAAGATGGCGCGCACCAGCGGCTAGGCAGATCGCAAGCAACGTCTTCCTTGAAGAGCTTGGTTATAATTAAGGGTTTTTTTCTCAGCGGACAGGCTCGGACGGACCTCCCCGTGCTCTATCAATCAAAGAGTGCGGCGTCGACTCATCGTGAGTGGACCGCTACCAATGCGTCATCACAGTTACAGTCTATCACAAGTCCGGCGATATGTCAACATGCATGCACATATGATAGCGACATCGTTCTAGGAACACCATGCGGATGGCGCCGTCTCGACGTTAAGCAAAAGAATTGTCTCACGGGACCGGCAGCTCCCAGCATCCGGACTGATAGCATTCCTCTCCTAGTGATGTATCTGTGTGCTTCTACGTCCGATCCTAGGGCTGATGTTCTGTCGTGTAAGGGGTCCACTGTCCCACTTGCATATGTCAGCTGTGTTACGTTTGCGAGTCATGCTCACTCCGCGCATGTCCCATATCATGGGATGACCCTTGGCATACAGGCCAGACCGAAGCAATAAACCCACATTTGCACCACCTTGCGCTCTCTAGTCTTCCGATATCCCCGAAGATTTCATTTGATATTTGGTCGTGGATCTTGAAACTGCCTCGTCTTGGCATCGGTGCAGCGACAAAACCCGAAGCTCCCAAAACGGCATTGCTACCCGCCAATGCCGCCCTTTCATCCCACTCAACTCATAGTTGTACACCAAGCTCTGGCTCCCATTGATTTCTCTTGTGCGAGAAAAGGCGTCCTCGTATGGCCCTGCCCGCAGATATACACCTTTGACTCACACTCACAGCTTGCTGCCGGGTGATGCATTTGCGCACAGCTTGATAATCTCATTCGCTGCTTCGTACGCCCGTAATGCACTCAGCTCTGTGATGACCCACGCAGTGGTTCGGCGCCCGCGGCCTCCGATTAGAGTCACTCCCACTTATATCGGAGGAACTTTGAATCAAGATCCCAATTGCCAAGCCATGGTATGCCGCTGTGGGTACACCAAGCGGAATCTTACCCCTTTGGTGTTAGTCGTAGACTTGAACTATCTGTTCAGCTTCCCTCGCGATACCGGTGGATATTAATTAAGTTACTGTTGAACTTCTTTCTCGCGAGACCACCGTTCCCCAACAGCACAACGTTACGGTTAGACTAGAAGCCTCAAGGGTTCTCACACCTGGGCCGTCACCACACGCTAGTCTTGAAGCATTCTACAGACCCTGATCATGGACCATCTTTGCTTCCGATATCACCAACACCAACAACAGTGGACTACGTGAAAACTACAAGTGTCCCAAGTCGAAGTCTACAGACATCTTGGCAGGCGGACAAGGCAGGTTGTCAATCTGCAGATGAGTACTCATACGACCTGAGACACCAGGCTCCCACGTCACGTCAAGGCAAATACGAAAAACGCGACACGAAGTCATGTGCGAGCGCGATAGCACGTAAATGCGGGTAGAACACGCTCAAGCATGCGACCCCTAGCTGTCGCAAGTCGCGCCTAAGGCAGACTCCCTCTAAGTGTGCTCAACAGGGTCAGCGAGCAACAGACTCACGTATCTCTTCGGGTTGTTTCTATTCCGGGATTTCATTTGTTCAGTCCATTGAATTCGCCTATATATAGGTGGCAATACATGTCCCTCAGTCTGGTTCATCACACACTACAGATTTACCTTTGGTTACTGCAAAGACCGCATCAATTAATCTCACGAAGGTCTCGACACGGACAGGAACAGACTCACGAAAACTGTCATTCAATATGTCCTTCGCTCCAATCCGCTTTGCACCTTTCCAGGTTACAAACGTTCCATCCCCCGGTGGAGACACGCAGCATCCATTCTTCCAGCCCCAAACATCTACAACATCGAGCTCGAGCTCAAGCTCAAATACGTCCAATCCAAACCCACCCAGTATTCAGAATGGGAAGTAAGATGCTTCCAAGGCACAACATTAATGGGTTGGACGCGTTCGGACGAATTGGAGATACGCCAGAATTAAGGATAGGATACTTGTGATCAGATTATGGTTCGCATGGGCACTGCCACCACCTCGAAGTCGACAATAGTGCACCCACTGAAGACCCTGGGGAATACCTAGGGTGCAATCACGCACAAGGAAATAGCTGCTGACGCGCGCGGTACGACCACGATCAGAGATGTGACCTAAATTTCTTAGCGTTCATTTAGCGTAAGGGGGTTATCAAGCTTTTATAATACCTATGTACTTTGAACGAATAATATATAATATGCACATGCAAAATCAACTTCCACAAAGGACATTGTCAACGGTTTACAAGTTAATCAATGAAACCTCGCGACTCCTTCTGGATACCGCTAGCACAGCATGATAATACTCCATAGCCCGACATGTGTTATACTTCATTGAAGTATACCCTGTATCCCTTTCACTTGAGTTATCTGTTCTGCCTTGTGGTCTAGTTTAGGTTCACCGGTCATATTATTCTCACTCTGGTCTACCTGCACTATCTGGCTCGTCTCCGCCGACTTGGTGAAACCGGGTAGGTATCCATAATAACATGCACCATGACGATGAGAGGTAGAAGGGAATAGCGCCCGCGCTTGTAAATGTAAGAGTCGATCGTGGGATCGTTTTGCTTGATGGTGGATACGACTTACGAAGTACGAACTTAGGAGTTCTAATTTGGTGTAATAGAAAGCGCTCTAGCAACACCAGACATAGACATGATACGACGTGTCAGAAAGAAACTCGTCGCCGATTCCACCGACAGTCCTAATGCAATATGATGAGTGTGCCGTTTGAACTACTACACAGCCTCCACCATGCACCCCGGGAAAGCACTCGGATATTTCGTGCTCCAGATGCTGTATAGAGGATGAGTGAGCCTCGCACTCCGGTCCACCAACGACATACAACGCATGGCTAGAGAGAGCCTTACATGCGCGAGGACGCTGCTTGGCGTGTCTACCCAAAAGGGCAAGGACATATATGTATATCTACATGCACAGCCTCGATATCTAGCTTGTAGGGTGGTGATCCCAGGTGCCGTGGACAGAGTACAGCAGACCTACCATCGGGTTTTTGACTCCCGAGTTCACGAACTCAATGGTCTGTGCAAACTGCTGGAGCCGGGCTTTTCAGCCGTGACACGACGACTAATCATTCCATCCAGGCCTCGGAGGCTCGTGAAAGACACAGATGTAGTGATTGATCCTCTGCTAGGAACCTATTTCCTCACTTGTGGCACTCAACATATACGGTTAAGTTGAATGAAACATTATTGATATTTGGTGTCCTTGTCGCACGCTGGTTGCTTCAGTGTAGAGCGCATGCGGAGGGAAAGAGAGTATCGTGGATCACATGTCAGCACGGCAGTCATTGACATGCGCTAACCCTATTCTGACATCTCGTCATATGTCACGCCCATAGCCTTCGCCCGGTTAAGCACGTAAAGGAAGTCGAAATAGCAGAGGGTTTGAACGAAGCAATGCAGTGCGAATGCGACAACAAATTCGATAGTATAGCGTTCATCGAACAGGGTTTGCTGTTGCTTGCGAGTGCCGAAAAGTACATGCCAAGAAGCATGTGTGGCGCTGAGTGGGTGGAACACTCTTGCATGTGAAGGTGAGAATCATGGCTTTGTCGCGAACCCCCAATTTGCTGCGAGAGTCGGCGCCCTATCTACCCTGACTGCCGCCCTCATCTCCCCCTCGCCGAAGCCATAGCCGGTGCTTTTGCCACGGCCGACAACTATACAGACTCGACTCGCCATGTTGACAGTGTTGTGAGGTCTGCAAGCCCCTGAAGGACGTGGTCGCATCCCCAATTCGCACGCCGAACGCCGATTACGCAGCCGCGGAGTGCGCTTCCGGTTCGAGCAGCTGCCCCCGACACATCGCTGTATCCTCCAACGGGCACAACGGAGATAGCGCAGCGATATCGAAGCAAAGATATACATCGCGCTGCTAGAACAGTTTCGACTGTTTGCTGTCCGAGTCGAAACGGTGGGGTGGTCGTCGCTTCCCTCGACGTCAAACCTCGCCTTGCCTGGCATAAATCATGCAGCAAGAGCACCAACACCAGCGTCCCCCGCCGCCCGCCTACGCCCAACACGAACCCGAGTCCTTCCACCTCCCTTCAGTACCGACACATCTTCCCAATGCCGAGAGTAATAACGCGCGCCTCCCGGGCATAAAGTCGTTAGACCTGCCAGACACGACGGCTCGTCATACCCCGCGCAACTCGATAGAACTCAGTCCCAAGAGTCAGCTAGACGGGTCGCAATGGGGTGCGCTGCCGAGTCTGCACAGTGCGACGTTTCCCAAGGTGCCTGATGGGTTGCCTCGTGAAGACATAGGAAGTCCGATGGACACGGCGAGTGTGCGGAGTACGCAGGAAGATAGTGTCGGGAGGAGGGATACGAGTGTCAGTATGGATGATCCGGATGTCAGGCTGGCAGCAGAGGCATTGAGTGGGTTAGGGAATCCTGGTGAGTACCCAAAACCAGCGTTGATAGCATTGCGCTTGCACCCGTCACCAAAACATCATGACTGACATGTGACAGACTTTGTACGCTCACCAACAGCACGATCGCTCACTCTCTCCGCCCGCGAATCCACTGCTGAACCTGAACCACTGCTCTCACTCATTACATCGAACCACCCATGGCTCGGCGGCGCCGTCAACGGCTCCATCTCGGCCTACAACACCACCAAAGGCTATACACCGCGTTTCGTCCAATATGGCGCTGAACTCATCGAGCGCAACATTGGATCGCCCATGGTCAACACAGTGTCATCAGTAGGCAGGAGAACGGGCATGGAGGAGAACCTGCGACGGTATCTTGGGGACGTACACAGACGGCCAAGCGACCTAGAAGCAGGCGATGGAGAGGTTTCGAGAAATAAGCGGCAGCGGATAGCGAGTCCAGCAGATGATGCGATGGACGTCGACGAGACATCAGCAGCCCCAAGAACAAGAGGCGGCTCACAGTCCTCGGCACAGTCTCTGTACGCTGAATCGCTCCCTGCATACGATGACCACCGCTCGCCAAACTACGAGGAGTCGTTAGTGGCAGCAGAATCGACAAACGGTCAAGAAGTAGAACGATCGCACACTACGCAGGACAGACGAGTGAACTGGTCCACACAGCTCATCATGACAACATCCGGTCTCGGCATCGCACTATCCGACACCTCTCTCCGATCCCTCAAACTCTGCCTCGGCCTGTTGCGTTCTGCAACCACGCACATTGACTCTGTAATGCGCGCTCTAAAACTCGTTTTAGAAGAATACGAAGCCGCGTTAAGGAACCGTCGGCAGTCAGACGGCCAGGCGAGCGTAAATAAGAAGCACATGCAACGGATGGAGGGCAATATGGCTCAAATGGGCTTGGTAGATTATGGCAAGGAGGAGGATGTCCGGCGGATAGCAGACCGGATCAAAGCCCTCTCATCCGATATATGGACGACTCTACAATCCGTCGTGCAATCCGTCAGCCGGTATACAGGCGGCACCTTACCCGCCAATGCATCACAAGTTGTGCGGACACAGTTACTCTCTGTACCGCAGCGCTGGCAGCTCGCTGGCAGGAACGCCGGACAGGACAACCAAGGCGAAGAAGTCCGTGGCGCGAACAGGATGTTGGCATTTGCCAAAGAAGGCCTGGACATGATGGGTCAAATCACGACCGTGGTTGACGGCACTGTCCAGAGCGCCGAATCCTGGCTCGCTAGAATCGGACGCAGACCGCCTGGAAGTCGAGCAGGCGAAGCGCAGGGCCAGATTGCAAATGGGCGTGCGGCAGATAGGGAGGAGACTCCGCTCGCGCTGGAGAACGGCTATGCAATGAGCGAGAAGCGATGAAAAGTGACCGAAAACTATCACTGGGGTGGACAGGCAAGGCAAGGCGATATACCCTACACAGGGTGGTTAGGCAATTATGGCGCAAATATTTCGCGGTGCAAAGGGGTCGGCTCTGGAGAAGGCAGGAATCTTTGATACTACAACGGCAACAGCAGCATACCCAGTCACGATTTTCCCATCTTCTCGTTCGTCTGTTAGTCTGTCTGTTTTCCTCATGCACCAGCACGGTGTTTTGTTCCTTTCCTTTTTTTTGCAGAACGAACGGAACCTTGGAAATGAATGCAGTTCTGCGTAGCACGATAAACAGTTGGGCGAGAACATTATATCTTCGACTGCTGCTGTTTCAGTTCAATTCATTTCAGCGCGGTCCAGTCTAGAAGGAAGGAGGCAAAAATGAAAGAACCATTAGCTGTGTGAAGGAAGAAGTTTTGATTCAATCACTCTTCGGCTCCTATTTTTCTGTTGTTGTGTGTGTAGTGAGATGGTTTTGAGAGGACGTACATTAGATTAAGGTACGAGGGATTGTCTGAGAGAGGGAGGGCAGGTCGTGAGGCAGTGCAGCATGCTTGAAGTATTGGCAAGAAGGCGATGATTTGTGATGGCAATGATGATGAATAGATTGATAAAATCATTAGAAGACAAAGGGGGTATTCGATAAAGCAAGCAAATGTAAATCCTCCGTATATACCCACCCTGAGTCTGATATTTCTTTCTCCCAAACACCGTTTTCAAATGCCATGCATATGCCGTCGTGTGATACCGCTCAGAAGCAACGCTCAAATCCAAACAAATTCAGATCGAAAGAATAACAACAAACAAAGCCTAAACACTCAGGCCAGAGAGCATTTCATGACCTGGTCAAGACCGCACAGCCGCAAACTTGACCACATTCCTCAAAAGATCCATCCCAGTCTGCTCGCACGCAAGCAGAAAGCTATCCACCCCCGGGATCCTCTCCAGCTCATCTTGTGTGCGTGGCGCTGTCTTGACGATCAGATCGAGCGTGTGTGCCGTCACAAGAGGTGGTGCGTCGGGCGGTCTTGTCGGCAGCTTCGTCGTGACGAGCTTGCTAAAGGCCATGAGCTTGTTTCGGGCGATTCTTGATCGCGGCGTGAGAGGTTCGGTGGTTGGCTGAGGAGGCGGAGGTGAGTGCGCTGGCCGGCTACTGGATTTGCCTACGGTTGTAGCTTGTAAGGCGTGGGGGATGGCATCGTCGGGTTGAGTTAGTTGTTGGAGACGCTGTGAGGCGGTGTGGACTTCTTCGCGTGTTGAGCTTTCAGAGCGCTTACGCTTGAGCTGCGAGCTTGTTCGTCGGGATGGGTTGTCGAAATTCAGGGAGGGGAGAGGGTCATTTGAGTCGTAAGATTCTGCGCTGCCGTCTGACTTGTTCCCTTCATCAATCTTTGTTTCTGCCATTGTGAACGATAGCCCTGTATGCAGCTGTGGCGTGCGTATTGGTGGAGACCCAAAAGCGGGAGACGAGTCTGTGGAGGCTTGCTGAGTGGGTCGTCCGCGTCGAGGTGTATATGGGGGCTGTACGGTGGACTTTCCTGCTGGCTCATCATGGGCCTTGGGTGACGGATTGTTAGGAGCCTTCGCCTCTATTTCCAGGTTGTTCACCGCGATAAACAACGAGATGACCTCGAGCCATGCATTGCCGTACTTTTCTTGCGTAACCTTCCCAATCCCCTTGACTAGAAGCATGCTATTGGTATCAATAGGGCGCTGACGTGCCAGACCCCTTAGTACAGAGTCCGATGCGATCTTGTATGCCGGAGTAGTGGCCTTCTCGGCCAAAGCGGCTCGACGTAGAATCAATTTATCGTATAATGCTTGCGAGATGTGGTCAAGGGGTTCGTCGGGCACTTTTGATTTGGTTACCTGGGTCTTCTGAGCCTTTTCTTTGCTTTTTGCCGGCAGGGTTTTGGTCATTTCGACCCCAAAGAACTCTTCCGATGTGGTCGTTGGAACATCCCCCGGTGACAGTGCCAATTGTAGGGGAATGATTCCGGAAAGCTTATAAGATAGATATTTCTCTGCGTGGATTGGTAACGGCGGAACAGGTCTCATTTGGAGTCGCTTGAAGTTCATGCAATGATACAGCATGAATCCAGCATAGGCATCTCCTGCAGCATATTTGATCTGTTCTTGCGACAATGGCTTGCTCCAGTTGCTCGTCCGTACGTCACCCTTCCATAAAGGGTGGCCAAGCTGGTCTTCAACTTGGTTTGCTAGACTGACTAGCTTAGTTGAGACGAGGTCTGGTTTGCGTCCACCATACTTGACGAGCCGATATAGATGGCTCAGTTCGAACGCGCCCTTGGGGTCAAGGCGAAAGTACCTCCGTAGGCGACTGAAGTCTGCGTTCAAGACGCCTACCCCGAGTTTACTGATAGCCGGGCTTTCGATGAGCTGCCGTAGGGACGGCGCAATGATGTCGTCGGTTGTTGTTCCAGGATGTAGACCGATATGGAATAGAGCAATCTTGTTTTCGACAGCGACCTGTATCAGACCGATTTTATTTTGGAGATCCTGTCTTTTCCAGTCATTCCAAGGCCACTCCATATCGAAGCCAATGGTGGGTTCGTCGAGAAATTGCCGCGCAATGATCTCTGACTGCGCTTTGGTTCTGCTGTACAAGATCTGGACCTCTCTATTTTCAGGCCCGCGATAGAGTTTATGGCTCCACCATAATTTTGGTGGTGGACGATGAGACTCGAAGCCGTATGTTTGAAGTGGTTGCTGCTTATTTCTGGGAGGCTGTAGGCAGTATGCCAGTGGCCAACGGACAATTTCCGCGGTTCTCACTACTGCGATATCGTTTGAAGCTGCATCGTTTGTAGCAACATCAATTGGCGCAGACGCAGTCATAGGTAATAGAGTAGCCAAAACAAAACTGTGTACAAGTGACGGATGGTGTCCAATGTTTGAAGGTAAGAGGGACGGGTCGATCACCACGCGAGGGTCAACGCTAATGAAGCACAGGCCTTTCGGTAACGCGCATTCACGTGCGGGCTAGGAAAGCGCGATTCTTCGCGAGGTTCTTGTCTCCCAACAATCTCGAAATGCGTCTCACGTCTTTCAGTATAAAGTCCATCTCCAGAATTTTTGGGATGGCATTTATGTTCTATTAGCATTTGTTCAATAAACACAACACATCATGTTAAGGCCCGCCCTCTTTGTCGAAGACATTGACTTTACCGCCTAGATCTTCTTAACATCAGCTCCGCTTGAGCGGCCTCCTTATTTTGTTGAACTTGTTATAGATATTGAGCGGCTGACTCTCATTTACTGTATCAGTATTACATGCCTAGACTCTAATGTGTCAATCAATTTGGTTTCGAATCAACCTGCTGATCCATGTCAGGTTTGATCCGCGCGTAGCAGTCGTCATACCATCTACGTCGTCACTCCACTCAGTTGCAGTTGCTATGAGGTGATTCTAAGAGCGAGGGGCAGATAATCCATGTTCATTGCCGGACAATACTTCGAGTGGAGCCCGTCGGAGCGGCAGTCAATACCTGCATTCGACCACACTATATCAGCTTTTGGCATTTGCCAAATATCAATCCTTGAACAACTCGACCAAATGACCTCCCGGATACAAAACGGCATCTCTAGGGTCCGGGACGGGCTGTCGATCGCTTTTGTATATCCTCGCACCTTCGAGGGCTCCCACATCGCCACATCGATAACCAGCGTAGGGTCAGTATATAGTGGCGTTCTTCAATCCTGTTACCCATTTTGGCTCGTTTTCTTCAGGGAGCTGTGCAGTATACGACACCCTCAGATAGTATTCATTACAAGCTGTTGCTGCACCTGATGTCCTTCATCTGGGTGATTCGTCAAGCTTCCCGGAAGATCGCCGCTCTGCCTTTTCTCATTGACACGAACTAAGCCACGATATCGGATATCCCGAAAGTACTCAATGTGCACGATCAGTTTTCATGTCCCAGGTTTTCCCTCGCTGGACTGTTCTCATGTTGGGGAACCTTTGCAACAAGGTTGGTTTTCGATTGACCAAGAATAGCGCGGCGTGATCGAAGATTACCTCGTAGCGACCGTGTGGTACGATTGCGCCTAAACAGTATCAGGTAATGGCCGTAGACCTCAGACTCGTCTCAGCCGCTCATGTGTCGACCGAAATGTTTAGGCAGATCACTCGAAAACCCGCGTTTCTGGTTCCGCTTTAGGCATTATGGCGAAGCTCGTTGCCAAGGCGTGACAGTTGAAGCCTCGCGCAATGCTCGTTTCAGAGCCATGTAAACTACCACACGTCACCGCGGAGTTCCCCATGCATTCCGGTCGCCGTGCGACAAACCGTGCCACGGTTGTGGCTGCTACGTCTTGGAGACGCGTACTCAATGCGTTCTTATATGAAGGCGCCGGAATCTCACCACCACCTCACTTCTACATAATATACCCTCCGAATCGGTTGCTCAAGCAGTTCACTAATTCCACTTAGTCTGTTCATTTATCACACAATATGTATCTCTCATCATCACTACTCGTCGCCGCCGTAGTCGGCTTTGCGCAGGCGCAAACCCCGACAGGCTTCACACCCCAAGTCAATACCAAGCTCGATGTCCTCTTCAATTCGACCCAGGTCGCCACGCCTGGACAAGAACTGACAAAAGCTGGTAAGCACATTCAGTATTTCTCTGATGATCGATTTCTAACCTTGAAAGCCACCGCAAGTCAGCCCCAGCTCGCGATATCAAGCACCCTAGCCAGCAGCAATGAGACTTATATGTTCGTCATGCTTGATTTAGACGTGCCACCAGCCGAAGGCAACTCCACACGCCGCACAATTCTTCATGCCATGAACATCGGCTTCAAAGCCACACAACAGAAAATCAACGAAACCGCAGTTCTCCTTGCGTCGCCGGAAAAGGGCCCGGCGGCGTATCTCCCACCTGGTCCTCCCGCAACTGACGCTACCCCACATCGTTACGTACAGCTGCTGTTCAAGCAACCGGCGAAGCTGAGCGTTCAGGTATCGGACTTTGCAGCTGTGCAAGATAGGATCAATTTCGATATCACATCGTTCATGTCCAAGAATGGCGTGAGCGCTCCGATTGCAGCCAACTTCTTCAAGGTCGACGGTCGTGCTAGTGCGAGCGCGGCCCCGTCTGGCACTGCGACTGGGACTGGAGGTATCGCAAGGAACACGCTGCAGCCTTTTGAGGGTGCGGCTGCAAAGATGGACTTCTCACGTGGGCTTGCAGGGTTGGTTGGCGGACTAGCGTTGTTTGCCTTGTAGGGAGACAACTCCTTATCAGACTTTGTTGAAGCATATGATGGGGAGAACATGGTGTGAGAAGCACAGAGACTAGCTTATATTTCTATCAAGATTGTTTTCAAAGATTTTTACTATATGATACCAGAATGCAATAAGAAGATAGTCAACTTGCACCTTTCCGGCACTAGCCTAGGATGCGTTGCATGTGCTGAATCTGCTTCAAGGCAACTGTAGGGCATCCTTCAAGACGTCCAACGCGCCGAACAGCTCATTGTCATGGTATTTCCTCGCGTTGATCTGCAAATCAATTGGCGCTCCCTCAAAGTTCGAAGCCTCCCACAACTCCTTGACATGCTTACACGACTCACTTAGCGGCTTGTAGTCCGCCGCGTACTGCTCCTTCGCTTCCGTTTTGAGTGGAGTTGGAACAACAACACCCGGATAATCTACAAAGTTGTACAGAGTCGTATAAGTCCAGTAGAGCGCCGTCTCGTGTGCACAAGCAGGCCCAACGAAAGCAGGCCCAATCACAATGTCGACGTCTTGCTCGTTCCAACTCTCTGCAAACTTGTATCGATATTCATCGCGAGCAGCGCGCATTTGGTTTACATCTTCAGCGTTCCGCATGCCGTGCGGTTTGGCCTCTTTCATGATCCATTCGGTCAAAGGGAGGATTGGTTCACCCGTAGATGAGATGTCGTCTCTAGCGGATTGACCGCCATCAGGCCAGTACATACTCCGGATCTTGTCCCAGGCTTCCTCTGCGTTGTAGGGCTTGAACGTTTTAACTTGCAGGGTGTCGGAGTACTTGGGGTCTTCAAGTTGTTTGCGGGCCCACGCAATGGCGCGTTTGATTGGCGGCTGTGGCTCAATGAAACCGTCATTCTCAATGATACCGATCTTCAAAGGCTTCGTGACGGGGGTTTTCAGACCAGTCCATGGAATGGGTATGAGCTTAGGATCTACGAGATGTGGTTTCGCTGACAGAATTATATTCATGAAGAGCTCCATATCCCTCAGGGTTCGACACATCGGCCCCGTCGAACACAGGACATTGAGCTCCGCTGCAAAGGCATGAGCGAGGAAGCCCTTCATTGGCAGTGTGTAAGATGTGGGCTTAAATCCGTAGATCCCACAGAATGCACTCGGGCCGCGGATGCTACCACCGATATCAGTTCCGACTCCAAGCACGGAACCTTTGATAGATACTAGTGCACCTTCGCCGCCTGATGAACCACCTGCCGAGAGGTTGATGTTGAATGGGTTCAAAGTGCGGCCGTAGTGTGATGTTGTCTCCAGATGCATGATTGCCTGTGGCTGGTTGGTCTTGCAGTAGAATACCGCGCCCATGCTTCTCAAAATCGACACCAGTTGGCTGTCTTTCTTGTCAAAAACCGTACTCGCGAACGAACCCTGAGATGAATAGGTTCCGGCAATTGGCATATGTTCTTTGATACTGACGGGCACGCCATGCAGTGGACCTATCGTCTTCCCATTCTTCTCAAGATAGTCGTCTAGCTCTTTCGCTTGCTTGATGGCCTCCTCCATGAACCATTGCGTGAGGCAGGACGTCAACTGGTGCGCAATAATGGCACGCTTGGAGAACGCAGTTGCCACTTCGACGGCAGTCAACTCTCGCGCAGCAATTGCTTTTGCCAGCCCAACGGCATCGTAGTTCTCGGTAATGTCTACCTCTTTCGCCGTGAGGATGCCGCATGTACTTGGAATCTTGGACACATCAAGCGGCGGGTTCGCGATCAGGTCTGCCGGCAGCCGAAGCTTCGGAGGGACCTTCTTTGCGAGAGCTTCAAGGATAGCACCTCGCTTTTGCTCAAATTCTGGAGTACCTTGGGGTACCCCTTTTGGCTGGACAATGGCTAATTCTGAAGGCGCGACGGTCATCTCGGCGGTTGTGGTCTGGAAGCGAAGAAGTTGTTGCAAGGTAACTGCGCTTGAATCTGTCGATATCTTTTAAGTCGGCATTTAGTGAACGACTCGTGGCGCCCTTATCAGTGATGGGTCCATCCACCGGATCAAGTGGGCCAGGCACGGTATCAGCGATATGATGGTACGCCTTGAGGCTGCCGAGATGACAACACCTGGATGTAAACGCATTATCACGATACGCTGGAAAGCTATAGCCATGCGCAATCGCCGTTGATACGATGAAGTTCACAAGGCTCATTAGTGTTGAGCGCGGAAAGATGCCGTTGGTGGACATGTGCAGCAATCTGCATGCACACTAGCGCGCCACGGATCCTGTGGGTACCGCTTAACCCAATGTGTCGAAAACAAGGACTAATTGCCGCGTTATGCAGCCAATAGTTTGCATTTACGCATTGCCTATCAAATGGGTCCCTTCCCCGCGTTGTAGTCTGTAATAACAACGCGGAGGCGTTCGCGTGAAGTTACTGTAGGAGTGATTGAGACATCTCGGGGGTGCATATCCACGAATGCAGTATCAATCGTAATCATGCTAGACAATGACGAAGTTCCCGTTATCAGTGTCGTCCGAGTTCGAAAGCTTATGTACGAAATGGTGATAAAGAGCGACAGGGGTGCTGTGTCATTCCAAACCCGGGGTACAAGCGCTCCCCGTGCCTCAGTATTTAGGACTGCACTCCCCCTCTTCGAGAGTTCGGTGTCACAAAATCTCTGAATAGTCTCATCGCATTTGATGGCATCAACCACAACTATGGCGCACGAGTCTGGAGCTTCGACGAAAGCTGTGCCCGGTACGGTTCATCTTGTCGATTTGGACCATAGCGTGCACGCTCGTCATGCCGGTCACGGAGATATCATTCTTGACCCAGCGCCCTCCAACGACCCGGATGACCCATTGAATTGGGCGCCGCGTCGAAAACTCACGGCAACGTTTTGCTCGAGCCTGTAGGTACAAGTTTGAAGGTTTACTGGTTGTACTAACGCTCGAGTAGGTACACCATCATGACCGGTATCGCCGTATCAACTGTATACTCGGTGCTTGTTCCTTTATCTGAAGCATCAGGCGTATCGGTATCAACGCTGAACGAGGGAACCGGCTATATGTTCCTTTTCCTCGGTTGGGGACTGCTATTTTGGCAGCCTTTTGCACTGAAGTATGGCAAAAGGCTGACATATCTGATATCCATAGTTGGTACTATCGGCACCAGTATCTGGAGGTAGGCACAGTTAGCTGTATGAGCGAGGCGTAGTGTCCGGCTGACGATGTTTAGCGCATACGTCAAAAGTAACGGAGAATGGACCGCCAGGTGCATCGTGATGGGCTGTAAGTAACGTCAATATACGGACTGGAGATGTGAACTGACTTCGTACCTTAACCTTCAGTCTTTGTTGCACCGGTCGAAGCTCTGCCCGAGATTTCCGTGACTGACATCTACTTCACTCACCAGCGAGGCACCTATATGGGCATTTACGCCTTGTCCCTAGCGGGAAGCAACTACTTCGCACCGATTATCTGTGGATTCATTGCCGAAGGTCAAGGCTGGCAATGTGGGTAACATCCATGTACGAACTGCTTAGGAGACATACGCTGACTTCATATCACAATGGTAGGGGTATTCTATTGGCCGGCCATCTTCAACGCGGTTACCTTGGTAATTCTCTTCTTATTCATGGAGGAATCGAACTACAACCGCGTTCTGACTGGCGTGGTACCTACATCAGATGCGCCATCGACAGACTTGACCACCGAAGTTGACCAGGAGAAAGCGCACCGTGTGACCTCGCAGGCCAATACAAGCGAGGAGGTTGGGTTGCCGATGACCTCCAGAAAGACGTTTGTTCAGAAACTTTCCATCTGGCAGCCATCGCCAGGACAGAATATGTTTGGGCGTGCAAAGCGAAGCTTGACGTACGTCACCTGGCCGGTCATCTTTTATGCTGGGTTTAGCTACGGCTCTTACCTGATCTGGTTCAACGTTCTTAACGCTACCGCTTCTATCATCTTAAGCGGTCCGGGATATGGCTTCAAGTCGTCAATGGTCGGCTTAAGCTATGTATCCTGCTGTATTGGAGTTGCAGTTGGATCGTTCGTTTCAGGCCGAGTGAGCGACTGGCTGACGATCAAACTCGCCCGCCGCAACAACGGTATGATGGAAGCCGAGCATCGCCTGTGGCCGTTCGTCCTGTGTTTGATCATGGTCCCAGGGTCCTTGATACTCTGGGGTGTAGGAGCTGCACATCAAGTGCACTGGTTTGGGCTCGTTTTCGCCATGGGATGCCTTGCCTTCACATCGACTGTGGGCGTCACACTAAGCGTAAACTACATGATCGACAGCTACCATGATATCAGTGGCGATGCGATCGTGTCAGTTATCCTTGTGCGGAATACCATGTCCTTTGCGATCAGCTATGGGTGAGTACATATTCTATTGTGTTCTCCAAGTATACTGCTGACGTTGTCTAGAATCACTCCATGGTTGACCCACCTTGGGTACCAGAACTGCTTCATCTCTGCGGCCTTCGTTGGCCTGGCTGCTTCGGCAGTGTTTCTCGTCATGGTCAAGTTCGGCAAGGGACTGCGCGTCAAAAGCAGTAGCAAGTACTATGCCATTGTTGATGCGGATAGAGCGAAGATGTAATTTGCGTGGACTGTATGATGGATATGCCTACTGTTGCGTATTGTATTTTTCTTTTTGAATAAGAGCAATGTTAGCAGAATAATACAACATAGCTCTGCCCGCTGTGCTATGTCCAAGTTACACACTCTAGAGTTAGTTAGTGACGTTATGGTTTCCGATTCGTACGTAGGTACCAGGCTGTTGGCAGATTACTATGATGGTGCAGCACAATATCTCTTATTTGAATTGCGGTGGGCACCTTCCACGCATCGTGGGGCACGTTTACTTAAGAACTCAAACGAGGTATTAAATAAGCAGATGTATATGAAATGGAATAGTTGGAGGCTTTGCCGAGGTCGCTTAAGGGGGTGGGGTGGGGGGCCTATACCTACACAACCACAACTTCGGAACCGGAGGCAGGGTTCCGAGTCCTTATCTATGGCGAGTTCCCCAATCTCCCCAAACCAACTCCTGTTACCTATGCACGTCCCTTCTCCCCCGTTTTTGCGACTTCTTAGGGCCTCGCGGCAACTTCACCATCATTTGTCCTGCCTCCGCAAATCCCAATCCCAATACGTGGGCCTTTGAGATGTGCCGTCCTATCTCATCTCTATCCACGGTTCGGTGGCTCCACACTTGATGCATAGTGTAGTGAGTTGGCTCGGCGGGATTACCTAAGAAGGCCCCAAAGGATCTCAAGCTACCAACCCGAAGCCGGCTGACAAGAGTTGCGGGCGCTATGAGCTGTGTAGTGCCGCGCCAAAGGTTACGAACTAAGACCGGCTGCCTCACATGTGAGTACCCTCCAGATGGGCTTTGACGCATTGCTTAGACGACATCAGGCAGAAGAAGGAGGAAAAAATGCGACGAGAAAACACCTGCATGCGACAGGTGTTCGCTTTCGGGACGCTCATGCCAATGGCCTGACTCGACCGATCTTGTGGACCGTCGATATGCCTCGCATCCGCAATCACGATATGGTACCACAATGGAGACAACCCTATGCCTGAGATCAGAAAGCGCAAGCCAATATCAAGTCACCTATGATCTCGAGGTCGTTATTTCGCGCCATTTCATCGACAAATACTACAGCCTCTTGCTGCTACCTGGCTGTCATCCGGATTTCCACCTTGGCTGGATCCATGAGATCCAAGAGCTCATGGTAGATGAGAAAAGCCTGCGCTATTCAGTACTCGCCAATGCCGCCTCACACATCTACAACATTGATGACACCTCCAGCATGCAACACCTGGCGCTGAGCTATTACTCTGAATCTCTCCGAGGTCTAGTAAGCACGCTAGCACGACCAAAAACTCCACACCTAGCTGATTCCAACGGCGTTCTAATGTCGGTCATGTTGTTGTATCTTCATGGTGTGAGTTTGCTTGCCCCTTTACCTAGATGCGTTTACTGACTGTACGACCGCAGTGCATGGGCCAGGGCACATACCTCGATATCCCTCCCCATCTCAAGGCGGCAATAGATATCCTGACTCAACGCCTTTTACACGCCCCACTGAAGATCAGCCGGCCGTTTGACCTTCTAGCCGTCGAAAGTGTGTTGTATCAAGTCTTCTTGGTGAGCACCGGGCTCTGGTCAGATCAATCGCCGTTGCTCAACTTTGATCTAAGTTTTTGGACAAGAGCGGAGAAGTTGTTGGAGGAGTCGGTCATGTTCGCTGGCGAGTCCAATAGCCTCAACAGCCCCGTCCTAGGAGTCCCAGTCGCGCTATTCAGGCTGGCCATCCAAGCAAAAGACATGTACCAGACGTCGCAAGCGTACAATGTGGAAGCACTCAGTGAATTGAGGAGTGAGGTCGAAGCCTGGGAGGCGATCGTACTGTGCGACAAAGAAATCGATCGACTGGGAGTGAACAGCCCCTCAAACCCTTTCCAATGCTACTATGAGAGCGCCAGCTACTTATACGCGCTCATTGTCTCCCTTCTTTTGGAGCAGACCTCCGCTTGTCTCAGCATGCACGAGTCTGGAGTCGACCAGCAACCTTCACTCGAACAAAGACGACCACCATCTATAGCAGCCACTAAAAGTTGGCAAGTCCAAAAGGCGATGCAAATCATTAAGAAGCACCAAGATGATCGTAATTGGACAGGGTGCTATATGGGTAACTGGCCCGTCTATACTTTAGGGTTTTTCCTCAGTGAACCGGAGCATATCGAGCTTGTCCGGCAGGATCTGAGGCAAAGGTGGGAGATAACTAAGTTCTGGCAGGTGCCTCGCTTTTGGGACGACCTAGAGAGGGTTTGGGCAGCGCGGAATCCGCTTTCACCTCCTCTTTCAGTGTGTACTGACGTGATATCGCCGGAATGAAGGATTGGAAGTCGAGGCAACCATACCCCCCGGCGATTGAAAGTGAAGCCGGTGAATATACCCTTTGCTTGGTAATGTGAAAGTTGTTCCTGGAACATTGTTTCACTTTTTCACTATGCCCTACTCCGCCCTCTCGCCAGCCTATAAGGACTACTCGCCCACACCTCGATTCCGACTTATCACCCTCGACCCCTTTCTCGAACCAGTCTCAACCAACCATCAGCATGGTGATGTCCTTCTTCAAGCTCCCCATTGAGCTCCGCTATCAGATCTACGGCTACACCGCGCAACTATCAGAGCCATTTGCCGACTACCTTGGTCTTCACCTCTCCTGCCAACAAGTCAAAACAGAAATGGACTATGAATGCAAGCGTGCTTTGCGCGTTCACGTCCTCAGACTACAGAGCGACCTGCCAGCGGACATCGGTGTCCGCCTCTCCGTTGTCGACCCAAAGCAAGGTGGCGTTTCAAGGGATATGAAGATATCACTGTCAGTCAGCACCAACGACTCCATGCGAAGGTGGTTAGCCCAACAGTCGCAGCTCGGCCCGATATTCGAGGGATACTTCGACTCTATCACACTCACATACCACGAAGATGGAGGCAGATGTGTGAATGATAATCACTTCGTCTGGCTCGACCCCCCACTTCTTCTTGATGGTTGTAGGCTTACTTCACAAGTTGGCAGTTCGCAAAATTGCAGTTCCCCGGGTCGTTATGGAGGTGCCTCCTTTAAACCGGTATACTGCCTGTCATTGGGATGAGATGATGCACGAGGCAAGCAAAATCAAGTCAATTGGAGGGGGAGGTCTGATGGCGGCTGACTGGATTACGTTAGCGTGGCGCGGGGAGGAAAGGGAGATTTGAGACCTGCTGAAAGCACTCACAGGGTGTTTGTGCTGCATAGGCTGCGATGATTCAATTAGGTACAGAGAGTAGTCGGTGATAGAGGTAAGCTGTTTGCTCGCTGTGGTCCGAAATCACGGGGTGTGCAAGGTAAACCCTTCTTCCCGCATGGATTTAGCCAAGTTCGTAGTACTAGGCTAATGACGATTTTTCACAGTCGTCTAGAATTAACATTGTCAAGGTGGTCTCCAATGACTAAACTCGACTCAATTAGCTTGCCTCAGTGTTTGACGATAGTATGCTTGTTTTGTGTGCGATGATCAAATATGTATATGCCCCCGTTATGAGTTGAAAACTCACAAAGCAGCTGTTTAGTTTCGCAACAAAGAACAAAGTAAACGAAATCTTTGAATTCCCGTTGACAGCGTGACAGATACCTGAAATAGATGTGATACACCTTTATGGGCCGCATTGTGTACACTAAACTCAGTACAGCCCTCTTCTCGGCCATGCTATGATTGGGAACCAAGATTTATTACCTGCTGATAGTTGTGCATATGGTTTCAACGCGTGACTTGTTATTGACACCAGACTACCACAAGTCAGATGAAGGCCGTGCATATGAAAATGGTGGAGTAGCAAAAGAACGGGCGCGAAGGCGGGTGTAAGTGCTAGTGTAGCCGAACGCCGACGAATGCGGCCCTTGGCGGGAACGTCGCGTGGTACGTGACGGAAAAGGCCGCTGAGCACAGGTCCTTCGACCAACCTTCACAGGCGCTTTATTCACCGTCGACGCTCGAAAGCTGCTCGGTGCTCAGACATCAGCCATGCCCGACTCATAACGCGAACGGGCGCAATCAACGCGCACCCCACCACAGCCGACATGGATCAAGTGCGCATCTCGGAGCTCAACCCAGAGCAGCCCGCGCTCGAATCGAAGCACTTCAAAGCCACAGTCACGCTGATTTGGCCATACTCGTCCTCGGCGCGTCAGTTTGCTCTGCTCCTTGCTGAGCCAGACTTTCGATTACGTCGAAAGAAAGGTCAGGTTAGAGCGCGCTTCTCCGGATCCAGCGCCAAAGCCATTGCGACAACGGGTGTAGGAATCGGGGACGAGGTCATACTGAGCTTGCGGGGCGCGCAGTTCGTGCAGGAAGGAGCGGTGAACACACCGGGGAAGAGTATAGACTGGGAGTTGTCGTACACGCAGACTGTCGTGGTCCACGTCTTCCGCAATGGCAGCGAAATCGCAAATCTGGAACTCGTCGACGTTGCGCCTACACCTGCGCCGCCGTCGCCCGTCCGCCGCGAGCCCGTAGCAGCTCCGAGTCCTGCTCACCAATGGTCTTCTCCGGCATTCCTCAAGCGTGTGCGACTTTCCGACGGCCCTTTCTTTGAAGCTCCATACGACCCTTTAGCGGATGGAAACGAGGAGGGTCATGACAAGAAGCGGCGGAGGAAGTCGTACAGAGACTGGAAGGCCTGGACGTACAACGCGAGGACGCCCTCGCCGGAGAAGGAGCATGACAGTATGGAAGAGGACTCAGATGCCATCGCGGCGTCGCCCAGCCGTCCGACGCAGCTGCCAGACACGCCCGTTTCTCCAGCCAAAGCTGGAATGCTCTCTGTTGCAGCAAAACCGTTGGACCGTGTGGAAGACGTCGAGAGGACGCAACAAAGACAAGCAAGTGCTCACGATGAATTAGTGTCAAGACCGAAACAAGACGACTTTGTTCGCGACGCCGATTACTACGAACTGTACGCTGGTCCTAACGAGCTTCCACCCTCGGACGCACAGTATGCTTTTGGCGGCGATACCGAAGTCAATACCGAAGAAGAGGACGGCGTCCAAGACGAGCCAGATGTTGTTAGTCTCAGCACAACAGAGGCCAATACGGAAGAAGACGATCGACTCCACAGTATCGAGCAAGAAGCAGTCGAGATAGAGTCGCCGGCCAGTGAAGAAGAACTCGCTAAAGGAGATACAGAGGGCGCAACTGAAGAAGACAGCTTAGTTGATGTCGCTGGACATGTTGCAGAGACTTTGAGTGACGGGGAAGAGGACAGCCGCAATCTACCTTATCCGGCCATGACAGAGGAAGTGGCCAATCTCCATGAGGCGCCAACAATTGTTATGCCTCCTCCTACCTTGCCTACTCTCCAGACCAACTTTGCCGCCACTGTCGCCACAGGCCTCTTGACTCCTATAGGCAGAGAGCCCGCTAGCCCAACTCTACAGCCGCTGGATTCTGCCACTCTCCCATTACCATCACCGTTTCCCGGAGAGCGCGATAGCAGCATGACATCGTACCTCGACTATGTTGCAGCCGGACAGCAGCCGGAGATGAATGCTACATCCAATGAAGATCCAGAGCCTCCCAGCGATGCAGGCTATATCCTCGAGAATTCTTTCTTCAGCTCGATCAACTCATCGACACCTTCAGGACTTCACCAAAATCATGAAACGGCCTTCACTCCTGTGAGGTTCACATTCGGCATGGATGGAGCCGGCTTCTCTCGTCCGATGGATCTGTCTTCACCCGCACCGGAAGAAGCTCCATTGGACATCAAGGGAAAGGGGCAGGAGAGTGCAGGACAGCTCGCCAGCGACGTACAACAGGACGTGGTGGTTGCTTTGGACACGCATATGTCTGTGCCTTTGCCTCAGGAGACCGTGCACGAGGAAACGAGCCCTCAAGATGTCGAAGAAAGAGCCGAAATACTCTCGGAGAATAGTCTCGGAGTGCTGAAGGAACCTGAAGTGATCGAACTTTCTTCTGGCTCGGAATCTGAAGAGTCTGAAGAAAGTGAGGTCGAGAGTGACGCACACGCCGACAACGAAGAGGATGCCGAGGTGAACGATTATCAAAACCAGGCCAAGCCGGACGAAATAAATGTGAATCTAGCAGAAACCAAGCAGACCGCCACTGAGGGATCCACCAGCACCCACCAGTCTACGGCAGTATCAGGAGTGTTTGATCTAGGATCTCCCTCTGAGGATAATAGCGACGAGGATAGCCATGTTCCAGTGGCCGAGCCTAATTTCTTCGACAGGATCGGGAACGAGGCAGTTGACGAGCGGCAGATGTTTGGCACATACAGCTCTCCTAGGTTGGACCAACACCAAGACCAGTCACGCAACACAGACCCGGACCAGTCACCAGATGTTGAAAGTCCTAGTGAGTTCGTTAACATGAATTACTCGCCTGAAGTTACAAATGCCACTGCAGTTCTAGAGGAGGGGACGTCTACTCACACGCAAGCTCAACAGGACCTAGGAACAAGTTTTGACCATGTCGAGGAAGAGCAATCTCTCACAGTCGGTGGCTACGACTCACAGTTGCCTTTGGTCGATTCAGATGCTTATATGCAGGACGTTTTCCCACTAGATGAGCCGCAACATATGCCTGGATGGGAATCGCTAGGGGCAGAGGAGCATCATCCTGATATCAAGATGGAGTCGATTGAAGCGGAATCATTGTTCCATATAAGCCAATCACATACCCAACAAGTAGACGATGGTGACCGTCAACATACCGCTAGCAATCCTGAGGATCTTCCGATTGACGTTCCGGAAGAAAGCCATAAGCTTGGAGAACAACGCACCACATCTGTACCGGCCACGGGTCCTGCTAGGAATACTAGGTCCAAGACGAAAGTTTCAGTATCACCTCCCAAGGACGAGACGCCAGCTCCCAAGCGCACAACGCGCTCGACAAGATCCAAAGCATCTGTGACATCTATTGCTCGTTCAACCCTCTCACCTCCGAAGACACGTACCCGTTCAACGGCATCTCCGTCTCAGGATGCTACTCAAACCTCGCCATATAGCCTCCGCTCTCAATCGAAGCTGCTTTCGTCCCCCACAGGCCCATCGGCAGTCGCCACAGCCACAACACGCAAAAGTTCCCGGAAGCATGCTTCACACGGAAGCGTGGAGTCAATCTCGGATAGGCGCCTATCTCCACTGGATGACCGTGACCCATTCAGGATGGGCTTTGAGCCGTCACAAGAGCTGAGCGCTTCACAAGGTAGATATTCCAACGTGTCATTTGTGAAAGATTCAGAGGAGGAAAGCCTGCGCTCCGAGCAATCTATATCCACTGTCCGGTACTCTGATAATTGGGGTGGGACTATGCAGTTTACTAATGTGAGCGACCCAGTAGAAGCGACTGCTCAAGACAATGATCCCACTCAACTGAAGCCGCCGCCAGCGAGCGCTCCACAAGCGAAGACGAAACCAGCAGCGAAGACGACTCGGAAGAAGACTGAGCTGCAGATAGGCAATCAGGCGAAGAGCAGTAGCCCTCCTCAGCCAACGCATCCATCGGCGAATAGCCCTGGTAGACGACTTCGTTCAGCCGGTCCAGCAGAGACAGCATCTCCTAGCCCTCGTATATTGCGTACAACAAGGAAGCAGGTGTATGATCTCTCTTCCGAGCCCCAAGAACCTATAGAAGAGTTCTCAGATGAAGTAACGCCCAGACCAAGCGCAGCCGGTGAAGGTGAAGACCATCAGATTAGGAGCTCACCTCCACCTGCACCAAACGACGTCGATGCCCTCACCCCGCCTGCTACTGCTGCACTTCCTATCGCTCAACAATCAACGATAGATAGCAACATGCTGATCACGCCGGAAGACACGCAGCAAACCACGATGGAGTTGCAACCCAATCTTACTACTGCACAACAAGGCGATGACCTTCTCATGACGCCTCAGCTTACGCAAGCCACATCCACAGGCAATCGCTCTTTCCAGACCGATGTCGACGTAGTAGAAACCACCGTAGCGACTAGAATCAAAACGTCGCCGATTGCCAAATCAACGCCCCGCCGCAACGTAACAGCAATTGATGTAGCCTCTGCTTCAGCCAGCCCGCGCTCTGAAGCTGCTTCTCCTTCCTCCTCTGTCGCAGAGCCCGAACAGCCATCCATCGGCCTCTCCACGCCGTTAGCCTACTACACCCCTCTAAAAGACCTTCTCTACTTCCTTAACCGATCCTCCGAATTCCACTCCGCCTCCAACCCCGACGTTCTCGCGCTCGTTACATCGTCAACCACGCCGAGCGAGAAGGCGAAGAAGGGGCCCAAGCACTGGAACACGACGCTGCATGTCACCGACGCAAGCACCTGGCCAACAACAACAACAGTCCAGATCTTCCGCGCATATCAGACTGCCCTTCCACACGCTGACGCCGGCGACATCATCCTCCTCAGAGCCTTCGCAGTCAAGAGCCTCAACAGGCATCCCACGCTTGTTAGCTCAGACGAGAGCGCTTGGTGTGTGTGGCGTTATGGTAAACCTGTTTGGGGCGCTAAGCGGGGTGCGTACGGGGAGATCAGGGCGCGAGAGGAGATGAAAGGGCCGACGGTCGAACGAGGTGAGGGAGAGTGGCGCGAGGTGGAGCGTTTGAGAATGTGGTGGGTAAACAAGGTTAAGGCAGAGTTGGAGGAAAAGGAAGCTGGCCAGGTGAAAACGAGAAGTAAGGATAAGGTGGTGGGAAATGGGGAGCTGAAGGAGGAAGTGCAGACTAGGGTGAAGACGAGGAGTAAGGATAAAGAAGAAGAGAAGGCGGCGAATGGGAGTACAAATGCGGATGATGCAGGGGAGAGTCAAAATCAAAGCCAAAGAACGACGCGGAGCAAAGGCAAGGAGAAGGTGGTCGCTAGCGAAGATACATAGGCCTGAGCTGTGGCTTTTTAGTCTTATGGCGTTACATGCATGGAGGCTAAAAGGATATTAGACAACGGTCTTGGATATTAGGTTCTACATTAGCATGCCTGTTAGCAACGGGTAGCATGCACTTGTTGTGCGAATTCTGTACTGTATATGTTATAGTAATGTCACAGAGGTGGCAGCATGTTCACCCTTGAGGCACATCACATCCGAGAACACGTTGACCAAGTGCAGAGATCATTCATTGTGTCCCATTGTTATTTTCTAGCTCATGTCCCATCTAGATCATGCATATTCGTTTCGTGTCTCATAGCCCTACACACCCATACCACGGCTGCGACGAACATATTCACAGCAACATCCCCACTTACTAAGCTTTCGCTGCAGCAAAATCTGCAACTACTCGCCTTCCAGTGTCAATTTCGCCGTTTCCACATCCCATCACCGGCGCCCATGATATAGCTGTGCAAAGCAATCTAGAGAGTGTCCCCTCAACAATTCAGAGAGACATCTCCAATCTACTTCTCGTAAACCCAGTCGTGCTGAGCAGACTTCCAGCTCTGCACCTCGCCGTCCTTGAACCACAGGGCAATCTCCTTCTTTCCGTTCTCGACGCTGTCGGAGCCGTGGCACACGTTGCGGCCGACGTCGAGGGCATAGTCGCCACGGATGGTGCCGGGCGCAGAGGCGAGAGGGTTGGTGGCGCCGAGGATGGCGCGGCCCGTCTTGACGGCGTCACGGCCTTCCCAGACCATGGCGCAGACAGGGCCGGAGCCCATGTCTGTGACGATTGTCAATTGAGAGCTCATGTCGAGTATGTCATTAGGTACGTACAGGCAATTAGACCGGGGAAGAAGGGCTTATCGCTGAGATCAGCGTAGTGCTTCTCGAGGTGCTCCTTGGAGGGAGTGATGAGCTTGATGGCAGCGAGCTTGAAGCCGCGGTTCTCGAAGCGCGAGATGATGGGGCCGATAAGGCCGCGCTGAACGCCATCAGGCTTGACGGCAATGAAGCTATCCCGGGTTGTCAGTATAAACAGTACTTCGGTTCACCGCCAATTGGCCCCCTTCAAATCTTCCCCTAGGCATTGGAACGTACGTCTGCTCGGTAGTCATGTTGGCGGCTGCTTGAACTTCGATGTTCTTTCGTAAATGAGATCTGTCCTTGGGACCGAGTTTTTTGAAGATGGGTGGATCGGAAATGCCAGAGGGGAACGGGGAAGAAGAGGCGTCGCTAGACATGAGAAAATTGTGGTGGGGGGAGCTGCGGGCTGCGTTGGCGGGGCTTCCCAGGCGGTGAGAGGTGGCAGTTGTTGGAAGCTGGAGCAAGTTATGCAGCGAGTTATGCAGAAGGATAGGTTTTATGCAACGCTTATGTAAGTCGAGCTACGTTTCAACACCGATGAGGTGTGTGAACATACTTTGAGTATAGAGGCTGGCCTGCGAAAGTCTATCTTGCTAAGCTGCCAGCCATGATTTCGTTACGGCAGAGGTCCGCTCCCCGGTGGACGGCTGTGTTCCTGCTCTGGGCGGCGCTGTGCTGTTTGTTTGTGCCAGCAGGTATGTAGCTCAGCTCTTGGAAGCTCTGATTGTCCATACATACATCTTATACTCTCTTTTTGTATGAATTGAGGAGCTAATGAGATTCTGTAGTTACCGTCAAACACGAAAATTTCAAGAAATGCAATCAATCTGGCTTCTGCAAACGAAACCGCCAATTCGCAGACGATGTCTCCGCGTCCAGCTCCTGGACCTCGCCCTACGCTCTCGATCCCGCGTCAATTACATTCAGTAAAGGACAATTGGAAGCTGTTGTGCTCAAGACAGTGAAGCAGGGCGCGGAAAAAGCTCGATTACCGCTCACAGTGACGTTCCTCGACTCGGGCGTCGCGCGAGTAACTCTCGATGAGGAGAAACGGGCAAAGGGACAGATCGATTTGAGACACGATAGCAAAGCGAGGAAGGAGCGATACAATGAAGCTGGCAAGTGGGCGCTTGCTGGAGGCTTGAAGGTCTTCGAGGGTGCAGCATTGAACGCGGAAGCTGAGCAAGGATACACAAAAGTTGTGTATGGCAAGGGCGGCAAGCACCAAGCTGTTATTCGACACGCGCCTTTTGGAATCGAGTTCCAAAGAGATGGCGAGACACAAGTCAAGTTCAATGAGCGAGGTTTCTTGAACCTAGAGCATTGGCGGGCCAAGGTTGAGAAGCCAAAGCAAGAAGAAAAGAAGGAGGGTGAGGAGGAAAAGAAGGAAGAAGACAAGAAAGAGGAGACACAAGGCGAAGATGAGAGCACTTGGTGGGAGGAGAGCTTTGGTGGCAACACGGATAGCAAGCCTAGGGGTCCAGAAGCTGTTGCTTTGGATATCTCGTTCCCAGGCTATGAGCATGTATTTGGCATTCCAGAACATGCTACGAGGCTGTCTTTGAAGACCACAAAGTAAGGTCGTCATTCAGAAAACCATGTTCAGCTTGCTAACGGATACCAGGGGCGGTGATAATGCTTACGACGAGCCCTACCGATTGTACAACGCTGACGTCTTCGAGTACGAGATGGACAGCCCCATGACGCTCTACGGTGCCATTCCTTTCATGCAAGCACACCGCAAGGGCTCGACAGTCGGCGTGTTTTGGCTTAATGCTGCTGAGACTTGGATTGATGTTACCAAGAAGAAGAACACGGCAAACCCGCTCGCTCTTGGCGTAAAAGGACACACTGATACTCAGACTCACTGGATGTCAGAGAGCGGTCTGCTGGACGTCTTCGTCTTCCTCGGTCCGACTCCTCAGGATCTTGCTCGTCAGTATGGGGAGCTGACCGGATACACTGCTATGCCTCAGTCCTTTGCCATTGCTTACCATCAGTGTCGATGGAACTACGTAACCGATGAAGATGTTAAGGACGTCGATCGCAGGTTCGACAAGTTCAACATCCCGTACGACGTCATTTGGCTCGACATTGAGTACACACAAGAGAAGAAGTACTTCACGTGGGACCCTCTTACCTTCGTGAACCCGGACAAGATGCAAAAGCAGTTAGACAAACGCGACAGGAAGCTTGTGGCCATCATCGATCCGCATATCAAGAACACGGATAACTACCCTGTCATTGACGAAATGAAGAAAAAAGACCTGGCCGTCAAGAACAAGGACGGTAACCAGTATGAGGGTTGGTGCTGGCCCGGATCTTCCATGTGGATTGATTGCTTCGACCCTGCCGCTATCGACTGGTGGAAGGGCTTGTTCAAGTATGACAAGTTCAAGGGCACTGCTCCCAACACTTTCATCTGGAACGACATGAACGAGCCGTCAGTCTTCAACGGTCCTGAGACAACCATGCCCAAGGATAACCTGCACCACGGCAACTGGGAGCATCGCGATGTCCACAACATCTACGGCATGACTTTCCACAATGCTACATACCAGGCCATCATTGAGCGCAAGAAGGGTGAGCTGCGTCGTCCATTTGTGCTCACTCGTGCTTTCTACTCTGGCAGTCAGCGCAGTGCCGCTATGTGGACTGGTGACAACCTCGCTGAATGGGCTCACCTTGAAGCCTCCCTACCCATGGTTCTCAACCAGGGTATCTCTGGTTTTCCATTCGCAGGTGCAGATGTTGGAGGCTTCTTCGGCAACCCCAGCAAAGAGCTTCTGACGCGCTGGTACCAGGCTGGCATCTATTATCCCTACTTCCGTGGACACGCTCACATCGATACTCGTCGCCGTGAGCCTTACATTGCCGGTTCTCCTTACACCGAGATCATCACCCGAGCTCTTCGCCTTCGATACCAGCTGCTCCCAGCTTGGTACACCGCATTCCATGAAGCTTCCACAACCGGTGCGCCCATCATCCGACCAAACTTCTATATCCATCCTGAGGATGAGAATGGTTTCGCTGTAGACGACCAGCTATACATCGGCTCCACCGGCCTCCTCGCCAAGCCAGTCACCAAGGAAGGTGCTGATAGCGTTTCTGTCTATATCGCCGACGGCCAGCCCTACTACGATTACTTCGATTACACAACCTACGTGGGCGCAGGTCATCACACCATCCCCGCGCCTCTCGACAAAATCCCTCTCCTCATGCAAGGCGGCCACATCATCCCGCGCCGCGACCGCCCTCGTCGTTCATCAGGGCTGATGAAATACGACCCCTTCACGCTCGTCGTTGTCCTTGACAAAGACGGCAATGCTGACGGTACTCTGTACCTGGACGATGGCGAGACATTCGACTACCAACAAGGCGCGTTCATACACCGCCGCTTCTCCTTCGACGGCGCGCGACAAGTCCTCACATCATCCAACCTCGAGACCGGGCATCGCACCGTAAAGTGCGAAAAGTACCTGAAGTCCATGGAGAAGGTGCGAGTAGAGAAGGTTATCGTCGTTGGCGCACCTAGCACGTGGAAAAACAAGGCAGAGGTGATCGTTATGGAGGAGGGACAGAAAGAAAGTAAGAGGAAGAAGGTGCTCCCACTTGAGTATCATGCTGCTGAGGGCAAGAAGGCTGCGTGGGCGGTCGTTAGAGACCCGAAGGTTTGGATTGGTAGGGGGTGGAGGATCGACTTTGGTGATAAGGGGGCGGGACATGAGCATCATGGGCATGAGCATTGATTGAGGGGCAGAATTTAAAGTTGGAAGATAAGAGGCAGCATTGAGATGAATAAAACCTTGAGATTTGGTTATGGCGTACTGAGTTCGCGAACGCCCGGCAGCCGGATTTGCCGCGATGGCATTGTAGAGTGTAGATATGACCAGAAACGCCAATGCATGATTGTACATCAAGGCGCTCGCCATTCGCTTCCGTGAAGTTGGTTCGGACAAGACCCGCGAGCGCAACCAATGTTAGCTGTCCTCAAAGTACATTCAAAGACCCGCGACAGCTTATCAGGTTCTCCCGGGGGCAAAGGCGCTCGAGAAATACTCAAAAACAGCCAACGCTAGGCCAAGCACCCGACCGTCCTCCCATAGATCCCCCTAGATCTCGCTCCTTTCCTTATGCAATCCAGCTTTCACGCCATCACACGGGTACCCAATCTCGTTGTCGCAAGCCCGATTTCGCGCAACACACGCCTTCGTTCCAAATTCTCATCGCGCTCCTTCAGATCACACTCCTTCTCCCAGACACCTTCCACGCCCCCGCCCGACTTCGCTCTCCAGCGGAAACCCCGCTTGTCACCATAGCCCAGCCAGTTCATCGCTCGACCTCTATCCAACATAGGTACTAGAGCGCTGTATTTAAGGCCCAGATGCAATATAATATGGATAATCAAGTTGATATTCTTGGGATTCCACACCGGGGACCCGTTCTCTCGTTGGTACGTGACTGTAATGGAGGGGAGGTGTAGCGTGAACACCGGTAAAAGGGTCCTGAGGTACAGATTATTGACCTTATCGCAGATGACTAGGTGGACATGTTGCATCGCTGACAATGTCATGGTGCTGAGAAACTCGATGCGTAAACCTTTCACTTCCGCCGTAACCTTCGTAAGGTGCGCTTTAAGCAACCTGGTGCCCTCGCTATCAATTTCAGCTTTGATCTCGCGACACGAGAGGTAGAGACCAGCGTAGGCGGACAACGGCGCGTCGTGAGGTACTCCGATATAGGCGTAGATCTCGAAGCGCAGCTCGGTGGGGAGGCTGAGGAACATTTTGGCGGTGGTTGCGGCACGCGCGAATCTTGGGTGGGAGAAAGTGAGTTGTGGTTGCAGTTGAGGGATGTGATGAGTGGGATTGAGGCGGGGTGTTGAGTAGAAGTAAGTGTAATGTTTGGGGGGTGAGACAAGGGAAAGAGCGATAGGGCGTTTGCGAGGAAGCTGCGGATTCATCTTTCACTTGCAACGGTTGCGTTAGTAGTCATTTATAGTGAATGGTCAGTACCACTATTGGCTCACCCCCGAACTCGGTTAAAAACCTTGGTGGCTGACACTTTAAAGGTCGCTGGTCTTGTGACAACGTATAATCAGAATTTGTTATTACCTAGGTACTTATTCACAGGGAGTGCCCTAAGTCACTTAACGCTACCTGACCTACAGCTCCACAGAAAATGTATTAAAGCTACCCAGGTACTCCAAGAAGGCATTTTCCCGAAGCGAACGTCAACTGTGGTAGGCTATCCAAGAGTGATATTTCACTGCATGATGGTATTAGATATTAGGATGATACTAGCGAGGTCGTTTCTCGAAAATTCGCCCGTGTATGCTATGGTACGAATTGATAGGACGGAACGACGATATTTTTCTACCCGATTACTACTTCTTCCTCACCAAAGGCCTTTTTTGTAACAGCTAGTTTCTAGCCCCAGCACTGATACCTTCAATCCGCCTGACCTCCTCAACCGAAACCCTAGCCCTAGTATTAGCCATACCATTTGACAGTCTATCCAAATCTTCCAGTGCTGCCCAAATAATCTTGTTCACTCTGGAACCACTAGCTCTAAGTTGAACATCTGCCCTCCAACCCGGAAACAGGGATGGCTTCTTAAGATCGATGCTATGAATGTCCGCCACAATCTGATCTGGGATGTACAAATGATGGGCGAATTCATGGACGATAGACCGCACATTAGGAGTTGACCTATCCGCGTCCTGGGGGTGAAGCATTCGAAGTATATGTCCATAGGAGAGGAAACCGGGGCTATTATGGTTGAAATACCATAGGTATGAGAGCGGATGGACTCTGTCAGTCCTTCTTCTGTAAACTCTGAGAGTGAGTGACTCGAGTGGGAGGTGTAGAAGCTTATGGACAGGAACAGGGTCGAGGGAAGCTTCTGCACTATAACTGTCCAAGAGAGGACCTCCTCGTGGGTAATGATCAGATGGCATAAAGAGTGTAACTCGACGAACTTTTCTGAAGTTTTTTGAATGCACTGTGAGGAAGTAATCAGGATGGTTGTAGGTCCAGGACTTCCGAATCAGCTGTTCTAGCTTGTCGACAATGCCGGCGTCCATCTCTTTCTTGATCTGCTTGCACGACATGTACAAGCCCTTGAACTCGGACAGAGGGTATGTGTTCGTAGCTGCGATGATGTCGTAAAGTTCGAGCCGTATCTCGGCAGGAAGATCTGAAAAGTCTCTCATGATTGAAGAGCTGAGATAGCTGATGTTGGATGTGCAAGTGGGGGAGCTTGAGTTTAAGTACTAACGTGGGTAGTTCTGAGCAATCAGCACTGCAAGAAAGCAATGGTCATATGCCATGTTGCGTTTATACACTAGCAAAGCCTGTAGGTAAGTACCGTCAGGTGTAACCTAAATTTCCACACTTCGTTTAGACTGTTAGATTCTTACATTTCTCTAAGTTCTTCACGTGGTCGGTATAAAACTTACAATATTTGTCTATCTGTTTACCTCCTATCCCAGTCTGTATAACTCATCATGTCACTTTCTAAACTCACCGCCTACTCTGAACTCCACAAACTAAGCAAAAAGTCTTGTAGTGTTCCCTAGGAAGAAGAAATAGCGCATTCTCATTTTCTGGAAAGAAATAGGGGCGTGCTTCCTGATGAAACGCAACTTAGGAATTGCCCACGGTAAGAGTTGCCGTAGATACTCATAAAGGTAGGTCTTTGACATTAGATGGTTCCTCTCTACAAGACTGAATAGTTGAGCTGGCTAAACTACGGCTCTTATCCACTGCGATCCCTTTCACTGACACTCCCCATACCCTCCGTTTGTTCTCCGCACTACCCCTGATGACCCTACCTCTATATAAACCTGCTCTCCCCCGACTTCGTGGTTTATCATCATCATCAGCTCACATCTACTTCCTCGATCCCTCAACTCAACTCAACTCAACATCCACACAGCCAAACCCTCCCCCCAGCATCAACAATGCACCTCCTCAACCTCTTCATTGGCTTCGCCGCCTTCCTAGCTCTAACCATCACCGCCGCCCCCACAAATCCCACCATCCAGAACATTCCATCCGTTCCCCCCTTCGATCTCTCCTTCTTCAACGGCACCACCATTTCCGCCAAGGACGTCGCTCAGTCCCCCCAAGGAGCCTACTGCGGCTACCTCACCACGCAGGCGGGTTTCTTCGACAAAATGTACACGAGCAACCTCTGCACCGCGGCGAGCCAGTTTGAGCCTTGGTTCTGGATCGACAATGTTGGGTGCGGCCTGTGTACGACTTTCGAGGGTTACGACTGCCAGGGCAAGTTGACGTGGTGGGGTGGACCATCGAAGAACTCGGTGAAGCTGCCGTCCGCGAGTGGGAGTTACTTTTGCGTGTAAAGATCAGGGCGAGGAGGGGAAAAGATATGTGGGCTTTGAGAGTGGGAGATGGTGGAGCGGTGACTGACGTGTGCAGATGACGGGAAAGATCCCACTGATTTGCTACCATTTTCGATTTCTTGAGATCCAATTTGGGCAGGACGTTGGCGCTTATAGGCGACATGTCATGCTTAGATTAGTGATTGATAGACGGTGATGGGTAGAAGGGTCCACGGTACATATAACACGTAGTTGATACTGTGTTCATCACACGACTCTGCCTCGATCACAGAAAGGCCATCCCCATAGCGATAGCTTCGTGCAATCCTACACAGAACATCCGATCTAGAACTTCCATGCTTTTTCATGTGACCCATAGGTCCTGTTCCATACTCGTCAATCACCACCAAATTCCACCCATCACACCACACCCTCACTACAACACCAACTCCTTCAGCCCTCTCACATCTAACCCTTTTCTTTCCTCAACAACGACCACCAACCCTTTTACAATTAACCGTATAAACACAGTCATCATGAACGCACACCTCAACCTCCACTCCAGCATATACGACTACGAAGCCAGCGAAAAAGCCAAAGAGCAGGAGCAGCAGCAGGAAGTATTACGATCAATTGACCCAAACGAAGAGAGCGGGGAGTTAGATGATGTGGAAGCAAGCGCAGAAGCCGAAGTGCACATTGACAAGATTAGCATTAGTAACATGGTGGTAGAATCAGAGAAGGGAAGCGATAGTGCGCAAAGACGGCGCTGTGATGATGATGGTGATGATATGAAGAACAACAGCGCGGGGGGAGAGTGAGAGTGACAGTGATGATGGGAAAAATAATGTGCGGATAGGATGAAGAGTCTGATCGTTGAAGAGGAAGGAAGGATATGGCGGGTCATGAAAAAAGAAGGTGAGACTGAGGAGAGAGGGGGATCGAGTGCAAGTAACCAGACTGTTTTTCCACATTTACAAGTATCGATAAATCATCAAATGTGAAGTAATCGTAATGGCATTTCCCCCAAAAATAAACCATCTCTGGGCTATTCCCAACTTGTCGCTTTCTAGCGTTTTGCCCAACCAGTCTATATGCGCCCAAACGCCTTGCTTGCTTGCTTTGCGGATAATGGTACATGGCATTTACATAGGAATATAGAGGTAGATTTGATGGCGCCCAGTGTGGTGTGGTTGTAAGGTGCGAAGCTCTACGCCTGTTGAAGTAGCGAAGGGCCAGCAATTGAGCTGAACATGCGGTTGTCGATGTTGTCGGTGATAGCTCGCAAGGCGCGTCTAGCTGGGCGATTTACGACCTAGGGATATCTTATGCTCGACAATCGATCATAGTACTTTGACTACCTCATGACGTGTCCTGACTAGGCTTCTCAGACCCAGGCTCGACGGCTTCTTGCTTTTCGAGGCTCGGTTCGGGCTCGGGCTCTGCCTTTGGCTGCGCGACCTGCTTGCCTTCAACGAGTTGGATCAGATAGGTGCCAACGTTCCCTGCGCCGTCGATAGGGCCGAGTTTCGCATCGAGCAGTTTGGCTTCTCGCAGCAGCCTTTTCACATGTTAGCCCCCACTCCCTTTAACGTTTGTTGAGCAATCATACCTCGCTTTACCCCTCGGCGTCTTAACCACCGCCTCCATAACAACCTTCCCAACCTGCTCCCTATAGCTCTCAAACACTGGCGCCATGATCATCCGGACTTGCATCTCACTCAGATACTTGTTGATGACTTTGTGCATCGTCACCGTATCCTTGGTCAAGCTCTCCATACTGTTGCTAACATCCTTGTTTATCTCGGCTTCAGCGTCCCACTCCACCTTCTTGAGGCTGCGCATGTGTACTGTTGCCCTTCCAGAGAGGATATCCGTAAGCTTCTCGTGGATGGAAGTCTGCTGGTCGTGCAATAAACGCTTGACATTGTCGAATTCACCAATTGCTGACTTATTGGTAGCGGTGGTAATACGACGGCGTGCGCACTCGCGGATGTAAGGGAGTATGGCGATGATGAATGAGAGGGCTTGAGATGCGATAGCCAAGTGTTTTGTATTGATATTTTTCAAGCCCGCTGTTTGCATAGCACCGGCGCCAAGGATGAGCTGGCATAAGCGAGAGTTGAAGAGTTTGATGTAGTCGCATAAAGAAGAGGACACTTCGGAGGTCATGCTTGGTATGGTGGAGAGGAGGATCTCGAAGCGCTCAATGCCGCGAATGACGACAGTTGAAGAGTGGGAGACGGTGTATTTTTCTTCGTCGACGACGGCGGGCACGGTGTTCTTGCTCTTCTCTTTGGGTTTGTCTCCGGATGTGCCATTCGTCGCCGCTGGTGTCCCGTTGGTGGTCGGCTCCTTGATCTCGCGAAGGACGTCGCCTGTCTCACCCCAGTTTGGTGGATCACTCTCCATACCCTTTAGTATCCGTGCTAGAACCTCGGTATCCTCCGCATCGAAGTCCTTTGGTTCCCAACGGTCCGAGTCCATTGCTTTTGCTAGTTCCTGCTTTTCAAAGTCCCCAAACTTGGACACGAAATCGTTGATATGAGTGTTCACAACACCCTTTAACGCTGCACCAGAACGCCCTGAGACTGCCTCACACTCGTCAGCAAATAGTCTGCACAGACTAAAGTACCGTAGGAATCGATCGAGAGGGAGATTCGTTGTTGCTTCGGATCGAACTTTCAAAAGCTTTGTGATCTGTGCTTGCGCCGCGTCTACAGCCTGGCCAAGCAGGCTCGACATATCCAAAGCTTGCATCAGCTCCATTTGTAGATCGTTCGAAGCCGGCGCAGGACTGCCACTACCAAGGTAACTGTCCATGTTGTGCATGTATGGACTTCTCGGAGGAGATCGTAGCCCGCCTGCAGATGCCGGGGGTGTGGAGACTCCACTCGTGACATCCAGAAGAACCTTCACCTGGGTACCAAGCCGGCGCAATGCTTCGCCAATATTCGTGAAGATACTGACAAAGAACTCTTCAGCGTCTGCAGGATCCATTGCACGGAGATTCCGAGCAAGTATCGAGTTCTTATCCTGCTGGCTGTGTCCGCGACTGCCTCTGGTGGACACAGATGCCATGGATTCTGTATCGTCGTCTGTCGAACTTGGGAGATATTTGCGAATCAACACTTTCATCTCCCTCACTATCGCTTCTCTAAAGGTGGCGCTGGCCTGGTTTGTGAACTGGGCTCCACTCAAACCGTACAAGCTAGCTCGTAGATCTGACCGAAGCCTGTCGCTTGTAGTCAAGTATGCAGGCATGGTTGACTTCCCCCTTTGGTGATTGCCACGCGCCTTTTGTGATGCAGCTACCCATCTCTCCAGGGTATCGTGACTTGGCACGCGTTTGACGTGTTCCCGCATATCCATGAGTAGCGTGTCGACAAAGCGAGCTTCGAATCCTCTGCCGACGCGGAACTTCAACTCATGTATGCCCTCAAAGACTCCGTCCAATGCCCTCAAACCTCGTAGATCGATTAATTGTGGCGGTAGTCGTGTGTCTAACCAGGCAATGCTTGTCGAGTCTGTGGTGTCAAATGCGCCTGTTATCAGTCGTTCAACAATGTCTAACCGTGTCATGGCGATCTCAAGGTCTCCCTTATTGACCACTTGATCGCAATGTGACAAGCTAACAATGACAGCTTGTAACTGGTCTACCGCGTCTGTCAACTTCCTCAGGTTCTCTCGCCGCCTTTTCATCTCGACGACTTTCAAGCCTCCAATTGCCATTTGCTCGTCCAGCCGTCTCAGATCTTCTCTGAGCCCTTTTATCCTCGTAACGGATTCCTCGGCTTCCGACTGTAGTTCGCGCAGAGAGCCTAATGCCGCAAAGAAGGAAGACGAGGCCGTGGATATTGCCGATATCAGGTGTACTTCTACTGTATCCATGTACCATGACAGTTTCTCTTGCAGAATCGCATTTGTCGCCAACGCTTTCCTGCCTGTCGGCTGTGGCGCATCCAGCGACCCATTTGCTGCAGTCACGTCGTCGTTGCTTTTCGTCCGGACTGGCCGCACTACCTCGGATCTCTCGCTCACAATGTCAAAGGTTCGCGGATTCTCGAGGTGGAAATTCTCGTCAAAGTATACGTTGGGTATGGTAGAAAGTGGGGTAACAGCAGGTAAGGCACGCTTCGATCCGCTTGTTCGTCGTTTCGGTTTCGGCGACGCATTCGGAGAGAAGGGGCCCCCAGATAGATTTGGGGTGCCTGCCGGTGACGCCGTATGCAGGCTGCGCTCTAAGCTTTCTGTAACGCCCTCCTTCTTTGACCCTCTTCTGACGGGTTGCGCAGACTCTCCCTCGGCCTCTGCCTTTGCACGCTGGAACGCTTCGTAAAGGGAGCCGACTTGCGAGAGATAGGGATTGAAAGCGGTCGGTTCGATGTGGGGTATGTTGGTGAGGGTTACGGGCGGAATGTCTTTAGTAGAAGGCGGTCGGTGTGCAGACAGTGCTGAGGCATTTGTGTGTGGGACCATGCCAGTTCTTACGATGGGGGGCTGTAGCAGCGTCGAGATGGCTTGCATGCAGTTAGCTTTCTTGCTCGCAATACATGTCATATAGAGGAGGCTTTGTGCCCACCATTATGGTTCTGCTCTCTCACCGCGCCCATGTTGCTTTTGAATCCGGAATCCAGCACGCCGCCGACCGAGTGTATTGAGCTGGCCGTGGACCCGCGACGTGGCTTATAGCGCCCGCCGGTGGAGCTGGGCCTGTTTGTCCAGTCATGCTGCGATGGGAAGGGAAAGGAGCCCTGCGAAGGGTTCGGCGACAGAAACTCGAAGCTCTCTTCGGACCTCCGAGGGGATCGCGGCGAGGACATGATCGCGGCGCAGGTCGGGGGTGAGCAGGTGGCCGAGGCATGGGGTGAACAAGCGACGCGGGTTATCTCATGTTGCGATAGAGCTAGGGGTTGGCGAGCTTCCAAGGATCAAGAGAACAAGAAACCAGGTGTGGATATTGAAGAACCGTGTATAAAGTGCCAGTTTCAACGCCATCTGCGGCCAAAGTTGCACGGTGCTCGGTGGTGATGGCGCATCAACGCCTTGGCTGACAGGGGTTCAAGCTACCGAAACAACCGAAACACGGCATCCCTACCGACATCAGACCTCACAAAGGACTCTGCAACCCGTTTCGATACATAAAACAACTCCGTGTGGGAAATTATCAACTGTGACACGAGAACGCCGGCCCGGAGTATGTACGTTACGGGCAGTGATGATGTATTGACGGTTATAACAAGCCGTGCCTGGCCGAATAGTGATCTAAATTACGATATATATTCCTCTGAGGGTGTAGAAAACCAGTCCCCATCATTCATCAGACGATCGACATAGCACATTAGTAACGCAAGTGAGCAACCCTTCCCCAACGATTCAGCATTAGCACGCCTATGATCGAGGCGCCCTGCCATTATAATCGACACCAGCGGAAGCCGTGTAATTAGCAAAGCAGTCGTAGTTGAAATCGATCTCAGCACTGCGCTTCTGAAGAACCGAGACGACATGGTCGAACGAGCAGAGACCGTTGGGGTCTTCCGGACATCCAGGGTGAGATTCGTGGATGGGGATGACGGCATCGTTGCTGCGTCATGTATGTCAGTTATGCTCAATACGGTATGAATGGATACTAGAGTATCTAGAGGAAAGAGTGGACTGAAGAGGTCATATACGTACACGATGAAGCGAATCTGCTTGGTCGGCTGATACGCCGGGCAGGAAAGAACCTGTGCAGTAAAGTGTGTCGCGAATGGCACAAGCTTGCTGGCAACAAAGCTATTCTGCCTGTGGTTCCCAGTAGGGCTCAGCGGTGGGCCAGCGAATAATGCGGTCAGGTTGAAGGCAGTGAGTACATCGAGCACGACGACTTCATGAGTCGCATCTGCGTAGATGGACTGATTGAGCGGGAAGAAAGTAGTCGTGTTATCGAAGGTCTCATTGAGAGCGGAGTTTGCTTGAGGATATTGCCCCGTGAAGCGCGCAATGTACTCGTCAAGGTAACCCTTGCCCTGGGCAGCAGCTACTGGACTTCCCGGACCATTGTTGTAGTAAAAGGACAAGTCGAAGTAGTATTCGTAGTTCAAGAAGTCCTCCTCGCTAAAGAGATCGCAGAATGCCGAGTAGCCAAGAGCGTGGGTCTCGTAGGAGCAGAGTTGAAGCATGGCAATGATGTCCGTCGATGTGAAGTTGATACCGCTTGCCTGCGACTGTAGTCGGGAAATAGTCGAGTTAAAAGCATTGATAGCAAACTTGCTAGCTACTGTGCTTCCGATGCTTCCCTTGCTGGCAATGTTCGAGTTGGTGCAAATTTCATATGGAGCACCCGAATTGTTCGTACCAGTCGTCTCAACAAGGATCTCAATGTTGACCTGGGATAAAAATTCCGGGATTCCGAAGAATCCAGCAGCGAAGTTCTCGGCAGTCTTCACCATACGATCCTGCGACTCAGTGCGGAAGACCGGAATCGCTCCGGTCTCGGTGAAGTTGTTCAAAAGATGGCCATATAGCTGCCGGTACGCGACACCCAGAAGGAAGTTCTGGCTGCGTCCAAAGGGCGTGAGAAGTTCAGCACCAAGCTTGTAAGTCCAATCCCCGAGAAAAGCAAGATCGCCTGACACAGCCAGTCCCGTTTTCGTGGCATTCGCAAGCTTCTGTGCAAATGTACCTGGAGCCGCGCCACTAGTTGGATACCTTGCGCCGTGACGATATAGCAGGTGCACTTGTGTGATGTCGCAGCCTTCTGGGGCTAACGGATTCGCATTTGGCAAGCCGTAGTCAGACGACTGCACAGAATACCATGGGGACAGATTACCCCAGTACTTGCTAATGTCGAAGTCTGAAGACTCGGCGTCGCTACCATGCGGTTGCGGGTTGATCAAAGGAAATGCATTGGCATTGCCGTTGTTGTATGGATATGCCTTTGCCGTCTGGATAGCCGCGGGCTCGGCTCCTGTGGGCGTAGGGCCAGGGAAGCCAACTACAGATTCAGGCGGGAAGAGTTGAGAGTTGGCCGCGGCTATAAACAATCAGCGGCCAGGTCGGTGCAAGAGTCGAACACAACTTACTGCCTGACGGGGGATAGACATCAGCAGTTGCGGAACCCGCGAACTTCGATCCCTCGATTGTCGTCGGTGCTGCTCCAGCTTGAGCAAGAAGGGCCAAGAAGGCGGCTGTGCGCGTGGTCGAAGTGATCTGCATCTTCATCTTCAAGTACACGTGCTATCGATGACTAGAAGAAAGCCAAGCTCCGACAAGCTTTGCCCAGCAACGTGGGCGCAACGCTTCATCTTATATCCATGCGTAGTTCTTCAATCAATAGCTTCTTGAACAGAAGAGCTTAGGCCTCTGCTGTCTAATGATGTAGTAGAAAACTAGGTGCGGCTGGTAAATCGGGATTAAGCCAATAAGACGACGAGAAGCCTCCGCGTGCTGCATGGAAGCAGCTACCGGGAGCAAACGTTGACATGGACCGTCTTTCATGATGACAGCAGTGGCGTCTCTGGTGTGAGGAGCTCCTGCGTGGGGGCCATGAACGTGCCCAACGTGCGCGTGGTGTGTGTAACAATTGGAGGACTCGAATGCAGGTACCGACACTTCCGAATCATGGCTAGCGCCTGCCGTCAGATATCTACTAGTCATGTAATTGCGAAGAGTTCGTGTGATACTCGGTGGATTGAAGTATGACTTGGTGGATATTAGGGTGTCGATAGTGAAGTGGTCGTACGATGAGACGTGGACACATGCATGGACATTGCCGAGACGTGACCTTGTTGACGAAGCACGAGCACAAGAGCACACCGGAACGCACAACATAAGAAAACCTTTCAACTAATTAGAACTTGTTGTTAATGTCACACAAACCAAAGTAGCAGCCTTCTTTCGACTAGGTGACATACATAGCAGTCACATGATATTACACATCTCAAGTCTATCTAAACATTGTATCCTATTACATCGCTCGCTTTTAAAAATGATGGTCGAGTGCCATGAACGCCGGTATGATGCAAATGCGCCAAAATTAAGCATCGCTATCGTAAAAAAAAAAGAATCTGACGGACGCACTCATAACCATGAGCTCCAGGCGTACTCGTGATTCATCAATGCTGCAAACAAAGACTTCAAAAGAGCTACCGTGCACAGCGGCATGGTAGCGAGGTAAGTATGTGCAAGAATGCAATAAGCAAGTATGCAAAACATTCCCATCACTCTGCGTATCCAATAGCAGATGTGAAGGCAAGAATACCGAGCAACAACAACTCATGGCTATGCAACAGGCCAGCGGCTTCGCAGACCTTGCATCCATTGCCCATAGAGAATATCAGCAAGAAGACCCTGTTGCTCCATACCCTTCTCGACATGACCAGGCAGCTTCTTCTCGTCTAGCACGCCCTGACCATCAGCACCAAAAGTCTTTTCGCCAACAACAAACGCGCTTTGGCGGCGACGGTGCGACTTGAGATGCGGATTATTCTGAGCAAGTACGAGCTTTGGGCCCTTGATGGGGGAGCCTGAAGAAGTGCTCATGGGTGTGCCACTCGGAGTGTGGAAAGGCGTAGACGTTGGAGTGCGATCGTATTCCTCTGAATCTTTGCTGATAGATGCGGCGGACGTGGCCGCTGTACTGGATCGGACGCGCGTAGTGCTTGTTCCGTGGACGGTAGTGCCGCCTAGACTGGTTTCGCTTGTGTTGGTGTTGTGCTTTAGAGGTGACTTCAATGGTGAGTGGGTAGGAGAGACCTCTATACCAAGAGCAGAAGCAAGCTTCGAGTCGTTCTTAAGTCTATCGACCATGGCCTTCAAGAGCAAAAACTCGCCCTGTGGGTCAGCTTCATTGAGGTTGGCCCACGCTTGGTGAACCCGTCCGATGGCTTCCCGCTGATGGGGCGATCCGGAATCAGCATATGCCTCCTGAAATACGGAATCGACGACCTTGCTGTATGCTCGACGGCCATACAACGCTTCTTTAGTGATTGGCATTGCTGCGTATTCAAGAGCTGGCGGTTCGTTCTCGTTATTCACATCTAGGGGATGACTGGAGTTGGGCGGCGATGGGCGAAATGTCCGGGCTTCAGGGTTCGGGTGGAAAGACTGATTGCTCTGGTTGCTTTCGTTGCTCGCAGGGTTTGGACGAGGTCCCGCACGACGCTCTCCAGATGCCACTCGTTTGAAATGGCGCACAGTTGAGGGCGAGTTGCCGAAGGTAAGATCCACCCCTAGAGGTTGCTTGAGAGCGTTGCTAGCGCGGCGGGCAGTTGGTGTTGATCCCGAAGAAACGCGGAAAGCCGTGGCTGAGGAAACTTTCCGAGACGATACTCGACGGCGCTCTGGCAACGGGGAGTTCGTGACACTGCCAAGAGGAGCTGCGTTAAGGTCCATATGCTGCATCGTCGCCGCCACTGAATCGGCACCTGAAGAGGGTATGCGTGCAAGCTTTCGCCGTCTGGCTGTTTGACGCGCCGGGGCGACAGTTCCAGGCTTGACTGTGTCGAACACCCATTCATCTTCTTCGGTCTTTGGCGAGAGATTCCTCCTACACCAGGGTTAGTAGAAGTAGAATAAGCGGCTTTTCGATCTACATACATCGTCTCCTCGTAGTACTTGACATGCGAGGCCGCCTGCTGCTCCCTCTGAGCCTCGAACATTTGCTTGCGTTCGATCAATTCGCGCAGTGCTTCCACTTTGCCTGCGCGTTGAATGAATCTATGCTTGAGCAACTCCTTTGCCGTTGCTCGTCGATCAGGATCTTTGATCAGACACTGAGAAACGAAGTCTTTGAAGTCCTTGCTCCACTGGTCGCCCTCCAGCCGAGGAGCCGGGTTCTTGGGAATAGTAAAAAGGACCTTCATCGGGTGTGATCCAGCGTATGGTGGTGCCCCCTCTGCTAGCTCCATGGCAGTTATTCCCAAAGACCAGACATCCGCCCGGAAGTCATAACCAGCTTCTTGTATAACCTCTGGTGCCATCCAGAAGGGGGTGCCCACGAAGGTCATTCGCTGTGATTTGATGTTGGTCAATTGTGCGGCAACGCCGAAATCAGCGAGCTTGACCCTGCCTTGGTCGGTGAGGAGGACATTTGCGGCCTTGATATCTCTGTGGATCTTGCCCGTGGAATGGAGGTACTCGAGTCCGAGGAGGAGCTCTCGACACACTATAGCGATATGGGATTCGTTAAAGGGACCGGGTGCCAGCTATGACCGTCAGTATGATTATCGAATGGCTTTGTTGCTATTCGCTCGCACGTACCAAGTCTGCAGCAGAGCCTCCTCCCAGATACTCCATGACGATCCATAGCTTGACGCCCTTGACAAAGCTGGTCTTGTATTCGGTGATGTATGGGCTGTGGCAGGTGCTCAGCAGGGCGATTTCGGCTTGGATATCCGCGAGCTCTTCGCTGCTATCTTCGAGATCGATCTAGGCGGATCAGTACGGTTGGTGTGACTTGGGATACAATCTTCGTACGTGCTTGATGGCGACCGTCTCGCCAGTGCTGCGATCAATTGCCTTGAACACCTTTCCGAAGCTCCCGCCTGTGATCCTGTTAGCTAATTTGCCCAGGTGCTGAAAGGCTAATACATACTGCCCAGCTCTTCCATGACCTGGTAACCGTCTGCCATTGTGGGCGTTGGTGGTGGTACTGAGCTAGAATGCCGTTGCTCAGAGAATCCAGGCGGTTGTTGAATCCAGGGCGGAGACGGACGGCGAGCGCTCCGGTGTAGAACTGGTGGATAGAAATAGGGTAGAATGGTGTTGCAGCTATAGATGCGACGACCTGTGGTGGGTATTGGAGATTGAGCAGGGTCCGTTTGCCCGCCATCGCCCTAGCAACGAGCTCGACCATCAACAATGAGCACGCCCCGCCCCGTGACTCGCCAGATGAGTTCATATGGCGTAACTCGCAGAAGATGAGTGTCAAATGATAGTGAAATCTATATTCCAGAACATCAGTGAATGAAGATGCTCACTTCGATGGTCGCGCCTGCTGTTCCCAGATGAGGACCGCTTTGAGGGCCTGTACCTGCAGCAGTCCATTCACGTCACCGCTTCGAGTGCTACCCTGCATAAACTCCGCAATGCGGCTAAGACGCAGAAGCGGGTATCTATCGGAAACAATCACGTCGCTATGCCAATTGGTTGTGCTGCAGCATTCGCGCTTTTCTGTATCGAGTCGCGTAAACAGTGTTCCAGGCGCCATCCATCTCACTCTGAAGCACAGGCCAATGACATGCATCAATTAATTCACCACCACAACTACGGTTACCATGCAAGTCCCAGAAACTCCTTGGCCGAGGCTACCGGATGATGTAGGGACATTTGAGACTTGGGGCGCCTCTCATCGTTATTTGGAGACGGATGCGAGCAGTTACTCTCTGAAGCCTCAATGGAGAGGGCGACCAAGTCGAGATGCACCGCTTCTGCAAAGTAGATGTGCGTATGGACTTATTCCAGACACTCAAATGGAGTGCTACAAACGTCAACATTTCGGACACAGCCAGAGCCCTAGCTTTTAATTACCTGGGTGCCTCCACAGGCTGTGGAGCATCTCCGAGATGAATACCCCTCATGCATCCCCGCGTAGCCCGTTCATGAGAATTTGGGCGGGTGTAACCATGAGCCTCTTCACAAACAATGCCAACTTACCTCCATTGCAAATTCCTCACGCTTGTAACCAGAAGTCGCTGTGGACGACAATGGCAACAGCTCTCGACTTCAAACCGAGTCGCATCGTCTTCGCATCGGCTCTCCACTCACTATTGTCAACGACGCTACTCGAACAGGCACTCCCATGAATAGCGGGACAGGGAACTGGTGCCTGCATTGGTTTTGTGTCAGTTTGTTTGGTGGCTCGAGCGACGCGTGAGCAACAGCAACACAAAGACTAAAGACTACGGTACCGGCTGTGCAACTCGTCAAATTCCTGTCCTTTTCTTCGACCTCGAGAAATGCACTCTTCAGGGAGCCTGGTATGGGTTCCTGTGCTGCCGGCCCAATTCTACTGAAGACGTGGTTCTCGTGGGTCAGAGGCTCTGTTCTCCTGCGCTTAGTTGGCCTGCCGGCGGCTCTGCTGACCCTTTATCTGGAAATCTACGGGAGCTCCCCAGCCACTGCTTCGCTTATCCTTCACCGCTTGCGTCGACGACTACGTCTTTCGTCCCTCGTTTGCACACTCAACAAAGGACATGATATGAACTCGATCTCTTATTTTGGAGGCGCTGATTCCATGGACCGCGCCGCACAGACACAGACCCTGAATGACAAAGGGGCGAGCTTGCCAAAAAGATCCAACTCGGACGCCTCCACCTCCAGCACTCTTTCTCACCCGTCACCCACCATGCCGCCTACGCATTCTCGCTCGAAGACGACGTCCCACGTTGACGTTATCGGTCAGGGCAAACGACTATCACTGCAATTTCCTATTCAACCCGCTGCTGGCAGCAATTCACCAAACAACTCACCGCGGTTACGCCCACAATCCTGGATTGGCGCTCCATCCCCGGGCCTTTCCCCGGACACAACTTCCTCGCCGTCCGAGACGAATATTTTAGCTGTTCTTGCCGCTCAAGAACGCTACGTGTTGGAACTGAAGGAAGAACTCAACAAAGCTGAGGCAGACCTCAAGACACTCAAGAAGCATTACGCCCTTCACGAAGCCAACAAACGGCGCAATGATGTGCGCAAAGTCGCCCAGCTGCAACCCGTGAACACTTCCCTAGCCAATATCCCAACAGACCAACATGACGAGGATGGCTCAAACCTATGGATGCAGCGAGAGATGGAACGCAGGAAAGCTTTGCTTAGCAACACAAAGACGTCGCAGCGAAAAGTGTTCAGTGGCTCGCGTCATCTACGTACCCTATCTCTGCTATCGCCCGAAAAGTCCTACGCGCCGTCTTTCCCCCAGCCGCTCGATCTTCAAAGCGAAGAACCTATCAATGGTCGCCCCACACTTCCCCAACGGTCGTCAACGTCTTCAGATATCACGAAACAAGTCGCCGAAAGTGCCAATGACGAACAGTACGATCTGGGCGGTCTCCCAAATATCCAACGAGATACTATCATCCGTGCTGGGACACAGATGGCCGCTGATTTCAAGAATGGACTATTTACATTCATTGAAGACATAAGACAGGCAACCGTTGGTGATGAAGCTGTCAACGGTGCTGAAGGTGCTCCTGGGTCTGCGAATGTTCGGAGTACCTCCACCAAGTCTGGTCGAACCGGCGGTCGGCCGCCCCTGAATCGGTCAGCCAGCTCCAAGAAGTCGGCCCAGAGAACAGGCTCCATTGGTGATGACTTTTGGAAGGAGAATGGTTTGAGTGAACCTAAGACCACTACCATGAACAAGAAGACTCACACAATCAAGAACGCTCAAACCCCGCAAAAGCAAGTACACACACCAGCGGACGAAGACGAAGAATGGGATAATTGGGAGACGCCAAACGACTCATACGTTGCAAAGGCGACGGACATGAACATTAGCTCGGATGACTCGGACGAGCCAACGTCGCCAGTCTCAGGTCCAGGCAGCTCCAGAACGAGTACCAGGTACCACTCCAAGCGTCATGATTCTAAGGCATCATCGCTCACAACCACCAGCTCTGCGGGCCACCCCGATGAGGCTGCGTCGCGCGATTCGAAGCGCAACTCGATACCCTGGCCTGACCTGGTCAAGCTGTCGCCCAACAACCTCAAGCGCACAGCATCGCATCTGATGAAGGAGTGGGAGAAGCAACTTACGCCCCCACCGGAATCGAGGAACACGAGCCATGCTCATGGAGATTACATTGGCCGCTCGAGCTCGCCAGGTAATTTACTCTAATGACGAACGACTGTACGGATGATATTATACATTGATGACGATACGCCCTACACAGCAAAGTCTAATTCTATATTGAAGGAGATGTTAGCATGGCGGCTTGTTGTAAGACGATGATGTTGTTAGCAGAGCATGGCGTTGGAGCGGGCGTATATCGTGATTTCTGGGCTTTCAGGCCTGGCATTTGGGCTGATCTCTATCGCTATCAGTAGCGTAATGTAAAAATCAAATATCTCATCCAAATGCTCTTCACGTCGTGCTTCGTAAGACCACACAGTATCTTTACTCTCATCCAAAAGGCCTACCTTCCTCAGTCTACTATCTAGGTAGCGAGTAGTTTCCGGACCCAACGCCAAGAGCACCACGGTATTTGCCGTCCTCCGCCCGAACTCCGCAAAAGTTCCCCAGCGGCGTCGCATCGCTACCACAGCACCCTCACATCTTCGTGTCCTTTACATTTCCCGGCCTTTCTCTCACCTTTCACACGATGGCGTTTCCAGGAGGCGGACCGGGTATGATGCCCGGCGCCATGAATCCCAACGCAGGCATGTCAGAGCAGGAGCAGCAGATGGTGAAAGCGGTATGCGACCCCAATTACGCCCGCAAATGTTACGATGAAACCTTAAGACGACCGGTCGCTTGGAGAACAAGGGAGTCGAGATCGAACAGTAGGCTGACAGACCGTGTAGATGCAGATGGGCATGGAAAGTTGTATCGGAAAGACAGTAATGGCAGGCGTCATGGGTGGCGGCCTGGGTGCTATGTTCGGATTATTCATGGCTTCGGTACGTCTCTGTCTCCATGTTCACGCATAACTCGAGAAATCCTGTTTTGCCAGTACAAAGGATGGCCAGTAAGCTAACAATACTACTAGATGCGTTACGACACTCCAATGTCTCAACCACTGCCTATAACCCCGACACCTGCAGCGAAACCCGCCGCCGCTGGCGCAGCTGCAGCCGTTAAACCAGCTCCCGCAGTACCTATACCTACAATCGCAGCAAACACCGTCGCCTCGTCTTCCTTATCTTCCACCGCCACCGCAGCCCCTTCCACATCCGCTGCAGCAGTACTAAACCCCTCCGCCGCCGTACCCCTCACCGACCTGCCCTTCAAGCAACAGCTCAAACACGGTCTTCGAGACATGTACCGCAGCTCTCTCAGCTCCGGCAAGAACTTCGCCAAAGTCGGCGCGATCTTCAGTGGGACAGAATGCGCTATCGAGGGGCTCCGCGCGAAAAACGACTTGTACAATGGGGTAGCAGGCGGGTGCATAACGGGCGGTATATTGGCGAGGAATGCGGGGCCACAGGCGGTAGCGGTGGGATGTGCGGGTTTTGCCGTCTTCAGTGCGGCCATTGATGCGTATATGCGTATGCCCGAGGATGAGAGGAGTAGGCCTATCGCGTAGGGCGCAAAAATTCAACATCATGGACGCGAAACTAGTGATATACTTGGGAGTAGAGCGGACTTTGTATTTCTATTGTAAATCATGACTCGGGTGAAGGGGTTTGGGGCTAGATCTCGCAACTTTGTAGCATTCGGCGGCGTTTTGGGGGATGCTTGTTTTGGTTGGCATGAGAGGAATCCACTCGAGCTTATAGAAGCTTCCATATGTTGGAATATGTTAGAGGACCGAATGTATGATGCTCGAGTACACAGCTACTTAAATCGCGTGGCTCCTTATGATGTCTCATACCTAGAAGGCTCAAGACTATACCGCCTTTGGCTAGGCTCAAATTGGTGTAGTGAATATCTAGATATGATTGCGAAGAAATTCTTTGGGGGGCTAAACCTGCAACAAACTTGGTTCCATCATGTGCGCGGAAACTGTTGATGCTTAATTTGCAGAAGTTTTGAGCTTCTGCCACTGTGGAGTTATTTGAGGGTATTCCCTGCATGAGAGGAAGATTCAGGCTGATGATGGTATATTTAAGAAACGTATAATAAACGTATTACATAGCTATCTTGCATGTTGATCAACGTATTGTGAATATGTGTGCTTCAATTTCGGAAATGAGAGGCAGTGACTAGCATGCCAGCCAAGAAGAGAACAGATACCCCCCTTCTGAAAAGAGATTTAGGAGATGACCAAAGGGGCAATCAGCCACGATCAGGTGTATAACGGAGTAGCAGAGGTGGTACCGTTCCTTAAGGTCAGCAGAGGTGTTGGGGTAGACCAAGGAAATGTGTAACGTATATTAGGGTGGGAATTGAAACCGCAAATCATGTTGTAGACGTTTCTCGGGGAAGATGACCAGGGGAAGCCAGTGCACTAATGGCAGACAGAAGCTGGATAAGAGGCGGCGCGGGAGGCGGGCCGGGCCTTGGCGCCAGAGACAATGTTGACGACGTGTCAGCGGTAGTATTTGGCATTGTATGCGCCACTCTCGTAATTCTTCAGATCTTGTGAGCTCGATCCGGTGCTTGATCTAGTAACCCAGCCGGGGGGACAGGCGTAGACATAGACCACCACGCCTCTGCCGTCTGCGCCTACTCAAGCAAGTTAGTCAGGTTCATCGAATGGAATTTGTGCACCCACGACCGTGCTCCATCGGAAAAGTCTGCCAAGTACTGTCCTGAAACATGGCCGGAATTACATTCGGCAGCTGTATAGGCTTGGCTGCGAAAGCCACTAGGCCGAGGAATATGGCCAACTCCCCTTTCAGTCCACCATATTGTGGGTACGCAGTGACAGTGGTACCATGGTAAATATCCGGTAACAGCATATTCACCCATTGCTGATCAATTCGCCGACAAAGAAGACTGCGGTTTTCCGATGCGTTGCACAGGTAAGAGGAATAGCCGTCAATTTCATCGTGGTCAAATCGAAGAGGTTGCCAAGTAGCTGCTGTATTGGGATTCGTGGCATCGCCCTTCAGCACCCAAAAGCCGAATCCGTCGCTAAAAAACATCGAGTAGGCATGGTGGATGAGATTTGCTTGTGGTTGGGCCGGAATGCTGTATATCTGCGTCCCATTGTTAAACCACCACGTTCCAGAGACACCACCTCCTACTCGAACATTTGCTCCAGGTACGGTGGAAGGTACCCAATCGGCCCTAATATCGATCGTAACCGGAGCGTCTTCGGCCTCGCGCATCTCGTCAATCCGGAAGATATAAGGCGGCGGCAGTACGCATGTTAGTAGATGATCACGTGGCAGAAAGGTATAGGACTAACCGACATCGCTTATCAGCGTAACGTGTTCCTACAAAAGTCCCTTAATTGGCAGTAGGATATGCGTAGATGGGCCTCGGACGTGCTTGCCCTGCTCCAGGATCCTCACGGCCCCCTCACTCGCGCCAGTCCTTTATCCTTCTGACCCACCATGCGGCTCTGCTTTTTGCTACTCATGAGAAAAAGCATCCTAGTATGATGGTCAGACGACTACCTTAGCTGATGAATGAGGTGCGGGTTCGGCATCGAGGACAAGCCTCTGATAAGCTGGAGGTGGCTCGTGGATGGCAGGATCCTGCGCGGGCTGCAGACGCGTAGGCGATAGGGCATCGGCCAAGTTCCTTTACCCCGCTAGGGTTATGCTATCGACGCCCTCGGGCCACCGTTCCTTATTGACATATAGCCGTACCGTCTTGTCGGATGGAGAATCTATGTGGATCATAAGCGGAGAGTATGGACGTGTGAGATTTGTATCCCTCGAGGCTGGACCAAACTTGCTACGCGAGGGTCTGATCGCAAACGCGGTAGCCGTGAAGGGAGTAATGACTCTGCAGCTATCATACGTGTTAGCGGCGATTGAGTAAGAACGCTTGTGCTAGCTGGCCGGGGATTGAGCTCAGAGGAGTGTAATGGCTCGCATGCGACGGCAGCCGGTTGTGACCAACCAACCGAGCGGCACGGCTCCTGCCCAAGGAGGATCGGGTGGGTCCGTATTCTAGCGAAGCGCCTCTACCTAGTTGTCGTCCGCCACGGCACATCTTATGAGACAGCGGAAGGTCTAGTCCGTGAAGAATCTGGCTAGAGGCTTGCTCGATGGCTTGCTGCTAATGTTTGCTTTCTTTCCGTGGGTACCGTACCATAGTAGAGAAATATGATCATTTGCAGTTTGCATGCCGTAGTCCCGGCGACGCATTGTAGTGTAGAGTACAGTAGAACCCGACTTCGATTTGACCTGTTGGATCGACAGACTGATGAAGTAATACTGGTTCATCGATCGGTGCTGATACAACGCATAACATGGTTGTACGGTTGCCGCAATAAGACGCGCATGTGCTTTCGAGATAGGTGGCAAAAGCAAGAGATGCGGCTCTGCTCGGCGAGAGGGGTTAAAAGCAGACGTGCTGGCGTTTCTATTGCCGACGAGGGTTTCGGGCGCTTATCATGTCGATCGACTTTCGAAGAGTATCCGATTGCCTATGCCCGCTCAGCGGCTACGAGAAGCATGATTAGTAAGTTTTCTCATATTTGACACCGGACCAAAGTGCGGTCTCCCAAGTCTCAATGTTGAGGGCTTGCGAGAGTTAAGTAGACGCTCATACGATCGGCTGACCACACTAGTTGACTTGCGGCACAGAGCGCCAGTTTGAAGGGCCATCTGCAGGGATTGCCTTATTTTTTGCCTTCTCCTCCTCCTCTTAGTATTCTCTATGGGTCTTGTCCTCATATTGGCGAGCATGACCGGTCTAGCAAAGCAGATGCAGCTAATGACGGCTGGAGCGGCTCCTATTGTCTTACCCCATTTAGTGGCAATGCCGCCGAATTGCTAATCGAGGTCGACAGGATCGCAACCTGCAGCATTGTAAATCAGAGCTCACTCACCGGAATTAGACCCTTGCTACGCGACGTCAACCATCAATCGCCTGCTAAACAAGCGGCGAGACTGAGCGAATGTTCACCGGTCCAGTTGGCAACGGCACACGAAAATGGCTCAACACGACTCAAGGTCATGCGCGCACCATTTAGGTTCACTGATCGAATCGAACATGTTGCCGTCCTCGACCACTCGCACAAATGCATACCCTGTACCTCGACATCGTCCTCCACTCCCGTGTCGCTGGCTGCTCCAGAATCGCGAGGTAGTCAGATAAGGCAGACTTGCACCGCAACCCCGCACGAGACATGCCGCGCTCTACGAGCAGTGTGCACTGTGTGTCTTGCGTCAAAATAATAAGCGATAGAAGGGCTGGTGACCGCAATGCATCCGATAAGCCTTGTATCATCCGCTGCGACCGAGCAATCTATACCGTGTCAAACAATAGGATGCAAGACAAAGTGTTGTGGGTGGGCGGTAGATAGTGAGCTTGGCCTGGCTACGGAATCTCTTGTTAGCCACGTGAGCTAGGCACGCCAGTCCGGCGTGACATGTCTGACGCATGTCCGTTCAAGAGCGTGGAATATGTCAAGCACTCAGTTCCAGAGGCATATACTCGGGTAGAGGAACGATAAACAGCCTCAAGGACTCCAGCAGGTTATAGGGCCTCAATACCATATCGAAGTCGAACCCTGGTCCTGATGAGTATTCGTCATGTTCACAGATCCAGCTGGGCTTGCGTCGATTGGCTGGGATGGTACGGCTAACGCTAAACACCAGTCACAACAATCGGACGATGGATTCAATCCTGTTTTGTAAAGTGCTGTTGAGCTGAACGGTATTGCAGTGTGTAGATGCGTGGATAGCCCCCCTATTCTCTGGATTGGCTCGCCAAGGATGGAACCCGTGGAATTGCGAAGCGACATGTCAGTCTGTAAACATACTGATCGTCGGCCTCATTTATAAGGTGAATCCTATGAAGAGCTGTGTGACGAAGCGGCGTAAACCCAAATATTTGGTTTCTTAAATGAACTCCTAAATGCGTCAACAACCACTATCTACGGCGCCTCGTGGAACACTGAGAGTATCGCGGAAGTCTAAACGAGCCGGTGCCGACCGGGACCTGCGTTTGGGCTCCCTCCCTGCCGTCAAAGTTGTTCCGCGGACGATTTCATTGGTATTCTGGCTGTTGGGAGATCCGTGGCTCCCACCATCCGTTTGTGGAGATCGCGGCTGTCGCCCGTCCCAAGGTCCCAGGAACCCATGTTCGTTCGAGAGCCTGACAACGAATGAGCTCGTGCGGCGAAGGGGTCGATCCACCGGTGGAACCGCTGTTCACGCGGTTAGGGAGCCGAAGGAACCTAAAGAGCGTTGCCATTTGCCGGTCATCGTGGATAGGGCGGCTGGTGAGCTGAAAGGCTAGCGAAGCACTTCCATGTTCCCTCAGGATGGGCGTTATGTAGCTCCTAAGGGGAGCGATAAGGTGAGAGGTGAATGGACAAGGTCGAACGAGGTTAGGAGAAGAGTTCGGGAGCTAACGCGGCGGAAAGATCGCTTGACGGTCCTTTCCTCGCAGCGATTCGAATCTACCGTGGAGTGGCCAATCAAAACTCGCGACACTCCACACCAAACATTTGCCTGAAAATGGTTCGCACGACGACACGCGTCCGACACTGCCAGCATCAATTCCTTTCCAGGTGACACACGAGCCCGTTCTATGACCATTACCATTGAACCGTGTAGTATATTTGAGGGCGAAGAATTAGGCCATGACTTTGCCAACTCACTGTAGGTGAGTACGACTCTTGCCTGCCCATGGAGATTCCGCTATCCCTCCTACCAGGGAACGAACAACTCGTCTGGCGGAGTTGAACTCAGGACACTGTAATAACTCGACAGAGCCGTAGTGTTGATTCCCACGGAAAGAGATCGACAATCCATCTCCAGGGGAAATCATTACGGGAGAAAGCATAGAGCTTTATCTTGTGGCCTGCCATTATTATCATGACTTTGGTAGGTGCGTCTGAGGAGGAGCTCGGCTGCTCTCGGTGGTGGACTCCAAACAAGTTCTCATTGTCTTTTTATTCACCCTTTCGCCATAGGTTCCCCGGGGAAACGCAGGTCGAGTTCTCTGTGGCTCTGTAGTATGTCTGTCAGTCTGAAGTTAGAACTCGCCTACGCTCTCTGCATCCTTCTGTCTCTCTCACAGCACCGTTGAGCTTTTCATCTGTACAAAAGCAACTGCAGATTTGACATCCCCGGCCACGGGCCTACTTCCTAGCCTGACGAAGGCTCTTAGATGAATCAAATGTCTGAGATGCCCTTCAACTCGATCAAGTGTCGAATTGATGGATACTAAGTGAAGAATGACCACGCGTTCGAGGTTGTGTACAAACGAAAGGTAGCGAAGTCTGACCAATCAGAATTGGCGAGCTTTTGCACCAAAATCTGCGCTAGGTTGGTGCGCACCCCACCGCCACCCTCGTGAAAAGTTGCGCATCACGATAAAAACGTCCATACCCTGATTTTGCAGAATAACCCGACCTTCAAAGGATTTAAACTGGTCTAGCAACCAAAAGAGAAGACAGATACTGAAACAACCCTTGACGGTGCCGATACGTCCTGAAGCGCATTTCATCAGGCTCCAAAATGGCAGCTCCAACGCCCACTCAGCAAAAGCCAATACACTCCCTCATCCTCGACACTGGCCCCCTAATCAAAAATGCTGTCTCAGTCTCCACTATCATCAACTCCGCCGAAGAAATCTTTACCACACCCGCCATCCTATCCGAAATCCGCGATGAAGCAACCAGATCACGTGTACAGACGACCTTGGTACCTTTCCTGAAGATCAGGACCCCGGCTCCAGCAAGCTATGACGCGGTAATTGCGTTCAGCAAGAAGACCGGCGATCATGGGGTGCTAAGTAGACAGGATCTGGGGATCTTAGCATTGGCTTATGAAGTTCACTGTGAGAGGAACGGGGGAAGTTATGGACTGAGAGAGGCACCGAAGCAGGCTGTTAGAAGAAGGCCAGATCATAATCAAAAAGATACGGAGAATAAAGATGCGGCGCCCGAGACAGCAGAGGCTACCGAGCCATCAGCAACTGAGGAGGGTTGGTCACAGCCGTCAGGCAAGCGAGCCGCCAAAGGCAAAACGGCGAAGCCCACTCAGTTTAAGTTTGCGGAGAGACTAGCGGCTAAATCAAGTGAGGTCCAGCAAGAGGAGCAAAATGAGGAGCAAGGGGGTGTTGCAGTTACGCAAGAGCAGAATCATAAGCAAGAGTCGGCTCTAGAGCCTACAGCAGACAAAGAGCCCAACACAGATGTACAGACCGAACAACAGAAAGAGGACACAGCGATGCAAGAGAACGCACAAGGGGAGCAATCAATATCGTCAGTGCAGAATACTGTCGAAGCGGAAGCCACCACAGCAGCAACTGATGAAGCTTCGGCACTCACATCCGCACTGGAGGCTTCGGAATCTACACCACAATCCCTACGCCAGATTGACGAGTCCGCTACAAGCTCTGACAACATCTCACATGACATTGCAGACCTCAGCATATCCTCCCCACCCAACATCACCGAACAGCCTACACCTCCCGCCACCGACTCCTCCGACTCTGACAGTGACGGTGAATGGATCACGCCCTCCAACCTCCCGGCGCACCAAGAAAAAGACTCAGGCATCCAATCCACCACGCGCACCGCCGCCTCGAAACAACTCGATGTAGCCACCATGACGACCGATTTCGCGATGCAAAACGTGCTGCTCCAAATGAACCTAACGCTCCTGTCCACCAACATGCAGCGTATCAAGCACCTCGCAACCAAAGTGCTGCGCTGCCACGCCTGCTTCAATATCGTCAAGCAAATGGACAAGCAGTTCTGCCCTCGCTGCGGCCAATCCACGCTTCAACGCGTCTCCTGCTCTACGAACGCTAAGGGAGAGTTCAAGGTGCATCTGAGCAGGAACTACCAGTGGAATAAGAGGGGTGATAAATATAGTATTCCCAAGCCGATTGCTGGTACGGCGAATACTAGGTGGAGTGGTCAGGGTGGAGGCAAGGGTGGGTGGGGACGCGATCTTATTCTCGCAGAGGACCAGAAGGAGTATCAGAAGCAGGTTGATCAAGACAAGCGTACTAAGACGAGGGATTTGATGGATCAGGATTATTTGCCGGGGATTCTGACGGGGGATAGGGGGAGGGCGGGGGGACGGCCGAAGGTTGGTGCGGGGAGGAATGTCAATTCGAAGAAGAGGGTTTGAAAGGGTATGTGAGATGAACTTGGGCGTTTCAACATAGACATAGAGATGTGAAGGGCATTGAGAAGAGTTGGCCATGAGATACCACGCATTAGGTAGGCGTTTTGAGAATCAAAAGTGATGAATGAAATACGTATCGCATGTCTATTGGGTATCATAACGATTAAATGAGCCTTCACATCTGGGTCAAGCTCCCATGCCCCAAACGACGACATTTCCATCTCCACCAGCACTACACCACTCCCTCCTCGTCTTGCAAAACGCTACCGCAGACACGACGTCCTTCTTGCCTGCCACCTGGCCCGTCGTCTTGCCCTTTACCTCTCTCATTTCCGAATGCTTGAACTTATGCAGACACTCGCCCCCCAGGACATCCCACGCAAAGATCGTACCGTCTTCGCTCCCGCTGACCACCACACTGTCGTTCAATCCCAGCGTGCTCCTAACCCTCAAGTCCTTGTTTACAAAAGCATCATCCCGATACGCCTTCAACAGCTGCCCATTCGTCCGGTCCATCAGCCTGACAGTCGAGTCCAACGCGCCGACCAAAACCTCTGTGCCCTTCTTCGAGACAGCCAGACTGGTGCAAGGATGTCCAATGACATCAACCTGACACATACCCATTCTGATATCGTAGCTCCTCACCCGCCCGTCCACACTACTGGCCAGTATATCCGTGTCGTGTATCGCAACATCCGTGATGCTATCCTTCGCATCGTCAAGCGTCATAATCGGTTTGTACGAGTTAGACTTAACATCCCAGATCCTAACCGTACCGTCAAAACTCCCCGTAGCAACAACACTATCCCCATCCCCGCCAAACACGCCGCGATTCACACGCCCGGCATGCCCGGTCCACCGCCGCACCGTCTGCGCGGTTTGCACATCCCACAAAAACACCGTCTTATCCCCGCCTGTGCTGACGAATCGGTCGTTCGCCTCATTCACATCGATGCTCAGCACCTCGTAGCCGTGCGCGGCGTACTTGTTCACCAGACCCGGTGGGTAGGCGGAGGATGTTGTGGGCGCGACGGACGAGGGGGGCGCTTTCTGCGGGTTGTACAGGCGGATTGTGCGGTCGGAGGAGCCGGTGAGGATGTAGGACTGCGAGCCTGAGGAGTAGGCGACGGCGTGGACGATGCCGTTGTGGCCGGTGAGTTTGGCGATGGGGGTGGAGGGGAAGGCGGGCATGGTGGTCAATTGATGATTGCCGCGAATGATGGGAGAGGGCTTCAAGGCATGGTGAGGTGGAACGGAAGGTAGAACTCGAAGAATTACGCAGGTGTGAATCGCGGTCTCGTAATTGGCGAGAGCTGGGGGCTCAAGGGTGGTGTCCAGGCATGTTTAGCTAGCAGACGGTGGAAAAGTAGTGTCTTCAGCATGTCCTCTAACAACTTCTTTCTCTGAAGGTACCTGCCAAGCCGTTGGCGGGGACGGCCCTATGACGTTCGGCATAGCTTCGGGAAACTTTTTGGGCCCTCGCAACAGCTGCCTTGAGCTGTTTTGCTCCCTTGCTACCAACATAGCCTGCGCATACTCACCGCCCAAACTCTTCGCTCATCTGTCGCATATACTCACTGTATATTCTCACAACCTCTCTTATTCCACAATGGCGCTCAGACACCTCGACACCGCTCCGAAGCTCGAGGACTTCACCCCACTTCAAGAGCACCAGGAACAGACACCGACAACATTCTTCGGCGCGAAACCCGTCCTATATGCGCAATATTCTGGGTTGACATTGTCTGCGCCAGCTTCACAAATCGAGCAAGACGAAGCATTCTCCAAGTTCAACTCCGAACGCGACGGCGAGGATGCGCTGGTCAAGAATGTCGATATCTTCGTGAGCTCAGAGTACGATACCCTCAGTCGCGTTAATGTTTCAAATACTGAACTTACACAGAAATCTCGTCTTCTTCCAAGGCACGCCTTCACCCACCGGCGTCGCCATATCCTACCCGTCCATCGCCCTACACGCCACGATGAAGTACAAGTCCACCGTCGAAGCCCTCTACATGAACCTCTCACTCAACGATGCGGAGACTGTGAACGACGACGAGGACATCCAGGTGCTGGAGCTCACCGTTCTTCCGCCGTCGTATTCCTCCGACCCAGATACCACCTGCATCAAGGAGATCTTCGCCGCCATGAATATCTGCGCAGACTTGCATCCAGACCCAAATGCGAGCGACGAAGAGGGCGACGACATCCTGGACGAGACTGCGCCTGGTGCGACGGGCTGGATCACGGCAGACAACATGGACGAGTACCTGGATGAAGATGGAAATTTCAGAGGTACCGTGATTGGAGGAGAAGATCTGGGACCTGGTGCTGGCACGGTGAGACAGAGGGACGAGGGTGAAGGCGCGAATGGTGTCAACGGTGACGATGGACATGAAGGGAAGTACTATCGCACAAGCTAGGTGGTGATGAACTAGGACAACAGGACAAAACCGAGTTGTTGGATACCAAGCATCAAGACGATGAAATGGCAAAAGAGGCCAAGCAGACGCAGAGTGGCAGCGCTGTGTTGGACGGAAAGTCATATTTGAGAGACACGATGTAGGTATGAGACTCGTCAGACAATTGAAGCACACGCTCACACTAAAGCAGGAGATGATTTGGATCAAGATTGACACGAGCCCGCAGCACTTGCGCCTGGATACAATGTATGAAGAGGAGCGCATTGCAATATCTCTTCGTCTTCACCAAAGGCTCTTGATTCAATCTCGTCCCCGCGATTCTGCATAATAAGTACGCATCAATCGAGCTCGTACGAACTACAGACCCAAAGAAACCTCACGAACCGGTCGCTCTACAATAGCGAAAACACCCACTAACTAATTTGACTCCACCATGCCACACTCACCGCACCTCACCCCCTCCCTTTCCACCCCACCTACCACCCCACCACCCAACCTCTTCTCGTCCTCCCCCAGTTCCCTCCGATACACCGGCACCGGCTCCTGCACAACACCCACCTCCAACTCCTTATCCCTGCGCACCAATTCCCCCTCTCTCATTTCCCTTCTTTCAGTCCTAGAACCCACTTTCGCGCTCCGTTTGATGCGTCTACTGCCGAAAAAGAAGACCAGCGCGATAAGGCCGAGGACACTGATGACGACGCACACGATGATAGCGGTGCGGATGTTTTCGTGCGTGGATGGTTGTTGGGTGGAGGATTGGGGGTGGGTTGCGGGCATAGTGTGTTGATAAGTAAATAGGGATGGAGGGTTGTATGTGTAGTGGCTTTTGGGGTTTGGGTGGTTACGGTAGTCGTACTGAGGTAGTGGTGATGGGGGGTTTATTTATTAGAGGGCGTATCACTCCTACGTGTGCTGATGCACAGATGGGCGTAAGGAGTCCAGTCCAGCAAGTAAGCAATAATAATGAGATCCGACTCTTGAAATTTAAATGTCGTTCAGCGTAACCAACCAGCTATTCTTCTTTCTTTTCCACTTGCATGAAGTGAGGACTTCTTCGGCGTTGCAAAGGGTTGGCTGATGCGATGCTATGAGATGCAAGGATTGGCTACAGACCTCGCATTCCGGTCTGACACCACCGCGTTTCGCGTTTTCGCGTTCAATAAGGCAACATTCCTCTCTCGAACAAAGCTCGACCTACACCTACTCCCTCACTTCATCTTGTCTTATCGTGTTATCATCTTGCCAATCTTCCCCTCTTCATTCGCTTACTACTCGTCTAGGCGTCAGCCATGTTGTCCAATCTCCTATTGCCAACATTTCTTACTATCTCACTCACTACTATTACTAAGATTTTTTTTGCTCTCAACTACATATGCTTGGTCTTGATGACCTGCGTTTCTGAACGTATGCGACCGTCTCAGGTGTATGCTTCGCGAATAGCTACATTAGGAATTGGTCTGGTAAGGACGAACCATCGGCGGCTGGTCACGTGAAGCATTGGAAAGACCTAGCTCGCTGTGGATAAAGTTTCATGATAAACAGCAAGGCTTCAAAGAGGAACTCTATGAGTAGATTAGGAAGTCGAGCTGTTTCCTTGGCTTGTTTGTTTTCAATGTTGCGCGTTAGCTTGCTCTTGATGCGATCGTTAGCTTTGTAGACGACGAGCAAACTGATGCGATCCATACGACGGGGAGGTGTGATAGGCGGGCCTGGAGAATGAGCACGATTGCGCACGTTGGCGCGTGTGGAAGGCGCTTCAGGTTTGTCGGGCTTGAGATGTAGCATCAGAGAGAGAGGGTGTGGTCGAGGTTTGAATTACTATGGTCAGAAGATGGGGTTAGCAAGTAGACTAGTCTTTAAGAGAGCGGACTAAGTATCTTAGTTAATCAACCACCATCACGACGTCGTCGCGCGTGGTTTTCACTTTTTCGATATCTCGACAGAGATGTGAAGTATACACCTTGGCGGTACTTCGCTCTGTATTATATCTATACATGGCCCTATTGCATGTCCTGCGGTTAATCCCATGCCAATACTAGAACCCTCCGGCACTTTTCCCTCCCTGATTGAGTTCCTGCCACTTCCCTGTCCCAACCTCGCACCAAAACCCACCGAACTATTGAATCCACCCCTGTCCCCCAAGCCGGAGATATTATACTTCATATAAGATCTGCCGCTAAACGACGTACCCCGCAGCCACCCCGTTTCGCTGTGCATACAACACCAATAACTAACTAGCCATGCAACATCCCTACTATTCCCAAAGTTCAACGAGCTTCCAGATCTGGACTTGGATATATGATCCATGGGAACCGAGGTACACCTCGTACGGCAAGTAACCTATAGTCAGAGTCACATCGTGCTCGCGCCAAGGACCATGGAATGGAAGGATAAATAGGATATGTGGGGGAGAATTTCTCGTAGACGCGTTGTGGGGTCAACGTGTGTCTTTGCGTTTTGTTCTTGCGTCTGTCTTACATGTTTGAGGGACTCGAACAATGGGTGACGTCTTGAGGAAGATCGCTACCGCGGCGGCGTTGGGATCGAGTTTGCTGGTGTCTGTGGATGCGCAGTCTAATGGCTCTCAGCCGCGAGGCAAGTCGGGATATGAATATGTGAACCCATTCATTGGGACGACTAGTGGAGGTCAGTACAAAATATAGAACGAAAGGTCAAATCAAAGGAGACTGAACAAAGTCAGGTCATGTCTTCCCCGGCGCAACACTACCGTTTGGTGAGTTCACGGATACTGAAGCAAAGTAACCACAGCCTTCTGACAATGCGCTAGGCATGGCGAAAGCCGGTCCAGATGGCTTTGGAGAAAATCAAGGGGGCTTCGACTCTGGCAACGGCGTAATCTACGGCTTCTCCCACATGCACGACAGCGGCACGGGTGGTTCTCCCTCGATGGGTAACTTCCCCATCTTCGCTCAGGCTGGATGTCCAAACGACGATATCAACGCTTGTCAATATCCGTACTTCGAACGCGCGATCGAACGCGTGCAAGGCAGTGAGCGTGCTAGACCGGGATACTTCGACATCACGCTGGGGAGCAATATCAGGACGGAAATGACAGTCACAAATCATACTGCCCTGTACCGCTTTACTTTCCCGGAGACTCCGACCACGCCGAATACAACGTTATACCCGCACTTCCTGGTAGATTTAAGGGACTTGCCGAACACCAGGAGTGAAGGTAATATCACTGTTTACGCGAAGAATGGTCGCATAACCGGCGGCGGAGAATTTTCCCCTTCATTTGGAATCGGGACGTATCAATCCTACTTCTGTCTCGACTTCAATGGCGCGGCGGTCAAAGATGCAGGTGTGTGGACGAACACGCGAGCCGCCAGGTCATATAGTCTGAAGATAGTGCCTGGTGACATAAGGCAGACACCCAGTGAGCGGCCGGCAGGCGGATGGGTACAATTCGAAAAGCCTACACGCGGCAACCAGATCAGTGCTAGAGTGGGAATGAGTTTTGTCAGCGAAGAACAGGCCTGCGCAAATGCAGAACGAGAGATCCCTGCGGCACACTTCGAGTCTGTCGTTGCGGCTGCGGAGGCTGCCTGGCGCTCCAAATTCGACGTTATCACTATCGATGACGGCGGCGTCAGTGATGTCTTTTTGAAAGCGTTCTGGAGCGGAGTGTATCGTGCCATGATTAGCCCTCAAGACTACACTGGCGAAAATCCCTTCTGGAACTCTAGCGAACCGTACTACGACTCTTTCTACTGTATTTGGGATAGCTTCAGGAGTATCCATCCGCTAATCACACTGCTCGATCCGCATAGCCAAACGCAGATGGTGAGAAGTTTGTTGGATACTTATCGGCATCAAGGGTGGTTGCCGGACTGTCGGATGAGCTTCTGTAAAGGCTCTACGCAGGGAGGCTCAAATGCGGATATTGTCATTGCGGATGCGTACTTGAAAAACATCAGCAACGGTATTGACTGGAATCTAGCGTATGAGGCTGTGGTAAAAGATGCCGAGGAAGAACCGCCGAACTGGGATGTGGAAGGACGTGGTGGTCTCGAATCGTGGAAGAATCTGGGATACATTCCTACCGAGAATCTTGATATTCAAGGCGTTGGCACCGAAACACGCTCCATTTCCCGCACCGTCGAATATGCATACAACGATTTTGCTATTGCAACACTAGCCCGCGAGCTCGGCCACACAGCAGACTACCACAAGTACCTCGGCCGCTCTGGAAATTGGAAAAACATGTTCAAAGCTGACCAACGAAGCATTGTCAACGGCGTGGACAGCGGCTTCGAAGGCTTCTTACAGCCGCGTTACATGAACGGCACGTGGGGTTATCAAGACCCCATATATTGCTCGCCGTTGCTAGACTTCACAGGTTGCTACCTTGGTTCTGGCGGTGGGGAAACTTACGAGGGTCCCGTATGGTTATACACCTTCTTCGTCCCAGGCGACATGGCAACTCTGATCTCTACCCTCGGAGGCCGAGAGCGCTTCATCCAGCGCCTGAACTGGCTTCACGAATCCGGCATCTTATATCTCGGCGATGAGCAGTCGTTCCTCAAAGTATTCTTATATCATTATGCGGGTCGCCCAGCGCTGTCCGCGGAGCGCGCACACCAGTACATCCCCTCGCTATTCAACGACGGTCTTGGCGGTATCCCAGGGAATGATGACAGTGGAGCGATGGGCTCGTTCGAAGCATTCGTTATGATGGGTCTCTTTCCGAACGCGGGGCAGGATGTGTATTTCATCATTCCACCATTCTTTCAGAGTATCTCTATCAAAAATGGGCAAACGGGAAAGACAGCGACCATCAAGAATGTCAACTTCGATCCGGCGTATAAGAATATTTATATTCAGTCTGCGACATTGAATGGAGTGCCGTATACGAGGAATTGGTTACAGCATAAATTCTTCCTCGAAGGAGGTGTGCTGGAGTTGACCTTGGGTCCTCAGGAGAGTGCTTGGGGTACGCGACCGGAAGATGTACCTCCTAGCTTGGGGCCGTTTGGCAGTGGAAATGGGACAGTCCTAAGGCAGAGGGCCAGACGGGGTGAGACGGGGTGGCAGATGCCGAAGATGGATTGGCAGTTTTCCGGAAGTCAGTGAGTGTGGTGATAGGAAGGGTCCTGTTTTGGATTCCAGTAGCATTAAGCGCTACGAGCTAGGGAAGGCATGTGAGTATTTTTGGTATAGTACCCTACTTTAAGAGCGGGTGTGTCGTAAAACAGCTGCTCCAGCTTGTCCGTATCCTTGATCACTTGAGTATTATACCTGGATATGGCCAGCTCTTCCAATGTGCGCTAAATCATGTACACTTCAAAACATCTTAAGAGCCAATGATGGATATAGTCAAAAAGATGCTGATCACCGCTGAAGGGTGTTCACAAGCCATAAAGAGATGATATCCACTTGCTGGGTGAGGTAGATGTCTCTTCCCGGTTGCCAACTCCCAAAGGCTGTGTATGCATCTGAGCCCATCCTGATTAGCGGGTAGCCTATGTCTTGATTGCATACCGGGGAGACGGTCCCGCATGCTATGCAAGGGGACACATCAGGCTCATCAGTCGTCGAGACAAGCTTGCCCAGAATCCACGAACCACGGTACCAATCCTCTCAAAATTCCCGCAAGATGAACCTCAATCTATGCATCTCGATTCATCCGTCTCATCTAGTAGAGCGGTGATTTCATCCGATTCGCGATATTGTGCTCGTTATCATGTCTTCCTGCATCTATGTCGGATCTGAGTCGTGCAATATGCAGGGCCGGGCCGATTCCGTCCACCTAAGATAAGGGCGCATTGAAATGGAACTGGCGGTGAACAGCACATCAGCAAGTGCGAGTACTGCGGTGATTGACGCGTTTGGCCCCTGAGATGTCGAACAATGTACTCATGCTGTGCCCTGGTTGACGTTGGTTTAGAGTTGTCTGGGACGGATCGACGTGTCTCCACAGCGGGAATATCAATGGTGTTGTTTGGGAAATGCCGCAACATTGCGTGGCCTAAACATCAGTTATACTATCAGGTAGCGTGTGATAGGTGTACCAGTGTTGATATGGCGCAAGTCTGAATCGGCCGTAGTAGAGAGGCAATATTGAACCGAGTTCGTGGCTAGGCTGGTGATGGCGAGACACACTCTCATGCGACACAACGAAAAGTCGGATCAAGTTCTCCATAAGCGCTAATGGCCTGTAGACACTCCAGACGCTTGCCATCGAGATCCCGAAGCAACCCAGCATTCACTGTGCTTCCAAGACATCGTTCAAAACAAACAGGAAGGAGCTGTTGCCGCGGACACAGTACCTGAATCACCGGCTGGAGGGATGGAGCCGAGACTTCCGCATTTAGCGACAAACCCCACTCCAGGTAAGGCCCACCACCTATGGCCGGCCCCTCTTTGATCGTCGGTTCTCATGACACGCGACGTCTGCGCAGAACACCTGGAAACAATGTGCCTTTGACATCGTGACGTTTCTGTCGTGGTGCGAACCGGTTTTTGTACGTAATCGAGGCTTCTGGACCATTGTGACATGCGAAATGCCATCATCGCAATGCAACACACGATCCTTGCGGCGTTGCGGGCGTTGAAAGGCATCGTGAGTAGTAGCAGCAGTCGATGGAAGTCAACGGTGGGTCCGTGACGTGGATAGGAGACTGCATGTGCGTCGAACTGCCAGTGGAAGAAAAGATGTTCTAAGAGTGGATCCCTTGGCTGCGGTTTCCTGCGGTTCATCAGCCGTCAGTGAGCGTGTCTAGTTGGGACTAGGCAGTCTAGAAAAGGTCTCCCCATAGTACCAATGCAGAGCGTTGCAGAATTGATTGAGTACCCAAACGTCTGAGAAGACCTGAGCCAACAACGTGGTTCTAGCGACAGTTCAACAGGCCGACGGACTTGCCAACATCTGCAGGTTGAGCCAGCTGGCCAGGTGCATGAGGCACAAAGAATTATAACTCATACCGTATCAGGTAGGCTATAGTGGTGGCGTAGCTGCCCTTGTGAGACGGGCGGTGCACGGATGTTCCACGACAAGGATACCATTGCAGCATCGTCATGTCCAGCACGAATAGCGAATTCTAGCTTGTGTCGTGGCGTCTCTTTCAGCAACTGCCTTGGTGGAACCCTTGGAACGTGGCGAATGCTCAGCAACAGGGCCATGCAACGGCGCTGGGAATTCTAGTCATGAGATGCTATTACAAACGTCACGAGAAACGCCTCACATCAGCTATCGTGTGGTACCGAGTAATATAGCTTCGTGGCTTTGTGTTATCGGCGAATACCTGCTACTTCAATTCAGGGAATCGTAATGCAAGGAGCTGAAAGGGGACTGGTCGTCATCGTTGCCCCTGAACCGTTGCATGGATCGCGGCTTCCCCAGACTTTCATTCGTGCTTTCCCGTTTTGGCGGTGTGGGCAAAGGGTGTGAAAATGGCGCAAATGCTATTCCGGTCTGATCACGTTCTATACTAGGGAATAATCTGCCGCTAATTACGTTGTAATTACTGGGCGAATCGAGATGCATGCACCAGTGTCCGGGTGTGAAACTTATCGTGACGGCGCCATTCGTACCGTTTCCCATTGTGCGGTGAGGTCCTGGATCGTGAGTTGCCAGGTCCCAGATCGCTCGGGTATAAAAAGATCGCTGCTGCCCACTCTCGAACAAGTAAAACATCATCAAGCTTCCATCACCTGAGTTCAATCTAAACTCATAGCAAGACGGGATCGACATAGAGAACTACCCTCATACAAACCTCGAACTACTCTGCACCACCTATCACCTATCATACACCATGCCTGCTCTTCCATTCCACTCCGCTACTCCTTCTCCTTCAACTTCTCCCACCTTGTCGCCTACGCCCTCAATAGTTCTCCATCCCGCATCGGGTATATTTGATCAACCAGACTAAAGCTTTCAGTCTAATCTTTCAAGCAGGCGCTTCATCAAAACGGGAGCTACACAAGCCGAAAGAGGACGCTGCGGAAGCGTACCGTCTCCGTTACGCGCAATACCTCGCAGCGACCTTCAACATGTCGATACAGGCTGCCATGGCTGAGGCTGATAGTCAGCTGGCGCCTCGTGGATCATCAAGTATTTCTGAGGCTGAGTCGATGAGAGAGATCTGAGGTGGATACGAACGCGGCTGGGGGAGTACACGACTTTACGAATCTGCATGGAAATGGCATTGGCATTGGGAGGGGTTCTTTGGCGCACACTCATACTCGTCAGAATAAAAAGCTTCTTTGTTTCTCGTGCCTTTTTTGTGATGCGACGCTTAGTGCTTTCGCTAATGTGATGCTTTCAGGACGTCCTTTCTTCAGGCTTGGATCCATACTCTATGCCATTTAGTCAACCCTTGGAAGTTCTTTTGACTGGAGCTCTTGGAGTTCATCACTTGTTGGATCAACAGCCTGATTTGCAGCGAGACGCATTGGGGTTGATGCTTGGTGTTGGTTCGCGGGTTCGCTGGGAACTGCCCCCACTACAAACAAGAAGGACCGGACCAGGTCTCCCACGTGGATTAGGCGTATCGATAAGGAACTTCAATTTTGACGACACCTGAAGCCTTGCGCTCTTCTTCGGACTCTCATCCGGTACTTTATTCTTTCTTCTTGTCAAGCTGTGCTACCTTGCTTACTTTCGCTTCGCTTTGCAGAGCGAAATTCGCAGAACACAAACCTCGGCCCAATCCGCACACACAATACGTCCTCAGTACGGCCCGCCCGGAGACTTCGCGATGAGGTGCATGTTCTAGACGCTGCGTATCTACGTATCTACGCGTCAAAATTTCCAAGTATGTATATTCCACAGGTATCATTGGTGGCACGGCGCCATCTTCAACCGAGCCAGTTGGATACGTGGCGAAAATCAGCAGGTTATTTTGGATATCATTGCTTACAACCGAACGGAGATACACTTGTGTATGGCCGGGCCTGCTGTTACTCCCGCATGACTGCCTTGTACCGAATTATTATCCGGCTTGTTCGATTGCTCTTTTCAGAACGCAAACAACCTTCTTTCACCGCATAGTTTCATCCGCCACACTGCATGCGCACAGTTCTTCAACGCCAACAGCCGAGACATCTCGGCATCGGGGTTGTGTGCTACTATTTCGAACAGATACGGGAACGGCAACTCTTGGACTCGTCAGCCAAGAGTCTTATCGTTCTATCAATGAGCAGCTCTGTGAGCCTCAGCTTTCGAGATTCTGCCTGTACTTTTCTCTGCAACAAAGGCTTTGCGTACTTGGCTAGAGGAGAAGCATCAAGAGCAGCGTAGTACACGTGGGGGTTTCTTCCGAGTTGCGCTGCTATCATGCAATAAAGCCTCCAGAAAGTGAGGCGTGTGTGACGAGGAATCCAAGACTCTCCACGCTTGGGAGGGCCCACGTACATTGCTCACTAGCGTGCGTGACCCCGCCAAATCCTTGTGCCACAAACCGCCTATAACTGCCCCCGCGAGCGCCGCCTTCTCCTCTCACAAACCAACACCACGAGTGTTCTCGCATACTTGAATGGGTGAAACCGTCCTGCCTGCCGTCGAGGAGACCTCTCCCCAAGCTGAAGAGCCTCCTATATGTGGTTTAAATGAGCCCAGTTCAACACACCAACAAAGGCAACTCCAGCCGAACCCAGCCGGTGGTGATACGCCGCCAGCACTCCACGCTCCGCATACCCTCTCCTCCAAAGAAGTTGCAGAGAGACTGCTCGTGGATATCAAGTAGGCTTTGTCAAGTGTACTTAAACTTTTCTGTGGAACCGCTAACTCTTGTAGCCATGGACTCAGTCATGCTGAAGCGGAATCTCGCCTTCGGCTCTATGGGCCTAACAAGGTTAAAGGAGCTGAAGGGCTATCCATGTGGAAAATTCTGTTAAGGCAAGTGTCGAACAGTCTCACCTTCGTCCTCATTGTTGTCATGGCCATAAGCTTTGGCATCAACGACTACATCGAAGCAGGCGTCATCACTGCAGTCATCTGCCTAAACATCGTCGTCGGATTTTGGCAGGACTATCATGCCGAGAAGACGATTGAATCTCTCAAGGATCTTACCGCTCCTGAAGCCACCGTCACTCGTAATGGTACACCCGACATGAAGATCAAGTCAGCCGATCTCGTCCCTGGCGACATTGTCCAACTGTCTGTTGGCAGCATTGTCCCCGCCGACCTCCGTCTCATCGATAGCGTCAACGCTTTCACGAACGAAGCCTTCCTCACTGGTGAATCTATTCCTGTAGAGAAGACACCGTTGAAGAAGTTCGACGACGACGATCTTGCCACTGGTGACCGAACCAACCTTGCTTTCACTGGCAGCGAGATGACGGCCGGTCGATGTCGCGGCATCGTTGTCGCTACAGCCATGAATACTGAAGTGGGAAAGATTGCTACTATGCTTCGTCAGAAGAACGACGACAGCTCTCAATCCAACAACTTCTTTGTGCGATCATTCAAGCGATTTGTGGGTGGCCTCAGAACTATCCTAGGTCTTGTAGGAACACCGTTACAAATTACCTTGAGCAAGTTCGCTCTTCTACTTTTTGGTCTCGCTATCCTTCTCGCTATCATTGTTTTCTCCGCGAGCAAATGGCACGTTAGTGGCGAAGTGCTCATCTACGGTATTTGTGTAGCGGTTGCAGTTATCCCTGAATCGCTTATCGCAGTCCTCACGATTACCATCGCCGTTGGTGGTAAGGCAATGGCTAAAGCCCACGTTATCACTCGAGTACAGTCCGCTATCGAGGCTGTAGGCGGCGTAACCAATATCTGCAGCGACAAGACCGGTACTCTCACTCAAGGTCGCATGGTTACGAAGAAGGCCATCATTCCAGGTGTTGGTACGCTCACTATCGATGGTATTACGGATCCTTTCAACCCTGGAAGTGGCAACGTATCCTTAGATGGTGTACGTGTTTCTTTGGACGATTACACACCGAACCCGTCGCTTGCCCTCTTCCTCCGTACGATTGCTCTTTGTAACAACTCCAAGGTCCTGCCAGCGCTCGACCTAGACAGAGATTATTCGAGCGAGAAGAAAGGAGCCTTCGAACGCACCGCCAGTGAGGATGACCGCGATACGGATGGGTCTACTATACAATCGATTTCACGACCGCCCACGGCTATCATGCAGGGTCTGTCAAATGAGCCCTGGAAGGCTCACGGCGAACCAACCGAGATCGCTTTGCATGTCCTTGCGTCCCGTTTCAATATGGGCAAGGAAGAGTTGCTAAGCACGCAAGGAACCCATCTTGCTACCGAGTTCTCTTTCGATTCGACGGTCAAGAAAATGACTGTCGTATACAAAGACGACCTTACCGGCCACATGGACGTCTACACCAAGGGTGCGACTGAGTTTATGGTTGACGTGCTCAACATCACTGCTCACGAGAAGAATAACATCCTTCAAGCAGCTGAGAATATGGCCAATGAAGGACTGCGTGTTCTCTGCATAGCTCACAAAAGTCTACTACCAGGCACAGACATACACGAACGTGCTTTGGTGGAGGGCAACCTCAACTACATCGGTCTTGTCGCCATTTACGACCCCCCGCGCCTGGAAACCAAGGGTGCCGTCAAAGAATGTAAAATTGCTGGCATCACGGTACACATGCTAACGGGTGACCATCCTGGTACTGCACGAGCCATCGCCAGAGACGTCGAGATTATCGACGATAGGACCCCGCCTTCAGCTATTATGGCCGCTCGGGAGTTCGATGAGTTGACTGAGCAGCAAGTTGACTCTATGGAATCTTTACCTTTGGTCATTGCTAGATGTAGCCCGACGACTAAAGTCAAGATGGTGCAGGCTCTTCACCGAAGGGGCCGCTTTTGCGTCATGACTGGTGACGGTGTCAATGACTCGCCCGCCCTGAAGAAAGCCGACGTCGGCATGGCTATGGGCACGGGGAGCGATGTAGCCAAAGACGCTGCTGAGATGGTACTTACTGACGATAACTTTGCCTCAATTGTGAAAGCGGTTGAGGAAGGCCGACGCCTGTTCGATAACATCCAGAAGGTAAGACTTTCTCCAGTTCTATTGTATATAAGCACTAATGCTAACCATCGTAGTTCTTGATGCATCTCCTTATCTCCAATATTGCCCAAGTCATCCTCCTCCTCATCGGCCTCGCCTTCAAAGACAACGACAACCACTCCGTCTTCCCCCTCTCTCCTATCGAAATCCTCTGGGCCAACCTCATCACATCCTCCTTCCTTGCCATCGGCCTCGGTCTCGAGGAATCCCAAGAAGACAGCATGTTCCGGCCGCCGCACGATATCAAAAAGGGCGTTTTCACTACGGAGCTTATTACCGACAAATTCATCTACGGCTTCATGATGGGCGCACTATGTCTGTTCTCCTTCGCCATCGTCGCATACGTCGGACCTGGTGGCGGTAACCTCGGCTCTGGCTGCAACGAAGGTTACAACTCAACCTGCGACGTTGTCTTCCGCGCACGAGCAACTACCTATGCAACTATCACGCTCCTCCTCCTCGTCACAGCCTGGGAAGTCAAGCACTTCTCGCGCTCCCTGTTCAATATGTACCCCAATACAGACCAGGGCGTTCCACGCGGTCTTTCCATATTCCCCACACTGTGGCGGAACCGCTTTCTCTTCTTCGCTGTCATTGCTGGCCTCGTCATCATGTTTCCTATCGTGTATATCCCGGTTATCAATGAGAAAGTATTCAAACACGGGAGTATTACGTGGGAGTGGGGAGTTAGCTTTGGGGCAGTGGTTATTTATATCTCGGCGATAGAATCGTGGAAGGCTATCAAGAGGCGCTTTGGGATTTGGAGCGGTGCGCATAGGGTTATTAGTAGGGAGGATGCGGAGGCTAGGGCTGGTTTGGCGGGTGGTGTGGTTGTGCAGGAGAAGTGAGCGAGTTAGGGAGGGGCGAAGAGCGTGTGATGGCGGGAGAATCAAATTGATCATGGAACGGGGGCACCGGATTGTCGCTCATTTGGTCGCTGGAGGTATGGGTGTTTGTTTTTGGCTTTCTTTGGGTTGACCCACGGCCTGTCACTATCGTCAACGTTGGCGTTGGCGCATGTTCACCTTCGCTTGAATAGCTAGCGTGTCTTTACGAATTCTAACTTAGTCACTCTTTATCTGCGTCCTCCAATCTATTCTCATTTCAATTTTTTGTCACGTTACTAATAGGGCTTGAACCTGGCCTTTTCCTTTTCATCGCCTCGCTTCTTCTCCTTCTTCTCTTTCCGCTTCTCCTTCCTATCCTTGCTCTTCTTCGCTGGTTCTGCTTCCTCGTCGACATCCATGCTCTCATCCCCAGCTGCCTTCCATGCCCGAATGTGACCGTCTTCACCACAGGTGAATGTCGTTCGAGTCTGTGCATAGCATTAATGAAGCGAAAATTTGTAATGGTGACTTGGCTCACATGGACATCCGTGAAAAGATCGCGAACAAGCTCCTCACCGTGCGCTCCCGGTAGCAGTATGCTCTTCTCTTGATTGAACTCGTACTGCAGTGGGCCGCTGTCGTTCTTGCCGATAGGTATAAGATTCATCCGACTCTCACTACACATCGTCAGCATCCACACACACCACAAAGAAACCTCTCACAAACCTATGCTTCCCCGCCGCAACAACAGGCTCCCCACCCACCCAATGCATCTTAACCAAATACTCGCACCCCAACCCCTCTCTCACATCGCCAAACGTCTTCGGCGCCGGCTCCTCCTCTTCCTCCTTCTGGCTCTGCAGTGCGTAGAAACTCACCGTCTCGTCCGTGCCAAGCGCATAAATGTCAGTACCGGGATACATGAAGCCCGCATGCGCAATCGCAGAGCGGTGGTTGATGACTTGGTACAGGGCGTCTTCTTCGTCGGCCTGCGAGGTGTCGAAGATGTTGATGAGGCCGTCCGTGCTCGAGGAGAGAAGAAGAGTGGGGTGGGAGGGGTGGAGGTGCAGGGATGTGATGGTGTCGGTGTGGGAATCTATGTAGGAGCGCGTTGGGGCTGATGGGTTGCGCTGGTCCCTGGGGGTTTGCTTTAGTAACCTGGGGCGGGATTGAATGTGCATGAGGGGCGTTACCAGACGTAAACAGGAGACACGCCAGGACCGTCATCTGGGTTTTCGATCCCTGCTGCGATGAAGTTCTGCTGCGCGTCGCAGACTAGTGATGAGATGAGTTTGTGTGCTGTGTTGTGTGGGCAATTGGTTAGCTACCTAGATAACCCGTTCTTTAGCTCTTTTGGAAAATTACTACGTACGGCTCTGAATCTCAAGAACCCTCTGTTTACTCCTCTTGTCCCAGAATTTAATCAATCCATCTCTTCCTGCAGTCGCTACGACGTTGCTTGGCGCGTCATTCACCCTCTCCAAACATGTCACTTTATCATTCACGAGCTTTGTGATCCCGTTGGGCGCCAGGCTGAGCGTAGCTGTATCAAAGTATCGGAGTGAGTCGTCTGATGATATGAAAGCTAATTGATCGGTTTGGGAGTATGTGAGTGGGTCCTGGCGTGGCGCTGTGGAGATTATTCTGTAGATATATGAGTTTGGGGGAAGTTGCGCGTCGGAGCTGGAGATTTGTGTGAGGGACGCCATTGTCAATGTTGTGTGGATAAGGCGTTCTGTTGTGTCATTGATTGTGGTGGTTCATGTGGGTGGTGGTCATGGTACTGGACGTTTGAGAAGATTCGAGGTCAAGACGCGAATTTTCGTAGCATGACGTGTGGTCATAAGCGCGTTCCTTGTCTGTCATTACACGGACGCAGATAGTAGCACATATCTACGCAGTAGCACTTGAGATAGATGGAGCAACATGGACACGTGAAGGCTAGCTTGTGATTGTATACGTTCAGCCTCGCACTCGTGGTGGAAGGGATTGCTCGAGACCTTGAAAGGCATCTATCCACAGATGGACATCAACACCACCCCGAGTCGACGAACATTCAATTCATCGTGTGCTCAATAGCAGTGTCTGTAAAGAACACTGTCTCTACTACAGAAATATGTTGCCTTGATATGAAACTCGTGCAGCCACAGCTTTAAGACAAAACGAGCGATTAACTACGGGCGTCCCTCTCCGAACTCTCATGATCCCAATCCACTGACATAACGCCAGCAGACAAACAGGCCGTCACTCCAGCAACTCAGCACGCAAAGCGCTCGTTGTCGGCGATATCGAGGTTCGTGAAGAAGAAGAAAGTTGCAGACCGCGCGCGAGAAAACTTCGGGTGGGTAGAGCTGGGTGACTAAGCAGCATCTGCTCTGATTGGTCTATGGGGGTTTGAATGAGCGATTGGCTGATTGGACGACGGAAGACCTCGGGCATCGGAAGGGTGCGAGACTTGGCTTGTGAGTTTGAACATCGACATCACCACGCCATACGACTCACGACAGCTCTCCACTCGGTCAATTGGCACTTAAGCGTCGTGCAATGGCTTCTCAGCGCATCTTCCAGCTCGGTCTGCGACGGGCAGCGGCGCCTGCATTGAAGGTCCAGCCGGCGGGACGCATCGCGCAGCGGAGGTAGGGAAAGCTCATGACAGCATCGCATCGCTGTTTCCTCTCAGTGTCTTAAAGCTAATGACAGATACAGACTCGCAGCGACCCAACATGCCACCTCCAGCGAAGCATCCGAAATCCTCGCCAAACAACGTCTCCAGCGCCCCGTCTCCCCCCACTTGGCCATCTACCGCCCGCAAATCACCTGGTATGCCAGTGGTCTTAACCGCCTCAGCGGCGTCATACTCTCCGGCCCCCTCTACCTCTTCGGCTTCGCATATCTCGCCGCGCCGACGCTCGGATGGCACCTGGAGACGCAGTCGATGGTCGCGGCTGTCGCTGCTTGGCCGGCGTTCGCCAAGGTGGGACTCAAGGCCTTCTTTGCGTTCCCGTTCTTCTTCCACAGTCTGAATGGACTCAGACATTTGTCGTGGGATGTGGGTATGGGATTTAAGAACCAGACGGTTATCAGGACTGGGTGGACGGTTGTGGCGGTGTCGGTTGCGACGAGCTTGTACTACACCTTTATTGGTTAAGCGGGCGATATAAGGGGAATGAAAGTCAAGCGGAGGTAGCGAATGAGGGAATTTCAAGGGCAGTAGCTGATGAGCTGCTGATGGTTCGTGGAGAATCGTAGATGGAAGTACGACTGAAGTGGACGAAAGTGCAGCACAACCTTGTACAATGTGTGTGTGTCAAACGAATAGACGTTGTTTTGTCTTATCGACGTTGCGCCCTCAGTCAATCTATGAACTGACATGACAGCACTTTCTTGTATTGAGGCAAGGCCACACTGTCTGAGCCTCGCATTATTTTGCTGCACCAATCATCGCATAACCTCCTACACCCATAATATCGAATGTTTCTAGGGACATGCAGTCGAAGAATGATTGATCAATCTAATAACGAGGATCTCAAGAGCTATGAGTTGTTGGCGGTGCATGCTAAGTGAAACGCTTTTGTGTGTATATCGGAGACTTGTAGAACTAGGAATGAATAGTAATCGGAGTGTTGAACATCAACTGTCTCATAATATTCATCGAGCTGTTAGTTGCACGTACCGAGCGAATAAGTACAAGCCTCCACTGTTGCATGGTGTCATGGATTGGCCGAACAAAGAACGTCTGTGGCGGCCACGTGAGCTCGTGTCTGGGTCGGGTAATTGGCGCGTTTTGCTCTCGGCTGAAATGTAAGACAGGCACCAACACGACGTCGTGGAGCGCGCTCCATGAGATGTGCGCTCGCAATGGCAGAATCGCAGGCTTTCACTGTGCTTGCAGAGACGCTGTACGATGTGAGTCTTCGCGTCTTGCTCCTGCATCGACGCCATGGCGCACGGAGGCGGACATCCTGGCTCAATTGCGCCGATCATCAATCGTTCATCTCACTGACCATCAACGCCACATCTAGGACCCGTCTCAACTCTCCCAGGCCCTCAGGCAGCGGGCAGGCAGCGACCAGCCGCTCCATTTCACCACCTCGACCGAGAGCCTGCACTCGGGCATCGCTGCCTCTGCATTCGCGGTACCCCAGCTGCCAGTCGTGCTTGCCCAACTTGACCACGCTCTTTCCTCACGACGTGCCGCAACCGCGAAATATGTCAAGCCCGCTCTGTCGAAACACCACAGCGCGCCGACGAGTACCGGCTTCGTAGGGGAAACGGAGGACGCTCCGAAAATGCCCCATAGCTTTCACGGCATGGACGCTCCAGGCGATACGCAGCCCGACAGCCAGATCTATAAACAATGGACGAGCGGCGTCTTCCCGTCAGTCGAGGTCCAACCTCGTGGCCGCGGTCCGAAATCGCTGTTCACGGAGCATGAGGACGACGAGGAAGACGACGACTTCGACTTGCCTACAGATGAGATTGAAGTCGCAGAGTCGAGTCAACAGCGCAACAACCCGACTGTTACCAGTCCAACCGTAATCGACATCGATGATCGCGCTGCTGTAGAACAAAACAGCCTTGCGCTTACTAGCCCGCTCAAGTTCGAGACGCCCGCATTGGCTGGCAGGAAGAGAGACAGCTCAGGCCAGATATTCAGCTCAGCCGCGCGCACAAACACCACGCCTGGCACTGTCGCTTCAGCATCTGTCTTCTTCCCAGCGGGGTTTGGACCTGGCGCTGGAGCTATTGCAGGCGGACCACTGATGTCCCTCACGCAGGCATGGCAGAACACCCAAGCACCCACCTCGCCTGCTGTGGGCGGGGCGAGCGAAGATGTCGTCTTTACGCGCCCTTCTCCGAACTTCACGAACGTGCGCCACTCAAGCCCTATACCAGCGTATTCTAGCCCTATCAAAGCGACGCGACCCGAGACCCCGAAGTCAGATCCAGTTGTACGGTCTTCTAGCGAGCCGCGAGCTGAGTACGTCACAATGAAGCAGTCGCAAGAGAAACGGAAGCTGTCAACGGGAGACGAGCGCGTCATGACTGTTGAGCAAGACAGCTGGGAAGAGCTTACGATTAAGATGAAGCGGAAGAAAGCCAAAGAGCAGTTTCACCAAAGGGCTGCCAGATCCCTTTCCAATATCTCGGCGCCGACACCGCTGCTCCCAGAATCGGGTAGGAAACGCACGGCAAATGCCAAGTATTCGTCACCAGTCAAATCAAAAGCAACACGAAGCATGCCTCACGCGGATCCGCCGGAGGAGGATGATGATTCCATGGACGAGCTGTCGCAACCCATACCGGTGAAAGGGCGGGATGACGAAGATTCTCCCGACGAATTGTCTCAGGTCGTGCCCTCTACTGCACGGGCCACTGTGAAATACAATAGCAAAGACAATAGAGTGCAGGTGCCCAAAACCTCCTCACATCCTCATCTTACTCCTTCAGGCCGAGGCTCTCGCAACTCTCCTCAAAAAGCAACTCCTTCCTCACAACTCCAACGCGAATCACAATTACGAGCACCAGGATCGCAGTCACTCTTGAGAGGTACTTTTCGTCCGCAAAGCAGCAAAGACTCTGTTGCTGTAATGGACTCACAACCGGATGCAACTGCCGACTTCGACAGTGTGCCCCGGCCGAAGGCATTGCGCTTTCCTTCCTCGCCGTCGACGAATCAGTACAGCATCAACCAGACTACCATGGCTACGAAGACTGGATACACAAGCCAGGTCATCTCATCATCAATGCCACCCATGCCGCCAAAGTCTAGTCCAACAGAGCAAGACGATGTGCCCGAAGAAGAGGAGACACCAGAGGAAGAAGGGCGCGTGCCCAGCAGTCCTCCGATCTTGACTCACAAGGATCATGTAACGCATGAGGAGGATATCGAGTACGATGAACACACTTACGACGAATATGCTGAGGGTGTAGAGGACCAGGGAGTCGCTGGGCCTCCAGGTGTCGATGTCGATGAAGATGTAGTCATGGATGAGGATGAAGAACTGCCTGTCGCAAAGCCAGAACCAGGTGAAGGAGCTGCGGATGATAATGTGGATGACGACAACGACTTGGACTTGGTTCAGCCACAGAAAGTAGATCTAGGCACAGATCAGGGAGTACCCGAGGCCTTGGAACAGGAGCAACGTGGAAGCCGTATCTTGAAGGGCGAGGAAGCAAGAGAGGACGAACAACACAGCGAAGCAGATGAGCCCACACAGGTGCCTCGCATGCAGCGCCAAAACACGATTCCGGAGACAGATGCGCTAGACGAGACACAGCCGTCCTTCTTTCCAGACAATGCTCTAACCGAGGCTGGTAACAATTCTGAGATGCCAAATCACACTAACAGCACGGAACCATTTCAGACTGCTCAAGAGGAGCAGTCTGCGTCACAATTCAATGGGCTGGCTCCTCTCAGTTCGAAAGAGGATGGAAGTGATGCGATCCATGTGGGCGACCGCATTCGCTCTGTAAATGATATCCACAATCTGCCACAAACTCAGCAGTCGATAGCTGATGAAGAGATTGAGATGCCTCGCCTAAGCGGTTTAGATGCAGATGAAGAAGCCGCCTTCATGCCTGGCTCTTCGCCTGTGCCACCATCTGCAAAGAGGCGCAAAGTCACGTATACAGCGAAGCGTAAAGTCTTCCGTAGCCCAGTCAAACCGTTGACTGACTCAGAGCCGCTATCTGATCCTCCTCCCTCGCCGTCTCTCAAACAAGTCCAGAAAGCGCTAGAGGATACCACACCGACGTCGTCGGCTCAAGCACGAGAGGAAGAAGGTGCTCTTGCAGTGGCGCGGGCCGGAGAAGAGGCCCAAGCTTCATATTCTAGACCAGCAACTCGGAAACCTCGAGATCCCCGACGCTCGAAGCCGCAGGCTCAGAGAAAAGGGGCGCTCAAACCGATTACTAGAGAACTTCTCCAGAGTCTGTCTTCCCCAGTCAACTCGCCATCAAAACCAAGACGTTCTGTCACGAATCAGGAAAACACTCCTCTTTCGCCAAGCCGACGAGGCACGGGTGTTGAAGACGCCAAAGCGAACGTTGACATGCCTGATGCCGACAATGAGACAGACGAGCTTTCAGGTCCTACACCCCAGCCTACTAACACTGAGACATTTGTCGAAATCGCATTAAGCCAAGATGGAACACCGCCCGCAGATGTGCTTGTACCAAATCGAGTGTTCGCTTCATGGCCCGGTAGCCACTATTATCCAGCTACATGCATCGGTCGATCAGCCTCCCGCCAGCTTCACGTTCGCTACGATGACGGCAATGTAACAACTTTGGATGCTGTGCATGTTCGCGCACTCAGTCTCCGAACCGGAGATCAAGTCAAAGTCGATGAGACCGGTATGAAGAAGCATACTTATGTGGTAGTAGGCTTCAAGGATAAGATCGATGATCTCGATGGCGAGGAGTTTCCCACTACTGATCAGTTTGGATACGCAACCATTGTCCTAGAAGAGAAACGGAGGGAAAGTCTACCAGCAGCCAAAGCTGTGCTAGCGGCCGAACGCATCTCGGTACCCATGGGAAGTCTCTACTTGACAACCGGACTATGGACAAGGCTCCGCGATCGATCATTCAGCTTTTCGCTGTTGGCGTCTCCTAGCAAGGCTGCTTCACGCGTTGGCACACCGATGACAGAGCCGCTTGCAACGCCCTCGTTTACTCGCAGAGGAACAACAGCACCTTCGCTGCTGAAAGATGCGACCGCCCGCGCCGCGTCTGTTGCCTCGACTGCTCGATCCGGGACCAACGTTTTCTCCAATATGGCCTTTGTACTTACGTCGACTGTTGTAGACGTCGACAAAGAGGCTCTCGCGAAGCTCATCAAGACCAACGGTGGTCAAGTTCTTGAGCATGGCTTCCATGAGCTCTTCGATTACGAGTCTGCCGAGATTTCATCTTCTCAGAGCAGACGAAGGTCTACCTCAGCCGTTGACGAGTCAGTGGGTCTTGCGCTCAAACACTCGTACAAGGATCTTGGATTCGTCGCTTTGATTTCCGACTCGCACTCCCGCAGTACAAAGTACATACAGGCTCTCGCCCTCAACGTTCCTTGTTTACATCTCCGCTGGATCCAAGATTCACTCGCTGCAAGTCGCGCCCTGTCCTTCGCGAAGTATCTCCTCCCTGCCGGTGTGTCGAAATTCCTTGACCCCAATGGCGTCCTGCGCTCACGCACGATGTCCATCTACGACCCAGCTGGCGAAGATGTCTCTTTTGCCCAAACCATCCAAGACCGCGACCTCCTCCTTCACAACCAAGCCGTCCTCCTCGTCACCGGCAAATCAAAGAAGGAAATCGAAAAACGCCAGCCCTTCATCTTCCTTACGCACGCGCTTGGTTCTGCGAACGTAGGACGCTGTGCGGACCTTGCTGCCGCCGCAGAAATGCTCACAACTGGTCAATGGGACTGGGTGTACGTCGACAACGGCGAGAGGGGCGTTGCGGAGGCTGCTGCTGAGCTTTTTGGCACACCGACTGTAGGAAAGGGCGGCAGTGGCGGTGCGGCAACGAAAGTGAAGAAGAGCAAGAAGAGGAAGAGGGACGAGAGCGAAGCGAGCGAGGAGCTAGTAGCTAGAGGAGAGTTGTCTAGGCGCAAAGTGCGCATTACGTGTGCGGAGTTTGTCATTCAGAGTCTGATTTTGGGAGCGCTGGTTGAGGAGTAAACATGTCCTACGTGTCCATAGGGGAAAGGCGTAACGGAAAAGGTTGGGATGGGATTATGTTTCGCTTGTAGGTATCATGCAGACGGCCGCATGTCTGTCTTTGTTTGGGGAATGGTTACGCCGGTAGAGCGTGGCGTATGGGAGCTCAGCCTCCTTTGAGCTAGCTCAAAGGTAGCGATGTCACGATTTGTATTTACCAGCTCCGAACGCGCATGTAGCAGTAGATATGCGGTAACGGTTCTGTACAATACACCAGTCTCACCACGTTACAGTCCAAGATATCAATTGGATTAAATCTATTTAAAAATCCAAACATATACACCTATATATGAATGGGGTATCATCACAACCTCATCCACTGCCCTCCACAACACCTACGGAACGGTTTAAGCGGAAAACAGCTCACAGAAACAGCGTTCTCAAAAGTTGAATCCATCCCCGAGTTTCCAAAGGGGCCCGAGTATATCTTAAGCAGAGTGATGTACCATGTCTCAGCGTCTTGTAGAGGGGCCTGGATGACTTTGATAACTTTTTTATATGCTAGAAATGTCGTAGTTACAGGGGCTTCATGACTAAACACACTTTTCATATGTACAAACTCAGGATTCACGTCCCCTCCTCCACTGCAGCAGTATGTACCTGTACCTGCACCCCCTCCTTGATATAAACATGCATCGTCCCCTCCTGAGAATCAAAGTCAAACATGCCCAGACTGCGATTCCCACTCGCACTACTCAGCGGAGTGAAGATGCGGCGCCGCTTCGCTGCAGGTGGGCTGATGAGGTTGACAGGGCCGCGTTTCCTCGCTGGGGGAGGAGCGTTGGCTGGCGTAGACAGCGACGGCGATACCAAGATGGGAGTAGATGATGATGGCGGTGGTGCTGAAGATTTCGGCGTTGGTAAAGCAGGAACGCGGAGGCGCTCTGACGTGTCTTCGCGCACCAGGAAGCTGCGCAGTTCGCGAGATGCGCGGGTGCCTTTGCCTTGCGTGCTGCCGTCGCCGTCACCGTCACCGCTTGAGGACTGTGTTGTGGACTGGTCTTGAGGTACCCTGGTGGTATTCAGTAGATTTGCGGACACGGTTGTGTCGGTGTGTTGCTGGGTTTCGAGAACTACGGCGTCCGTGGGCGTTTGTTGCGGCGTCTCTTGTGTGGTGCGGGGGGTGGTTTGCTGGGTCGTTTCTTGAGTTGTGTCGTTGGTTGTGATGGTGAACTGGGAGCCACCAGCACCCATCTCCTTGACGTATTTCTTCACGAGTAGCGCGACGTCTCGCGCATGGCCGTCGAGCTTGTCTGCGTCGGGTACGTCCCATTTTTCTTCGGCCATACGCTCCAGGTCCTCCATGGTGACTGTGTCTTCCCATGTCCTGTCATGATGAATCTTCTTTATGCGAGGATGGCGTAGCATTTCGAAGGTCTCGTTCTGGGGCTTTTCGAATCCGCCGCCGAGGACTTCTGCGACGAAGGGCTTCTTGAAGGCAATGGCCATACGTCGACCATAGCCATTTGATTGCTCGATGTTGTACTCATCAATTGAGCCATTCTTTTTCAGCGCAGCTTGCCGAACGTAGCCCTGTATGTTTAGATACTTTACGTCAGGCTTTGGTATGCACTTGTCCAGACTCAGTGAAGCAACCACCTTGAACTTCGGCTTCTCTCCTGTTCGCTGTACGGCAGCTTTATTCATACAACAAGCTAGGTAGAAGTGCGTCCAATGTAGGGGCTTAAGGTCAGCCTTAGGGGCCACCTGCGCATCGAAGCTCGCTCCGATGATAGCGAAGTCGCCTAGATCACGCTCTCCACCCATGTCACCGAGATAATCCTTTTTCATCTTGATAAAGAAGCCCGCCTGGCGATGCCCATAGTCTGAGAACAGGGGGAAATACGGCGCATGCAGCGGCTTAAGCACGAGCCCTTCTTGACGGTCGGCAAGGTTCCGGGCGAATGCCTGCTTGAGGTCCATTATGCCGTCCCCTGTCTTGAAGGCGAGCAGGGTCCACTCCGAGCGCATTGACCTGCCAGGTATGACATGGATGAGATCTCGTAAGATCTTGCGACGGTTCTGGAGGCAATGACGTAGGACTGGTTCGTCATCGAGGACTAGGACGTCGAAGAACACAATCATTAAATGCTCCCACTCGTGTGGTAGAGAGTCCTGGAGCGTGCCGATGAAGGATCCTGAGCGGGAGATGTGTTTTCGAATCTTTGAGAAGGGCATGATCTTCTTCTCCTTGTCGCTATAGAGGACCATCTCGCCGAGGACGATACACTTTTTCTCGAACAGACAGCCAGGACGACCAATGCGTAGGGCGTCTCGAATGGTGCTGTGCAACGCTGCTCGGTCTGCAGTTGCATCCTTGCCGTTCTTAGAGAAGATCTTGATGTCGTTGTTCGTGCCGTTCGTATCTATGTGAATCTCGCAGTATTCGCCGTCGTATTTGACTTCAGCGGCCCAGGCCCTTTTACCCACTAACTGAAAGCAATGCTTGAAGGACCAAGCCTTGTGGAATGTCGGACGTCCAACTTTGACCCCAACGACTGCTTTCAGTTTCTGTGCCGCTTCTATGCGCATTGCCTTCTCTTGCGAGGAGTCTGGGCCGGGAGGATAGCAACTCAGCTCTCCCCTTAGCATGTGGAAAACGGCATCGAAGTCGTTCTGGAACATCAGCAAGTCTGGCAGTAGGAAGTGATACTGCTCGAAGACATATTTTTCTTCTAGCTCAATAGTGCAGTAGTCTCTTAGTATCAGTCGAACGAGCCACTTTGCTTCCCAAGATTCGAGCCGGATGAAGATCTCCTTTAGCTCTGTATCAGTCTTGACGTGCCAGTTTCGTTGCTTCCGGATCGCTTCGTCGGAGAATCGGTATTTGGCTGCTAGTTGCACCAGCAGTTGGTCAATTCTGTCTATGGGAAATGCGCGCTTGGTTCCAAAAGTGCCATCCCAAGGTCTCATTGCGCGTTCAGTGTACACACCGAGATCGCCGTGTGCTCCGGTCTTCCATCCGTCGAACAGCGCTTTTTGGCCATGATTGAAAGCCAGTAAGTTGGTGAGCTTCTTTGAGAGTAGTGATGCTTGCAGGCCATAGACTCGATCTTTCCTCCGATGTGGGAATAAAGCAGACAAGACAGCGCCACCATTGGTGTCTGGGTCATCGAGGGCCTGCCTCTGGTTGATGAACCAGTTCGAAATGATTTGACGTGTGCTCTCCCTCTGTTGTTTTGCGGACAGTCGTGGCTGCCGTGTAGAAATGTTCTCGATGCTTTGCAGCAGACTGCAGATGGCACCGAAAGTAATAGTCATTGATAATAATGGTTACACTGTAGCCGATTAATCGAGTACAATTTGTGGTTGAGTCCAGGCTTTGTCGAGGTTGGGGCTGAGTGATAGCACTAGAATGCAATCCTCTGAGGTAAGAGCCAAGGACGGGATTCACTCGTTCTCTAGCGACCAAGTGAATCCCTTGTGCAATCCTGGAAACCTTTGTGACCTTTATGGGAACGCTGTAATACGCCCCTGGAGTTGTGCCTCGAGGGCTGATAGTTCATCAATACGCACACTCGCGCCCTCAGTATCGCCAACATAGTAGCGCTAGTGCAGGCCACCGAAGAACGCGATGTGGTGTAGTATTATTGATCTAGGTTCAGGGGACTTTGCAGCTGCCGGTCAGTACCAGCTAATAAAGATAAAAGAAGAGACAAAGAAACAATTTATACGCAGACAACGCATGTACAAGAATAACGCAGCTTCAAAACGATGAAAGGGATCATGGCGGGGTGTCACGTAAATATCGGGATTACGTAATATCAGCGATCGGAGTCCAAACACCCAGGCCCCGCCACCTCTGTAGATAGTGTTCTCTATGCAGTGTCTCACTCGATGCATGGCTGATCATGCCTGTATCAACTATTCGTCGCCTAGACCCGGTCACTCTAATCTTATAGGATGCTCGTAGTTGCACTCCACAACTTCAACACCTGTATCTGCTCGCACTTGTGCGAGAAGCTCGTCATTCACACCCGACCGGGTTGTCAGCTCCATATGTTGTAATCAACCATAAAAATACCACTTCAACACCACGAATTTGAAACGGCCGCTATAATGAGCGCGATTGCAGAGAAACACGCGCCGTTGATTTCGGGCTTGAACAAGCTATACGACACACTAACAGCGATGCGCTACATCTCCCCACAGGACGTTGTCCGGCCACCGCACAATGCAGAAGCCATTTCGAACGACACATTTCAAACGCTCGGTTACGAGTCTGAAAGTATTGAACTGATGAGGTTGATACCGGCTTTGCGTAGCGAAGTAGCATGGGGTTGGCAGAAGGAAGGCCCAGAGATCTTACCTCGATCTAAGGCTGTCAATTACTTTATCAATCGCGATAGTGATTGGATCGATTATTTACGCTGGGGTGATCATGCCATGTCAACAAACCATAAGTTACTGCCGCCATGGATGTTGCGCTTGACAATTGGCGAAATGTATTCAGGGCAGTATGGGACGAATTTGGTCTACAATACGCGGGAGAGTACGTGCTACTTCTTGACCAGATGAACTTTTGTCATTCTAACGGCACTCAAGAGACGCTCATAGAATGGAGTACTATCGGCGCGAAACTTTGGGACGAGTCACCGAGTCGGCCTGCAGAGACGGTCCTCGCTGAGATCCTGGAAAACTTTACAAGTCTGAAATGGGTACCAAACTTGGACGACTCAACGCCGTGCTCACGCGAGATTATCGAGAACCCAATTTGCTTCCAGAATGTCTGGCCGGGAGGCATTCGTCTTCCAATGGAACCGACCTTAGCCATTGATGAACTGAGGCGCGAATCAGGAAAGGAGAGTGTGGTTAGTTTGAGAGATAGTATCAATCGGTGGAGGTCGGTGCAGAAACTGTACCAGGATTGTGGATGGGGTACGGAGAGGTATGATGGCGAAGAGCTTGAGAGGAGGGGAACGGAATGGTTTGGGAAATTGAAGGAGTTAGAGAAGCAATATTGGCTTGTGGAACGCATGTCAACAGCGCAGAGGGAAGATAGTAGGGTGTTGCTGGAAACATTTTGGACTGAGAGTGCGGGCGCAAACGCGGTATGATATGGGATTTGATTTCTCGGGAAGTTCCCACTACAGAGTCAGAGCTGCTATCGAATGTTCTACAGTGCCACGCAGTAGTAGGAGGGCAAGGAGACTCTTGGACGAACGAAAGGATTATGGCGGGGGTGCACGGTTCAAGGAACTATTCCGAATTCGGATGAGGCTCATCTCGTCCTACCGGAGATCGATGTTTTTGGCCTTGCTGGCATTCTCAGCCTCCCTTAGGCATGTACACTGCATTTGGAAACACTGACATGGAGAAAAGGTCCTATTAATTGTGTATAGTCTTCTTTTTTCGAATGCCGGTGTTTCCCCCGCTTATATTGGCGCCGAGGATTATTGACGTCATGATCTATATGGACTGATGTCTGCTTGTTTCATGTCGCGCATTATCACTCTGCACCTTCAGCTGACCGCGCGCGATTGCTTTAGTGCAAGCATTGCGAGATATTTTCCAACAAATTCTCAAGCAGATTTGCTAGCGAGACTACTTCTCCTTGCGGGGGAACGTTGACTGTACTCGGGGTCACTGGATCTTACAACCGTCGCGATTCAGGTACCTGTCTTTAATACACCCAAATACGCGTCGTGCTAAGAGACCTGATAACAGCATTCACATCAATACAATCCCTTTTGAAGCACAATGAGCGCAGAGGGCAATATCCACGACCCTCGCTCAGAGGCGTCCAAAAAGCGCGATCTCATTGCACGCGGCGACTACACACCAACGCCCGCTGGCAAAGTAACTTTCTTCGTCCTTCGCGGTCTTGAACCCTTCCTTCAGTACTCGATCCTCGCACATGGCCTCGGAACGTCCGTCTTCCACCGCCTGGGGCTACGAACGCTCCCTCCTGGACTCCCTGCACACACAGGCATTGCTCTCATCGATGGCCTAGAGCTGTCACCATATAGACTAGTACTTTTGGGAATGTCGATTGGTGCTGCCGTCAAACAGAACATTTGGGTCAGCGCACTGTCTGGGGAGCCAATGCCTGTTGGAGGTGCTATCATTGTTGGCGCTTTCAACGCACTCTTCAACAGTTTGAGTTCCTATGCTTTCCTGCTTAGCGCCACGTCTGCTTCGACCGAAACGGACTTTCCGCAACCCTCTCTCATCATAGGCAGCGCGTTGTATGTTGTTGGCCTTGCCACCGAGCTCGTGGCAGAGATTCAACGCAAACAGTTCAAGTCCGACCCAAAGAACAAAGGCAAGGCTTACACAGGAGGTTTATGGCAATTTGCTCGACACATCAACTATGGTGGATACACGATATGGCGAGCGGGATATGCTATGGCCGGGGGTGGGTACACGCTTGGTGCAGTGGTTGGTGCATTCTTTTTCGCCGATTTCGCAACTCGAGCTGTCCCAATTTTGAACGAATATTGCGAAAAGCGCTACGGTGCGGCTTGGGAAAAGTTCAAGCAGGACACACCTTACCGCCTAATCCCCTATATCTACTAGTCATCAGCGCATACGATAATGTACATATCAACTTTGGAAGGTCTGAATCAGGGAAGCACGTATATGAACCCATTGCAGCTCACTTATCGCGCTTTAGCTTCACAATCTGATGCTTGATACCTGCTGGATTATTCATACATGTATGGCCACTGTACTTCGTATAACAGCACCGAAGGCGGCCCGAAAGACACGGCCTGGTCGGATTATCTATCCTCGTGCCGACCATGCATTCGGATGCACTCGAATCACGCGCCCACGATTGATTGGCACCATCACCCGCATCTGACAACGGGACACTGACAAGGGACATTGCCTTAGCTCGGGGGCCAGTCCTGTATGCTAGCGTACAACGGCAATGTCCTGCCGGAAGATCTGGATCCGAGCGAGCTCATTTTCCGATGAGGCAGTCTACGATAAGATCCGAGAAGTTGTTTGTCGCACGATGCAGGTGTTTCCGCATACCCAGGTCCTCGGGACTTCGTTGCAGCTCACAGCTATAGGTCAAGAGGGCATGGAGTTTTGTGTGTGGCCATTTATATGCAGGTGAGCGATCACCAACATCAATGCTCATGCCGTGTGCCCTTTTACCAACACGCCGGAATAGTTTTCATTGTCCATGAGCAGTAGAGATGGCGAATCTAATACCAATCATTTTACATGGTGTTCGGCTCCACTAAGCATATCCTATCAAAGCATCGAGGAGTTGCGCCCACGTTGACAACTCATTGGGATTTGCGACGCATCTGCAGAATCCAGCCGTCACCTAGTACGCAATGCCATCCAGTGCCCACCATAGCTGAGAAAGAACAACGTATGCACCCCTCACCCAAATTCCTTGTACTCTTCATGATCGGTGTAGGTAGGAAATAACACCGAAAACGGGGTGGGGTGATAATTCGTAGCTCAACAGCTATTGTACATAACAAGCAACGATCAGCAAACAGTTACTAAACACAGCTATACAGGGACCCTGTGGCGGACGATGTTGCTCTAGGATGCTACGCCACGCGAAACTTCTCCAGTTTTTCCAGAAATACATTTTCCATGTCGAAAGTGCATCTCCACAATTGTTATCGATAATGACGATCAGGAGGTGGCTGTGAGGTTCTTCGGCGATGAGCGAGGATGCAGTGCGATGTCGCCAATTTGGGATTTTGATTTTACGAGAGCCTCAACATTTGTGGCCCGGATCGCGATTATGGACATCTTCGGCTGCAGGCTTGCTGCTGTAAAGCGGGGGACATAGGAGGGCGGGATTGGTGCATGGCCTTGCATACATACAGGCCCCGCTCTGGGTCCCAGCAGCGGCTCAAGCAGTTCATCACATCACGTCTAGCAACTGTGCAGGAGGGAAACACTGCGAGTTGCTTCAGTTTGCAGAGGACTGCTCTGGAACCTGATGGCGCCCCCTGTGTGAGGGGTATAGCTTATCGCGATGTCAGCTCCGGCCCGGACAAATACTATGATATTACTGATGAGGCATTTTGAAGCTCGCCTGAGGTCATCGCGTCGTGTCCCTGCCCAGGTGATGGCCCGGCGCTTGGAGCCAGCACAGGGGACAGAAAGACACATGGTCGACGCACAAGCGATCTGTCGAACGTAGCACTGGCGATGTATTTTGGAGTAGCGAATGTAACAGAGGGCGACCATTCAATGGGTAGCGACTCAGCGGCCGCCGCGATGCCTAAGCTCGCGCGGTGCCACGTTTGGTGATGATTCGACGCGGAGTAACATCATCGTGTGGACTGCTCGCGAATGAAGCGATATGCAGCCAAGGGGCTCGATCAGGGATGCTCGGCGCGTTGCCCATGTAGGCGCAGGCCCATAGTGGATTGGACTCGGCTGGCGGCTGTTTCGACTACGGTGCTCTCTACGACTTCAATTCAAGTTTTACAGCGTTAGCAGAGGATGCTATAGAGATTGCCAGGGTGGGGTCAATGTTCCGAAGCGCTGAACCACGGCACCTCAACGACATTTCGTCATCGAGAGCCATGGGTGGAGACAAGTTCGGTCCCATATCTCTAGCGTGATCGACTTCAACGGGAAGCACGGAGGAGAATGGCCTGAGTACAAGACGCTTCAGCACTCCGCTCCGCTGGTGGGCACTGAATTTCACACGATTCTTCCTGCGTCGGATCACGGTTACGTTCCCTCCCTGTGTGCTCGCCTACATACTCCAAATCTCGCATACGAGAACTACATTCACCAAGCTGAGAAGTGCAGCCGCCGCCGCCGCAGTCTTGGATTGGGCCGAAGACGGGTATGTAAGTCAGCTTTCGCGCCATCCCATCTCCACCGCACGATATTCCCACGTTCCGGCGGCACTACGCCGAATTGTCGCAAGCATCAGCTGGCGTCCTAGCATTGAAAATCGCTCGTGTTCGCCGTGTTCGCAGCTGACGCTTCTTTGTTTAGAGTGACTTTTCTAGCGTCCCTGAACTGGTGTACCGGTACCTCTGTCTTAAGGCACGTCCCGCCCGCGATAGACGACCACCACGATTTACTCCGACCCTCTGCCGCGGCGCTCTCGAAGATTGTGCGTTGCGCCGTCTGACTGGTGGCTACCTCAGCATCGCCAATTCCTCCATCTCATCATTTGGTCATCGCCGGAAGCAGAGGAAGTCGAGCGCAGGCGGACGACGCAAGCGGGGCGCCAAGCACACGTGCCTATCACCATTACCTCTACATAAACACCGAGTCTCCTTCACACTGCGCTGCAGCCCCGTGCTGAGCGCATTCACTGTCCTGGTTTCTAATTTTTTTATTCTGTTGTCTTGACGCAGTCACCTTGACGTTAAGGCGCTGATCCGTGTTTCACTTCCCGCGATCGTCAAGCGAGGGACGCAGTCAATCAAACATGCAGACGGCCGTGATGGCGCAACCCCAACAAGCTCCAGCATATGGAGCAATCCCCGTCCGCCGCAAACCCATAGCACACCCTGGAATCTCAGTGCGACCCCCGCAGCAGCAGACGTACATCGAAGCGCAATTAGGCCACTCACGATCACGAACCACCAGCTCTGGTGTATTCCCCGTCGCTGCATCGCCTACGACAAGCACCATGAATTCACAGTACCCAAGCCAGTACCAGAGCGGCCTCCGCCGCACGCCTACCTCATCAACCAGCTCTACTACCGGCACGCCGAACCGCTCGAACAGTGGCACTCTCCGCCGCTCCTCCTCCGCGCGCTCTGGCAACTCGCCCACCTCGTACGTTGCACTGATGAGGAAACAAAAGGCCACGGTCTGGTGCGACCGGGCTCAATATGAAGATCCTCGCATGCTCGCCCAGCAACGCCAGGCAAAAATGAGGGCAAACATGGAGGTTGCAGGCGGCCCTCACCACGCGCCGCCACGGAGTGCCTCGGGAGGCTCAAGCATGACTGGCGGCGTGAGGTCCAAGATTGGTCGTCACCACGGACTGCCAAAGGCGTCACTATACGCGCCAGTCACATATGCCGGCTCTGGCGTGCCCATGCGCCTAAGTGCGTCAGAAGTGGACGAAGGTGACGACGAAGACGCCGGCTCGATAGGCAAGAACGGAGGCCCATACCACCACCGCACCGGCTCAGAACGCAGCTCTCTCGGTTCCGGGCGGCGCATATCCTACGCCAACCCCGGCGGCCGCCTCTCGTCCAACTCCACACCTCAAAATTCGTCACCCGAAGACCTGGGCAACCTGGAAGAAGAACCCACCCCGAACCCCGATTACGATCCCAACACGGGCTACTTTGTTGAACACACGAAAACGAATCTATCGGCGGGTAGTGGCAGTAGTGGGGAACGGAACTTTGGCGATGTGGGGCAGATGCCGCAGAGCCTTCCTAAGCCGATGCAGGACAAGAAGGGAAGTGACGATTTAGTGAGGAGGGGCAGTGTGGATGAGCGGACTATGACGATGGGGACGCGTCTTTTTGTTGCGAATCCCGATCTCAGCGATTGAGCTGAGAAATTCTATTCTACGATACCCGGAAACGAAGCGAATATACACGATGTGATTGGTTATGGTTTTTATGTTAAGAAAGAAGGAAATGCAGGAGATGCAATGCCTGGTGTTCTGTTCTGGATTTACGAGCATTTTTTCCTGGGAGTGAGCGCAGTAATTTCTAGCATTACTTGCATGGTCCTGCACCACCTAGAGTTTCTCTTTTGTCTTTGAAGCTTAGCACGCGCGGTGTGGGTAATTCGCGCACCCAGGTGGTCGCCTGTTGATGCTGTATATACCTCGTTGTGTTGCTGTGCGAATATCATTACCATCATATCTGAAGATCCGATGAATGCAATCGATTTGTTCAAACTTCACTCCAGACTACTTGCGATTCCGTGTAGTAGCTTCCAACCATCCTCTCCCGGGTCGGATCTGAATTTCTCCGCCTCGAGGGTGAGATTTTCCCTTCATTAGGTTCAGCTATCGGGGCTGATGAGGTTCCTGATCCGATGTGGTGCTATTCGTCGATCATCCGGCTGTGCCTGCCAAGTCCTCCGAGATCGTCACGACTTGTGCAAGTGTTGAAAATTGTAGCACTTTCGTGGACTCTTGAAGCAAGCTCAAGTATATACTAGATAACCTTGAAGTAGTCTGAACATATCCTTAGCTGCAAGTGTCATACTATCCTCATGTCGCGTTTAATAGGCCCTTGCCAATACAACGTCTTAGCACCTACTCTCCCAATATTGCTGAACGTGTCGCATGTTTTAAGGACACAATTACCTGTGTCAAAGAGTGTTTAGACTTGGACTTTTGCGGTACTGAAGCCTTTTCATAAATGGGTGCGGCATGCTCACGCAACCATTTCTAGACGCGTACCTGCCAAGATGTCCGACCAGGAGATCTCACCACACCACCAAATCTCTATAAACCCCCAACCGCCCTCCACAATGATAGATTAACGCTCGAGTGGCCCTCACGACTGCGAATACACCTCTAGACGCGATGCCGCATGCCAATGGCGCAACGAACGGTACGACGAAGCGCGGGGTGGGCCAGAAGATATTGAATGGAACGGTCGGAGTACAGAAGACCAATTCGGGGGACGAGAAGACGGACTACACCAGATGGCGGTTGAAGGATGATCGCGGTTGTCAGACATGGCATTATCTAGAGAGCGAAGAGGAAATAAAGGCGTGGCCGCAAAGTACGGCAGACAAGTACTTTTTGGGCATGGATACGGTAGGTTTACATTCGGTCGCAACGCATATTGGCAAGCTTCAATTGCCTACATAGGGCGAGATGCTGATACAATTATACGCAGAATCTCCCCAATCTTAAACCCGCCAAAACTCCCCTCGAAACCGCCTACAACGGCCTCTCCTTCTTCTCAAACCTCCAACTACCCCCCGGGAACTGGGCCTGCGAATACGGCGGCCCTATGTTCCTCCTGCCCGGCCTCGTAATCACCTGGTATGTCACCGAGACACCCATCCCCGCCTCGCATGCCATCGAGATCAAGAACTACCTTTTCGCGCGCGCACACCCCGAAGATGGAGGATGGGGCCTACACATCGAGGGCGAGAGCAGCGTGTTTGGTACAGCGATGAACTATACCGTGTTAAGATTATTAGGGGTAGATGCAGAGGATCCACGAATGCGAAAGGCAAGAGATACGCTGTGGAAGCTTGGTGGTGCGCTGAATGGGCCACATTGGGCGAAGTTTTGGCTCAGTGTGTTAGGGGTTATGGAGTGGGATATTGTGAACCCTGTGCCACCTGAGCTGTGGTTGCTACCGGATTGGGTGCCAATCGCGCCGTGGAGGTGGTGGATTCATATGCGGCAGGTGTTTACGCCGATGTCTTATGTCTATTCAAAGAGGTGGAGTTATCCCTTGAATGATCTGACACGGCAGCTGCGCTCGGAACTTCTCGTACAGCCTTTTGAAACGATCAACTTCAGCGCACATCGGAATAGTATATCACCTAGGGACAACTACCATCCCAAGACATGGATTCTGAAGTTGCTGTTCTGGTTTCTGGCTACGATTTGGTTCCCTTACCTTCGCCCGGCCTGGATGGTGAAACGTGCGGAGGAGCATGTATGGTGGCTCATCGAAACCGAAGACGACAACACCGACTACGCAAACCTGGGTCCTGTCAACGGGCCCATGAACACACTCTGCGCATACATCAAACTCGGCCCGGATTCGTACAACTTCCGTGAGCATATCAAGACTCTACCTGAGTTTCTATGGGTCAAGGATGAGGGCATGCTCATGAATGGCACAAACGGCGTACAGATATGGGACACTGCGTTCACCATTCAAGCTATTGAGGACTGTGGCTGGTGCGATGACAAGAAGTGGAAACCCTTGCTCACCAAAGCTCTCGAGTTTCTTGAGGACCAACAGATTCTCGAAGAATGCAGAGATCAACACGCATGCTACCGCCAACAGCGAAAGGGTGCCTGGGGCTTCAGCACAAGAAAGCAAGGTTACACCGTCAGCGATTGCACATCCGAAGGCCTCAAATCCACTCTTATCCTACAAAACCGACACAACTACCCCACACTTATAACAGAGCGCCGAATGAAAGACGCTATCGACGTCCTCCTCACTATGCAGAACCCATCCGGTGGCTGCGCATCCTACGAGCCTACAAGAGGAAGTGTGCTATTAGAGAATCTGAATGCGGCGGAAGTGTTTGGGAACATCATGATTGAATACGACTATCCCGAATGCACGACCGCCGTCGTTACCGCACTCCACATGTTCCAGAAACACTACCCAACCTATCGCGCTGCCGAGATAGCTGCCTTTCTGGACCGCGCCGTATCCTATATCCGCGCCGCTCAACGCCCCGACGGCTCCTGGTACGGCAGCTGGGGCATATGTTTCACGTATGCTGCCATGTTTGCCCTCGAGTCCTTGGCATGTGTCGGCGAAACGTACGCCAACAGCGAGCGCGTGCGCCGCGCTTGCCAGTTCTTTCTAGACAAGCAGATGGACGACGGTGGATGGGGGGAGACATACAAGAGCTGTGAGAGTGGGGTATGGAGTCAGCATCCGCAGAGTCAAGTAGTGCAGACTGCTTGGGTGATCATTGCGCTTTTGGAAGCGGAGTTTCCTGATAAGGAGCCACTAGAGAAAGCGGTAAGGTTGATTATGAAGAGGCAGCAGAGTAATGGGGAGTGGTTGCAGGAGGCGATTGAGGGTGTGTTTAATAAGTCCTGGTACGTACCTGTGTTTACAAAAGAGTCATCAGCGAGTGCTAACATGTGTAACAGTATGATCTCGTACCCGAACTACAAGTTCATTTTCACGATTAAGGCGCTGGGCATGTATGCGAAGCGCTTTGGCGATGAACCGTTGCTCTAAGAAGATATAAGGGGACAACTGTCGGTCTAATGAGTCAAGAGACGAGCTACCAACGGGCAGTTAGGCACGAAAGAAAGAGGTGACCAGCAGTTTACTTAGTAATCCTAATATACCACCGACATCACGGCCTCATATCCTGTTAGGCTCAACCAGGCCGAACAATATCCTTGAGAAATCATCGGTGAAAGTCGAAGTGAATGGCGGGTTCGTTTGACTGGGAGATGAGTCATGCGCACGAGGCACAAACGGTGCGTTTGCTTGCACATTTGTCTATAGAATTTCGCTTATGGTGTTTACTCTTCACCCGCACGGAAAATAACTGCGCGATCGCCTCAACCCGACCAAATCCAACTAACCTCGACAGTAATCCGAGCAAAAACAGAATCCCGACGACAGTATTCCGGTGAACATAGACGATTGCAATGTCTAGTAAGCAATGCTATCCCACGGCAAGCAAACTCGTGGGTCGCGACGCTGAGCAAACGAACAGATAACCGCGAGAACGGACAGCCTATCTTGGGCAACGGCATCCCGACCATATCGCACGAGCTGCATGAAGGCACAGGTGCTGATAGTCCTTCGGCATTGACTACGCTCGTCGAGGAGACAGCTCCCGAGCATTCCACGCCCGAGGACAGTATCTTCGACTCTCCCCAAGGCAACGGCAGCGTCAACTCTAGTGAGACCTCTCACTCCGAGCTCATCGGGCTCCAGCCTAACCTACAAGCAGCTCAACCGCCCGCCATGCACCCACCTCTGCCAAACAACAGCTCCTACTACCCCTACAACTCCTACCCCGCGTTCCCAGCCATGTCTGCCGCCGAATTAATGGGCTTTCCCTCCATAGCCGAGCAAATGGCTATGAACGCGGCTGAGGCTACGCGCATCCTCCCCGACAGCGACAACACACGATTCCATGGCCACACCGCTCAATTCCTCGAGGATTACCGCCCGCTAAACCCCGGTGAGAACCTCTTCGAGACGGTTGACGCAATCACTCAGCCGCGCCGCTTTCATAACATTCTTGGCGGTTGGGTGCGTGAGATTCAGACTGAGCCTATACGGCTGCCGCCTTGGAATGGCGAGCATGAGTTCCAGGAGCTTGGGGATCAGATGGACGGAAGCGGCGATGGAGAGCGTAGGGGCGGTCGCCGGTCGCGCGGCGGACGTCGTCACGGTAGGGGTGCTGGTCGGGGACGTGGTCGTGGTCGTGGTGGAGGACGTGGTGGGTATGGCAACGGAGGCGGTTGGGGTCAACAGGGTTGGGATAGGTACTGAGTGTGCTGTGGTAGCGGGGCGATAGGGGTTTTTGGAGATGACATTGCGGTCAACGGGCTGTGAGGGCTTGGTTATGCGGTAGCGTGGAGATCTTCACCTCACTATGGTGATTAATTTAAATCTCGAAATCGAATTGAGGATCTTCTGGATGTATCACGAGGTTCGCTTGATGATGTGTTTTAGGGGGGGTTGATGGAGACACCCATGATGGTGAGTAATCATACCGATCCCAGCGCCAAGATGCATGGCCTGCTTACATGCTCGTTATTCAGCGTCTGATGTCCTTATTCTTACTCAATGCCTGTACAAATGGTATGAGATGAGGCAGGATGCCTGCCTGCATGTCGCAAAGATGCGGGGTATGAGCTGAAGGATATGTGAAGGCAAAGACGACACGAAAACGTATAGACAGCTGCAGTCGTACAGCGCTTCGGACTATATCGAGAATAACCCCGGATGCTTCGATCCTCCACCATGACTAAGCTTACCACCGTCTTTGGATCCACTGGCAATCAGGGAGGCTCAGTTGTTCGAGCTATCCTAAACCACCCTCAACTATCGAAAGAATGGAAAGTCCGTGGGATAACCAGGAATTGGCTATGGCTGCGAAAGGTGTTGAGATGGTCGCAGTACGCAGTCGATTGTGACATCAGGATATCGTTCTCATGCTGACTTGGCCAGGCGGACCTCAACAGCAAAGAATCGATTCTCGACGCGATCAGAGGCTCCAATGCCGTCTTCGGCGTCACCAACTACTGGGAGAAGGCCTCTCTTGAGCACGAAGTACAACAAGGCAAGAATCTCGCCGACGCCGCCAAAGAGTCTGGTGTCGAGCACCTCATCTGGTCCTCCTTGCTCTTCGTCTCCAAGATCACGGAAGGGAAACTGCATAACCTGCACCACTTTGACTCAAGGCCATGGTCGAGGAATACGTCAACCTGCGTCGTTCGTCTTACCTGCGTACTTCATGAGCAACATTCCGGGGTCCATCAAGCCTAATGCAACCGGTACTGGCTACTCCGTATCTTGGCTTTATCACCTTGATACTCACATCCCTATGCTCGACGTCCCTCGCGACTTCGGCAAATTCGTAGCATCCTGCCTCGCCAATCCGTCCGCTACGCTCGGCAAGCACACTCTAGCTGCGTCGGGCTGGTTTACGCCATTGGACGTTTGCAAAGCGGTTGAGAAGTGCACGGGGAAGAAATGCGAGTACCATGAGGTGCCGATCGAGCAGTACCAGGGAATTAAAGAGCTGTTTGATAATCTGATGATGATTAGGGAGTATGAGTACTATGGGCCCGGCGCCAAAGATGGAGTGAAGAGCAGTCACGAAGTAGTTAACGAGGTTGGGAGTTGGGAGGATTTTGGGAAGTTTGAGAACTTCTTGCAAGAGATTGGCATCTGAGGATTGGAAAGGGAAATGATGTATAGGGGATTCAAGGTGCCCCGTAATTGTCGTCTCCCAAATGTCGGTTAGATCCTGTTGTCGCGTGCAGTAGTGGGTTCTTTGATGTGATCACAAGTACGGTACATTTCACAATCGCCTGCCCAGTTATCCCATTCGAAGTTATCTACTGACTCATTTAGTCTCCACCCCAACTCCGATATTTCATTTCTTGGAACGACGCTTGAATCCACTCCCCGTTTATCATCAATCTGTCATCCCTCCTAAGCCTCAATTTACCACGCCACATTTTCGGATGGGCCCGGGTAGACCTAGGGAGAGTCCACTTTCTAACGCGCGTTTCTAACTACACAGCCGCCGGACTAATACATAACTCCTGGCTCCTGCACCAAAGCAAACCCACCTTTTATTTCCGAAGATCTACGCAATTGTGGATACGCGCATCTCCTGGGATATAGGCTTGAATGAGGCCAAGGCACACTTGGCACACTAAAGAGTGACGTTGCTGCTGTGCAACTGGGCTGTGTTGATGAAAACTTGATCAGAAAAAAAGCCGGCTGGGTTGTCTCGAGTTCGAATGGCGTGGGCGTTTGTAGCTCGACTATAACAGTATGGCTTCGGGTGCAAGAGCACCCGGGTACTTCTACCTCGGTATTCGCGTTCCTCCTTGCTGGAGTTGAGCGCGTTGTTGTGCGGGGAATCACCTACATGAGGATCAGAATTCTGCCAGGGCGAAATCGCCCAGCCTTACGAATCATGTACCCCGCAAAACCAACTTCACGGCACATACTTAAGTAGTCCACGCTATGCCTACCTTGGCCGCCCCACGTTTTCGACGGGGTCTATAGCGTTCGCTAGGAGCATGGCGTGCTTCCTTCTTGCTACTCACGACGCTTTAGTACAACTCGCTTACACAGGCCATCATTGAGCCTCGGCATCACCGATCACCATGTGCAGTCTGTTTGGGTCGATATGATGCGAGGATGCAGCGCTACGAAATACCAACACCTCGTGCAGGATTTCAGGAGGATTCACCTATAGAATATAGCCTCGTTCATCGGGCTAAATCCTTCCAGGCACCTTCGCTTCTGCGGTGACATCCCCGTGAACATCCTCGTGACTATAAAGAGGTACAAGTACTCTTGTACTATTTCTCCAAGCAAGAAATTCAGGGTCATCAAGATGCGGTCGTTCTCTGATTCAGGCGTTAAGCGCCTGCTGCTCTTGTGCGCCGCTGCAGCCTCCACGCTGGCACACGGCTCTGGTGATGCAGCACCAACAGCAACTGTCGATGCTGGTGTGGTCGTCGGAACGTCGACCTCGCTGCCTGCTGCAGAAGCACCTGTCAATCAGTTCCTTGGTATTCCGTTTGCACAATCCCCACCAGAGAGATTCTCCCCGCCAAAAGCTCCGCATAAGTTCGGCAAGCCCATCCAGGCTACACAGTTTCAACATGGGTGCATGCAGCAGTTTCGATGTACGTTTAGAACGAAAGGCACTTGCAAAACATGAGCTGACTCCGTTAGACCCATTTGCAGCCTCGGAGTTGACACAAAAGATCTTCAACTACCCACCACAACCAGAGTCTGAGGACTGCTTGTACCTCAATGTCTTCGCTCCGTCTACGCCAGGCCCCAAGGCCGGCAGAGCCGTTATGTTTTGGATTTACGGCGGCTCGCTCCAATTCGGGAATGCAGGTAGGTGGAACTCTTTCAGACTTTGGTAACACGATTGGATGCTGATTATGACTTCAGGGCTACCCCTATATGATGGAAGTGCTTTCGCTGCTTACGAAGATGTTATTGTCGTATCAGTAAACTACCGTACCAATGGTTAGTGTTGCCTCAAGTACCTATGGATTGGTCTCCCTCTCTAACCGTTCGCAGTGTTTGGTTTCCCAAGCTCTCCAGAGCTGCCGTTGACTGGAATCAACCTCGGCTTCCTCGACCAGCGCTTCGCTCTTGACTGGGTACAGCGTAACATCCATGCTTTTGGTGGAGACCCATCCAAGGTTACAATCTTTGGCGAGAGCGCAGGCGGGTTCTCTGTGGACTCGCTGCTTACAAGCTTCCCTAAAGGGAGCAAGCCGCCGTTCCGAGCTGCTATCCTACAGAGCGGAGAGTTTAGTTATCGTCCTTATGCTCAGGCCAGCCCGGCTTCCAACTACCCGGCGTGGAACAACCTTACGGCCACGCTTGGCTGTCCCGGCAAGTTCAAGAGCAACTTGACTTGTGTTCGAGCGGCGAACGCGACCACCATTCAGACAGTTATCAACACGAACTCGCTGATTTTCAACCCTGTCGCCGACAATGTTACATTGGTAACCAACCCTGCAGCGGTCCGCCTAAGTGGCAACATTGCAAACGTACCGGTACTGGGTGGGACCAACTCTCAGGAAGGACGGTAAGGAACTCTCGCCAGGACGGAATGTTATCCTGCTAATGAGCAACAGAGTCTTCGTCATCGGACAAACAAACTTCACCGCTTACTTGGAAACCACCTTCGCCACTGTCGCACCTGCATTGATCCCTGTCATTAAAGCTGCTTATCCCATCGGCAAGGATGGTATCACCAACGACTATGATGCGATCTCACAGTTTGCTACAGATCTCAACTTCCTCTGTGTAAGTAACCCAAACTTCCCTCGTTCTGCTCACGTCGTCCTGAGTTCTAACCTTTCATGACAGCCGCAAGCCTTATGGGCCAACGCTACCGCCGCCATTGGAATCCCCACTTGGCGCTACTACTTCAACTCCTCCTTCCCCACCGGCGACCGAGGCTTCCCCGGTCTCGGCGTATACCACTCCTCGGAGATTCCCCTCGTCTTCCGCACATACGACGCAGCGAACGTCACGACCCAGCAGTATGCGTTGTCCCAGTTCATCCAAGGTGCATGGGCCAAGTTTGCGAAGAACCCATTGGGCGGACCAGGCTGGAACGCGATAGGAACTGGTGCTAAGAGCACTGTCTTGTCTGGTGCCTATGACCAAGTGCCTGGCGGCCTTTACCAAGATCCCACTGGGACTGTCGTAAAAGGAGATTATGACCTCGGTGTTCTTGGTGATGTGGGAAATGTCAAGGGAAGTGGTGTTACTGTGTTGCCCCAGTCAGACCTCGACGCTAAGTGCGCTATTTACCTGCCCATCTGGAAGGCTCTCGTTGGTCCGGCGGGTATCCCGCCGACCTCGTAGATGGAAGTACAACCGTCTCAGCTTCGGCCGGCTAGGATGCATTCGAACCGATACAGAACATACACTTCTATGTCGGTTCGTGACATGTAGTGATAGCGTATAATTCGTAATATAATAATTTATCACGACGTATTAGAAACAACTGCCAGCAATGAAACAGAATGAAAAATGCTGACGGCCCAGCTTCAATACCAAGGCCAACTTTGAAAGGCCGAAAACATTGTCCTATAACATACCAACAGCATTAACTTCGACATAGTGTTTGGTAGATGTACTTACTATAACGGGTGGAAAGGGTCCTCGCTTCCCCGCTTCCTGCTACATATGAGCTAGTGAAGAGCGATGTCGATCTCCAGTATGTATTTCTTCTATCCTAGTGTTCTGTCTCCGGGCACATTACAACATTCACAATGGCACAAAACTCCCCTATTCCACCTACTATGACTCTGCTGTATAGCATGGAAGTACTGTTAGGGGACAGGTTTTCAATAGGTTCGGTGCCTACTGGACAAGAACGTATTGTTATTCCAATCGTTGGAGGTACCTTCAAAGGGCCAAGAATGTCCGGTAAGTAGACTTTGATGGGCTTCGTTCTCCAAGCTCGCACGCGAGCATGATGGGTTCTTCACGCGACCCGTTCAGTCCAATTTCATAGAGTCACTCGTTCATCATATATGACGTCATCCACATTCTTCTTCATCTGTTGCTTAAACTTCAAACCAAACTTACGAAGCACAAAGGCAAAGTGCTCAATCTCGGTGCAGACTGGCGTCTTACAGATGCGAATGGCTACGTCCGGCCTGACGCTCGCTACAATATCCAAATCGATGACGGCACCATGGTCTACGTAACGACCGAGGGGCCTACGCTGCCTGATGGGCGCACGTTGCTGCGAGGCAAGTTTGAGACAGCTACGCACGGCTCGTATGCGTGGTTGAATGATGTGGTGGCTGTGGGGGTGTTGAATCGAAGTGGTACCGATAAGGTGCTGATTGATATGTGGCAGGTGAGTTTTCTCTACCATGCTTTTTGCTCGGAATTGCGGATTTGTGCGCTTAAGATGTGATGGCTGATTGATATTGTAGGCCTCTCCGCGCTCGTAATATAGAGAGTAAAGGTAAGAATCCGTGAGTTGTGGCGGCTTCTTGCATGGGAACTAGTGTCAGGTGGCGGAGTGTGGCTTGACTTTGAGGCTAGTAGCCGAAGTTCGGATTAAACTTTGTTTCTGCACGTAGCCGATGTCTCTAATATCTATTAAATCACATCACCAGAAGCTGTCGCCGGGGTCTTGATCTCCCTCTGGAGTCCTGTGAGCAATGTCTAACGCAAACCAATGGCAGTTATTACCGCCCGATCTGGTGGAGCTTCAAATTGGCCAAATCGACCTTTTGATGGCGATGTATCCAGACGAGATCATTCTTGAAGAGAGCTCGAAGAAATCCCTCGATACATTACGCAATGAAGTCGATGTTGGCTCAGCTTTTGTATCTAAGGGCGCGCAAGCCATTGCGATAGCTCTGGACCTACCAATATCTGCGCCAGGAGAAGAACCGTCAAGTCCTAAAACGTTGCGCCTAGAACTCAATGTACCATTCGTGTACGAAGGCAATACCCCGCCGCAAGACCCGCCTGAAATTAGAGTCCGAATACAGCAACCATTCTGGATGAGTAGAGCGGCGACAGCACATATAATGTCACAGATACCGGACGGCGAAGATCTGCTCGGCGTCATTGAGCACATCAAAGAGACAGCCGCGCAACATCTGATAGACTCTGATAAGAAATCGGGGGATACGGACACCGCCGCCACTAAGGATGGGCCCCTTGTGCGAGTCTGGTTCTACTTCCCCTCCATTAGCACACGTTCCAAGCGTGATGACTTCATCAAGTACGCGCCATCCTACAAGCTCACTGGTTTTCTCTACGCTGGCAAACCTGGTCTTCTCTGTGTCGAAGGCGAGTCGCAGAGCATCGATGACTACATGAAATTCATCAAGACGGAGAGCTGGGGCGATATTCCTGCGCACCATAAGAAGGTCAGCGAGCGGTATCGGGAGAACTGCGAAGAGAGAGTTTTCAAAGAGATGACCGAGATCACGGATGTGGTGGGTGAAAGGAGAGGGCAAAGGGCGAATAGAGGGGATATGAAAGCTGTTGAAGAGTGGCTGTTGGAAAGAGGGCTGGGAGATGCGTTCACAAAGGTGTTGATGTGATAGGATGCAACTGGAATCGATACCTAATCAGTTGCCGGTCCTCCGAACACCTAAGCTACAGATATATCGGCATTCCACTCTACTCTCTATGCCTGTCCGGGTACGATTCAAGCCCTAAGGATTCGCTACACTATCCAGAACAGCAGACTTGGCCACCGATATAAATCCCCCTCGTTACCCGCATAAAACAAAGTAACTTTCTCGATCTTTTTGTTTTCCAGTTGCTTCTTATGCTGTATCAGCAACCACGCTGTCCCGCTTCCATTCGGCGTCCCCAGGATCGCTCGGCCTTCTTCGCTGTCAATGTTGAATGTGGTGCCTGGCCAAGTCTCCCACTGCGTCATGGCATGCTTAGCCAGGATCTTCTTGAGAAGGGAGTACGTTGCGGCGTTTTGGATGGTGAGCCGAAAGATATACTTCAATGGCGCCGGTTGGACAGCTGGGTCTGGGTTTGATGCCACATACTGGAGGAAAGCGATGTCAGACCAGTGCACCAGTAATGGGCAGTAGATATAGTCGTCAGCATCCATGGCCATGTGTGGAGCAGTGCGGTTGTCATACGCTATCACAACGCCTTCGTCGTGGTTGTAGACTTGAGAAAAATAGGCCTCAGTTGCCTATAAATTGTTAGTGAAGCTCCTGAAATATATAGCACCAATATTACAGTAAAAAATACCCCTCCGATCAACCTGCTTTGGGAATGCTTATGGCGTATCAAGATATTCTTCCCACCATCGGGAGCCATTTGATCATTGAGGCCAAGCGCCTGAAGTGCCTTGTGAAGGCGCTGGGTGCTAAAGCCCTCCTCACTGTCATACTGTTCGTAACCGTAGACCTCAAGGTCTGCCACGCTGTCAAAAGCGCTCTGGGCGGAAGGTTGGGGAGGGTTGAATAGCTGTCCGGCGTTATGATCATTGGACAACATCATCTGGAGCAGCTTGTTACCCTTTTCCACTGCTGCTTTGTACTCTTCGTCTTTCGCCATGCTGGGCTGTTGTCTTAATCGACCAGAAGAGGGGGGTATTGGTACGAGAGAGCTCGACATGGAAGAGAGGGTGTTTCTAAAGATAAAAGAAGGCTTCACAGTGAATGTGCTATCGCGCACCCTCATTTTTACACTAGGCATCATAGCGCTCTTAAAGACGCTGTGCGACATCTAGTAGCAAATTCTCGTGCACATGAGAGAGTCACAACTGTAAAGCAAATGGCATGTGCGCAAAATCTGAACATGGCTGCGTGGTGAAAGAACCACATCACTCTTGCGCTGTCGCTTAAACATGCCGATTTGAGACAGTCTCAATAAAACACCAGCACGACAAACAGGAAGTCTTTTCAGATACATTGATAGTATGCGCAGAGGCACCGTTTTATGAGTTATTGTTCACATTAAGGGCTACATCCCAAACTCCCAGTGCCTTCACCTTGGTGATGCGCAGAGGCAGTTGGCCTTGCCACAAGTGTAGGGTATCACGCTCCCAAATGCGCCCGCTTCAATCAAACTCCAGATCATAACCAGATGCGCCGCATATCCGTAACATACGCCTTTCCAGTCCTGATACCCAACACGCTTGATACCGATATTACGCGGACGTGCCCATTCTTCAAACCGCCATGATGGACTCTCCGCCGTCGCATGTGACCCTCATTCTAACATTGAGTTTCAACAAGCGGCCAGTAGCCTTTCTAATACTACCATCATCATTGTTGCCGAGTACTGCGTTTGGAGAATAGACCAGAGCTTCTCCCGTCTCGAGACCCTCAATCTGCTGCATGATAGCCCTATCGTTGTCCATCACATTGATGTGTTTCTTCAGAGCGGCATACCAAGCGGGGCTTGTAAAACGATGGATGATGGTGACGGAGCAGAGTGCGATAAGGTCCGTAGATACCGTGGGCTCTTGGGTGGAGATGACGACCCGTGCACCTCTGTGGCGCTGAAGGCGAATCAGCGTTTCTAGGGACTTGGTGAGAGTTTTCGACCCAGGGTTGTCTAGCATGTACTTGTGGGCTTCGTCGAGCACCACCATCTTGCCAAGCGCGCGAGATTGCATGAATCGTTCAAGGCAAAGTTTGAAGAGTATGCATGCCGTGTGAGGAGTTACGAATGGGTCGGAGAGGTCGATTATAGTGATCTCACCTTGACGGAATTGCGGTTCTGGGGCCTTACCCGTCTTATCCAAGAAAGATTCCAACAAATCGAGTCGCATGTCGAGCATGTTGGTCTGTTTGGGGTCGAAGTTTTCCAAATCTAGCCTCTCTTTGAATAGCTCGTAGTTAAAGACACCCTCCTCATTCTCTGTTGCGATAGCTCGTAGGATACTCTCAACTCTAGCCATGTAAAGAGGAACTTCTGACTTCTCGTTGACCGCCATGAGTGTCAGTAACGTTCCGATATCCAGCGCCTTGGACTTGAGCTTGAACGGAATGACCTCAACGTTAGGGAGCCGCCTATATAACTTCTTAATTGCAGGATTAGAAGGCGAGGTGAGCACCGTGATTTTCTTCACGCCATGGCCTGGAAAGGCTTTATCTGCGGCTGCGAGAAATGCGGCTTCGCTGATGTTAAAGCCCAATCCACCATTGCTGAACTCGCCATAGCTGAAAACCAAAGCAGAGACTGGAGCTTCAAGGTGGCCAATGTGTGAAGACCGGAGCAGAGCGTTCTCAAGCATGACAGCAGTAGTGTGACTCTTGCCGCTACCTTGGACTCCACAAATGAATGTAGAGAATGGTACATTGGTGTTCTGAAATACCTTCGTATCCGGGGCGTCATCGTGTTCCATACAACCGAGGAAGCCGTATTGTGGGATGAGGTCCTCTGCATGTGCGGAGACAGTCTCACCCGACAGTAAGGGAGCATGACCAACATCTCGGTCCATGCCATGAAGGTTACTGGTGGTGTCGGCCACCTGGTTTCTTTTGGCAATCAGCCGGTCCATTCGACTGAAATCGGGCTTTGAGGTGTCAGCACAGATATGGTCAGCGTCTTCCGATAAGGTATCCTCTTTCGATAAGGTATCGCCTTCCGATGAGTATTCGGATCTAGAATCCGCTGCACTGGGACTTAGTGACTGTATTTGTGTTAGTCATCAAAGTTTGGAAAGAAGGGACGAACAATGGCATATAGTTACCTGTTCAGAAAGTTGAAGGTCTCTCAACTGTTTCGCAACAAGAACACCATCGGACAATACAACATCTTCCTGTGATTTGCCCTCTTTCACGCATATCGAGGCAGCAGCGGACTTCGAATCTTCCATAGAATAGGAGAAGATATTTCCGGGTAGGGAGGGGATGTTTTGCAAGGGACCTGATGGTTGAGTCTTGGTATTGCGCGTGACTTTTTCTAGAGTCTGCTGGGGTGCCTCAATCCGGCTGGAGACTTGAATACCTCCCCCAAACTTGAACTTGGCAGCTTTGGCCTTCAGAATTTGATCTGGATGTTCGAGACTAAATGTATGTCCTGGGTTGCGAAGCCTGGAGGTTGTCAACGAAAGCTTTCAGTATTGGAGGGCTTTCATCTCACTCTTGCAGTGTGGTCTTGATGTCTAGGTATCTGCCAGACTTCTCCTGAATGAGCAGTTTTGTAAAGGGTTTCCAGCCGATGAAGCCTTTATGTACAAACCCGTTCTCATGGTACATCCGGTACACCCACTCATGGAGCGAATTCGCTGGTGCGGAGACCGAGGCTTGATGATTTGGGAATGGATTGTCTGCCTTGGCCCGAGAAAAGATAGACGTACTTGGTGCTTCCGGTGGGAGGTTTTCATTCCCACTTAAGCCCTTTTCTTGGACTCTGTTAATTATTAGTTCAGCGTCTATTTCAGTAGCCCAACTCTTCCGACGTACTCTTTCACTACCCTCCTTAATACTCGATCATTTAGATCCGTTCTGACATTCAAAATCTTCGCATGGACGGCCGAAGGGTCTCTAAAGCGGCCCTGCGCGTCCTTCGCGAGCCCTCGGCATAAATCCTAAAATGGTCAACCTTGTGATGGAGTGCCAGACGCCGAGAGACCCACTTCGCAGATCTCTACGCTGAGCCTAAGAACGTCAGTGGGCGAAGTGGTTATAGAAAATGAGGATTCACTTCTGGAGCGCGTTATTGATCTCCTGGGACTTATTCGGGCGCTGACTGTACAGGCGACCACGCAGACGATTCAAGTTGACTGTGCCGATCGGTTGACCATTTTTGTCGCAGAACTGCGTGCGGTATTCACCACGCACCCACTCGTCCATCGCGACTGCTTCTCGGGCGTTATGAGCAGGAAACAAAACTATGGTCAAAGTTTGTTATAAACGATTTGTAGATTGACCGTGTCTGCTACGCGACGTAGCGCAGACAATCTAGCCCTAGATTGTTTGCGCTATTGCCGGAATGTGGTACGTGTGGCCGGGCACTAACCATATTAGGGAAGACTAGCACATTCCTTGGACGGAGCTGGAACTCCCATCGCACACCTGAGCTACCAAAGAATCTCCCAGGCCTTTATCTTTACCTCTCGTTGCTGTTGATCGTGTCTATTCACAAGAGGCTGTACTCGTGGGGTGAAAATTCGCATCCTTATCCGAGCTCCGAAACGCTACCTCCGCCTGGTTGGCCATGCTTAGTATCTTGCTGAGACGGAAAAAGAGTCGCGGCTGATGCTTGTAGGGATAAGGCTGAATACCTCCAGCTATTGACGTACTGCAAGATGGCTATTCCTAATTTTAGTACATATCATGGTCCTTGAAAGGATTAGAGCAACGCACAATAGTTAACAAAGCAGAACAATATACAAAGAATAGGTGAATGTGAACAGTCTCACTTATTGAACAATAGCTATTGTTCTGTGCTAACCTTTATATCAATGCCTGTTCTCCTCATCATAGTATACCATCAAATATCAGGCAAATCTCAAGAAAGCCTTTCGCACAACAATTCCGCACTATGGCAGAATCTGCAGGATTGCCGGGCGCCGAAGAAGCAGATATCATTCGCACGGAGCTAACAAACGCACTATCAGCAAGACAGATGAGCAAATTCACCATCGACCTAACAACAACCGAACCACTCGAGAACCAACTTTCGATTATTGCAGACGTCGTGGTACGTAGCGACAGATCTGCACTTCACTATTCCAACTGGCACACCTGGGAGGCGTTCCGCAACGTTAATAGCGAGGAAGAGGCGCGATATTCTGCGCAGTACGGAACATGGGCGAGTATGACGCCTTACGCAAATTGCCTGGGCATGGCCATTGCATGTTACAATGAGTTTCGTCGCCGACTCCGACGCGATGCACAGCTTGCCCACTATGCGGATAGAGTGCAGCTCGTCACCGACAAGTGGAATCAGCGCCCAACGAGCGACAAGAATTATCATTGCATATGCATACTTCGTCTACCGACACACTGCCTTGTCCTGGACCTTACGGCTGATAGAGGAGGTGCTGTCAAGATTACGCTCGGCTCGATTGAGAGCAGGGAAAACAACAGTTGGGCGTATATCTCAGGGCCCGGCGGTGCCCGTCTGCTTGTCGAGGTTGACCCTATTGTCGATTACTCCACCTTCGATCACCCGATAACAAGGACATGGACGGATCCGGAGCCTTTCAGATATAATGATCCTTTCATGGATATCAGAGGAGGCGCTATAGGGGGTGTTGTAAACCTAGCGTACCCGTCTGCGAAGAACCTTTATGCGAATGAATTGGGATCCTTTCCAAGTCGACGTTCTGTCATATTCAGCAGTATTTGGAATCACAAGCGATCGGCAATAGCGTTGGATGATCCGTTCTGGGTCTCGCTAGGTGACGGTGAATACAAGGTCCAATCAGTGTGGCTATGCATGGATATGGACGTGCGAGAACTACAATTCGAGAAAGTTTCGCAGGTGGATTGCCTCTCCAAATCACAAAATCGAGCATTTGACAGGCGACTGAGAGCTCTTGATCTATTGGATAGCATTGACGACGACCTTGGAACTCAAATAGTCTCCATCCCTTTCGGAGAGTTTGATGATCTCATTCGGGATGGATACGACAACGACACACGGGCGAGGATACAGCTGATAGACGACATATGTCACGCTTTAGGTATGAGAAAGGGCGAAGTGCTCAGATTCTCTCGGGTAATGCTGGGGGTATGGAGATCGGAGGCAAGGGCAAAGTCACGATCAGTTGGGAGACGCAATGCTACCAGGAAAATTCCCGTATCAAAACGGGCGGCTGACAAGGGAAGTCAACGGGGAAAAGGTATTGGCCCATTACCAAAGCAACACGTCGTCAAAGAAGGTTGGGTGGGTAAGGGAAATATGGGAGGCGGGAGTAGATAAGTTGTCGCGTTGGCTATTGGTGTGATGTCCAAAACAAGTCTCCAAGTATCCAGTCCTTTCCTGCAATCATACTGTCCTTGAAATCTCACTCAACCTTTCATTATCCTGGCGTAGCGTAGTCTTCACGACAATGCGTCCAGCATTCTTCGCAAGCTCTTCCTGGCTACTATGCGTATCGTTCCAGTACGTGTCGGATCTGTCCCGTCCCGTTTGTTTACTAGAGTTGCCTATGGTAACCAAGCTCCTCATCCTGATCTCTTCGTCACGTTGCTTTTGGTACCCTTGGGCGTTGTGTGATGACTTCTTGCTGTTGTTCAATCGTTTCCGGACAAGGACGGCGAACGCGGGCCCACACCCGATCATGACGGCTACGATGGGAGTTAGCCAGGTTTTATTTATTATTGGAAAACCGGGTGAAGGAACGACGTACCGATGGTGCATTCAAGTATTGTCCACAATGGGACGAATTTCGGATACTGTGGATTTTCTATTGTTACATTATCTTTAACCTTCCCATCGACACCGAGCTGTACTGCACGGAGAGTCGAGAATATGATACAGACAATGCCGCTGCCGAAGAGAACGAGAATGCCCGATTTCTGGAGTTTCGGCAGCTGAAGGTTCCATGTAAGGCGGATTGGCAAAGCCATGACTATCATATGTTAGCTTTGTTTACAATTGCTGATCCATGAGGCCTGACATACTTGCAAAATCGGTCGTGACATCGAAAGAGTATGCGAACCATAAACTCAACAGGATCCGTTGATACTCGTCCGCTGTGCCACTACATGCACCTTGCGTGTACTTGGCGTGGAGGTCGTTGCAGGTAAAGACTGCTGTAAAGATACTTCCAAGGAAACCCTACGACACAATTAGTACACCTTGATTTCAGGAGCAAGACGTGAATGACTAACCACCACACAGAATGTAACAATGCTCCACCAGATCTTCCTATAGACACCCGAGACTCCGACCAACAGCTTGTCATAAAATGTCAAGAGCGACATTTTTATTGAGAACAAGACCGTATAGAAGCATATCTGACCCGCCGTGAGTAGCTTTAATACGGTGTCTGCATCATCCACGAACGTCGCGTAAGGCTTCATATCGCCTCTTGCTACTGCGTACAATCTGAACATCGGCTTGGTGACTGCGATAAAACAACTCCATAACGCGACGTAAAAAAGATAGGCAAAATAAACGAAGAAGTCCGGAAGTTCGAAAGGCTTGCGTTGCCAGATGTGAAGAGCCGCTCGCGCAAGCAAAACGATGGATGTTAGGACGAACATAGCGGTGTCAGTACGCACAATCTCGTTCACATTGACGGGTGTAACCGCAGACATGGCGAGCTAAGGGACAGGTACCGTAGGAATCGAACAAGAAGACGATTCAGAGTCGACTGCCACAGGATCGCGATGGCGTACTCACGTATAAAGCGAGCCAGTTTACCTGTAATGGTCCTTGTTAACGTGCATGCTGCGGGAGTGACAGTATCCCTGTTACATAAGGCACTCCAAGAAAGCTCTCGAGCTCTGAGCAACGGAGTTTCCCGAACTTTTTACTGTAGTAGTGTCACACGGCTTGGTAGTTCCGTCCACCGGGTGGTGGAGTGATGGGCGTGACAATCTGACCGTCTTATAAAACAGAAAAAGCATCGATACCTTCAAGACAGGGTGTTAAGCCAATAGTCAGTCCTCCGCTAAGCTCTAGCTGTTAAGGGATGGGAATTGTGGCTTATCTGGCATTCTCCGTGGTACGACTTAAAAACGCGTAGGTTTGCTGGCTTTGAAACCGCTGATCTTAGTATCAGCTGTTCTCCAACTATCGAGACGCTACAAGTGGTGTCCTACCTGAGTCAAGGTGTTGCTGCTCTTTCGAGGCGTTCTTGGGGAACTTGAATGGGATTAATTTTGTGAGCCGCAGGCGGGATCCATCGGGCGGGTTAGATACTCGGCCCCCCGGTTCCTGTTGGTTATGTAGCGAGAAATTAAAAACAGGCAGAAATTCTGGAGCGATGGATTGCGAGGCGTTGCTAGCCATAAAAGCTAAAGCAAATTTTTCAATGTGATTAATAGTAGCTAAAGAGCTTGATTATAAACCCCTATATTCTCTCATTGCGTCCCATAGGAATATCATGTGGGAAACAACGTTTCCGATACTGGATATGGTGTGGGGGAGGTGTTAGGCGCGAGGATCGTCACTTCTACCTAGGTAGGTAGTCAGTGGGCCTTGTACTAGCAAGGGCCGGTATTCATGTGTTTTGCGTCACAGTGATGAGTTATTATTGTTCTTCCCGCTTTCGCCTTATTTTACATTAGATTTATCCCATGTATCAGATCCTCCGCAAGTTAGGTTATGCGCTAAAGAACCCTAAAATTTCTTTGGCTAACTAGAGCACTGATGTTCAGACCTGAACTTCTGAGCCAATAATATCTAATGCCCTATATGTTCAAGACTTTATTATACCCTTCTAATTGTATTGGAAACCCTCAGAACTTGGTTACTTAGGAAGCCTTGCGCCAGTACTCCTTAAGCCCACTCTCTATGAAATAAGCTACGCCACATCAATTTCCTTAAGGAGCGAATGATTCATGAGATAATATCCTCAGGGGTATATCCCTAACATGTTACGCGTCCTCGACCGTGCACATTCATCAATCTTCCAGGTTCGGCCCTGTGTACATGCGATCAGCGATACCCTCCTAAGTAAGTACCTAGCAACCAGGACTGCCTTATACATCTTGATTCATCAGCGAATCTTGCTAGGCTTAGGCATTATTACTACGTATTGTATCTTGCGCGAAAAACAACTCATTGTTCATAAATAACACAAAATGACGATAACGTAGCCTAACCGCGAATGTCTGAGCTCTATGACCGAGCTGAAATTATGTCGTAGCTGAGGTTAGCTCTAAAGCACTTTGACTAAAGCCTTCGTTTAGACACTGCCTTTTTGTGGCAGCATGTCACCTTAATACACCTATAGGTCTAAATATCTACCTAATCTAACGCCACCTTATTAGGACAAATCGGAAATTTTCTGGTTGCACTTGTAGACCCGTGTTTAAAAAGGGTCTGTAACGTTCTGCTCAAGAAAGTGCTGACAACAGCAGGGGTAAGGTACTTCCTATATAGGGAAGGTTAGCGAGGTAGATATTGTATGCGGAGTAGGGATACCAAGATGGTAATCCCCTTTTAGCCTACTCGTCTTCTAACCTAACATCATAAGAACCTGGGAATGGACATGACAAGCGAGCGTCTCCGGTCAAACTCAACTTTGCATCTACTCATCGTTTTCTGCTGAGTAATGCCTCAAGCCTGCAACAAACTGGCAAGATGCCGAGTGTATTCTGCTCTCCGTTGTCTGGTTCTTGGACCACGTCGAAGTTCTGGGTTCCAATTCACACAAGATACCGAATGAAGGCCTCTCCCTTTGTTACAATAGACACCCTCGCCACAGGAGACTTACAAGAGAGCGATGAGGCCCACAATACTCCAGGTTCGCCAAGGGGAGGCCACCCAATCCAAGCCTTCCGTAGATGCATGGTACTAGCAAGAATGGTGGACCGTGAGGACATGCATACCAAAAAGGGGTAACAAGTACAATACATACATGTACAAATAATGTGATAAAGTTCAAAATGCCTTTGAATCACAGCCGTAATCGTAGACCCCGCTCTCTCCCTCAATCCTCTACCCACGTATCCAGTCCTTCAAACTCGCAATAGACGAGCGCCGCCTTCGTCTAGAGCCGCTTCCATCCAGCGGCACCTCGATGCTCCTTCTCGGGCTCTCCACACTCCTCCTACCCTTGTTCTCTGTGTCCAGCACCACGACAACCACGGTACAATTATCCGCCCCTCCCCTCTTGCCCTCTCTCCTCGTCAGTTCTTCAGCAATGTCCTTTGCGGGCATGCCTGAATTCCACTTATCGACCGCTAGTTTCGTGACCTCTTCTGCGTCCTTTGCGTCGCCTACGCCGTCGGATGCTAGCAGGATCAGAGACTCGCCGTTCAATTGCCGGATGCTGAAGTGCGCTTTGTTGGATACAAGGTCATGCGTGACAGTCTTCCCTGGCGCTACGCCTGTTTGCACGCCTGCTAAATCCGATAAATCGTGTCCTGCGAGTCGATTGACGCGTGGTTTTTTGTACTCGATATCGCCCAAGGCGCGGGCCATGCTTACGCCGCCGATGCGTGGTATGCCTGTGACATAGTTGATCGCTCCGCCCGCTTCTTCGATCCGCTGTCGCTCCTCCGGTCTATCGGGCGCGTGCTCGACGCTCAGGACTTCGACTTTCCATGTCTCCTCACTGATGGCGTTTCCATCATCACTTCCGGCACCAATGACGACGGAGTCGAAATGGTGTTCAGCGAAAACGACGTGTGAGTCTCCCAGGTCCGCTTCGATAAGGACACCTTGTTTGGTGTCGATGAGTGCTAGTGCGACTGTCGAGCCGCCCTTCAGGTCCGCGCGATCCAAGTCCCTGTCCACAGCTTTGAGAACGCGCTGAATAGTTTGTTTGTATTCTTCTGGTTCCAGGGGTCTAGATGTCGCTGCGAAATGTGTCTCAAGATGTGATACTAAGTTTTGTGAGACGTGGTTTACCGTCTCTGAGCCGCCGCTAAACTTCAATTAGGCAACTGTGTATGACATTTTGATGAAGTAACGACATACTGGCCGTCGTATACTGCAAAGAGTGCGACCTCTTTTCGCGATTTGATTTGTCCTGGGTTGAGCACACAGTAACGATCCTCCTGGTCTTCTCGTGATCCCAGAATCTGTGGGGCCCCAACGCCAGTTAGCCTCCCGTTCGGATCTTCGGCACGCTGCGAAAGTGGCTTGAAGCAACGTTATCCAACTACGTACCGAGCTGACACCGAAATCGATAATGTTTGCTGATGAAGACATGCTCTGATTACACGTCGATTTTGGGCTTCCTCTCTTTTGTTCATGTGTTGGCTATATTGCGCAGCTCCGAAACGCAGTTTCAGCTCTCGGCTCCATCGCCGTCATGGGCCAAGAGGGGCTGGGCTGAGCAATATGCGCACACGCGACATCGCGACGTCATCGACCCAATACAACGGTGAGGAACATATATTGGCGCGAACTGCCCAGCGTTATTGGGTCCACATGTTTCTGTACAGCCTCAATCTCGATATTTGCTCATGGGTCCTGTCGCGTGCCTATACCTTGGCGAGGACAAAGCCGCTCGCACGTGCTCTGTGTTGGACCCATTAATCCCTACGATGCCTCGCCGGCTAAGACAATGTTGAAAAAAGCTGTTTTGGGTTCGTGATTTGTAATGAGGCGTGTTTATCTACAGTACTGTATGTTAACGTCTTCCAGCCGCGCTAAATAATTCGAAGACCTCAAGCCTCCACTATCACATCGTACTCTTGGCTGTTCAAATAGCAGCCTAAATATCCTCAAGACCTTTTTGTCTCAGATTGCACGAATCCTTAAAACAAGGGGGACACTGATTGTTTTCTTGTGGGACTACTTGTCGACAGAGACACTACAATATGCCGACCCGGCGTGTGGTATCTAGCAATAGCTCTGTGTCTCCTTCATGCCAGCCTAGTCGCATCCCTGTTGTTTTTCAGTCCAGTAGGAGGTCCTCAATAGTTTAAAGTCAGAATTCTGATTTGTTCTTAGAAGACCTGGGAGTAACTCAGTGCGATGTGACCCTGTAGACCCTCAATCCTCACGACGCGTCGCCGGTTAAGATGTTAGAAGCCACTTTGGATTCTGGATTCACATGACACGAATTCTGCGAAAAATTGTGGAAACACGGAGTGTTTTTGTGTGGAACTATGTGTCGACACATTGTTTCAACCCCGAATCGTGGATTCGAAGCACCACAATACGACGACTAGTCGCATGGTACCTACAGAGTGTTCGCACGCCCAGTCGCATCCCTCCCATATTTCATTCCAGTAGGAGTCCTTAATTGTCTATCCTCAAGATTTTACTTTTTTCTTAGAACACTGAGGAGGTCCTTGATTTTCTATCATCAAGATTCTGATTTGTTCTCAGAAGATCGGGGAATGACTCAGTGCTTTCTGGTAATCCCACTCTTCATCCATGAGTCTCTTATAGTCTTATAAACCCCCTCATCATTGAAACCCCAAGCACACTTCTCCCTCCTCAGCTCAGCCATCTTCTCCTTGAGAAACGTTTCTTCCTTCTCACTAGCCCCCTCGACCTTAGCCATCAACTCTTCGCAAGCTATCTCCTCGCTCATTCTCCTCAGTAGCACACTTACAGTATCGGATAAATCCAAACCATATGTGTACTTCAACTCTCTATACATCTGATCTGCCCTCAGATTGTTCATCAACCAATTCTTTAGCTCGGGCGGAACCGGAGGTAGCTGCTGCACGTTCTCGATCTGCACCCGGCATATTGGACACGTCCGATGCGGATGCCTAGCCTCGTCAATCTTCGGTGTTGTCATCCACTCTTCGAGACACGCTTTGCCTATAATGTGCCCACAGTACTTTATGCGGACGGGGAAGTCGGAGAGTGTCGTGTAAGGCTCTTGGCAGATGGGGCAGCACCCGGCGTTTTCGTCAACGATGGAGGGAGTATTTGCCGGTGCGAGGAGCGATAGTGGGATTGCGCAGGCAAAGTGGTCGACGAGGACCAGGTCTGCGGTTGCGGCAATTGTTTGACATATGAGGGGGCGTGCGGTGTTCATGGCTGCTCTGCGTTGAATGCGTTCGGTGCGTATTGATGCTTGTTCAATGATATGCTTAAGGTGTTCTGCGAAGTTGAGATGTAGAACGAGTGCGAATGCAGCTTTGAGTCGGTCCTCTGGCGATGTGAGTTTGTAGTCGGTAAGCGCCATATACATCCTTTCCATCTCTGTAGCGGACGACTCGCCCGTTCCACCGGCCAACTCTTTTTCGACCGCAAACCTGAACATCCTCAATTCGTGCTCTCGGTTAAACAGCTTATCATGACAATCAAGGATCCCGAACAGCCACTTGCGCGCTTTCAGCGCTTCCTGGACAACTTCGTCATCGGTCATAGCATCGAGCCGCGAGGAGGGCGACGAAGGAGGAAGCTGCTGCTGCTCGAGTTTCCGAATCTCGCCAGAAGAAGCAGGTAACACACTCGTCGGGTCCTCATGTTCTTGCCCAAATTTCCGTACGCCTCGAAGGTTGCGCGTGCGGATGCGGACACGCTGATACACTGGAGAAACAGTTAGCAAACAACCGACTAAGGACTGCAATTTGCGATCCGTTATAGCAGATATTGACTTACCCGCTGCACTTGCTGGCGCACTTCTTGCTTGCGGTATTGTATTCTCAAAATTAGTAGGCATGGTTGTACGGCTTTCCGCTAGCTTTGCGTGTGGGGGTTGCAAGGCGAACATAGTAGAGTAGAAAGAACAGGCGGAGCTTCAAAGTGAACGCTTGGTCCCGTGCACTTAGTGGGGCGGCCCGTTTGCCCCCGACGCGTGATTGCAGAGGCGTTTCCTTAGGCACTTAAGCCTGTGAAAGAAGATCTTGTCGAACTAGTGTGCTACGTTTTGTTCTTGAGGCGGCTCCTCAGCGACCATCTCAGTGCGCTAAAAGTGTTGAGGTTACATTTCTACCTGATACTGCAGTCCTCATCTTATGCTTAAATTCCATACTCTTATATATATGCCTGGATAGCTTCAATGCCTTGAAAAGATAAGAACTTCACTATTAAAGATATTGAAGCTGGCAAAATATTAAGTACTGATATTATCACGGCAAGAATACGGAATGGCGGGCATGCCCGCAAGGGAAATAGCCTAAGGGTTGTTGGAAAAAATATTGAAGCATTGAGGTTATGAATGTCGGGTAACAAGGGTTAGAACATCATTCTCAAATCTGAAAATCCGTAAGAAGATGCATCTATCTACAATACATTTGCTGCTTTCCGCCTAGGTTTACGCCCATATTCTAATTCTTACCCTTGTTATAACCGCGTCCTCCACGACGTTCAATGCTCCCGGCCTGGCTCTCTATCGTCCGTACACAAGCCGATCGAAAACCCCGACAAACCGCTCAAACGGAGTGAATGGGTCAGGATCCGCAAGTATCTCATTCTGCGATGTTGAAGGTAGAATGTCAGCAAATATCTCGCACGCAGCTCATACAGGAAAGCCACTACCTTCAGACACACCGCATTATGCCGTAAAGCCCACAGCAGTCCAATCCGCCGACCTCGCTCGTTATTCGAGGGAAGAGGCTGCCACTTCAACGGCTCATGTAGACGGGTTCGACAGTTCGGACAAGCATAACTTGAGGGCGAGTCGCGGTTCAGCAACGGTTCTAAGCAATTGCGCCCAAAGACGCACTCGCACGTCAGCGGCATAACGCAATGGGACGCCCCATGTGTATCCTGACAGATAGTGCAGAACTCCGCCGTGGTATTTTGCAATGGCTTAGTGATCATGGCGATATCGACTGGTTCTCCGTCCAAGCGGCGCTCGACGACTTGGAAATGATCATCTTGCATACGGCTGAACTCCTGGGTAATGAGGTTGAAGATCTGCTTGACCTGGGTTCTGAAACTTTGATCCTTGACATATCGTTTGTACTTTGGCAATCGACACATGGGATTCGATCGCGTCATGCGCCAGAGATAGAACTTGATTCGGAGGGCGGCACAGTAGGCGCTCAGTCTGCATTCTATACTCTCATCATCTAGCTCGCTGATGGAGGCGGTCTCAGCTAGAGCTTCCATTTGACTACCAGGTGTCAGTAGAAGATACATCCCGACTCTCGTAGTCAGATATGTTCGAGCCTATGGATTTACCTACTCGAGTAGGACAAAGTACAGCTCCAGCACTAGAGGCGACCACTTATTCCGGGGCGCCTTCTCGGCCTGTCGTATTATATTTGACAGTGATTGCCCTGTCGTGGCCAAATGCTTTCGAAGAGCACACCACCTTTCGAAAATGTGCTGTGGTGTATGAGTGTATAGCGAGTCACACAGGAAGTGGAAAAGCGGCTTGTCGACATGCTTGAGCGGTAGGACAATTTCAGCCCAAGTAGTTGTAGATAGCACAGTTTCGATCTCTCCTGCAGCGATAGCATCCGCGTGATCTCCCAGCTTCTCGAATGCGTCGAAACGGTGATTAAACGTCGCAAGCATATTTGTTTCGGCTCTGACAAGACGTGCAGCTTCCTCCACGGGAAGGATGCGCCACCCGGATGGTAGTTCCGGGGGCAGGAAAAATAAGGTGCCCAGGTTGCGCATCTCATCTTGGGCAACTTGGTCCAACGCGTTCACCGTGAAGATGGTTCGGGACAGTAGCGGTGCGGTCTCACGGTCAAGCAACGTAAGTTCTGCCGCCAGAGGTATTGAAGCTTGATGTACGGGACGTCCTTCCTGAACTGGCGTCGCTCGGAGGTCCATGCTGTGAATTCCGGCTAGTGGATCTTCTTGAGTAACCTCCACTGAGAACGATATGGTGACTTGCAGCGCGTTGTTCCGTTGTCGGGCTCGTCGGGTACGCCATAGATGCATTGCAATGAGGCAAGCAGATACAATATCTTGACCAGGAAGAGGTCGGGGAGCTTGGGAGTGGAGTGAGGGTGAGAGGGTGCGAAGGTGTTAGTAAACAGGAGCACGTGGCTGGTACGATTCAGGAAAGAGCGTCTGGTACTGACAAGCTCATAGAAGTGACAGTGGGGTCAATACCTCACTGAGCTAAACAAAGACGTCAACTCAGCATTCTGGATTCATCTGAAGTATGCTGTAAGAAATAAAAGACCAAAAGATGTCCCCCACCCGACAGAATACCGACTACCAAGAAGAGTGAGGATACTTAAAAAGTGATCCATCTACAACCACATATGCCAAAACTCCGAACTTTCAGTTGCCCTGCATTAGTAATGCACATCCCACTATTCTCACTTGCTCCACTCAATTCCTCCTCTTAATCACTGTGATCGCCGGCATCTTGCTCTTGGTCTTCCGCTTCGTCGTTGTCTCCGCCTTCACTTTCTTCCTCGGCTGTAGCGTATTCACCTTCGGCGCTACGGGACGCTTAACACCTCGAGTCGCCTTGCTCTCTTCACCCGCTTCTACCTTCCCTTTGCCCTTACCCTTACCAGTATCTGTAGCATCTTCCTCCTTGCCCTTCTTCGGTCCACGCTTTGTACCCTTGTCTGCGCGTACGCGGCGGGCTACTGGCTCAGGTTTAAGAAGACCGTGCTCTTTGATGTAGTATATGACATCGAGAGCGACGTCGCAGAACTCTTGAGCTCCGCGGATGAGGAGCACAGGCTGTTTCCGGCTCTCAAGCCCCGCACGCCAGCGATCAATGACTGCAAAAAAGATCTCATCAACGTTCGCCTCCTTTGCGTCACGCATCCGCTCGTACTCTTCGTCATTCTGATCATGATTTTGATGGAAGTGACCGCGACCCAGTCCAAATTCATCTCCAATTTCATACTGTACGAACGCTTCGACGACCATGAGGACGATAGTGTGGAAGTTGAGCAGTGCCGTCGCCGGGGCGGGATCAGGATTGTCGAGAGCTTGCTGACCTGGAAGAAAGACGTTGAGCAAAAGGTGGACTTCTTGCTCTGAGTGATCAGCAGAAAGAAGGAGCTCCTCCCTCACCATATTCGGAAGCGAGACTTTGACGCTGGGGAGATCATCCTTTTTTTCGACGGGTTGACGCTGCACTTCGAACTCTGGAAGTTTCCAGGATCCGATCTCTTTTCCCGAAGATGGGGAAGATGGTACATCGGCGGGAACTTGCGTGGACTGAGGAAGAGGACGATGCATGCGCACTGGATTTTGAGTAGTGATCAGCTTAGGTTTTGATTTGACAGCGAGAACCTCGACTTCTGAACCGTAATCTTGACCTGAACCTTGTCGCATATGCTTTGATTTTCTCACTTGAGATGAGTCGCTGAGGACCGAGTTCTGACTCAGGACTGATGGGTGCCGCTTTACGCGCGTTTTCAGAGGCTCGTCGTCATCAGAAATACCACCACCCTCATTGTGATTCTGCGCATAGGCGATGGGACGTGCGATAGTCGGGCGAACTGATCCGGAACGCGGGCCAAACTGCCACTCGTCGGGCATGAGTGGGATAGAAGGCTGATTGGCCATGCTATAGCCATGCGATGGAAAAGGGCGACGCGCTGGATGGGGAGGCATTGGAGCATAAGCGGAAGAAAGGTTACCTAGATCTTGAAGGTTCATCGGATATGGTGTGAAGTCGGCGTACTGATAACCGCCTCGTGCAGCGCTTCGATAGTCCAGAGGTGCCATGGGAGTAGGAGGCATGTTCGGCCTACTCTGGTCCAAACTGACTGGCACTTTTAGACCCGGCTGTTGTCTCGAATAGAGATCTTGTGCCATCTGTCTTCGCTGTCGCTCTATCTGCATCTGTTGCTGATGTCGATGGTCTACTCGAAGATCGAGGTTATGAGGGTCTTCAACACCAGGGAGGTTTTGCGAAGCGTGGCGAGATGTTTCATACTGTTCGTAGTCCATATCTCTCTTGAACTGCGCCGACACACGTGGACGTGGATATGGAGGTGTAGGACTCGGGTTGGTGAAATGTTGGTCTTCCCCGAACAGCTGAGGACGCTGACTCCAAAGGCCCTGACCATTGAGCGCCGCTTTTGAAGTGTGATTGTCGGTCTCATGCTCTTCCTCATCCTCGTCAATCTCCTCCTCGTTTTCTGATTCAGAGGTAGCGTATTCGCCGGGTGTATCTTGGGTCTTTGACATTTCTTCTCCCGCATGGTGTGAAACCAGTGACGCCTCTTGGACTTCTTCAGATCGAGCAGAATCTTCGAACTGTTCTGGCAAGGGCTCATCGGCAGTACCCAGCTGTAAATTGTTACCTTGCAGTCCAGAGGCCATGGCTTCACTCTCATGATTTCCAAAATCCGCTCCGTGCTGTTCAAGCTCCTCATTTGGTGGCTCCTTTTCTCCAAGGTGATCTTCAGAGAGCTCGTGAGTGGTTGTGTCCAAGGTCTTATCGAAAGCATTACGGTTGCCAGGAACATGCGTTGCATCATCAGTCTGATCCATGTCAATATCTATCGCATCCGTATTTTGTGTCTGCTTGACAATATGAACTTTCCGGTACTCGTCGGGTTCAGGCTCGTGATGGACGAAGTCGACTCGATTCGGTGCATGTTCAGGGATATTCAGGGGTTGTGCGCGGCTGCCACGATTCTCCATGCGCGAACCAGTCTTGCTTGGGGTATGCAAGTCGCTCAGCGCCAAGGTTGACGGTGAAGACTCCTCGCGTGGCAGCGACTTCATACCGCTTCCTGGCTCTTCTTTCGCATCCTTAGTGCTGATGTCCGAGATGCCGTAGTCCAAGGGATTGCTATTCGAGCGTTCGCCGATGACCTCAAGTGAATGCTCCCCTTCCGGCAGCTGGGTGGTCGCAGGATCGTGGCCAGGGTAATTGATCTTGTCCATCGGCTGTTCCTGCTCCACCGGTCCAAGCTCTCGCTCCGTGATCGTATCTCCACCTTCGTCGCCTACGACTTCAGCCAATGTCTCCTGAGTCATGGATTCGTCACCTCCACGTTGTTGCTGCTGTTCCGCCATTCCAGCGACTTGCACTGTATGATCGAGGTCACCGTCAGCGTGTTGTGTAATACTTATCTGGTTGTGGGCTTGATCATCGCTCGTGGACTCGTGCAGCGAATTTCCGTCAGCTTCTCCGTCGTCGAAGAACTCTTTCTCACTCGCTTCGCCCATTGAGGCAGAAGTGGAACTCGTGGTGACCTAGTTGTCGCAATGACCTACCCAAAGAGTGGTGGCGCGAGCTCTTGAATGGTGGTGCTTTTGTGATCGTTCTTCCGGAAAGCGGTTATCGAGACCAGTGGTTGAGACGTCAATGATTGTCGAGAGTAGAGTGTAAGAAACTTCGAGGACAACGGTGGGCAAAGTAGTGACAACGGGCTTATATAACGGCTGTCGGCCGGAGCTCAATAATTATTTGTGCTCACCTTTACTTGAAAGTACAATATCTAATTACGTGCTCTCTCACCTGATAGCTCGTATCAGCCCGTTTGATTCGTCACTGAAGAGGGACTTATGCCGGAAAGGGGGTCAGACGTATAGCCAAACGGGCAGATGAGGTCATAAAGCGGGACTGACTGCTTCTGGGAGGGTACTGTATTTCACTCGAAAGCTGAAAGTGTACCTCGAAATAGGATCGGAGGAGCTTATAGGGTGCGACGTGTCTAGGCAGCAGGGGATGACCGCCCGATAGTAGCATTGCGTTTGCTCGTGAAACCTTCAAGTCGCATTCACGTGAACGATGACTTAACGAACCATTGATATCGCGCAGTGGACGCACAATGCTTGTAAGGCACACCGCTTGCTTATACAAGTGGAGCATGCATCGCGGGGTAGGTGCGCGAAGAGGAGAGGTGGAGTTCTTAAGCTGTGAGGATGTCAGTGTCGATCGCACCTGTCACGGAATTGCGAACTCACCGAATTGAGCGATAGAAGGGAAGGACCGTAACGTAGGAGGTAGGTACAACTCGTTCATTGCAGAACATATGGAGTCTCTATATCGTTTCTATTCTTGTGGTATTATGTTGATTGCATCGCATTCTCCTCACTCACGACTCTCGATGTCTTCCAACAGCCTCCTCACAAATCCATCAAACAGCGGGTATAACGAGCAATCCCGGTACTTATCAACGAAGAGCCCTTCCTTCGCATCTCTATCTTGCTGCTCACTCCGGCTCAGGTCTTGGCCATCAATCTTCGTCCCCTCCGGATACCGCGGCCTAACGCCCTCCTCGACCAACATGACAAAAGCCGGATCGATCGGTACACTGCCCAAGAACGGCACCTCGAAATCTCTAGCCATTATTTCGCCCCCTCCTTTGCTAAAGACGTTGGTGCACTCGCTGCAGTTCGGACATACGAATCCCGCCATGTTCTCCACTACGCCTAGGACGCGAATCGAAGTTTTGCGGCAAAAGTTGAGCTCTTTCTTGACGTCAGATATGCTGATTGCTTGGGGCGTGGTTACTACGACTGCGCCGGCGAGGAAAGGCAGCGAAGCGGACGGGGTTGGGGAGGTATTTTTGAGCAAGGTTTCGAGAAGGGAAATGTGTTCATCGCTCGTCCCCGGCGGCGTGTCAATGAGCAGGTAATCAAGTTCCGGCCATAGCACATCGGTGAGAAACTGTCGGACCATGGCTGTCTTTTTGGGCCCTCTCCAAATCACTGCGTCCCCTCTGTCTCTGAGCAAGAAGCCCAAGGACATGCACGATAATGCTCCCACTTGCTGGCCGTTGTGTCCGCTAGTGTTCCCATTTGTATTGCTCCGTGATGGTAATGTCTGCTCTTCATGTACATCAACGGGTATCCATCCCCCCGGCGCCTGCCTAACTTTGGCCTCCTCTATGCCAAAGAACCTCGGTATGCTCGGCCCCGTCAGGTCTATATCCAACACGCCTACAGTTTTCCCTTGCAGCGAGAGCGTGAGGGCGAGCTGTGTTGTGATGCTGCTTTTTCCGACACCACCCTTGCCGGAGAGGACGAGGACGATGTTGCGCACGTTGTCGAGGCCCATTGCGTCGACGTCGGAGCGGAGAGCGCGAGTTAGATGTAGTGGGGGCCAAGGGCAAAGCGCGGGGAAGCTTCTTCGTAGCGCTTCGTGGCTTCGTGGCTTCGTGGCTTTAGGGTCTCCTGTGGTTAGCTGCCTTCAATCTGGGGCACGGCTTGGGAGATGTGAGGCGAAAGAAAGGGTGTAAGTGTGGAAGCGGCGCATACTGTGAGTGCTGGAACAAATGTGGATTGCGCTTTGAAATCGGACAAGGTGGCGGCTTTGCGGCGCTGCCGGAGGTCCGCCGGCTTGGCATGGGAGGCTAATCCAACGACCTCATCTGGGACATGTCTTCGTTTTCACTTCATTATCACGGCAGCCAAACTCGATTGAAAGGGGTATGTATTAGGAATACATAGATTACATCCTCCATACAATCCCCAACTCCGCCATGATGCGCGATTCAACACCTCAAATGAGAACTAACCAAAAAGCGACTAAGAAACAGTCAAGGACATTCTGCAGCGTATTTTCTATCCGCGTCTCCTCTACGCTTCATCGACCGCTGCCTACGTGCTCACTTGCACTTCGGCCGTGTAAGCACCGCAGTACACGTGTCATCGTCACAGACCTTGTCGCACACCACACCGGGTGCAACATACACATAGGGTAGCCCATCAACTTTAAACTGCTTGCTGAAGTCCTTCGCGTTCCATGCACTCGCCATGAAACCCGCTCGGCATGCACAGTAGTAGTTGCTACCTCCACTCGTGGTGCAGCTAGTGGTGATGTCGCACTTGTTTAGACGGGGGTTGAACGGGTTGCACGTCTTGGGGCAGACGCCGGCGAGCGTGTTGCCAGTCCAATCAACATCCGAGGCAAGGACCGAAGAGAAGGGAGTGTACGGCTTACGTGTTCGGGTCTTGGTAACAAGAGTGGTCGTATGGGGGTATCCAGTCTGTGTTGGGTATGGGCGAAGTGTGCGTGTCCACGGCCTCCGAGTAGGCCACGGGCGGCGCGTGCGCGTCTCGGTAGGCCGAGGCGGGCGAACAGTTCCAGATGGCTTGCTGTAGCACTTGGCAGGGCATTGATCCCTGGGGTCGGCTTCCTGAGCAGATACTGAATCAGCCGATTGAGCGGATGAATCGGCAGAAGGAGTCGGTTCACTGGCCCAATCGGGAACATCGTCAACACCGTCCTCTCCATCATTCTCAGGATCACCGTCGGGCCAGTTGAAAGTCGCAAAACCACCGGAGGATGGTTCTGCCTGCCTGCGGGGGGGTGGTGCATTCGGCCCGGGTCGGTAATCATCAGTGTAGTCGTTATCCTCAGCGTCGATGTAGCACCACCAAGGGCAGTCTTCATCTTCAGGGTCCGCATCTGGATCGCCGGGCAAGTCCTGTCCATCGTAATTACCGGAATCCCCACCACCCCCTGGGCCGCCTCCCACGGCCGCAGCGCCGAAACCGCCCGCGTCTTGAGCGCTGGAACCGGGGCCCGCAGCACCAAAGCCTGGTCCAGGAGTCACATCCGGATCAGCAAGCCCGCCGACGCTAGTGGCAGTCGCGGTGGTGCCGTTGTTGAGGTCGAAAGTCGCTCCGGGTTGAGGAGGCTGAGATCCATCGGTTGCTCCCGCAGTCTCGTCAGCAGCAGCGTCCGCTGAGCTGTCTGCTGCCGCGTCAAATCCACTAGCAGCAGAAGCAGTAGCATCCGCGACAAAGGGCGGGAAGTCTCCAAGGAAGTCCGAGGTCACACCAGGATCTACCGAGGTTGCCGTCTCACTTCCAAGGAAATCCTGAGTAACACCAGGATCTACCGAGGTTGCCGTCTCACTTCCAAGGAAGTCATCGCTAGTACTAGCATCGGCGGCGTCAAATCCAGCGCTTGCTTCCGCTCCCGCCGTAGGGAAAGTGAATCCGGAATCGAAACTGGCGCCAGCGTCAGCTGTCTCAGTGGAACCGAAAGCATCGAAAGTCGGTGTTGATTCGACGCTTGAGCTGTCGGGTGTGAAGGTGTCGACAATGACGTCCGCGGTGCCAACCGGGAGTGCTGTATCTGTAGATTCAGCCGCTGCAGTTATTGCGGCGGCTGAGAGTTCTGACTCTGATGGTGCATCAGGACCGGGAATGATAAGAGGTGCCGCAGTCGCAGTCAAGTCCTCCGTGGCCGACACATCCGTACCAGAGTCATCGGTGACAGATTGCGCGTTCAGGGTTTGCAAGAGTAGAGCCCCAAATACAAAGGCCTTCATGGTGGCCAGCCGTCAAGGGAATGTAATGAAAGACAGTATACGACACCGCTAATCAAACTAGCGGGTATGTTTGAAAAGAGTGACGAGAAGAAGGCTTGGCTTAGACATTGTGTGAGATACGACGCGATCAAAGTTATACGTCGCTTTGTTGAATTCTTCAGGTGTGAAATCAAAACAAGCTGTAACGGCATAGCGCCTGACGAGCAGCTTCTAGCTACATTGGTGATAATAGGCGGTGTTGTTAGGAGATTTCGTGTTGGAATGTGGTACAGAGACTGATTGTTGCGATTCCCTTTCTTAGGTGGTTGCGGAATGTGACCCTTAAACATATGTCATGAGAACGTTAGGTACGGAAGACTCTACGAAACGGAGACAGGCTGCAAAACGAGCATTGACTTTGAATGCCTTGCAGGCTATGGACGTAGTGCTTTGCATTCCAGGCCATCATGCGGACTTTGAAATATGCGTTGCTCCGGTGCGGCATCTTAAGACCAAGAAAGGCGCTTCTTCCAGAGGCTACTTGCACAAGGAGCTCAAGGCATTCCGGCGCGGAAGTCTGTTCGCTCATTGAATCCCCAAGCCGTCGAGGAAGAGTCATGTACAGTTGCTCTCCGCATATCGCGCACGTATTTGCCCTCGAACGATCCGCGACAAGCTTTGTGCATAACGCAGGTATTGTCCTGAAATTATTTCTGGTTAATAGATTCCACAACAGGGAGATGGATCTTACCCAGATGACGATGTCTCCAGCATTCTCCCATTCCACTTCAACTGTATACTTGTCCTGCGACGCATGACTGAGTAATGACCTTATGACTTCCTGACTATCCTCTTTTGACAATCCATCAATATGGTGAGCGTGATGCGCAATGTAGAGATTCGTTCGTCCACTCGCCTCATGGATCTGCACAAGTGCGTGACGAGCCATGAAATTCTTCTCTGGGTCCATGCCCTTCAAAAACTCACAATCAGGCGCGGCTAGGCGTCTACTGTGCCACAAGGAATGGTGAACCACGTAGTCTTTGATCATATCTTTAGTATCCTCAGGGAGTTCGGCATACGCTGTCCGCGTGTCTGCAAAAGCAGTAGCGCCGCCCGTTCCTTTTGGAGGCAGCTGATGAGCTCTGAGGATGGAGTAGCCTGCGCGACGAGGATTGAAGGCCGAGTCGACGTGGAAGAGGCTATTGCCCAACCCGAGTTGGTATCGCAGGCTGTCGGTAGACACCACATTACCGTCGTCATCGAGATTGCTCACATCGAACAGCTCAGTATACGGCGCCAAACGATGCTTCCGGCCCGCCTTCAGATATGGCGTGGAGTCGTCAAGCTCACCGAGTTGCGCGGCGAATGCAACGTGTCGTGCATCATCGAGCTGGGCCTGCCGAAAGACCAGAACGCCGTATTTGGCAAGACCGGCGCGTACCTCATCGACAACTTCGGGAGATAGGGCACGGGAGAAGTCGATCCCAAAGCATTCCGCTCCAAAAGTGGGGTGCAATGGCTTGTAGGTCACTTGAGGATCGATTGGAGCCATTTTAGTAGTCAAGGCGTGTAGATGGGTTCATTAGGTGTATGCTGTAGATGAGAAGAACTGCAGACAGCAATCAAGCCTAAAAGATGTGCTGCAAGCCATGTTGCAAGCCATGATGCTAGCCATGATGCTTATCAGTACAGCCAACTTCGCTATGAGGAAGTGGGTGTGAGGGGAAAGAAACACGCTAGTACTAAAACCCCGCTTTATAGCCGGAAGGGAAGGCGCGACGCGACTCGTCCCGATACGACTTCGTTTCCCCATTTCTTTCCAGCCTCGCAAACTGCTTTTTCATCCAGTTCCCTAATGCGTGGTCGGTGTTCTTCTCGCCTGGTCTACAAGCTGTTTGGTCGTGTTCTCCCTTTGTCGACACTAGCCTTCTATGGTCATCAACTATCTCCAAAAGCAAACAGTTAGAAGCTTGCGCAACTCACTCAGACTATCTATGCGGACGATAAAAGGCGAACCGCTAAATGCTTTGAAACAATTAGACGAAAGAGCTAGAAGCGTCAGTGGGAGACTTTGAAATTCTTCCACGGCAACTCGAACCCTGCACTCGCCAGTTGACAATGTTAAGAGGGCATTTATTTTGCTTTAGGGGACCCGACTTAGTTGAAGCCCTTCAGATCATGCAACCTCACTTGATCAAATGTCTTGCAAAATCCCGTTGAATGTTGGTTTCCATAACCTACCGTCCCCTGTACAGTCAGTTATACGCTTGCTAACTTAGACAGCAAACCGTGCAAACGTGTTTGTTCCACTCCTTCTGCCTACTTAGGCAGATAGATCGCTCATTCATTCCTTCTCACCTGACTTCTATTCCTGGTACCTATGGTAATGAGCCTTGTCGAATTCTTCGGATCCATGGTATAGTCGCTCTATATATTATATTTCACTACTCTCTACATATTATATTTCACTACTCTCTACATATTATATTTCACTGCTCTCTATATATTATACTTTACTATTCACTAGACGATTGTCTTATTCACGATTATATATAGCCATTCGCCATTGCTGTGTAAATTTTCCTCCTCATAGTACAAGTAACCACGGTGACCGGGCCACTGTGTACGGAAACTTTCCCTCAACTGACGATCCCACAATGATGGCGGCGACCCCTCGATACATAAGCCTTCTGTGCTTTTCCCTTCATCCTATTTTGTCAGCCCCCTACTCGACCCACAGCGGATCGAGAATCTCAAGAGAAAACATGAGTAATTCCAACCATCAAGAAGACGCTCAAGAGATGCATAGCGAGCGAGCTCTCCTTACCACTGTCAACGAAGCTTTGGAAGCTGCAGACTCTTCGTTGCTCACCAACGTCAAATAGAAGGAAGCTCTCGAATCTCACCTAGGTCGTACCAAGATGCTCCACAACGAATCAGACCACCAACTTCAGAATCTCAACGGCCTGACAACGTTGTGAGCGAGCTGAAGCGTAGTCTTGGTGGCCACTCCTTACACCGCCTCGCATACCGACCACAACCCGCGCCGTCAGCTGCAAAATCCGCACGTCTCTGGCGTGTTCTTGGCAATAGGTGATGCCAAAGACATGAAGGAAACACGCACGTGCAACTTCTGTGGTATCCGTGGTTACATCGAGGCCGACTGCAGGAAGAAGTAGAAGAAGGCCATCGAGATTCACGGTCCCAACCCGCGTCCTCAGCTTCAACCCTGCAACAACCATTGCGAGTCACCGCAATCTAGCCTTCACGAGTCTCTACCTTCAAGATGGACTACGAATAGAGCGACAACAAAGACGGGTTCAATGAGCCACAACAGACTGCGAGGATGGATGATATGGATTGCGAGATGACCGAGGACGAAGACGGTGTCGATGAGCAGCAACAGACTGCAAGGATGGATGATGGCGACTACGATGATGGAGGAGAAACCTCCGAAGAATAGCAGCAAACAGACTTGGATGACCAACACAGCAACGTTATCGTGGCCTTTAAAGAGGTAATACCTATCCTAAGTAACGCGGATATAAAAATTTGGCGTTAGCTATAATAGTACTTTTGTGAACATTTAACTATAGCAAACAAAGCGTAGAGAGACGCACTTACAAAATTCAGCCGCTGGTATCCTACCGACGAGCCCCCAACGGGTTGACCTACTCCCCGACGCGGAGCTTGATTCATAGAATATACTCTCAATTTATCTTGACTCTCCGAGTTTTTACTACTTTGGTTTCTTCAGATAGGTGTGGTAACCCTACTCTTTGGTCTACTTCAGTAATGAATTCTCATTCCGTAGATGGTACATGTTACTCGTCCTTCCAATCATTAATCAAATCGTTCCCTCACCCTGATTCAAGTCGTGAATTTGAACGAGTTTCTCTTGAACGTTTACGGGTAGCCTCCAATTTCGCCCCCCAAGTACACATCTGCCTCTTCCTTTCACGTCCAGTATCACGACTCACTTCCGCGACCATTTATACCCACCAAAGGCTCAATTGGACTCATGTGAGAAATCTCACAACATGTCGTCGATCAATTCGAACTCCATAGCCTCGCAATCGCCGACTCTTCCGTAGCCATATTGCGAAAACTCACGCAGGCCATAAGTCTTTGAGAATCTGGACAACCCATACTGGGGTTGTTCGACCGCATTTTGGATAGCATGCATACTGGCCTGGTGGTTCAAGTAGCCTCAAATCGTCGGGTTGGCCGATCGCCCCACCATGGTCTCCCCCATTCGCAGGGATATTCTAAGATTGTGCAACATTTGGACTGGTCATACCGAATGTAGTAGTGAAGGGTTCAGAAGAGGAATTTAGTGCACAGCGGTTCAAAAAGAGCGCCACAGCGGCCTCTCCAATATCTGTCAGGCCCTTGACTATGCACGCTAAGTCTGCGATCAGTGGTAGCTGGAAGAGTGGCTTGCTACACGAGTCGTATCCGTTGTCAGCTGTCTTGCGCTGGTACCTCGCTCATGGCTTGACACTGCCGCGGAATCCTGGAGTCGGTGGAATTCAAGATTGAGGGTATTTGGGAACATAGAAATGCGACAGATGTAGTGATTGAAGCGTTTTTGGCTATTGCAAAGTGAATTTCTCCTCCAGGTAGCATAGAACGTAGTTCACGCGTATCTACAATAACATACCAGAAAGGCAAGTTTTTTTTTGTGATATTACCTATGGTAATTTCAAGAGGCTTGAACAGTTCTTCGCTTGTAGCGATTAAGCTAGTCCACTATGGAGACCCACTTTTGTCCCACTCCTAGTCATTAGTCGCGGCAATGTCTACCTAGGTACGGCACCGGCAACCTTCGAAGAACATTCTCATACCATTGCAATTCGTGTCCAACCAATGGTACTCCCAAATCCGTCGCTCAGGTTTCCATACGGACTAACAATATCGCCCGAAGCGAACTACTCTCACACAGACAGGGGCTTTGGTGCAAAAGCTAAAAGAGATCCTGCTCCACCGTGTCGCTTATGCCGTAGAGACACGGCCTCTGATGACAAACCTAGAATACGTTGGAAATCTTTACCCACCAAAGACTGGTCTCGGTGACAACTTTGCAACGTCACCCATTGTCATTGCACCCAGTCAACAGCCTATTTGTTTTACCGCATAGCAAGGCTTTTTTTCCACCCGCGACGATTGATCGTCAGCTGCGCTATGAGAGAAGACTTCGACGGCCTTATGCATGACAAAGTCTAACAAGAGGCTTAGGGTCAAGCAAAACGGTATGTTGCTCAGGACGATGGTATCGATACCCAATCCTTCCACGATACCGATGAACAATGCGACGAAGCTACTGCCGAGAAGGAACACTTTTCGATACCTGTGTCCTGGATGTGTCTCGTAATACGTAGCGGCTGCAAACGCCAATACCAGCCAACTCACAAGTAAAGTGGTTGGTGAGGATTGTGTAAAGTATTCGGGTAGACGGATCTCCAGCGACAGTAAGACTTCATCTCCAAGTCTCTAATGTTCCATTATCAGTGAAACCCTTTATTCCATCCTTAAGCAGTCACTCACCGTTATCCACCTTTGTAACCTCCAGAACGTAGGTTCAGACTCCCAGCAGTCATGCTGACACTCGCGTAGAATCTTCCTGCAAGTGCCAAGAAGATCACAGACTTCCCTTCCCTCGCTTTGGTCGTTCAGTAATGTCCGCCTGTACGCGCGGGCTAATCCAAGGCTCTGCGTGTATTGAGCACGTATCGTGGAGTTGAATGACAACGTCCGGTTCCATAGAGGCGACATCTCATGGAAGCGCTCGCCTTCGACATTATGTGTTCTTATCCAAACGTCGATCGTTCTCGAGGCCATTTTCTTCTCACCACTGCAACTCCCTGATCTGATTGTCGAATTCTCTAGGAGACAATCTCTAAGCATCTATCCCAGAATCCAAAGCAGAAGACCTTCTCCGCCGCCTGACCGTTGATTTGTTTATGCATACCTATGGTACACAACCCACACCGTCGCAATCACGGTCGTAGCCTTCCTGGTATCCTACTAGGCAACTCGAAGCTTCGGATGCACGTATGTCTCTCCCAATTGCTTTCTAGGATTCGAGCCACTCGAAGTGACTTTTTCTGGATTGTTGGCACTCTCAATTTACTGAGAATGGAAGAATACTGACTCCGAAACCAGCGCAAGTACGCTTCCAGATGCGCGGGGGCCCTAACCTCTGTCTAGCCTCCAGCGATACATCCGAAGGGCGTCAAAATCAGCATGGTCTCTCCCTCCGTCCATAGTCGTTTCATCGATGCTTTGCGCACGCAACCGAAGCCTACGGACGATCTACCTTGCCCCTACTGTCCCTCGGGAAGAATATTTCAGACTGCAGACCATTTGTTCACCCACGCAAGGATCGAGCATGTATCGAACATTGATACTCGCAACTCGTTTACAACTTTCGAGGAGTGGAGAGACGCAACACTACAATTAATGTAGGACGACATCGTTGCCATACTAGATGTGTACTGACACTCAATCAAGGTCGTCCGATCTCCCAGCAGGGGATAATTCGACCCCTGGCGTCATGGAGATATTTCCCGGAATTGATACAACACGCTATGGGCGTCATGTATCATCTTGCTCCGGGAAGAAGCGACCTGCTGAAAGCGACTCCTACAATTGCCGCGGACGAGCACCTTCACAGGCAGATATCATTCCTAAAGATTTCTCGAGAAATCGTCCTCACCATGTTTTGTCCAGCAGCATTCGATTTAAGCCCCAAGACGCGCATTTGTTTGATCATGAACGGTCTCGGTTCAGGCCAGATACTGCAAGTGAGCGATTCACTGAGGTCACCAAAAATAGCCATTTTCAAACCTCTCAATGTCGGCCCCAACCTGGACTTATCGAGTTGCAGAGATATGACTCTCGATATCCTGGCCTTCTGCTCCAACCGGACTCCCGTCCAATCTCCCAAGAGCAGCTTGCTTCGGAAGTCAAAAGTATCTATGCCGGGCTCACTATGGTTGAGACGAAGTGTATACATGTTGACAGAGCCCAAGCGGCCGCTGCACAAGAATCTGGCACGATTCACAAATACCAAAGGTTTGCCTCCGAGCACTGGCAAGCCCTCATTCAGCTTCATAGGACGTTGCTGCATGAGCATCATGACTTCTTCGAGGCTAATCGACGTCCTTCTACCTCCTGGATGGATTTATTAGATGAACCGGGACGCTACCGCATAGCCATCGAGGACGAAGACATTCGGACTCGCGGGACCTGGGCGGGTATCGCTCGCTTACGTTATCAGAAAGTCGCCGACAAGAATAATAGGGGTAGCTTGTACGGCTACATGACAAAAGTCGCTCACCAAGATGCCTTTCATAATCTCTTCTACGGTTCACTAGCTGAGGACAGGTTCATCAAAACCCACGGTATCCTTTTCGAAGACACAAGAGCTGACTTGAGTACTGATCGCGGGATCTTGCTTGGTCAACTTGACGACCCTATTGGTCGAGTGTCATCCAAGTGGATGATTCACGATCCCCTTGTTCCAGTCACAAGAATCGCTAGCTTGTTCCCTTACGGTGCCAACTTGTGGAGCGTATCCCGCCAAATCATCGCATACTTCAAAAATCAACAGGCAAAAGCTCACATTCCACAAGCGGACAATGGGATATGTCTGACCTCGACCTCACTCATTGATGAGCAAGACCCCAAGGTGCCACCCATCAACGAAAGGGAGGTCCCAGCAAGCATCCCTCTTTCAGACCTTACATTCACCGATGCACGCAAGCTTACCGAAAACACGTTGGCCCTTGTCCGCCGACGGATCGGGGACAAAAACGTACTGCCTCATATCCACGTCATGCTTCTATTCCTTGTCACGTTTGCTTCAGTACCGCATGTTGCTCATTGCATCAGCGACACTACATGGACCGAACTGGTTACATTCCTCAATACATTGACCAAGACCGAGATGCAACAAAGCAATCCCGGAGACACCAATACGGTGGTCTCCAGGCCCTTTCCTCGAGTTGATAGCATGGAAAGAGAAGGGGATGGGCTGTCGCTTCCCGAGGACTATATGATCCGCGGCTTGATCTGGGCACAAGAGTATTTTCCTACGAAACGGTTCGGGAGAGAGTACGGCGACGAGGAGAGATACCTAGAGTTGCCAAGTACCTCTGAAGTCGATTGGTGGCAGGGGGTGGGAGAAGATATTTTGAATACGATGAAGAGTCTCATGCAGCAGATCGCATTTGCGTCCGTCGCAGTGCTAGCACGGTAGGTGAAATCCCTTTGTGATCACAATTCGTAAGCTGATGTATTCAGACTATCTAGCTATCTCTTGATATCAGTGAAGAGTCACAAGATCTTCATGGTCACGTTACTATATACGGCAAACTTACCCATTGCATCAGCTGCTACCGCCTTCGAACCGGTCCAAAGACGTTCCCCAGTCTTTGGGGACACGACCACCCTTGACTTCATCATGTATGGAAGCATGGCCTTGTATCTGTTGCTCATTTGGCTTTTACGTACAAATGCGAAAGCGAGCTCTTTCGCATTCAGCGTATCGTTCGCATGCTCCACTGCCACAGGGGTTCTTTGGGTCGTGGTGAACCGACCGGATTTCGCTGCCGGTCTGCGGAAATTGTAAGTAGTATTTTATTCATCACATCTTCACACGTTGACCATTTATCTAGGATACTTAACATATGGTTTACAGCCACTGTTCATATCGGCGTTCATCACTGTGTCGAAGTCGCCAATGTCAAGCTGTGAGTGTTTCCACAGCTCATTTCGATATATATTCCAGCCTCGACCTGACTCGGAAATAGACACAACGTAACGTTCCTAGGACTATGAACCATTCTCGGTTTGACGTTACGGCAGTTCCCCGCTGTAAGCCTGTTGGATGCACTTCCACCATTTGTGTCTGTAGTGGCACTACTGACTGCTTTGGCTATGCATGAGCCCGCTCCTCCTAGACGACGCATTGACGAGGAACACGGCGAGCCGCAGGACGACGGACACCCTCTAGACGATCTGTCCAGGATCACTGCCCAACATCCTCCCGCACCTGTCTATCCGACTGATATTTCGAATAGGCCCGCTCGTCTGATGCGGCGCAACTCCGCCACCGTGCCTGACAGGCCTCCTCACACAGACCGGTTTTCCAACAGTAGTGATACTGATGACCTTGAGTCCCTTCGGACTTCCTAAGTCGATGGTTCCCGTCATGTCTGAGAAGTCGGTGATTATCTATAGTCCTCGACCAAGGATCCCCTCCGAAATTCTTTCTTCTTCACAGGGCTTACGACAGCGCGTAAGCGCAGGAATACCCGTTAAGCTATCGCATGTCTTTGTCTCAGATATACTTCGCGAGCGGAGGATACACCCTCTCCTTCCTTTGTACTAATCCGTAGACTAAGGAGGTCGGGGAGCATACGTGACCTGCTGCCGCGTCTAGGGTATCCTATTCAAGCAGTAGGAAACTATGCCCACTCCTATGTCATTTTCAATAGTCACAAATAAAACCAATGGTATTTGGGTGTAGAGTCTACGCCTAGGAATAATCTAAGCAATTACTAAGGCACTCCATCTACCGCCCACGAGAAGACCGCTAGAAATAATTCATCGGCCACCGACGTGAGGAATTGTTAGCAGCATCGGCAGCAGCACCACCACCACCACCACCACCACCACCACCACCACCACCACCACCCATCTGGCCCATCTCACCCACCAAGCGCTCATCCTCCTCCCACACACCATCATCTGGGATCCAGAGCGTACGGCATAGCGGACACTCCTTCTTGTTATCGGGATTAAAATCCAGCATCTGCTCCAGACACTCGAGGCCAATCATGTGATTGCAACCCTGGATTCCAACAATACGGACACAGACATGCTCCTCACTACCCTCATAACAAATGGGGCAGGAATCGTTGGCGGGCTGCGTGGTGTCGTGGTGAGAGAGGAACTGTGTGTGTTGCTGGATGAAAGCAGCTGCTCGATCTTCAGACTGCTCGGGAGGGGGAGCTGCTGCAGTGACATGGTCGTCCTCGTCGTCGTCGTCGGCTTCATCGTCCGGGTAGTATTCTACGTCGTACCAACTAACCTCGACGTTGAAGTCGTCATCGTAGTTTTCCAGAGAGGGTTCGTGCTGAGGATGGTTGGGCATCATGGCCTGCATGTCGTCCATGAAACCTTGTTGCATGCCCTGTAAATGATCACGCATGGCCTGTAGATCGCCCTGCATGTTCTGTGGACCATCCTGCATGCCCTGTAGACTAGGAGACATACCACCACCGCGACGCGTGAACGAGACAGTTCCATCTGGACCCAATCGAATCTCCTGGTAGTTTCCGTTTGAATCCTGGTGGCTAGCGAAGCTGTAGGAGCTGTGATAGCTGTAAGACTGGGAGTGTCCACAGTGTCCACTGTTTGCACCGTTGCCGCCGCGTCTGCTGCCGAAGAGAGAGCCGAACATCTCGCTAACGTACGCCGGTGAGTTGGATGAGGGTGTGTTGTGAAAGTTCGAGTGAGTTGAGATTTGAAGTAGGCGCCTTGATTTTCTCGACCGTTGTCTATCGGTTGAGCGAGCGTATGAGGTACTTCGTTGTATGAGCGATACCAGCAACAAGGAAGAACTGCGTCGGCAACAAAATACGCTTAGAATGTTGAAAAGCTGTGCGTGAACAGTGAGTGAATGCACCACCGCCCCGCTTAGGTTGAGTTGGAAGTTGGCGTACAATGTAGAAACGCGAAGCAAAGTGAAAGCTGGCAGCAGCGTAGCCACAGAAGGTGAAAGCAGCAGCTCACAGCAGGACATGCTACTACCACGCATCCGCATCCGCGTCCACATCCGCAGCTGACAGCCACACGATATAAACGCCTTCACTCTCTCCGCGTGACTTCACTTCTCACCCGTTTAGGCCCGGTGACCAATCACTCTGGTGCTCTCTTCACTCGTTCACAATGTTGACTATGCTAAACAGTAGATGCTCCCACATTGTGTTGAATCCCAAGGTGTTAGCTGGTGAAAGAGGATGGAAGGATACGTTTACGTAGTATGTGAGTGACAGTTCGATGTAAAAAATACGGCGCTGCTCAGTGAAATGGTAGGATAGTCAAACAAAGCCCTGTCTTCGGGTATTGTGATACCTAGATCTAGTCCTTGGTCGAGATCCCACTGTATAAATATTTACTTGTAGAAAAGAATGAAAGACAAAATGTATATACATACATTACAAGAAACAACAAAAAACTAAAGTGTAAGGGGACCCCGAAACACCGAAACCCAAACGCTACAAGTCTAAAACGCCCCCTACAGATAGTAATATAGTGCCCAAGCCTTTATAGATCAGAAGTACGGACACAAACGAACGCCATTTTTCTCCCGCTGATCCAAAGAAGGACGCTTTTTACGCCCTCTTCTCGCGATGCTGCGTCGACGGCCCCGCACTAAAAGCGCCGGAAAGAATCCTCTTAAGCTGCGTGGGTTTGAACCGCTCACCCGTCGTAGGCCGCCCCAGCTCATTAGATGCACTGCTCCGTCGACTCAAGCCCGTGCCGGTCCTCACGATGCCGTTTTCCATGCCCATGTCCATGGCATTGCTAGCGCGTCTCGCTCTCCTCGTCGCATCTTCGTTCTCTTTCTGATGCAGCGACTCAGACGGGAGGAGGATAGCGCGATCGAGCGCGTAGGGCAAGCCACGATGGCGGCCACGGATCTGCATCGCGACGATGATGAGTTTGGAGAGGGTGCGGAATTGGCCGGAGAAGGAGGTGTTGCTGCCCGGGAAACCTAGACTCAAGCCGACGGTACCGTAGGCGGAGACGATTTCGAAGAGGACGGAGAAGAGACTGAATGCGTACTCGTTTGTGTTCTCCAGCCGTGACCCTTCGATGATGGCGATGAGGAAGAAGCCGAGGAACACAAACCACAGGTCAAAAGAGAGTTGGCGTCGTAGATGATGGGAAAGGTAAGATGATTGCGCGTCGTCGTCATCCTCGCCGCCCCACACGCCGAGGGATTTCTCTTCGTACACGTTGGTTTGTCGCATACTCATGGCGATGGGGAAGATGGAAATGTACATCATGATGAGGTAGCTGACTTGAATCGCGGGATGCAGGTCGGCAATGTTGACGACGGCGAAACCGGCGGTACGCGTTGCGGCAGCTTGGAAGAGGCCGGCGAGGAAGCGGAAGCCACCTGGAAGGGAGGTGACGGTTGAGTCGTTGAGCTATGCTCAGTTAGCTATCATTGAGCGGAAACACCTGAAATAATAATCAACTTACATCCAGGATAATGAAGAAAATCAAGTCTACGCCGTTGAGAAGAATGAGGACCCAGAAAAGCCACCAATTAGCCGTACTGGGGAACAGCAGAGTAAAACAACGACGAGGATGATCTAGCAAAAAGCGCAGTTCCTCCCACACGCCGCTGTTTCTCGGGACTAAATTAGAGAGAAGCCAGATCACAAACCGAAGCATGCAAGGGAAGCCCGTGTTCCCGATAATGATAAGGAAAGTACCCAGGACCAGAGGAAGAACGGCGAATTGGAAGGAAACCATGGAGTCTGGCGTGAGGGTGAATCCAAGATCGTTGAACATGGACGCTGGAGTAAAGAAGCCCCACCACGTCGGACTGACGCCTACACCTTCAACCACAGCACGGAAGCGCTTGTCTCGGTTGATCCAGGGCGTGAGGCAGACCATGCCTAGTAAGTGGAAGCCGACATAGTAGGTCACTAGGATCATGGCTAGCAACTTCAAGGCACGGTACTCGATACCGCCCAGCTCCTCTCGTTGCTCTTCGGTCAGATCGACGAAATTTGAATTTCGCCCAATAGTGGGCGTCCAGCTGAGGTAGGGCATGGGATCTTCGTCTTCGTCCTTACTCCTAGTAAGGAAGCTGGCTAAAGTTCTCGACTTGGACCTGCTGCGAATGTGCATGCCAGCAGTAGGTGTAGATGGGTCCACCTCAGTCGTTTTGCCCCTGTTGTATACGGAAGCGCCAGTGGTAGGGCGTGGCCGATCCGGGACGTCTATAGTGATGTGATGCTTGAACGCGCGGTCGTCTCCGTTCATTACAGGAGGAACCGAACTCGACCGCTCTCGCCTTGGGTAGGAATCTTGTGACATTCTGCTGATCACTCGGTTGAGCTGCTCGTCGTGTTCTCCTACTTGTTCTGGAACGTGACCTCTGTCGAAATCGCGCGGACCAGGAATGCGTAGTTTGCTTTTCTCCGTGGGATTCCGCTGGCTCTGCACAAAAGCAATGCTCTTCTCCTTGTCCACCCGTGGAAGGCGATCCAAGGGGGTTTCTACCGAGTCTCGCAGGCGTTGACGCTCACGCTCTGCCGGGGTGCTCAGATTGTCCGCCCAGACAATGTTCGATGTGATCTGGTGCACTGGCGTGGAAGGGCGATCGAGCGGGGACACGTCTTCTTCATCGGAGCTCGAGGCTTTGCGAATACCTGCACCGTCTGCCCCTTCCTGGAAGGCCTTCTCGTCCTCAATGTTGCCGCCCTCGGCGTGTCCGTCGGGCGCCCGCACGACGCGGATCTCCCGGTCGCCAACCCCTCGCTCCTCATGTCCCAGGTCGCGTTCCAACTCGGCGCTGATGGAGCTCTTCCTCCGCGATATTGTCCGTGTGCGGCCGCCCTTGGTCCGGGTTTCAATGACGACGTTCTGGAAGCGCTTTTCGAACCAGTAGAGGCGAACGAAAACAACCGAGGTGTTGATGAAGATGGGGGTGCACAGGCAGGTTAAGAGCATAATCGTCACCTGCTCGTATAATGCGAGTGTGTTGACATCAAGCCTAGCCCCAGTCAGCCATTGATGCTCCTGCGTGGAGAGTCAATCTCACGTATTCAATCCGCTCTGTGTCGCTGAGCCGCTCGCGAAGAAAAGCGCATCTATGTAACTGACGCGCCCGTTGCCGTAGATAATGACGGAACCAAGTAGCGTCAATGTTATGATGTAGCAGTCTGCCAGGAGGTCAGCACAGTCCCAGCCCACGTCCATAGCATCTCTAGGACATACAATGAATGGTTATGAAGTTAGCGTTTGGCTTGAGAGCCGACAGGCCCCTGGGCGTGTGTTTCCTGAGCCACGCAAAGGTCGAAAGCCAGGGCCCGAACATGTTGGCGTCCTCTCCGCCGCCTGGGCACTCTCACGCCGGGAAGGCAAGGTCGGTATGGGAGCAGGGCCGCAGGAGAATAGGAGGGCGAGGGCCGGGCAACACAGCGGCGGTGTTGCGGAGCTGAGTTATGCTGGGTAATCCGCGTGGCCAAGCAGCAGTCAACGGACCGAGCCGGTAGCGCGTCGCGTGCAGGCTCCGTTTGGGCGCATGTTGTGGAAAGAGTGGAGTGACTTGAAGGGGTGCGGGAGAAATTGAATGCGCCAGGATTGGCCGTTGTGACGTTGGCAAACACGGTGTCTCGCCGGGATGTCGACATTCGATGACGCCAAGGAGGCGTCTCGCGAGTGTCGAGGCCTCGGGCATTTGTCCAAAGCGCGCCCAAATCTGCCCACCCCTGTCTGTCTCCCAGCAAACAAGCTCGCCTTATCCCCAAACAAGCATTCTGCCCTGAAACGCACAAAGGCACGGCCCCGCGCCGAATCAGGATGGACATGGGACAAACAGTCTTTAGCTCGCATGCTTATATCTCTTTCATCTCGTCGGCCGCCACATGACAACGCATGGCGGTCGCAAATATTTAGTCTAGGACCCTGTCTAAGGCCAAATCACAGCTGCGACCTTACTCATGCGAGTCCCATGAATGTCCGTCAGCATGGGACGGACCATGGAAAAGCTGATGATTGAGGACGGTGCACAAACCTGAGCACAACCTCATGAAATCACCGACTGGGACAGAAACCAGGATGAATGCCACAGCGAGCGTCGACTAAGACAGCCCCAACAACATATGTTATTCACAACTTATAGATACATCTGCCTCGCCGCCAAAGCAGCCCATTGCTCCAAGTTTCCCAACTCATGCAGTGTCGCGTATATATAGAACCAGCAGAGTGTAAGAAATGATTAGTCCGCACATGCAATTTCACGCCTCCTCCTCTTCCTCGTCGTCCGTCTAGGTGTATTCACGTCACCCTAGATCATCTAGTCAGTACCATTCGCCGCAACTGGTAAAGTAGGGGTCGTGGCTCCTGAATTCGGCTTACTCTTCGTCTTGAGAGTGAGCGGAAACGAGAAGTCATCGGGCTCTTCCTCCTCACTGCGCACTATTAGCAATATTCCCACGAGAATCATATAACCATTGACTTACGGAAGCTTCCACGCAATGTAATCCTCGGTGCTCAATCCTTCGCGGCCCTCCTGCAGCGAAGCAAAGTCACCAGGCGTCATCATGCCCGACCGGTCGCGCGGCGATCCAGGCTCCGACAGCGGCCGCGAGATCTTGATGTCCTGCGAGCCAAAGAAATCGGGCTCGTCATCATCCTCGTATGCCGCAGGATAGGCGCGTCGAAGAGCCAGCTGCCTTGCCTTGACGTACTCGAGGCCCATTCGCTTCCAATCGAGGAGATCGCTGAGGCGTTCGGTGCGGTTACGCTGGTTGATGCGCTGGCGCTTGCTCTTCTTGGTGAAGTCGAACATGTAGTCCACCAGCTGGTTTACAGAGTCATCCACACCCTTCATCCTTCGGTCCACAATGTAGATACCGTAGTCCGAGGCGTTCTCAATCAGTTCCTCCATATAGCATCCGAAACCGGACAAGTTGGTCGTGATGCTGGGGACACCCATGACGGTACACTCGGCTGGTGTGTAACCCCAAGGCTCATAGTAGGACGAGAACACACCAAGATGAGTTCCGCGAACGAAGTCGTCGTAATCGAGGGGCAAGACCGGGTTTGCCGAGTTCAGGAACTCGGGATGGAAAACGACCTTGACGCGATCTGAGGGATGGTTGAACAGCTGGCAGCGGCGCAGCTGGTTGAGCACTGGATCCTCAGCATCGTTGGCCATGTTGTGGGTAACGATGGGCGGCAGGTTGTGTCGCTTCATAGCGAACAACCGTCGGCGAAGCAAGATTTTGTCTGCAGGCGTAATCAAGTCCTTGTCTTCCGGTAGTTCCTGGCCTTCGTGCCAGGTCAAAGAGCGTTCAAACAACTTCTTGGCTACATTCTGCGCAATGTTGTTCACAGTGTCGTGTAGCGACTTGATGACGGCCTGCCCGTGAAGGGAGTCGACTGACAGAGATGTCGTCTGCGCAGGCAAAATGATAAAGGCAACCACCGTCATGTTCGAGTTTTCACTCTTCATCTTGTGGTTCAACCGAGCCAATGATTCAATGAACATATCGACACCCTTATTTCGGTACTCGTATCGACCCGCCGTAAAGAAGTAAAGCGTGTTCTCGGGGTCGAAGTCGTTGTGACCGTAGAAATGTCCGCGTACGAAGTCATTGATCTTGACTTTGGCCTGCTGATGCAAATTCTGGAACTCGTGAGTAGCAGAAAATTTCTTGACGTTCAAACCGTTGGGCAAAACGCCATCTGGCTTTCGCTTCAAGAGATGCTCGCTCTCGTATGCAGTGATGTGGGACACGGTCGTGAAAACATCAGCCGCGTGGGTAGCGGCCCGCTCGATACAGTAGCGGTGGTAGATACCACGCTTCCCAGCCTCAGCATCCACATCAAAATACTGTAGGTTGTTGTAGAAGTCGACTGAGCCGGCACAGAGGTAACGACCGAGAAGGGTTGCGTGAGTCGTGAAGATGGTGGTCACATCGATGCGGCGCCTCTTGCAGAGCGGTACTGCGACACCTGCCAGCCACTCGTGGAACTGAACGATGACGGCTCGCTTCTTCTCGTGGTAGACGAACTAGGTCACAGTCAGCGAGGGCAGAAATGTGCCTCAATGGTACTCTCTTACCTCGCCCAAAAACCACGCAATGAGGTAGCCGAAGACAATGGCCTCGTTGGTCTCGGAGTCGCCTGGCGGTGAAGGGATTCCAGCCGTCGACCACAGATCTCCCTTCCACTCATCAAGCCACCCATATCCGGTGCCAGTATCAAACAGAAGCACCCGAGGAGCGCCGTCAATCAGCCAGCGTCCGTATAGGGTTTTGATGCCGCGCTCTTCCATCGACTTGATTGTAGCGATCAGAGCAGGGTCTTTTGGCTCAATTGGTTCTACCTCCACGGCCGCCTGGTTATTTTGTTAGCTTCGAGGACTCAGATGTTGGCTCTAGGGCACTTACCGATGCCTTGTTCCACGGGCCCAAAAGAGTGTATGCCGCGCCATACTCGGCCGTCGTCACCTGCGCCTTGGACTTGAGGACTGAGTAGATACCACCAACTAGATATTGTCAGCCTGTGTCCGTTGGAAGCTCAATTGAGGTTGAAAAGTACCTCTGTTCGCAACTTCCGTCGCAACCTCGAACAGGAGGTGGTTCTGCACATCTCTCGTTCCCGTCTCGGCCATTGTAGATATGTACAGAGATGATCCGGTGTGTGTGTGCTCGCGCAATGGCAGACGTCAATGCTGTCTCGAGGGATGAGCTGAGAGAGGGTCGAGGGAGCTTGAGCTCCGGCTTGGTTGAGCTACTGCGGGTGGCCGCGCTAGACAAGCGGGTGTATTACTCTAAAGGATGAGTACGAGGATTAGCCGCCAACAAATTTGAGGTTGAGTATATGCAGCAATTGAAACTGTAGGGACTGAGTCTGCAGCGAGGAGACCTGATACCAGAACAAGGAGAGACAGGAAAGCTGCCGTGAGATTGGGATTTCTTCGTGTCGCTTGCGTTTGGCGCACGAGCGCTGCTAGAGCGTGGAGAGGTTGGGACGAGGGTCAGAGCGCAGAGATACCATCGGGAAGAAATGACGTAGCAGCGCCCACTTCCCCGATCATCACATGGCGTGTTCAATTATTATATTGGTCTTACAACCTTCACGTGCGCCATTGCGGCGACAAACGCCTCCACCGATACCAATTCGCTAATGCCAAACCAATATCAAATTTTTCGAGCATTATTGGAGTCGCTGTCGCAACGGACCAGGGTCATGGTCAACAGCTCAACAGTCTGCTTGTGGAAATGAGAGCGGAGCACCGTCCGGTTCCGCAAAGCCGCGCTTATATTCCTTCTGCCAAAACTACACTCATCCATTGCATGGCGTCACAAAATGAGGAAGCATTGCATGTTCCATGCTCGCGCAGCCAATGCCGACAGATGACGAAGATGCGGGGTTACCGTTTGAATAGTGGGAGGGATTGGCAGTACACCATGCTCTCCGCAGAAGACTAGTGGGCCCTGAGTGGAGGCGGAGAGGACCACGTGAGGCCAGTAGCCGCCTATCGTTGGGTAGTGACCTCTGGGGTGTGGTTCGGTAGGATATACGGATAGTTAGTAAGAGGGTGAGCTAAAGTTCGTAACGAGTGTATGTGTATGCTATACCACGCATTTTGGGGACACCTTCATTATCGTAAAAGAGCTCTCATCATTTTATCGTACATGATATAGCTTAAGCAGGCGGATATCCTGATGACCTTGAACACGCTGTAAATGCTGGCCAGGTTTGAGACACAAACGCCAAAAAGGTCAAATGAAACATAACGAAGAAGGTAAAACAAAACAATTCCAGAAGATGCATGCAACCCAACCAATGTCGGTCAAGACCTGAACCAGACGTGCTAAGAATGCTAGAATTTCATTACCGTGTCGTCACCCGTTTCCCGCGGCTCGTCCCGTCTCTCCACAAACTTTACTTGCCAGATCGATCAATGATAGGCCCGTTGGTGTTTGGCAACGCAGAAAGTAAACTGCCGGAAGCGAACTGATTGTTCTCGTTAAGGTTGATCAAGGGGCCTTTCGCCTTCGATCCGTCCATGACTCCACGGCCAACTGGTGCGTAGCCTTGGGAATAGCCAGCTGTGGATAGCAGCCCGCCGCCCGTGAATGCGTTGCTGTCATCTTCAGGTGCACCGACGTGGTTGTTTTGCGTGTACGCTGCTAATGGCTCGCCGCGACCCTTCAGTGACCGCGTGCGCTCATGTCCGCCTGTGCCGTAGGTACCATGGGCAGCACGCGACGTTGTTGGACGCGCGCGCCAGTCTGTCGATGATGGAACTTTGATCGCTTCTTCGATGGATGTAGCGCTCTCGACCAACGGGCCCGCAGCGGCTCCGGGATTGTAACCCTTGCCCTTGTGTGCAAACTGTGGCGGAGGACGGTACTGGGGGGTCAAATCGATCAGAGGCTCCGGCATGCCGGGAATCCGTTTCGATGAACTACGTTGGAGATCGCTCGATGTGCGGCGATGATGGTTGCTGCGGACCGAAGAACTGCGCTTGAGGCTAGCATCGTTTGCTGATACTTGTGCCATACGACCCATGTTGTTGAGTAACGACGGCCCTTCCGTGAACGGCCCTGATTGTTCACGGGCCTGCACCGCTCCCTGGCGATGTGTGTAGGATCGACCAAGAAGACCCCCGGCGGCGAACGTGTCTTCTTCCTGCTGGTCGAAACTTTGTCGCATTGAGTCTTGCCTGCCGGGTTGTGAAGTGCTTTCCATGGCCATTCCACTTCTGTTGAAAGCCGTAGGAGGTGGCTGCTTGACTCGTAATGACTTCTTCCTCGCATGCATAGCCTTGGTGTCGAACTTTGCAAGCGGCTTGTTGTCAGGGAACTCTCCGGGCTTGTGTACTTCGATAGCGTCTAGTGCCTTGTTGAAATCGTCCAGATCCAGCAGCGTTGAAAACGCGCCCAGCTGATAATGCGATCCCACCGATTCGCCTCTTGTGTGCGAGGACGGCATCTGTCCTGGCTCGACCGTCCCAGACACGTTTCGTGACGTGGGGGCTTTCTTCTTCAGACCTTCGCCCTTCTGATGCTTCAGGTACCAACTCCTCCAGCTCTGCAGAGCTTTATAGAAGGTGGTCGCTGTGCCTCTGTCGTTGGTGCAGAAGAAGTGGACATATTGCGACTCATCCGCAAAGATATTGGACTTTTGCATGCTCTTCACAGCATAGCAAATCTTCTTTGGCGGCTTCACCCTGGCCAGCTTCTGCTTGGTGATCGAGTAAATGTCGTAGTCCGTGAGCGTGCACACATTCTCCTGGTCCTTCTCTTTGGCCTTCTCGTTCTTCGCCATGATAAGTTGTCCATCTGGGCGGAGTGTCAAGTAGCGCTTGCTCCACTTGCCGGGTCTCGACGAATATTGAATGAAGCAGGACACGCCCTCTGGTCGGCTGTCCGGTACTTTATAAGCCAGCAAGTCATCCTGGTCAAGTCCGTCGAGCTGTGCATCAAGGATGGTGAGTTCGTTCTGACTATCATAGTCCCACGAGTTCATCACATCTCGAACGTATTCGTAGTTTCTTAGAGGGCGCATTATGCTGACTTTTGTAACCAGTTCCGACACAGCGGCGGTTCGCACGTCAATCGACTCGGTGAGAATGGTGGCAGCGGATTTGATGAGGTCTAGAGGTGTAGTCGTTGGGGTGACGGGGAGCTGAATGCGACTTCTGTTGCACACGACTGTCACGCGCTGTCACATATGTCAGTATCCACTCGGGTTCAAGGAGGGAAGTACATACCCTGTCGCCAGCGTTCACAGCTGATGTAGGAGCGTCAATGCCCAAGACGGCACCTCCACCACCAGGTCTGATGGTCTCAGGCTCGCGGTCGCCAGAACTGAGGCTCCGCGATGGACTCGATGGGTTTGCGGAGGCTTCCGTGGTAAGACCGTCGTCTCGCCGGCGCTTGAACAGCCCAAACCGGGCGTCATGTCGTGGCGGCGACACGGGAGGAGATGATGCTGTAGAGGCCTGGCGAGTTTTCTCCTCGAGCTTCGCCACACGCACTTCCTCTTCCCTCTGCTGCAGCACTCTTTGGGTTTCTGCCTTGCGCAGCCGCTTGCCGCGCTCCTGCTCCGCTTTTAGTTCCTCCTGCTGTCGCCGCAATGCCTCCGCCTCGGCGGCCTCTTGCTGGACCTGCAACCGCGCAGCCTTCTCCTCTTCATGGCGCACCCTCTCGAGTCTGTCGAGCTCTGCCTGCTTCGCCTCCCTTTTTGCGCGCGCCTCGGCATCATATTTCTCCTTCAGCTGGCGCTGCCGCTCCCGCTCCCTCTCCAGAACCTGCCTTGCGCTGTCATCGCCTCTAAGCGACTGCTGCCGTGCCAGACTCGACACTGGAGGGGACGCGTCCGGGCGCTGTTTCGCGGTCCTCGGGCGGAGCTGGCCGATGTTGGCGGAATGCGAGGCATGCTGAGGAGAGCTTGCGGCGCGGTTCCTCACGGCGGAGGGCAGTGCTTGCGCGATTGCTGGTACCTGTTCGGTGTTGGAGCGCTGCGGGGGCGCATTCGGGCTGGTCGCGTGCGATGTTGTTGGGCGGCGATGGTAGCGGCTCATGCTCCTGCTCACCGGCGCCTCGGCGTGTGCCTGCATCTCGGGCACAGCGGGCATGGGAGGCACTGGAGGCAGTCGAGGTACTGGTGGTGCTGCCGGCGAAGAGTGCTGCTGCTGCTGGAACTGTGCCAAATGCTGCGTCTGCTGCTCCTGCGCGCGCCTCACGCTCCTGTAGCGGGAGACTTTCTGCGGCGCCGTTGTGGCCGGCGGTATGGTTTCGGTGGCCATGCTGTTCGAGAATGCTGTGGTACCATGGACTGCGTTCCAGCGCGAGTGCATGTAAGGGACGACGCACCCATGGACGTGAGGGGGAGCAGGCCAGGGAATACAGGGAGGGCAGTTGCACGCGGGTATAACGGCTTCGCATTCATCTCGAAGCAAGAATCTATAACCTAATACCAAACACCAGGCGCACGGGAGTCGTATTCAGTCCTCGCCGGCATGGTTGGTCGCCAGCTAAATTGAACAATAGCCGACCGTGCCTAGGCTAACTCAGCCACAGCGCGGCCAACGCGTTCTAGTGATGCATAATTAGTGCTCTAACGACTAAAGTTTCCCTAGATTGACGCCGATACCAGCCTGTAATTTCAATCACGGCTCGTTTCAGCCACCACCGGCTCCTAGCTCACGCGCCGTTGAACTCTGTAGATCCTCCGATCTCCAGTGCTATGTAATTGTGAATTGTTGTTCGCGATTGTACACTGTATATTTGTACACAATGATCTTGAGCAAAGCCTTCAACCATCGTCAGTAATGGCGGGGAAGACGGGAATGGCTTTATAATTGGCCTGCGACTGACATCCAGCTGCTGAACGTGATCTGTTAATCATCTCTATTCATACATAGTGATGGCCAACTGCTAATATTCCTTCCGCCTGCTAGAGAGACGACACTGCTAGAAAATCAAAGACATTCACTTCGCGTTTGCACGCGCACTACCTTCACCACCACGACCCAAAACCTTCTAAATCCACACCTCAACTCCAAGATTTCCCACATGACAAGTCCACTCTCCCTCAATAATGCCACGAAAGCGTACCATCCTCACCACTCTATCCCTGCTCCTACTCATCTTTCTCTCCCACATCTTTTCCTCTTCCACACCTAACGTATTTTCTACCTACGACCCAAGCACTCTCACCCCAGCAAACGCAACCCTCGGCTTCGGCACCATCATCGCAGTCTCACACGCCCACTCCCCTCGACGCAAACCCCTTCTCTGGGCAACCAACCTAACGGATCTTGAAATCGTGATTCCAGACCAGAAAGAGTGGACAAAAGATGATTTGCGGGAGTTCCGCGCAGATGAGGGGACTACGATAAGTAAGGGGAGTGCGTTGGCGTGGTTGGGGCATTTGGATGCGCTGAGACGGTAAGTATTTGGTATTGTGAGGAGGATGGAACTTGGAAGTATCATGGTGCTGCAAATTACTCCAGGCCTGCTCAAGAGAAGGTGGAAAGAATGAAGTTGATATAACTGTAGGTTCCTAAGCACCAACCATGAAACAGCACTCATCATCGAAGACGATACAGATTGGGACATCACTATTCGACAGTCCCAGATCCCTCTTCTCGCAGCCGCAGTACGGTTGCTACTCACCAATAACTCCGTTGAGCATGGGGACTACTGGTCGCCTACTACAAAGTGGGATATTCTGTATCCAGGGCACTGCGATGACCTGCTCGCCCCGTCGACGTACCGTAGCCAGCCTCACCTTCTTTACCGCGATGATACGACGCCCCAGCACACAATGTTGCATCCGGATACGTCCAATTTCCTTCACTCCTTGAATGTGCCGGAAGGAACGCGGTTCTTGCACCGCGCGTATTGGCCCTGTACGTATTCAGTTTTTACAATTACTCAGACAGTGCTCTTTGTCTTAAATTCATACACATATACACATCCCTTCTCCTCACTCCAATCTTCCAATCCTCCACCTAACTAACCCTCTCCCTCCCTCGAGTCTGTACCTTTGCCTACGCCCTCCACCGCTCCTCCGCCCACCGAATCCTCACTCACCTCTCGCGCGAACCACCCGGCGGAACAAGCGCCTTCGACGTCGCACTGCTCACATCCTGCCGCGACAAGGGCTGGAAATGCTGGAGTGTGAGCCCCGAGCTGTTCCACCATGCACACGGTGCGTCGGAAATCTACAGAGCGGATGTGAATGGGAGTGTGGAAGAAGATAGGGGCAAGAGGAGAGGAAGGGGGACGTGGAATATCGGGTGTGGAGCGAGGCATAGAATGATGTGGGTTGATGAGGGGGATAGGGTGAGGAGAGAGCAAGTGAAGGGGTTCGTGAGGGGGGTGGTGGAGGGGGGTAGGGGCGAGTGTCCGGTTGATGGGGTAGTGGAGGAGAGCGGGTGGAAGGGGTGTGAGTGGGGGGAGTGTGGTGCGCAGTCGTGATGGAAGCGTCTTTACACTACAGGATGGAGAGCACTGGTTTTAAGTCGAGATATGCAATCCACAGGATTTTTGCGTGAAGTAATAGTGCTGTCATTTATATCTACACATAGCCACCCACCCCGTCCGTCCATCCTTGTACCCCGTGGTATCCGTTCCGTTTAAACCGTCAAGTCATGGCGGATCGGTAAAATTGCCAAATTCCTGCTCTTATCGTACAAAAGATCGCACGCGAAGAAAAATGGATGGGTATCCAGAAGCGAATAAGGAGTCCAAAATAAAGAAGTTTGAAAAAGAAGAAATTGGTAACCTCCACACGAACGGCGAGAACGAAGCACATGAATGAAAGTGCTCTACGTAGAGCATCCGGCAGATGACATTCACGACTGTTGAACGCCTTATCGCCACAGATCCGCTCGTGAAGCCCTCTTCTCCCGCCCAGCATGGCTCATCCAGCTGGCGCGAGGGCTGGGTCCGGTACCCCCAAGGGAGTTAGAGTACCCATGCCCCATGCCGCCACTTGCTGTGAGATGTCCTGCGCTCCTCGGTCTCGCCTCCTCTGCAGGCACAGCCAAGAAGCCGCCGAACCCATTTGGCACCACCACGCTCTTCCTTGCTTCTCCACCCCACTGCGGTCCTAGGCCTTTGTGTGCGGAGTAGCTACTAATTGGTCGACCGCCCGAGACTGATGGTCGACGTCCAGAAGCTTCGGGGGGGATGATGGAGGTGAAGATCCATTCCAACTCGTCCAAGCCCTTGGAGTAGACCTCGAGCGGTTGATTAAACATGGGCGGCGGTGCTTCGCTGAATGGTCGCATTGGTGGTGCCAATGTTAGGATCTCTGGGAACTCCGGATCGCGGACGTACAGTTGTCGCAGGCTTGGTAGGCAGTTAGACATTAAAGATTTTGCGAGGTACTGGTAGTAGGAGGCGCCCGGTGGGTATAGTTGATTTGAAGAGCTCGATATGATCTCGAAGTTCAGTTTGTGCAACGTAAAGGACTGCAGAGGCGGTAAGGGATCCAGGGGTAAGGAAGCGGTGACGGTTGCAGTATACTCGAGAGATCTCAGGTTGGCGGCTGCTTGCAGGATGATGTGTAGCGACGTGGCTGGGAGATTAGAACAATCCTTGATGATAAGGGTCCTGAGCCGATTACTGCACATGGGACTCGAGAGGTATTGGGCTAACCCATTCGCAGTGACGCCATGGACCTTATACAACTTGAGTGAATCCAGAGCTGGGAAGTTGGGGAGGCCTGGTGCAACGTGAAATGTCGAATCATTCATCCACGAGACGCCGGATATGATGAGCTCACTCAAGTGCGGGAGCATGCCAAAGACCTGCCTCAGTATGCTGGGCTCTATGTGTATCTTGTTGAGTTCGACCACAGATAGCTCCTGCCAGTAGCCGTGGAGCAGCGACTCCAGTGCCTGCTCCCCACCCTCGTTGTACTTCATCTTCCGAATGTGCGGACAACGCGCTTGGAGCTCTTGCCGCAGCAGCTGACATGACGCATCGCCGTTGTAGAAGCCGTCTGGCAGATCGATGAACTCGAGGTTCGGGCAGCCTGACACGACTCGCGCAATATCAGCCTTGCAGGACTCGCGGGTCATATAAGGTAGCTTGATGAAGCGCACACGCTGGCCCAGGTATTGATTTCCGCGCACGCTTTGGCATAGTTGCTGTAGTCGGACCGTAGGAGCATCGATGGCGTCACCGTTGCGAGACTTGCGTCGGCGCTGGTCCGTATACACTTCCTCGAGCTCGCAGTAGTGGACAGCGTCGATGCGTATGCTGTTGTATCTGTCCCAAGTTAGCTACATCGCATTCCCCGCATATTGGTACGCGTACGTACAGCAGACCGGCAGCAACGCCATACCACTGTCGCTTTGTGAGAGCGCAATGGGCAAGATCCCGCATGTCACAGCTCATGCAACCATCGTGCCCGCTGTCTTCGCTGCCATCCAGTGTCTCGTCGGCCGAATGCGGGCAGACTTCCTCAAATATGCGACGTAAGATCTTATCAGGCAGGCGCTGTGTCTGATCGGGGCCGTGGTATGCGTATGTCGCCGGCGAGTAGAAATCGTTTCGCGGTTGCGGTGCGAGCTTCTTTGGGCTCTTCTGGCGTTTAAAGCGCCTGAAGAATCCCATGATTCCGCGCGACGAGCTGTCAGACACTTAGTTGTTGAACGAGTTGCACGCGCCAGACAGCTAGTCTGGGTGGCGAGAAGTACGCGGGGGGTGTTGTGGATGTTCAAGAAGTGCGTAGGTGGATAGCTACTTACTCGCGTCGCCCTGCTTGCGGGGAAGAAGAATATCCCCGAGACATGCCTGTCAACCAATGATTAACCAGACAATGGCTAAAGCCGCACTGTAAAGTCCCAGGCACTGGGTCACGGCTTTGTGCCGGAAACAAAGAGCATTAAAGGCAGACAGGCTGTAATGCGCTGGCACTTGCGATGCTCGTGCCTTTTTAGAACAAGCGGAGGGAGGACGCGTTTAAGGGGTTCACGTCTACCACTAGAGCGCGCAACGGATCCAACGGGCTGATAGCGGGCCTAGTGCTCATTGTACATGTCAGCAAGCCCTAGAGACAGCCCGAGAAAGGCTTGATCGACTCGCCCCAAATTCGGTGCGAAACGGCGAGCTGTCGACTATACTGTGTAGAGCAGCATCACGTGCAGTGAGCATGGCCGCGGGGGAGACCAGTGGACGGATCGCCAGGGGTACCCGGTCAAGCCACACGCGGCCGAAAAAGAAAGCGGAAGGAAGGATCAAATGTCTGGTAGACAGGGCGATACTGCGGCCTGTAAAGCTTGGGATATATATAAATATGTATATATAAAGCGACTCTCGCCCATACTCTGTGGCCATGTCTGGTGTGATTGGACAGGGTTGGAGCTCCAAACGCCGCCAGGTCTGCAGCCTCAGAACGCACTTATGAGGCGTACTGGTACGTTATCAATGCGGTAAACGGGAGCAATCAGGCCTGTCCACTGTACGGTGTCTCGTACGAGCTCATCGTTGAGCCCTGCGGTCTTGCTGTCGGAGCGCGGTGTTCCCAGCAGCGAGAGTAGAGGTCACAGACGGTATCAATCAATAACTATTATGGAAGCACAAGGTGGTACGGCGGAGGCGGAGCACACGCGAGAAGGTTCAACAGACGCGTGGAACACGCAATGAGAGGGCGTCGACGTGTTTCATATGGTACAAAAGAAGCAGCAGCTTTGCCGAGCGGGACGAGCTGCTGCTCGCCGTGTGCGCATGGCAGCTCGTCCTGCAGGCGTTCCTGAGTCAGGTAAATTGGAGCGATGGGAGAGCCCACAGCATCAATTGCCATGTGCACGCGTGGCTGTATACAGTGAAGTTGGTATGGAAACGGAGAGCTCAACCGTGGTCCTTGTGTAGATTATCCCACTCGAGGGGTGATGACATGGCCCACCGCAGAGACGCACTGACATGGAACTTCCGCCAAGGTGCGCCTTAGCTCTTCAATCCACGTCAAGAAATCTTCCCTGGGGCATTGCACGGGGCTTCAGACTCCCCGACCACATCTCATACCATTTGGTCTCATCTCACCAGGAGAGTCTTCACCTTACCTTGTCTCTTTCCGCGAGGCTCCGTCTGCCTTCACTCGCTCGCACGCTCCGAAGCTTCGACAGCTGTTCCCCTCAATCAGGTGTTCCATTCACCTGCCCGCTGACGTCCTCGCACCTTCCTCTCCACATCCATCCTCGTCCGTCGCTCCTCCCCCGTAAACCCCTCGACGTCACCGCAAAGCCCCTAAGCAGCAACGCCCATAGCAACCTCCAAGACTCGAGTCCACTGAGCTGCAGCTCCCCGCACGAGTGTAGATATGGCCTCTCAAGCCACCCCTAGCCCCCAAGCACCGAACCTGGACCGATATCTCGTAATCCATGTAGCTACCACCTGTGATGAGCACGGCGTGTACGTCACGAAAGATTCTGCAGAGGTGATCGAGCTCGGGTGGATTCTGCTCGATGCAAAATCCTGCGAGGAGGTAAGCTCCCCTGCTCGCTCAATTGCAGTGACAGTTGCTGATCTGCTGCAACAGCTGCATCGTGAGAGCGTATTAGTGAAACCTGTCAACACGCCCATCACGGCCTTGTGCAGTAAGTCATCCGCTGCACACCTTCCCCGACCTTGTACTAACCCAAGGCTTCTTCAGCAAGCTTGACAACCCTCACGTGGGACCAAGTCCGTAACGCTGGCACCTTCCGGGAGGCCATTGACCGATTCAACGCATTCGCGCAGGAGCACATTGTGCCCAAGAACCTGGAGTTCGCGTTTGTCACCCTCGACTCGTGGGACCTTCGCGTCCAGCTGCCCCGTGAAGCTCGGGATAAGTCGGTCGTGCTGCCCCCGTACCTACAACACTCCCGAACATTTGATCTGCGTACAGAGTACCAACGCTGGCAAACACACCATCCAGAGTCGCTGCCTTTCGGCTCAAGCGCGCTAACAAACATCTGCGCTGCCCTAGAAGTGGAGCCTGTACAGTCCTCAGCCCCAATTAAACATAACCTCCCCTTTCACCTGCAGGCTTTAGCTCCTGCCTCGCCGAGGCGGGCTATGGAAGAAGCTGTTACCCTTGCTCGAGTTCTCCGGGGACTCATTCGCAAATCTCAACCACCGCACGAGCACCCCGACGTCCTTACGAAGCCCATGGATGCCCGCGCTGACGTACGCGCCTTCCTCTCGGAACGCAGCAAGGTCCTCCACATGAGTGGCCTGCCTCATGATACCACTCAATCAGAGCTTGAGAGCTGGTTCACGCAATTCGGCGGTCGTCCAATTGCATTCTGGACTCTACGAACTCCGGACCAGCACAAGCCAACGGGCACCGGTTTTGCCATCTTCTCGTCTCACGAAGAGGTATGTGCTGCACTCTTGTGACTGACATGACGAACGTACTAACAACTTAGGCTGCCGAGAGTCTGTGCATGAACGGGCGTGCTCTCAACGAAAAGGCCATCGAGGTTTCGCCATCGTCGAGCCGTGTTCTCGACCGCGCCGCGGACATCATTACGCCCTTTCCACCTAGCAAGAACCGTCCCCGCCCAGGTGACTGGAACTGCCCGTCATGCGGCTTTTCTAACTTTCAGCGTCGTACCGCCTGCTTCCGATGCTCGTTCCCAGCAATGCAGCAAGGCCCACCTGGCGGTGACCCGATGGCATACGGCGGTGGTGGTTACGGATACGGCGGCCATCCTGGCATGATGGGCCCTCCCCAGCACCACATGGGTCATGGCCACGGTGGTCATGGTATGGGAGGTGGCCACATGCGTGGAGGTACTGGCGTCGTGCCTTTCCGCGCTGGTGACTGGAAGTGTGGTGAGAATGGGTGCGGCTATCATAACTTTGCGAAGAACACCGCCTGTCTGCGTTGTGGTGCTAGCCGTGCGGGAGCTGCTGTTGTTGCTGACTCTGCCTTCCCGTCGCCCATGGACACCCCCTCCGGCTTCGGCATGGGTCCTCCTTCTATGGGTGGCACTCCTGGCGCTGGACCTTACGGCCCGGCTGGCTTTGCTGCAGGAGGCTTCCCTGCTCAACAGTATGGTGGACCGCCTAGCCAATACGCGCTTCCCTCGGGCATGGGCGCCGCTAGCCCCTACCCGCCTATGGGCGCTCAGTATGTGCCAAATGGAGGTATGCATTCGACACCTTTCGATAGCCGCTCAGCTGAAGCGGCCTTCTCTGCCGCAGACCCATACCCTAACCAGGGCGCTATGAACGGCGGTGACGGTCGCAATGACCCCTTCTCTTTCTTGTCAACGGGCTTCGGTTCTTTATCCATGAACGACGACCGTCGTAATGCTTCCAACCCCGCCAACAAGTCACCGGCGTAAACGTATATAAGGTATCGATCTTCTGAAGCCTGAATCTTTGAGCGATTTGATATGGGACGGTTCTTTGGACAGGCTGGCGCGGGCAAGATTGTATTTGGGGGAGTTTGTCGTCATTCAGATTGATACAAGATTTCGGAGCATTTGCTGCTGACCATCTGGCATGGAAAAGGGGTTGGTTGCTTATAGACGGAAAACTCATTTGGCGAGGAGTTCGATACCTTTGGGGATTGGTGGTGTTCGGGGCTCGACTTGAACCTTTACAAAAGCTGGACGGACGGGACAAAAGTACAACAGGAGGGCGGCAACACGGACTTGCTAGCTTTTTGGATCTGCAGGAGGATCTCCCCTTGATGTCTAGTCAGCCAGCGTCTTCTCTTCGACATATGTCTTGCTTTTATCCTTGCTTCTGCGTTGTTTCTTTCCTTTCGACATAAATTGAGTCACTTCAGCATAGCGCGGCAGTGGACGGGGCGCAGTTGATCGCCACATAAATCAATGGCCGCATGTAACTAATATCTTCCTTCTTTCTTTCCATCCCTGCGATCCTCAACTCATTAAAAATGAAAGCATCAACATCCAATGCCTTGACTATAGGCGTATGTACAAGATATGATTGAGAACAGTATTCTTCGTTCCTAGCCGTGTACAGTCAGTGGGTATATTGTATGGAAGCACTTGTGAGACGGTGTCAAAACGTAGCTCGTGGATTTTCTGCAACACGCGACCTACCATTCTGCGTTCTGTAGTTGCGAATCAGGCAACATGGCCGTCTTTCAATGTCTCTTAAACACGAAAAGAATGTTGTCGTTCCTTGCCCGTCTGAGGCAGTTAAAAGGGCAACGTACCTTGAAGACCTTCATGAACAGCCCAAGCTTCTTATCACAATAACAGGCTCTTGATACCTCGAAAGTGCCTCTTGTTGTCCTTGCTCATCTTTGCTTACGTCATGCGGCTGCTTCCGTAGAAAATACTTAAATCCCACTTGGGCCGGGACCGCTTTACCATAACCAGGTCGTATTTCAAGCCTGCGATGGAATAAAGAGATAACGCCAAAATGACAGGATAAGGTCTAGACGCTGCCGTCAATGAGTAGCTAAAATAGTCCGAGCGTCCCCACTCCAGCGACGTCTTTCTCATAAATGTATCCCTTGGTTGAATCAAGCTCAGCTTCGAGGTTGCACTGGCAAGGGATCCTAAACAATTGTGCAAGCATGACTCGGGTACCTTAGTAGAGTCACAGCCGTTTTGAAATACCAGCATTTTTTGCGCGAGTACTTACTCGAAGCAAACGCGTGTTCCGTCATCGTAAGATGCACGATGCTAGATGACTGGTTCGCGCTGCTGTACCAAAACGGCCAAGGACAGCGATAACAGCTCGGCTAAGCAACACGTGTACAACTAAAGAGGTGCTACATAGTTCTTGCGACACTAAATCCACCAATCTCCACCACCAATCCATTACAGGCAGGTGCAGCAACTGCGGTTACTGGGCGCCGCCATGAACTGAGGTGGACGATGGAGTGCCAACAGCGAGTGACTCAGCTGACTACCGTGTTGCTGTGGCTGTGAGATCATTGAAACAACATCCCTACCTCGTTGCGATGAAATACGCGCATATACATCTTCTAGATGGCCTTTTAAGCGCTCATGTTGTTGTTGTATTTTTTATTCTTAGAATAATGGGACGATCCCGAGGACCTGGGTTGACAGCTTGATGACTGAAAGATGTCGAGTCTCGCCATGGCTCCAGGAATGCATGCGACTACAGCTTATCTGCGCGTTGCTCGCAGCTTAATAGGGTATGACAAGTGTAACATATATCAGAATCACGTTCCAATTGACGCTTCCGGAGGCTAATGTACCATGACCACAGAGCAGAGTACAGTCGCTAGTTGCATGGTTAAGGCTGCTTTCGGCTAGGGTCTATCAAAACGATAAACCAACACACTCCAAAATGTTTCGTACAACAATAAACACCCCATACCAGGAGCTCATCGAACATGAAGTACCAGCTCGGATTCACCTTCCGCATGGAACAATAACAGGATTAGGGAACGTTCTCTCCACAAAAGGGACTAGTAATTGCCTGTGCTCGCAAACGTGCTGACACGAGGCGCCAGGATTGCCATGCCAAGCTTCCCGACTACCACGTCTAGAGAGTTGGAAGGAGCGCCATGCCGCATATGGAAATGCGAGGGGCTGATCCGCGATACGCGTGGAATGAGTAGCCCGGACCTCGTCCGCCTTGCGCTTTCGCATCATCCGCGGGGCTTTCGAACTGCAGAAAAGAGTTGCCTTGCCGGCTATACGAACTTTGATAAATACTCAGGCCTATTACCGAAGCTGAGCGTCATCCTGCGCCCTTGGCCTTACTCTCTGCCATAGCCACTTCGCAAACCAACTCCGGGTCGCCCCACAGTACAACCTCAGTAAGCCACACATCGTTGCTGCGGATCATTTTTAGAGACGTTTTCATCCTTGCTCCAGCATTCCGCCACCGATAGCCGCCAAGATTCGGGTGTTGCCAACTGTATTATGCAGGTCCTCCCATGCGCTATCAACCCGGTACCTGCAACTCTCCGAAGGTCATTAAGCATCTCACTATTCGCAACCAAGTTTTCTGTCATTCTTGCAACGTTCGTAGCTCTGGTACACATGCCCATGGAGTTTTGCCAACAATAACGATAACCGCCCGCCATGCTCATAAACATGCCGCATGTCATTTCCACAATACCTCGCCTAGTCGCCATTCCTCTCTTGCTCCTCACATGCAGTGTCTTCTTCCTACCGCGGAGGCATGCCAGTCCACCAATCTTCAATACCATCATCTACCCCAAAGGGACGAATGTCACCGAGGCAAGCTCTACGTTCAATGCATCAGTACAAAGCTTTTGGCAAGATCTAGCATCAGGACTTCTTGCCGCCCAGCCACAATGCAAGCCTTTACAGGTTGTCGAAGAGGAGATTGGATCGAGTGCCGACTGGCGACCGCTTGAGCCAGGAAAGAAGCATCCCGATCGACTGCTTGGGTTCACCGACGACGACGAGACCGCGTTGTTTCGAGCACACTATGCAATGCGAAGATCAGCGCAACATCTCGGGCCGAAGTTACCATTCTCGAAAAGGACCACAGGGATTGTAACAACCGCAAATGCGAACTACATGCCCATCTTCTTAGTGTCGTTGCGTATGCTGCGGAGAACTGGATGCAACCTTCCGGTCGAGGTCTTCATCGACGACTGGAGCAAATACGAGCCAACAATATGCGACACCGTCCTTCCCTCCTTGAACGCGCGGTGCGTCGTCATGTCAAATATATACGACAAGGCTCAGTACATCAAACGACCGGATCACTACCAGTACAAAGTATTCGCAATACTCTTTTCCTCCTTCCAACATGTCCTATTCCTCGACAGCGACGCATTCCCAGCATACGATCCCACAATCCTCTTCACAACCGCCCCATACACGACTCACGGTCTAATAACCTGGCCCGACTACTGGGCCCTAACCATCTCCGCCCACTTCTACCACATTGCCGCCATCCCCGAGGAGCCCTCACAAGCGCGTTACACAACCGAAAGCGGCCAAATCATGATCAACAAAGACATACACCGCGAATCGCTCCTCATGATGGTCTACTACAACTACTACGGCCCAGACTACTACTACATCCTCCTCTCCCAAGGCAGCCACGGCGCAGGCGACAAGGAAACCTTCGTGCAAGCCGCCCTCGCCGTCGGACTGCCTTACTACCAAGTCCGCACCGGCCCGCGCGCTCTAGGCCGCCACATGGACGGCCACTTCCGGGGCAGCGGCATCGCGCAAGCAGACCCAGGCCTCGACTACGAGTACCTGATCCCCATGCGCAGCCACATCCACCCGTCCGAAACATGGCAGGACGCCGATCTCGCGCACCCCGTGCCCGCCGTCGAAAAAGCACTCAACCGCACGCGCAAAGCGCCGCCCAAACCACGGCCTGTGTTCCTTCACCAGAACACACTCAAGCTGGACCCCGCGAAGGTGCTGCTGGATAAGAGTCTGCCCACGTACGAGCTCGATGGCACGCCGCATCGTATGTGGGGGAGCAAGGAGGATATGGTCAAGATGCTGGGGTATGATGTTGAGAGGAGGCTGTGGGATGTTATTGCTGAGGAGGGGTGTAGGGAGGATCAGGAGAGTCGGACGTGTGGTGAGATTAGGGGGTATGTGAGGGAGGTGTTTGGGTGGATGGATAGTATTGATCGCCCGTGGTGATGTGTGTGAGCGGTGGGCTACGGTATGGAAGTTGAAGAGAAGGATATCAGCGTGGATTTTTACGTTATTTAATGGGGATGGAAGAGCGCACACGACATGACGCTCCGCTCAGCTCATCTCACGTCAAATCGACATGGAGTCTAAGGCGCGCGCAGCAGATATGATACGATGCGATACGAATACGTTGACGGCACGGCATGGCACGGTTAACAATCCCACGGGCGAAATCAGGCGTTTATCGCGTTGAACGTCTTATTTTCTCGCGGTGGCAGATGGCGTATACGGTTTTCACACTTTCCCTCAATATACCCTTTATATCACGCTTTTTCTATTCAGCACGAGCGCATCAATATAGAGTGTACTTATACTGTTATTTTTGCAAATTAATCAATCACTCATCATCTGCCGCCTTCTCAAATTCGCAGATATTCAGTTACTTTTATGTTCACGTATTCACGGATGTGAAGCACCTAGTGTACAGTGGAAACAAATTCCGACGTCTAATTCAAGACAGATTATCGTTTGCTGATTTGAAAGAGGGTGTGCTGTGTCAGGTACGCGACTGAGTCTCCCAAGCCTTGGGTCTGCGTGACACTGATCCAGCACTTCGGAACATGAATACCATCCCTTCGTAGAATAATTAAACATGAATTTGCCCCATGGAGTGGAAACGATGATTTAGACCGTTTACCTCAAACTTATACGCTATTGGCATTCCGAGTTAAGATAAACACACACACGTCGTCAGAGTCATGTTTAAGATGTGGCTGTATAAGTGAAAAGGGGATATCATGCGCGTGAACTTCATTACATCCCAACCCAACCCATCCTATGCCACCAAAAAAGAGCAAACCCTTGTCCTCGACGAGCCAGTCACGGAAGAACGCCGGCACCAAAACCTAGCCCATACCATGCATGTACAAAATCCGCTTGTTAATCAGATCATGAAGAGTCATCGTCCCTCAAAAGACTCTCCATGATATCGTCCTCCGTAACAGCTGGCCTTCCACCCCGAATAGTCATTGTCGTCTCATCAGTATCATCATCTACATCATCATCATTATCTTCAAGGGGCATGCGTGTCCCTTCGCCCTGCATACCTGCGAACATCGTGTCGTCGTCCTCATCGATCTCAGATCCATCGACATCCACCTGCGTCTCGTCGGCAAGACCGCCCTTTGCGTGAGTCTGTGCTGGGGGAAGCTCGGTCGCATCAACGTCTGCCTCGGTCTCGCCGTCATTTCCGTCCGCGACAGTGGTATCGGGCGACACCGAGGTCGGGTCCTGCACCTGTGTGACATGTTCCACCTCGCCCAGGCGCTTGGTAAGACTGATCTCTAGTTTGGACAGGGCATTCCGCTGTGTAGCGTCGGACCCGATTTTGCCTTCCACGGCCTCTGAAACCAAGCTATGTAGTGTGCGCAAATTCTCCTCATCCACGGTGGCCTCGTGGCCCTTTCGGCTCGTAGATGTCGGGGCAATGTACAGCTTACCAAGCAACGACAGTAACGGTTTTCTTTCATCTTTCGAGCATGTACTGGTCAACGCACGCTCTAGGATTTCTATCGCGAGATGGATATGCGGTTGCTCGGCCTCCGCAGTGGTACTTGTCTTCCCATCAAGTCCTAGTTCGGTAGCCCCGACGACTTTGCGCCCATCTGTCCATTCGGAGAGATGGGCTGTGATGACAGGCCAGCTCACCATCTCATCAACCTCCTCATCATCGACAAGTTCGTCGCGCATGAGGAGCAATTTGGACATGACCGGGACAGCACTCTGAGCCATGAGCTGTGCATTCTTGAGTTTCGAGTGGCAGAACACGGGGAGGAAGTAACTCAGTGCTTGCCTCAGCGCGGGATTGGAGGCAGTCTCAGGGTCGAAGTATCTCAGTACAAAGGCTTTCAGTATATCCGCTGTTGGCGCTGGGGGTAAGATGCCGAGCAACAAAAGTTTGGATGCGGCGGTGCAAGCAATCAGGCTTATGCGTTTGTTGTCTAAGCTGAATGCCTTCAATAACACCTTAGTGAGTGGCTTGATGAGGGGGTTTGGCGTTGGCTCTGCGTCCTCCTCGGTGATTTCTGGATCTAGTGCTGGAGGCGCAAGAAGTTGTGGGTGTGTGATGATAAGATCAGCCAATACCTGAATGACGATCTCCTTGAGTGCGTCATGGCCCTTCGTGAAGCAATGGAAGAATAGATCAATGTTGCTAAGTGCGAGGTCCTGTGTGTTATAAGCCTCCCTTCATTCATAGTATGACCCAATGAACTTACCTTGCTCAGGAGTGCAGCCAGACCCAAACAAATCACACCCCGCTCTCGAATCATCGCCTCGTGCGCCTGAACAGCAGGAATGATCAACGTGTTGAGGATGTTTTTCAAGGAGTTATCCGACTCTAGGTCGCAGTGAACATTTTGGAAGGTGCACTGGGCGATGTGAAGGCACTTCGAGTAGACCATGACTTCTCGAATGCGCTGCTCCTCCTCTTCTTCTGGGCTCAGCTCCTTCGCTGTCTTCGAGTTCCTTGGGTTCATCAGAGAGGGCTTCGCGTCGAGATCTGACTGAGCAGAGTGGAAGCTCTCTTCAACATCGTCGTCAACTTTATCGCCCGTATCCTCATCAGTATCCAACAAGGAGTCGCGGACCTCAGCGATAGCTTCCATGATTAATGCAGAGAAATCTGTCTCCCCGCGATTGCCGCAGACGGTGCGCAAGACTTCAATGGCGAGCTTCGTGCATTCTTCTGGAAGTTGAGCCTTCGCAATGGCCTCACGCATGATGTTGTACATCTGCCTTCGGCCCATTTCATCTGTGTAGTCGAGTGTATGGGCGATGTGAAGAAGCTGTTGAACAATGAAGTCCTTTTCCTCAACATCTTCTTGCGCCTCCTCGGCCTCTGGATCGGATTCATCCATGATTGCCAGTTTGTCTACGAGCTCCATCAAGGAATTCAGCTCTCTCTGAAGGACAAAAGCGAACATGGTGACCTCGGGCATCTTGTCCTCAATCATGGCTTGGACTCTGTCGTTCTGGGCACCATGGCAATAGTCGTTCAAAGTGCGCGCAATGAATGCAGTTTGTGCATCCAAAGTATTCCAGAATTCATGGTCGAAGTTGATGTGCTCGCGGTAGTCTGGACGGCCATCCCAGAACTCGCGCATCGCCTCGTGGGCCATACCATCTTCTTCACCAGATCGCATAATATCGATGCGCTCCAAGAGCTCACAGAGGGCGTCAAGGTTTGGTGGAGCGGGAATGCCCGGTTTCTTTTCTTCCTCGGGACGATTATCGCGCGACGAAACACAGTGCTCAAGCCATTGTTCGCGGAATAGGCGTGCGGCAGCTTTTCGTACAATATCATCGCGATCTCGTAGACCCCATCGGATCAACTTCTCTCGTTCTACAAGCGACATATGCCGAAAGTCTCCTAGGGAGGGCAAAATCTTGACATATACCACTCGTCGCGTTGGTGCATCCATATCACGGGCTCGCTCAAGAAGGTATCGTAGAGTCGATGCCCAAATGGGTAGGTTTCCAACAAGGGCGCGTCGCACTTCAGCGCTCGGGTCGTTAATCATGATATCCACCAGCTTCTCGAGTATGCCGCCTGTCGCATCGTCGTCGCTATCTTCGTCATCCTGCTCGCTGTCGTCCTCGCCTGTTAGGCGACCTAGACAAAGTATTGCCTGGACACGCACTGAGGGCTCCTTGTCGCGCAAGCGTTTCATGAAACCGAGTCTGATCAAATCGAACATGTCGTCGTCGATTGTGGTGAGGTTATTCACAATGTATTGCACTGTTTGTGCCGCTCGAAAGCGGATATTCTTGTCTTTGGCAGTCAAGAAGCCGAGGACTGTGGTGAGGATTTGTGATGTAAGGCGACTGCTAGGTGTTTCGTGGAACGCGGTTGCCTCTTCCTCAGTTTCTGCTGCAAAGATGGCTTGGTCTGTCTCGTATTAGTACGCCCTCGCTATTTTTTCGCAGCTCTGTACCCACCCTTCTCTGAAGCATGCTTCAAGAACACGCCCAAAAATCTAATCAGTCTATCTCCCACCGGCTCGCTCTTCTTGATGCCAAGTATCCTCAGCACACATCTTATAACCTCATTGTTGAACTCTTCCTCGTCAAAATCCTCCTGCACCTCCGCTCTACCGTTTTTCCCATCCTTCTTGCCCGTGTCTGGCGGCTCATAGCAACATGCTTCTTGGATCTTCCTCAAATTGACGACGAGTTTGCGTTGCGTGGCAGTAGTTTTCTGTGCATCGCCGAAAACCTGCGCAACTTGTGTGCGTAGCGACGTTACGGGGCCTTCATCCGGTATCTCGACTGCATTCGAGGACTGGCGTGCGGAGGAAGCGCGTGCTGACTTTGTGGTGCCGGAGGTGCGCGTTGAGCGCGTCGATGTGCGACCAGGCATGTTTGCTGTGTGGTCAGTAGTGAGTAGTGGCTTCGTCGGGTACTCTCATCGATATCTTGTTGATGTTGTCTGATGTGCGGCTCGCGACTTCCCAATGTTGTGAGCAGCGCACAGACATAAACAATGCCGCATGCAGGCACCGCGGATACGAAAGCACGTGAGAGCAGGGGTGCCCGCGGGATTGCGACATCGCGGGCGAAAGCGCGTTTGTTCGCCGATGGGCCGACAGACATCATTGACAGCTTTCTCTTTCGCCTCAACGTCTCACAGCATTTTTTAGGTTGCAGTCATGTTCAGGACAGCAGCGCGAGGCTTTGCTGCCTCTGCATGGCGAAGTGCCGAAAGTTTAAGTCAATTGGAAGCTGCAAATAAAACCGCCATCAACATTTCGAAAGCCCAAGGCATTGCACAGCGGGGTCTCGTAGATGGTATGAACTCCAGCAGCTCTGATTACTACAACTTTTCTCATACATTTATTCAAGTGCAACTCACTAATTTACCCCAGCTATTGGCAAAACCCCTCTAATCCGCCTCAAGAAGCTCTCCGAAGAGACAGGCTGCAATGTCCTGGGAAAGGCCGAATTCCAAAACCCCGGTGGTTCCGTAAAAGACCGTGCCGCGCTCTTCGTCGTCGAGCATGCCGAGAAGGCTGGGCTCCTGAAACCAGGCGGTACCGTCATCGAAGGAACAGCAGGAAACACTGGCATAGGCCTCGCACACGTCTGTCGCTCTAAAGGCTACAAACTCGTCATCTACATGCCAAACACGCAATCACAGGGCAAAATCGACCTCCTCCGCCTGCTCGGCGCAGAAGTATACCCTGTCCCTGCCGTCGCATTCGAGAACCCGGAGAATTACAACCACCAAGCGAAACGGCATGCGGAGCGCTTAGACAACGCAGTGTGGACGAATCAGTTCGATAATACGGCAAATAGGCAGGCACATATTGAGACTACGGGGCCGGAGATCTGGTATCAGACCGAGGGCAAGATTGACGCTTTCACTTGCGCTACCGGTACCGGAGGCTCACTAGCTGGTGTTACACGATACTTGAAGGAGAAGAGCGATGGGAGGGTGAAGAGCTTTCTTGCGGACCCACCGGGCAGTGTGCTACACTCGTATATTCAGAGTGGAGGGAAGTTGGCGGAGCGAGCTGGAGGTTCGATAACAGAAGGCATCGGCCAGGGTCGCGTAACAGACAACCTCAAGCCCGACATCGACCTCCTTGACGGCTCGTTACATATCAGCGACGAGAAGACGATTGAGATGGTGTATAGGTGTCTGGATGAGGAGGGACTATACCTCGGAGCGAGTTCATGTCTGAACGTAGTAGCAGCAAAGGAGGTGGCAGAGAAACTGGGCAAGGGACACACAGTTGTCACATTGCTCTGCGATGGCGCGTACAGATACGCCGATCGACTGTTCTCTAAGAAGTGGTTGGAGCAGAAGAACTTGCTTGGTGCGATACCTCAGCATTTGACCAAGTACATCGTCCTGCCTTAGATGGTTGAGTATACATAAACAGATAAAAGAAACACCATTGAACTCACGTCTACGAGTCTATAACTGTCTACAAGTTCTAGTCGAGGAACTTCATCTACCATCAACAACTCCCATTCCCATTCCCATTCCCAAGCCCTTGCCCAATGCGAGCAGTGCTTTCAACCTAAATCATAGGCGTCCCACTAGCAAACCCATTAGCAACCGCCGTTATAAGCTGATTCGCAATTGCTGTCTGAGGCGGCAACCTAAGCCCCCCCTCCTTATACTCCGGCCCCGCAGCCTCGCCAAGTCCACTCGTCCCAACCCTCAGCGCCTCCCTAATTTCATCTGCCGTAAACCACTTCGCATCCTCCAACTCCGCGTCGTGGCCTAGATGCACTGTTTCTCCCCCAGGAATTGCCTGGCCGATGGCGCCAATCATCAAATTGGCCGGGTAGGGCCAAGGCTGCGTGGAGTGAATCACCACACGCCCGAGATGAATACCAGACTCCTCCCAGACTTCGCGGCGCACGGCTTCTTCGACAGACTCGGCGGGCTCGAGGAAACCGGCTAAAGTGCTGTACCAGTGGGGTGGCCATCTCTTCTGTCTACCCAGGAGGACTTTCTTTCCGTCTGCGGAGACGACCGCCATGATGACGGTCGGATCTGTTCGCGGGAAGCTGAGGTTGGAGATACCGGTTCGCGTAGCGCATGGGGGACGTTCGCCGGCGTTGGTTACTTCTTCAGCGATATCCTTTGGCGGGCAGGTGCGCTTGAAGCCGGCGTTTACGGAAAGTGTCTTGTAGCCGCACGACGCGCAATACGGGTTTCTCGCGTTCCAGTCGAGGAGGTGGCGGGCTTCGGCGTAGATGGCGGCTATCAAAAGTTCGTCAGTATTGCAGCCATAATGCTATTGTCAATCAGAATATAGAGTAACTTACCTTCCTGCGCAGGCAGATTCAAATGCATCCTGCCCTTGCTAAAATCCAACCCCTCGCCCTTCACCTTCTCCACCAATTTCTCCGCCTCCTCTGTCACACTCCCCGTCGGCGTAACATCAACCGCAAACCACGGCTGGCCCTTGTAATGTTCCTTGTACACAAAGCCCTCTTTCCGCTCATCCAGCCCTAGAAATATTATCTGAGGCAGGTAGAGCGAGGAGTTATATTGCGCAATGACATCTTCCTCTGGCCGCTCAAAAGGATTATTGCCAATCACGGGTTTGACATCATCGAATTTCTTCTGCGCGAGTTCGCTGGAAGACTTTAATAGCGGCTCGAGCTTGTTGAAGAGGAGGAACGTTGTGCTCGGGTGGTGGAGGGCGGCGGAGAGGAAGGCGTGATCGGGGCGCAGGAAGGAGACGCGGTTTAATGGAGAACCTGAGTAGTAGTATTAGATGGCGAAGGAGTAATGGGTTCGAATAGATGTACCGGAGAAGTAATTGGCAACCTCTTTTCCAAACTTGCGGCTCAACATCGAGTCGACGGTTGGATGCGCTGGCTCAGGAAGCTCGGGTTGGGGAAGCGGGGGCATTGTATAGCGTCCTGTCTTGACTTTTACAGTATACAGTAAATATGCTCGACGCCTTAACGAATGTAGAAGTCTCTAATGTCAAGCAAGCACTCACGAGTAGCAATGCGGGAATAAGAGACGAGACGACCTCGGGACAGACTTCTCGATTGTAATTGTAAGCATCCTGACGTCTTACCCCACGGAGGGGTACACTAGCCAGTTGGATAACTCCGCACATTTGGTCTCGCCAGACATCCTTCGATGATCCGTGGCCAGCATGCGGCGCGTCTACAACGACCAAGTTATCAATGAGTAGAACTCATGTGAGTTATGAATTGATTATTGGGTATAGAAGTAATGTGCTCAGCTATGACTGCTCTGAGTCTATATCACTACTTAGATGTGTGATTTCTGCATCTAACCACTAACGACTTGGAAGCTGTCTATGCACGCGCCCCCTGAAATCCTTCAATGGAGTATGCCTTCACACTGGTTTTCGACCGGAAGTATCCCACGATTGCTGCAGGATTAGAGTCTGCCACAAGCTCAGGTGCTGTAACCTGCTGGATACCTGCAAGACTCTAATTCCGAGTCAAATGCAGCGGGATTGCGATGCCAGCCATCGAGAATGCCTTGTCTCAGTAGCTCAATGCAACCGTAGATATAAGGCGGTAGTGTACTGAGTATCACTAATCGCGACTTGTATCATATCGAGCTGGGATACAGCATAACGCGAACCGATGCGCCAAACGACTTTGGTGGAAGATTGTGGTTGAAAGAAGCTCGCACGACGCCGGAGTTTCCTAATCAAGTCAGATTATGATGCAGCAAAGACCTTAGGTGCTCTGCTCACCATGTGCTCTCCGGATCTTGCCCCAAATCACGCGGCACTTGCTTCCGCGTACTTCAGAGGTTGCGCGATACACGAATGCGACCCTCTTGCCTTCATAGAAGCTGGTATCTTTTAGTCTCCATATATTCCACCATTCAGTGAATGCACATACCGTGCTGCTTCGGTGTTGTCGACGCCCTCCAGCGCGAGGAGGCTCACATTGGGGTTCGTGTTGCGTTTACCCCGTTGGTACCCGAGGTGACGGCCCTTGACGTATACTGAGGAGGTCAATTGGCTGTCTCAGATGGAATTGGGTCTAGACAATCTTACGACGGTGGCTTTTTTCGGACTCCATGATGTGTTGGACGTGTAGTTGGGGATGTTCGTGTCGATTTTCGAGATCTCTAGCAGGTTGTGCGGGACCATGTTCCGCTCCTCGCTTATGTGTCGATGGTAGTAGCAAGTGGTTCTTGGTATGGTCTAGGAAAATACGCCTACTTAATTATATTTGGCGCCATGCCAGGTATCTTATAATTATACCGAATCAGTATACTATGTTATAATTGAGACCTTACTCTCTGAGACGCCGAACATTCATCACTGATGGTTCCGATCCCTCGGTTCGTTTTCCGAGCTTATCGATAAAGCTAGGTTATTCGGACTTCCACGACATCACACCTGGCGCGTCGACATCCGCCCACCGTCATACGTTTGCATATGGCGATACGCTTACCGCCATGAGTCGGTTCTACGTACGTGTTTGCGCTTGCTTGACCCTTGCTATCCAATGCATCGAATAGTGTAAAACGTATACAACAACATACTGACAGCAGTCCGTAGTTCGGAGACTCTCGCTCCAACTCCTCCGACGATGAAGACAACCTCGACACGCTACCCTTCGCTACCCCATTACAACGCAGTGACTTCCTAGCCCCAGACTTCTCGCCCTCGACGTACCTCTCTACCCTGTCCAATCGGCATCAAACGCTTGAAGACCTACGCTCGGAGCTCAGGTCTCGCTCACAGCTGCTCAGCAAAGAGCTCCTTGATTTGGTGAACTCGAATTACCAGGATTTTCTGAACCTGGGGAACAGTTTGCATGGCGGTGAAGAGAAGGTAGAGGAGGTTAGGGTGGGGTTGTTGGGATTTAGGAAGGAAGTTAATGGACTAAAGGGCGTGGTTGAGCAGAGGGAACTAGAAGTTGGGCAGTTACTGCAAGACCGGAGGGATGCTAGGACGAAGATTGAGCTTGGGAGACGGCTTGTGGACTATGACGCGCGACTTAAAGAACTCGAGAGCGAACTGGTCATTGAGACGTCAGGGAAAGAACCGATTATCCTAGGCGACGAAGTGTCGGATAGCGATGAGGACGAGGACGACGATGAGGAAGATGAAGGGAGCTATGGGGTATCTATTGCGAAGCTGAGGAGGAATGCGGTGCAATATATGCTGATACTAGGCTTGGAGAAGGGGTTAGGCGAGCATCCATTCATTGCAGCGCAAGGCCCGCGGATGGCCAAGGTGCGTAGTACCTTACTAATGGATCTGAGCACAGCATTACAACAGGCAAAGAGTGCTGGGACAGCAGGGTCTGGACGAGTCATGAAGGTTATGAAAATTTACGCAGACATGGAGGAATCTGCGGAGGCAGTCAAGGTGCTCAAGTCGCTAAAGACGAGCCGATAGACAAATGTGATACCAGCATAGCGATGGCGTTCGATATGGTACATTATTTGTACAGCAAATATGCTACATGCAAAAGTTTATAAAGGACCAGACAACTCCTTTGGCGCTATTGAGTTTGTGCCTCTATACTCTCCATTCAGCGTGAAGCCAGGCGAATTCGTCGAGCTGAGAACCTGTCACACTGTTAGCAACCGCGCCACACCAGTCATATTATAGATGGTTGGACTTACCACTTCATGAACCTCCTTAGTTATCCGATCGCTCATCTGTGCAATGTCCTTCTTCAACGCATCCATGAACGCCTTCACATTCCTCTGCATCTCCTCTGGTGTAAACCCCAATTGTCCGACCGCCATCCTGACCACCCCCAGTCTTTCCCTGTACTCACTTCCTCCTACCATATTCCGTACACTCGTTCCCACAGATGTGACCACGGTGCCCGTCTTCGTGCTCGGCATCAACCCCTTAGGTCCCAGCACGCGTCCTAGTCCAGCTTTGTTGAGTTTTTGGAGGCTGTCGATGTGACAGATGCACCGGTCGAACTCGACGATTCCCTCCTTTATTTGGGCGAAGATTTCGTCTTCGCCGACGAGAGTGGCACCTGCGGAGCGCGCTTCGGCTGCGGCTTTCGAGTCGGGCGCCGCGATTACGCAGATTCGTATGTCTGTTTTAACAGGGTGGGGTAGTCGTAGACGGTTGCGAACTACGGGGCCGTTTTTGAGGGTGCGCAGGCGGACGTGCATTTCGTACTTTGAAGAGGATGGGTTGCGGCCGACTTCGAAGGCACGGATGTAGCTACCTTATAGTCAGTATTTGGCTTGACCATGGGTATTTGGGCAAATGGGGAAGACCTACTGCATCGCATCAATGAGCGAGAATTGGTCCACCTTCTTCAGGTCATATTGTAAGAAGGTGTTCCTGGCCTTCTTCTTTTTCTTGGGCTGCGCTTTGGTGGTAGCGCATCGTATCGTCTGGTACGTTGTCGACGCGAATCGGGGTATCTCAGATCTCGAGGGAGCTATCGATGATGTTGTTAATCTGCTCAAGGGAGCTATTAGCGATCGTGGGTGGGCCATTGAGGCTGTGTGGTTGCTGATGGCATTCGCGTTCATCTCAAGATTTCCGTCGGCGACGCGGAAGAGCCAAGACGCCGCTAGCTATTTTGGGGCGTACGCCATTGAACATCGCCTTCCATAACCTTTGATTCTGAACACAAACTCGCAACATCTTCTAACTATTTCGCGTAATCAAACTTTCTAGATTATCCTGTTCCTCATTCTGTATTCTCGTGATTGCCCCTTTGGGCTCGGGTCCGTAGTTATACGCTCAGTATATTTCATTGCCTACCATGGGATGAAAGACACGTTCATGGATGGCAGCCACCGAAATCACAATCGAGCGGGTGGTCGGGAAATAAACCATCTTATGACTAGCTCTCAAGAGACCGACAAAAGTCCATATATTCGCTGTGTGAGCTGTTGCCTGACCAGATCATGCCAGTGTGTATTCGCTGAGGTTCGACTGCCGGTTATGCATAACAAGCGTCGGTATTCGGACACGTGATCTCTTACTCGAGTGTCGGATCCAGAAAATCCCATACACCAAACCGAAGGGAATGGCCAGCCCGATAAACAAAGTGGCCACGGCATATGGCCAAGCTCCAGCGGCGGTAGAGACGTAGAAGGTCTTGGTGAGCGCGTCGTTGAAAATGTTGAGAGCGGCGTCTAGCACCTCACCACTGACTTTATCCTTGAAATTCCTGACCCCGCCGTGCAGTATAACTTCCAGATTTGGGGCGTTGTGTCTTACTCCTTTAGATAACTGAGTCCAAAAGACGGTTTGTGCTGCGGATATTGCGACTGAGCCTCCTATCAACTCCACCACCATAATCCAGCCCGGCGACGCCGACGTACGCCCATGACTGGTGTGCGATTCGTAAAATGAGAACATAGCGCGGAATGCTCCGAGTCCTGCACCCGCACCGAACAGGGCCTGGAGTCCAAGCAAGCTGCTTGTCGATGTACTTCTGTCGAATCTGGACATCAGCCCAGCACCCAACGCCATACAAGCTAACGAAGCAAGACGGGCACAGATATAATACTTCCGGAGTGTGCTAAACCACCACAAAATCAAGATAGGTATGCTCATGTGGAAGAATGTGGTCGTCGTAAGAAGAAAGCTAACTCCTGCCCTAAGGGGAGATTCTCCGCGAACGCTTTGCAACCAAGAAGCTAGAGGAAATTAGACGAAAGAGGCAGGAATGGCGGGGTAAGGACTTACGAAAATAATGGTTGAACGAGTAGTAGCTCGCGCCCCATAGGAAAGCGAATACTGTTTCGAATGTCTGTTGATGAAGCAGATAATTCCTGAATGTAAGTATTGTAGCCGAACCTCCCAAACTCTGATACAGAATAAGGAAAAACAGGCAAATTCCACCGATTGTGAGGAGTATGATCACCAACACACTCCTCCAAGAAAGAATGGCTCCATAATAGAAACCGAGCTCCAAACAGACCATAGTTCCATTAGCCGAAACAAATCTTACGACATCTCTTGTGAAGAAACGTGACCTTTGAGACATCTCTGTTGGCGAGTATTTGACGGGAAATTCCGCAGGAAGACAATAAGGACGACTGCTCCTTTGAACCATGATGAGATGAAATAGGGTGAAGAAGAATGGGATAGCCATCGCAACCAGATGAACAAGAAACACTACTCTCCAAGATGCAGCTTGTGGTATCTTCTCTGTTATCGCTGCTTCAATTCTTCCTCAAAGTCAGTATTGCGAACCGTGGTAAGAATGGATGACTTACAGTGGCCCTAAGAAGCACGAGAAAGCGTTGGCGAGTGATAACACCGCTCCTAGTGCATTACGACCCTTAGTCTCCACCGTGATTATCTTTGTATAAAGAAAGCTTATTCCAGATAACGACCCAGCCGCACCAATACTACAGATCACTCTGCCTAAGAGAATAGTTCCGCCATTGGAAGCGAGGAAGCAACAGAGTAAACCGCCCTCGTAGACGAGTAAACACATGAAGAGCAGGATGACTAAACCTCTTCCTCTCCATACGCCGCAGATCATTGGATAGAGTTTGGCAAAGGTCGGGTACATAGTGCCAACTCCCAGGAGATATGCACTGCCATACCAACCAACCAAGTGCAGCGAGTCGAAAGTGTCAGTAATTGCCGGCATGATCATTGGAAAAGCCGAAAACTCCTAGGACTGGTTAACTTCGTTCGCTAGGTGATAGTTCTGTACTGCATCAGGAACTTACTAGTCCAATCAGGAAAACGACTAAGCACACTGAGAAAAATGCCCTAAGTTGGAAGGCATTTTGGGTACCAGAGGTATCAACGAGTTGAGGGAGAGGATTGCCCCTGTATTCCTCAAACTTTTCCTCAGACCTTGTCATGGTTGGCGAGTTTGCAGTAGGTTGAACGATGCTGTTTATCTCCGCCACAGGTTGGATAATACTCTCTAGTGACGTTGTGTCGACGTTTGGAAGTGAGGCACGTGGTTGCGATATTCGCGGCAGCTCTTGCCTTCGCTTTTCAATACACTCAGCTTTCAATATATGAACCTCTGGATGTTTCGAATGCTTGGAGAACATGTTTTGGATACCGGAGAACATTGACGCAATAGGAATCATGTGTGCATATGGCTCGTTGTCGTACACCGCGATGATGATGCCGAGTAGGGCGTTTCCGTCAACGACCCAAGTGCCCGAAGCACCAGGTCCTACTATCGTCAGTATGATAGACAAGGCTATGTGTGTTCCACAGCTGCTGGGAGGAATGAGGTAGGAATGTCTCACCCAAAGCTGCTCGCTTATCCTCTAGTTGTATCTTCCTGGTTTCCCAGCAGCCACTCTCGTCAACAAAGGTCCTATCACCATCCAAAAGCTTGCCGAGTTTGACATCTTCATGAGAGCATATAAGACTGACGGATCGTCCGCTCAGATCTTGAGAGATTGTGTCCACAGACTGCCAAGTAGTTGCGGTGAGATATCGATTCTCTGGTATATGATGGGGGTCAAGCTCCATCTGCAACAACGCGAAGTCGTAGAGATTCTCGTTCATGGGCGACGAAGGTCGTGTATTTTCCGAATCGCTTGAATTGTGCGACGCTCCATATCTTGCTGCAAAGAATGTGGCAGGCATCCAATCTGTGTTCTGACCTGCATGTGATGGAATGGGTGGTCCTGCGCCATCGGTCGGCCCGTAAGTGAGATGAGTTGTGGAAGAGAAACTGTCATCATCCTTAATTATGCCCAATTGTGGATCGCAGAGGGCATGAGACGTCGTTAGACCAAGTATGGTGTCATCGAGGCAAACCAAGCCGCCTAATTTGCACGTATAGAGCTCTCCTTTCGAAGCCCAAAACTGTATCTGTAGTCCACAAGCAGAGTCATGGTTTGAGTGAAATGACTGTACTCGTGTGTTGAAGTGATTCTCGCCTATTCTTGTAGCCCATCCATTCGCAGGGGACGCCATAGACGGCCTGGTTGGGTCGATGGTTGGTGAGATCTCATCTTGCATGTTTAAAAGTAGGGCATCAGCAATCGAATTCATCTCGGGGCTTCCGCTAGCGCTAGCCAGGTGTGGGGCGCGTTGTGTGACGTGAACGGGAAAGCGTTTGATAATACTCAGGTTCGATACAACGCGCTGGACGACTTCTTGGCATTCTGTGTCCACACATCGTATCCAAATAGTAGGCCTGAGCACAACGTCCGGCTGGCCTCGTTGTAATTGACCAAACATGTAAAGATCGGCCTCAAAAGTCCTTTTCCTCCCCGATACCGAAGGCTTCAAAGCCTGTTTAATGGCGCTGCTAATGTTTTTATTGACGTCTTTTTGAATTAGGCGCCATTCATGTACCCATTGCACGGGTGGTGGCAAGTCGTAGAGATGTCCGACAAAGATGTCTGGCTCCGGGCTATAGATATCTTGTCTTGGTGCATTTATTGAGTGAAATATGAAGTCAGCTTCTGAATCGGCTGCTCTAGTGCTGGGGTGACCAGGGTCATTTTGCACGTTCTCCGTAGTCGGCAAAGGTGGAACTTGGTTTGGAACTGCTAGGGACTGTGTGCTTGTTTGCTGACGCGCGGGCGCCGTTGCAACTCCATTAGAGACCTCAGGATTTGTGGTGCTCAACGGGGCGGTCGCGGCATCAGCCTGAGACTGTATAGGTGGGTGCGTCGTATGGGCTTCTGTTGGAGTAATTTGATCTCGCGGATGTTTAAAGCGTTTCCAGAATTGAAGCTTGGGTTTAGCGGGTAGACTGTCCAGCTCAGCTAAGCTGGGCACAGTTGGCCGCGCAGATGTTTGGACGCTAGTGTTCGGGGTCATTCCTAAATGTCCATTGTGTTGAGATGTTTCTAAATTGTTGGCGCTCTCGTCTCCGTTCTGCGGGCGCTCCTGAAGTAGTCCGCTAGGCTGTAAATCCTCGTGCAGTGCTCCGGGACAGTGTTGATCGTTTATTACACTATCGTTCGAGCCAACTGGACGCACAGAAACACGTGAAAGGTGTTTGAAGTAATTTCTGCGTCTGCGCCGTCCTGTGGGCGCAACGCGAGGCTGTTCCGCAACATGAGGCTGTAACCCGTAAAATACGATGTCGTGGTTCGGTATTGAAGACTCGAGATCTTGATCGTTTGACACTTCATGTCGAGTACGTGTAGTAGACTGGACTTCCATGACTATGAGTGTAGCCATGAAAACCTTGAATGCGGAGGTGTGTTGAGGAGTATAGGAGAGATAGCCGCTGCGGCTGAATGCACACTGGCTTTCAACGCCACGAAACCCAATGCCCAGACAGCCTGCAGCTCAGCCTTGCTCCGCCCAACTTATAATAAAAGGCTGTCGCGCGACGTTTCATACGAAAGATATTCTGCTTCCTCCTTTTCCAATATGTTAACAGATGCCTGCTTCTTCGATAAAGCGTTTATTCAGGACCTCAGGAGTCTAGAAATTCAGCAAAGACACGAGTTGGTATCAAAGCTCTGGCCACTACCGCATGTTGGCACCGGAATCTTCGATGAATTCGCTGTGAAGGCATGCGTGGACTACGTTGCGGACGAGCTAGAACGAGTGCGCCCTCATCGCCGTCTCTTCGCTGCGCAGGACTTTAACGGCACGTTCGCCATTATCCAGCTACTCAGAACCGACTACCTGAAGCCGTACGGAGATATTTTGCACGACCTATCTGCTCAGTTCTTAAACGTGACACCAGCAGCAATTCGACGATCCCTTGAGCTGTCGGTCCGGCTATGGCTGACATTCAACACGCATAGTGCTGATATCGCCGTGGGTTCGATATCGGCGGAGGAAAGTCCAATAGACTGGGCACAGGATGTCTCTTTGGACAAGCTTCTCCAGGATCGATTTGCAAGGCGCCCGCAAGCTCATAGCCTGGAAAATCAACCAAGGTTCGACCCGGGGTTTACGGCTGCTTATCTGGTGAACACCTGCGGTCTAATATTGCAATGGACCGATGATATCGGGTCTCATTTGAATTTCGACCTCAAGTGGCTGGTTCTGACAGTCTACCGACACAAGGCATGTCTGATCAGCCACCTCGCAAGTCCCCACGGATGTCCCATTCCGAGCGATGTGTTAAGAGAGACTCTAAACACCATAGACTTGCTGTTTCCATTTGGGGATGAAGCGACAAGACGTCTACTGGTCAAGGAAGGCCAACAGTCTTTGTATACGCTCGGTATTCACGAAGCACACCAAAACCTTGAGCTATCGCATTACCAGTATTTTGGAGTGGAGCTCGGACGCCTGATGGAAGCGTTCGACAAGACCCCGCGAACCTGGAGACAGTTAGCCCTCGATCGTAGGAATAAGCTCGAATGGTCGGCCTTTTGGGTAACAGTCATGGTTGCTGTCTTGACTGTGGTCAGTATACCCTGCAACATCATCCAGGCAACGTACTCAGTCAAGGCGTACCACGCGACTTTGGCCCAAGGGAAAGACATATAGTGTGGAGAATAGTGACGAAAGCTCATGCGAAACGATGATGAATGCACAGTGTGTGACGAAGGGTATGAGTGGGATGATTTAGGCAGGGACTAAATTTCCACGTGATACAACTAGTTCGGTACCACAGACGGTACTTAGAACTTCATTTATTATCTAGTATCTCTAAATACTTGCGACGGACTCGAGGGTATTGCAAAGTTATTTTCTTATCTGTTGAACTTTCCGTAGTGGCTGGCAATTTGCGGTACAGCTGCATCAACACCTGTTCATATGCGAACGAATCGCTTTAGTCCGAATTTCCATATCTAGTAGGTCAGAACGACACATGTTTAGTGCACCAATATATTCGTGATCATCAACGTTGGCTTTGTCATTGATCTATTTCAATTGAGTTGCCATTGGTCAATTTGGAAACATGCGGGGCAACTGAGCGGAGCCTCACTTGTACACTTCTCCACCCCCAGACCGTTGTGATGAGCTCCTGCCAAAGAATTTGACTTGTAAGAAAGAAAAGCGTATCTCTATATCCCATGTACCGAATCAGCGATGGCAAATCCTAGTGATCGACGACTCCTATTGGTTGGACCAGTACGTCACTACCGACCTGCTTTGAAATGCCACCATTAATGCTTGTGCAACGATCGGCGATTATAAATATGCTCTATCAATCAGTTGTCAGTTACAAAGGTACTTTACTTGTCACCCTGAGTTCTACAGGAATTCCAATCAATTTGAATTCGACTACAAGGTGTTTGAAAGAGATCCCAACAAACATCTTTTGCTTCCAGCACATCCTTCAAAGTGTTACCAAATCGAAGAACAACTAAACATGTCCAACCTCCCTACAACACGCCGGGCCTTCCGCCGAACGGACGACTTCACACCTGGCACACCTAAGGTGAAACTCGTCACCGAAGACCTCCCTTCCAAACTCGCCGCAACATCAGTGCTAGTCAAAGTGCGCGCCATCTCTCTGAACTACCGCGACGCCAATATAGCAAACGGCGGTAATCCCTGGCCTGTAATACCCAACGGCATCCTTTGCAACGATGCGGCGGGTGAAGTCATCGCTGTAGGGGATCAAGTGAAGTAAGAATCACGGTACCCCGTGTTCGATATATGTGTATCAGGTACTGAATTTGTACTTTTACTAGACATTTGTCGATTGGAGAACACGTAGCACCAATCACCGACACCGAAAACCTCACCAACCGCGAGGTAGGATGTTCGTGGCTTGCAGCAGATGAAGACGGCGTTCTAGCGGACTACATCGTGTTCGACGAGCGAGTGCTGTGTAAGTTGCCCAGGCATCTGGACTGGATGCAAGCAAGTATTATTCCGTGTGCAGGGACGACGGCATGGAGTGCGCTGAAGGGCGTAGAGTTCGGAAGGACAGTTTTAATCCAAGGTTCGTTATCCACCAATATTATTCATCATCCTGATCAATCACTCACGAACACATTTCAGGGACTGGAGGGGTAGCTATGTCTGCGTTGAAACTCGCTCGCGCTGCTGGCCTGCGTGTTATCATATCTTCGTCAAGCGACAAGAAACTCGATGACCTGAAGAAGCAGTTCTCCAGCCCACCGCTTTTGACAGTTAATTACTCCACTCATCCCGACTGGCATGAGGAAGTCCTGAAACTCACTGATGGTGCTGGAGTTGATCTTGTTGTAGAGGTTGGCGGGTCTTCGACACTGATCAATAGTATGAAGTGCACACGACGCGGTGGGATAGTCAGTGTGGTTGGGTACCTCAGCAAGCAGGATAATGAGCAGTTTGACGGTCTTCTGGGGATCATCATCGATCGACGAACAATAGTGAGGTAAGTATCCAGAGCTCGAGAAACCATGAACTGAGCTAACGAACGACAGAGGCATAAACGCCGGTTCAAAACAAGACCAAGACGATCTCTGCGCCGCAATAACAGCTACGCAAATGACATTCAGCGACATCATCGACTCAACCCAACCCTTCGAGAAAGCCGAAGAAGCTATCCAGTATATCTGGGAAAGAAAACAAGTCGGCAAATTAGTACTAACGCTATAACCCCCAAACTCCTATCTTTTAGAAAATCAGATCAAACTACGCCAAAACCTCCAACCACCCTTCCAACTTCTCACTCCATCCTGCGGCCTTAACTTTTCCCCCTCTCCTACTCCCCTCCCGTACCCTCCTCAACCCACTCAACCCCTTCATCGCCCCAAACACCCAATCACTCAACCACCTCGGCACCCACCGCCCAAGCACCCAAATCAACCACACGCCCTGGCCTCTCCACACTTTCCCGTCCCGTCCCTTCTCCACATCGTTCACAACCTGCTCAGCAAAGTCTTCCGCGGTGGTTTCCGAATGCGGCACCACAGCTTCGATGAAATCCCGGATCTTGTCGTGAGCAGGTGCGTAGAGGGAGTTTGGCTTTGCGTGGAAGCGGGGCTGGTTAGCTGTGAGCTTTGATGCTATGGCGCCGACGACGACTGTGAGGAGGCATATGTTTAGGGGGGAGAGTTCGAGGCGCATAGATTCGGAGAGCGGATTTGGAGGCTGCGTAGATGGCTGTTCACGTGGTCAGTTACTACCATAGGTATCCATCTATCCAGATTCTTAAAGAATTTTCAGGGAGAAAGGAATCGAAAGACGCACGTTGATAAGCAAACCAAATCTCGCCAATAATACTCCCTAGATTAACCACCGTCGCCTTCTCCTTCTTACCATCACCAGCCTTTACCAACAGCCCCGAGAACGCCTGCATACACCTTACCGGCCCCCAAACATTCACTTCGAAGCACCGTTTCCCTTCTTTCCCGACATCAACATCCAGTCCCGGTCCACTCAGCATCATCCCCGCACTATTAACCAGAACATCCAACCCCCTACCATTCTTCCCCACAACACGCGACACATCACCCACCGCACGGTCAATAGACGCTTGATCTGTAACGTCGAGTTGCAGCACGTGCACGTTCGTCAAGTTTCGCAGACTAGCAGGAATCTTCGAGGTGTTGCGTGCAGTAGCGAAGACGGTGTACCCGCGATTGTAGAACGCATGGGCGAGGGCTGCGCCCGCACTTTTTTCTGAACAGCCGGTTATGAGGACGGATTTGTTCCTTTCGCCATATTTTTCAGTTTGTGGATTTGAGCGTCTTGGTGTGCGGAAATGAGGGGCGATGAAGATCCAGGTTAAGAGTAAGGCAAGGGATAGAGCGAAGAGGATTGCTGGTAGTGAAGGCATGGTGGTGATCTTTCAGGGAATTGGGCAGGGAAACGGAGAGATGTTAGTAAGAGATGGAGGGGTCAACGCAGTCTGACGAGGCGGGATGGGTTACAAGACAAGTGCTTGGACAATTTCCAAATGTGATGTCTTGGTGTTTGGGTTCGCTTGCCCTGGCTGAGGCCAGCCGTTGTATGACGTGAGAGCAATCCTTCAGGATGCATTCTAGATAACATGGAGTTTTTCCGTTCATGGCATGGTTCGTGAGATGTACCGTCTATGGAAATGGAGATGGCTAGTTTGTGCTACAGGTGAGCATCCTAAACGAATCACAAAACCTGGATTCGAACGAGATTGCGCAAGAGTATACACATAACATTGTTTCTCACTTCTTTACTTTCTTCTCTTCAGGAAGAATCTCATGAACCTTCATATCCAAGCCCACCCAGAACTTCCTCCCTCTCCACTCTACGGTCACGCCTCCCCAAAACGCAACGATCCAAATCGGTAGCGCGGAGATCTCACGACCCAGCCATGCAAAGAAGAACTCCTTGAAACCTCTTCTTGCTCCATCAAGCAAACTCGGTTCACTGGGTGTCTTATCGCCAAGGAGGGGTTGCAAGACCTCAGTGCGGTGATATGCAGACGCCGAACGCTGCGGTAATATGAAGTCTGGCGTGTCCGCATCTATCTCGACGGTCTTTGCGGAGTGGAGTAGCAGATACTGGATGTAGTCGACCATACACCATAAGCTCATGTTGATGAGCCAGATGATGAAAAAGGAGCTCCATGTAGAACTGAGGCCAATGTGGCGAAAGAACGGCAGGGTGGTTAGAGCGTATGCGCCATACAGTCCGCAGAGAATGCTTTCTGTGCCAGGCTCGACGAAAGTAGCTAGCGTCACGGTGAACTTTCTTACTCTCAGCCATCGGATACGGCGGTCTAGGTAAGCCATCACGGGTGTGTGACTAATAGGCTGAAAGCAAAAGTCACCAAAGAGCATTGCGTGCTTTCCCCACGTCTCTTTCTTTTCGCCGGCAGCCGGCTTGTAGCCCCGCTCTTCAAAGGCTTGAGGCTGTTTCCATAGTGCGTCGCCAATAAGATGGTCTTCACAGATATTGTCGGAGAAGAAGTCGATGCCGGGAGCGCGCTTGGGGTTCGAAGAGGTGATGTAGTTGAGTTGCGAGCGACGGAACACGGTGCTTTTCCCGATGATGCAAGGCGCTACGGCGACGGTGTTGATGGCCAAGTAGAACTTGGCGTGGGAAGAAGAGAGGAATGCCTCGTCGAGGCGTCCTCCACCGCGCTGAAGGAGCCTTCGCAAGGTGCCATTGGAGTGATTGCGTGTGTCTGAGGAGGTACTTGCTGCGATGTTTGTCGCTTCTCTATTCACTTCTGAACGCCCCCCAAGAAGGTCTTTCCGGTCTTGAAAAGAGAGATCTTGCGAATCCAGATCGATGGCAACCGGGGTTTGGTGCACGAACTTGAACTTTGTCCTGCTCTTGCCATTCTTGCCCTCACCAAAACCGCAGAGCAGATCTACCAGCCTTCCACACACACCCTTGCCAACCCAGACATTGCAGTCCAGAACCCACACAATATCGCCCTTTGCCTCTCTGTATGCACGACTCATGTTCCTGATCTTCGGATTGGGCCCCAGCGCATTCTTGTCCTTCAGCAGCAGCGGATCCTCCTCCTCGACCAAGATCTGCACATCAACATCTTTGAAGTCGCGACAGAGGCGCTCAAGGATCGGAAATGCGGGATCGGAGCGTTCAGAAACGCAAAAGACGGTGTTGATCTTGTTCTTGGGGTACGTCTGGCGGAGGCTCGCGGCGAGGCATTCATACAGGCGCGGCTCGAGGCCTTTGACGGGTCGAATGACGGTAACGCGGGGCACATCGTCTTTTGGAAGTTTCGTGACACATGTCGCTAGCTGTGGCCTTCGCCAGTAGTATCGAAATCTGTCGCGTAGTATTAGTACAGAATGGGCGGTGACGATACAGGCAAACCGCTGGCTCACAGTTGGGTAAAGCCGATGATACACACGAACCATACTACCGTGAACCATATGAGGCAGCCGGTAGCGATGATCGTGCGCAACATGGAGACATCATTTGTGCTGATGTCCTGAGAGGTTGCGCCAACCATGCGCGAAAGTTGGGCAAGGATCGAAGAGGTGGGATGTTTGGCGAATCTCGGAGGTCTGCGGAGTTTGAGGGCAGCTTCGACTCGGAAATTTAGCGGCGGCAGGCGCAGACGCAGGCGTATGCAGGTACAGAGAGATTTGAGCCGCTTTTTATGAAGCTAGACAAAAGATGTTTGTTTGCTCCCTAGGCCAAAATGCTTGCTGGTATACTAGACTTATTTGGACTCGGGTTACTCCCGCGCTTTCCGATGTAACATTGATTCTGAGCAAATAATTGAACTATGTGGACACTCAAGAACATGCAAAGTGAAAATGCCCTATGACGCAAACCACGTTGAAGCATTTCCAATTGCCGTGCACCACGCAAATATGCAAGCCCAAACCCGTTTCCAAACACCGCACCAAACTCGAACCGTCCAATTCCGACACCTTCAGCCAACATTAACTCAAGCCTTAGATTTCTTTCGCACTAAGCCAGCCGAGAGGGTGTTGACGCCATTAGAAGCGCTCGTATCTGCAGCTGGTGTAGGCTCGATCTTAGCCTTCTTCCTCACCAAGCCCTCTGAGAGGACTTGCACACCTTCGGCAGCCTTCTCCTGGGAGCCTGTCGCTTCTGCCGGGGTATCTGGCTTTCTTTTCTTCCTGACACCCATCACTATATTTGGGGTCGATCCACTGGCAGATGTTGAAGCTGCAGCTAAGCACTCTTTCTTCCCTATTACCGTCCAGCCTCCATTGTCCATTCCGCCCAAGACACCAATTTCTTCTTTCCACTTCTTCGTACTCTGTGCCGCGGCCCTTCGGTTTGCGAAAGTCTGCTGAAGCAGTACCTCGTGTGCTCGATTGTAGTTCTTCGTTGAAAAACATATTGTACCCCGTGAAGAAGTTGGCCATACGAAATAAGGACTCGTCTCGGGAGGCAGTTTGGCGCCGGAGCTGCTAGAGGCGTTTGATGTATTCGATAAGTTTGACGAGCTTGTTTTGATCCTGGGCAGGACTAAAGGAATTGGCCCGTACTGAATCCTGTCTTCTCGTCTCCGTCTATTTGCTTTGCGTTTCCTCGGGCTAGGCACTCTCTCTTTGGAATCCACCTGTGAGAGTGGTTGTGAGACAGACTGCTGCGATGGTGTGTCTTCGTCCTCCTCAGGTATTGAGGGCTTCGGTGGAGTGATTACCACCCAGATGAACCCTACGATTCTTCCAGACGAGCATTCCTGTCGGAAAGCCATAAACTCCCAAAACTGATCCAACGTCTTGACACTCTTCCATTGTCCGTTACTTCGCGATGGCGTACCACCATCAACCACCATGGCGTCGGTCCCTCGGTCATGTAGCTCTTCATCCAGCTCGTCGAGAAATCTCGCCTTGGGGTCATCTGGAAAATGTGGAACGAGACAGCGTGGTGGAGCAGCTGGATGTGGCGCGATCTGCCGGAGAGGATGCGTGGACGCCCAACGTCGGGGCACGTTTGGCTTCGGCGGTGGAGGGATGTACCGGAGTGTGTCGTACGGCTCGAAGCCTGGTATCACGAGGTAGCCCTTAGCGGTAGTTTCCGACTGCGAGTGTGCGCCATTTGTCCCAATACTCTCACCTCCCGCCAGTCGCTCAGTGAACGGCTTCCGCTCCTCCTCAGCCTTGTATTGCCATATTATGGGGTCCAGTACCCTACACCACCACTTTACCAGCCCTCTATCATCCAGTACATGCTTGTTCTTGTTCTCGATGCTTGCTGGAAAGAGGTATTGATCCTGTGCTCGAGCGAACAGCGAGACGACCAGCTTCTTCCCTTCTCTTTGTCGCTCTCTTGCCAACCAAGCTACAAATGTGCCACAAATAGCTTTTAAAGGCGATCCAGATTGCGAGCGTGGTAGTTGTAATTCTGAGAGGTAGCCCGTCGAGTCCGCTTTCGAGACGAAGATGGTGGTGAGGTTCCTTGTAGTATAGATCAGAACTTCAATGGCGAGTATGAGCAGTTCTTCGGGAACTTCTGAAGATGCTGTGTCTTTCGGTATTATCGAGGCAGCAAGGGTATGCGACTCGCAGTAGGTTCTTTCGGACTTTCCATGCGGCGGTGCGGAGAAGAGGGCGGCGGACTTGGAGGGTGGTGTTGAGTAGTGGTAGAAGGTAAAGGGAACATATTTCGGGAGCTGCTCGGCGAGCAATTCTTTCAAGGACTTGGAGGTGTCACTGCCTGCCATACTGGCCCAAAATAAATGCAGGAAAAAGAGTAAACGCGTGTGGTTGCTGGAAGTTGGGGATGGGAAAGCGCGACTGGGCTAGCACCGATAGGGCAAGGGCGATCCGCGTGCCGCAACTTTTCGAATCATCTGAACTTCACCTCTAACAGCAGCAATACTGCCAGTCCAGCATCAGCACGCGCCCACTCCGGCCAATTCACCCCTTCACAAGCCTCAATGGCATCCAAACGGCCGCTCCGCTCACTTCTATCGACCGCATCATCGTCCCTCCGCCCCGCGCAGTCGTCAAAAGCCTCCCTCGTGCGGACCTCCGCATGCGCATTCTCGACCACCCCAGCATCACGAGGACCCGAATATGATACAGAGGCGGCAGACAGGCCGCGATGGCAACAAACACCGCCACGGATGATGGCCCCCTTCCGGATACGGCCGCAAGCAAAAGGAGGCGTCTTCAAGGTCAATGAAGACCCAAAGAGATTAGATGACGCCTACGTACGGATGCTGGGACCTGGAGGCGACAAAGTGCTTGGTGACGAGGTCAAGTGGTTAGCGGTAACTCACAAGAGCTTCGATCACGGAAGGCAAGGGTTCAATGATCGGTTGGCGTATTTGGGTATGTAGGACACAAGCAGTGGAGCGAGGAAGGTGGTGCTAACGGCATATCAGGGCGAAGGATAGTCGAATTACAAACATCGCAAGCGCTCATCAATTCGCCACAAGAAAACCAATGGCCAAGAGACGAGAGGGGTTTGCCCGTGAACGATGAGTTCGGTCGCAGGCCGTACCTGCACCCTGCCTTAAACGGCTTGCAAGGCTTGACGGATGAGGCTGAGAGCATGGTGCTTAACAAGTCGCGGTTATCACAAATAGCGGAGCGATACAGTCTGGACAAGGTTACACGATGGAAGCCAAAGAGGGTAAGTTCGTTCTTACTTCAAGAGAACTCAATGAAATAGCAAGACTAACGTGCTGCAGGCGGACAATCTCCAGGGCTCTGGCATAGAAACCGTCCTCATGACCTCATTATACGCCATCGTCGGCGCCGTCGCTCTCGAACGTGGCGGTGAAGTAGCGAACAAAGTCGTCCAGGATAAGATCCTCGCGCCGCTGGGCTTCACCTTTTCCCCCGATTCATAGCCACATCATCTTTGAGTCATTGTTGTTTTATCTTCGTGTACAAAAGAGCATTCTAGCATTTGTAACATATGTAGCAAAGGCAAGACGAGATATCCGACGATACTCGTCCCAATGAGAATCTAATTACAACACCGAATGTTCCAAAGTGTTGATTATGCAATTCCCCTTCTTACAGTTTCTAGGAAGTAAAACACGCGTCGCTCCACACACAAGCCTGGGGACCTCAGCACAATCTTACATAAAAACACTGCAACATACTCGATCGAGTAAGTATCTAGAGAAAGTCTTCTCTAATTTAAAATTACTGATTAGATATTACATACTCTAACTCTACAAGTCTACCGTCTACCATCTCTACCAACCCTCTCCCTCCCCTCCCTTTCCCTCTAAAATATCAAAAAACCCTGACTATCATACAAGCTCCCGGGCGTCCCCCTCACCCCTCCACCGGGACTCGTAACCTGAATCCTAACATTCGGTGTCCCTACACCCAGGATTCGGCGCTTCCGGTGATTGCGACTTCTGCCTCCACCGTTCCCTCCGCCGGAGTTGTTGCTGTTATCAACGAACGTCCCGCTCTCTCTGCGTTTCGCGCTCGATTCGCCAGCGGTGGCGGGACTGGTGTTTGCAGTGGAATTCTCCGTGGGAGAAGGCGGGGCGGAGTCTTTTGCGACTTGGAAGTCGCGTTTTCGACTTGAGGGGGACTTGGTGGCTGGGGGAGTGGTTGGGTTGTTTGTTGCAGCTGTTGTTGTTGCTGTTGCTGTTACAGTGGATGTTGAGGTTGAGGCTGGGAGGACGGGGGAAGATGCAAGGGGCTGGTAGTGGTTCATGAGATTTTTGCTGTTCCTGTTTCTGTTTCTGTTGTTGCGGTTGGTAGGTGAGCCGGAGGGGGGTTGGGGTGGCGTGGCGGAAGCCCAGAACTTGTCGCCATCTTCCCAGATACTGCTGCCCGAGGTGTTCTCTGCAGCGCCGGTGGTGGTCTCTGCTTCCACGGGTTTCACCTTGGCTTCTACTGGGTCAGGCTTGATGGTAGAGTTTGAGAGGGTCGTGGTGTTTCCTTCGTCGAGATCAAGCACGGTGCAGCCCTCATCTTCCCAACCTTCGAGCACATTGCCTATAAGGCTCCGGCCCTCGACGTCGTCTAGTTCCACTGCGTCATCGTCATCGAGCTCATCAAGCCAGCTCTCATCTCCAGGTAACTGTAGACTGTCTCCCCGGCCTAGTCTTAGATATCTCCGCTCACCCCGTCCGGCCTTTGCTCGCTCTGCAGCCATCAGGTCGGAGTTCATCCGCCTCAATGCCGCGATAGATGAGCGCAGAGGTCGCGGTGGTGAGCCTCGAGGACCACGGGGTGAAGGATTGAGCTTCGGCATTTCTGCAAAGTTGATGGACAGCCTCGGTACCGGTAGCTGCGCATGACCAGGGCGAGGAGAACACGGTGCAGTCGGACTTGGCAGATCTGTATTCCATGCTGAGGGCGACAAGGACGGCGAAGGCGAAGAGTAGATTGAGCTTGACGGAGACCCTGATGTCATGTGTGCAAGTGTTGGGGAGTCCATACCGCAATGGTTGGGAGGGCTAGAAGGGAATGCTGCTTCTAGAAGAGGATCAAACATAGAACGCGCTGAGCCAGGGGTTGTGGGCATAGCAATGCTTGAGTGGCTGCTGTTTGGCCGTGCGAAAATGCTGCCATCGACGCTACTATAATTGCTGTTGAGCATGCTATAAGCATCTTTACTTAGTACTGCCGGGTCGATGGTATCAAGAGGCTCTTCTGGAATCACTGTGGCGTGTGTGGGCAAATTGTACACTGAATGGTCATTCAAAGTGAACCTCGGTGGGGACATATTTTTGGGTGAGATAGGCGGAGAGTCATCGTATCGGGAGTGCTCGGGATCCAAGGTCTTGTTCGAGCTTACTGATGATTCTTCCGGGATGGTAGCAAATGCTGATTGGAATGCTCGTGAAGTAGTATTTGTGGGCGGGGTTTGGTAAATGCAATTAGGCTGCTCTGGATTATACTCATCGATGTCGATGGGCGAAGGTGAACGATCTCGGTCATATGTATGTGTGTAAAACGGATACTGCTGAAGTAAAGGCGTATCGGGCATCCAGTTTCCGTTAAAGTCGTAAGCCTGTGTCGTGGGATATGTAAGCGGGTGTGACATGTCAATGTCTACAGGTTCTATGATAGAAGGAGCGGTCGGGAATTGCGACAAGCTGAAGAGAGAACCGTTGCTCAAGCGTTTTTGCTCAGCAGGCGAAAGCGCTGGTAGTACCTGATCGGTCGGGAAGACAACATAGGACTGATCGTAACCGACTAGAGTTAACTCGGGCGAGGTTGGCGTCAAAGAAGCTCGAAGGGATGTTGCGGTGAACTTTAGATCAGGCGCAAAGGTCGACGAGCTGGGAGGCGTTGGCAGCGACCGCGTGTTGGAGAGCCCTGAATCAGCACCCGCTTTGGTCTTGTTCGTCGATGCACCTTCCGTTGTATCCTCCTTGTTGTCCACCAAGACTGAAAGACTGGGTGTCCTGCTGGGCGGACCGTGGATGGTCGGGACCAAGGAAATGCGCACACTGTTCTTTCGTCGATGACCTTGACGCGCACTAGGGCTGCCTTTCAACGCAGATGGCTTCACCGTAGATGAAATTGGAGTAGGGTCCCATTGAAAAGGGTTACCGCCGCTACTTCGCGAAGACGTCTGCGAATGCTGGCGTTTGGGAGACCTAATAGCTCCAGCCAAGCTTCGCGAGGCTGCAGAGTTCTGATATTGTCGCTCAGGAGATCCCGACGAAGATATCTGAGTCTTCAGCTTACGCTTTGGTGTGGTCAAACTTGGTACTGTGAGGGGACTAGCGGTCGGCGACGACACCTTGCTCAGGGTGACAATTTGTGCTCCCTTGATGGTACCAAGCGAGTTCGTGCTCGATTCTGTTGAAAGAGTGCCGCGTTTGTCGACTTGAGCTTCTTCACGATCCTCCGAGATCATGCTACTTCGAACTGGAGAGCTCTGTGTGGATCGCGCGCCTAAAACTCTCGCACGAAGGTCGAGTGTGTCTCTAAATGGCTTCGCTTTGGCGAAGTTAGAGCCCTTCGCATTAGGCTTGGTGATTTTTCGACCCCCAAATTTAGAAGACTGCTGTACGATTGGACTTAACCGTGAAGCGAGGATAGCAGTGTCGGCGGACCCAAAGCTGGATATAGAAAGCTTAGACGGGGCGCGTTTGAGCTCGCTGCGTCTCTTCGCATCGCTCTTGATCCGTGCGATGTCGAGCGGGAGAGGGGGAAGAATCACATCGGGCGCAATTCCGGACGTTTGACTGCACAAACTTACAGACCTTGCGCGCAATTGAGGCCGTGAGGTTTGCAATGATGGGACATCGGCCACTGATTTGGCCCGCTGTAGACGTCCATTCGTATCCGTGTGACTTATGGGCCCAGTAATAGCTCGAGGGCCTGAAATTTGACCCTGGTTGCGGAAAGCCGGGTGATATTGAAGTAGTGATTGACACGATGACTGTGCTGGTCGGCTGCTGTACCCTCCCGATAACGTGACAGATGACCTGCTCCCGTCCAACTGGGAGCTACCTAGAATAGGTGCAAGTGGTGATGGTCTGGGATCCTCAATGACTGTTGAAAGTCTCGATACCTTTATCTTCCTCATATGAATGCTGTGGCTGGAGTGACCGGACAAGCGGCGTGCAGAGAACGGCCATGAGAGACGACTGGCTCTTTTTACCTCCTCAGTAGGTTTAGTCGGAACATAGTGCGTCGGGCCAGTCGTTGATTCTGCGGATCGAAAGGTCTCCACCGAAGGCAATGTCCCCCATCCGGACTTGTTGAATGGAAGTACGGTATTGCGCCGCAGCACAGTACGTGGCCTTGTCACGGATTCCCGTCCTGCCTCTTTCTGCGCCTGCGCTATTGATACACCTCGTTCCTCCAGATCCGCGAGAAGTTGTTTGTGCTTTTGGACTGCCCGAACAAGGAGGAAAATAAGGCCAACGAGAAGGCACAGCATGACAACGCCAATGCCTGTGATGATCGCGGCGATGGCTGTGGTGCTTAACTGCGCCCCTTGAGCGGCGCGCGACTTCAACGACGCCATTTCCGTTATTCTAATCTGTCCACAGCAAGTTGATATGCAATCGTTAGTGCGCCGTATGCGCTCGGGTCTGGCTTGCGCGTGCGCTTCGATGTGTGCTGTCCGGTTCGGCGATTCGATGGGAGCCACAGAAGGACTTGAAGGCGCGTCTCTCGTCTATTATCCTCCTCTTTTTCTACCTCTTCTTCCTACACCGATGAAAACGACCGTGATGTAACGAACGACGGAGCGCTATCCGCGTCAATGTGCTTACGAATCCGACCAACGACATGGGGAGTCTGCATGTAAACATACATTTTGATGTACATGGGCGACAACTTGCTGTCGTTAGGGAAACCCGATAGGAATGCATATGAAAATATGAAGAGCAAAACAACATGTGAGCAGGAGCCGAGAGAGGGATGCATGTGGAATGTGATCCAGGCGATCTAGCCAAGCGAGACAGAAAAAAAGACGAAAAGGCTCAACTAGATGCGGCTTCGCATTGGTTGGCAAAAAAATATAGAGACTACGAAGGTTTCTCAAACGATTTCGCACGAGGCTTGCTATTTTTGGGACTTTCTTCATCACCCCGTCGGTGGACGATTTCGAGCGCGCAGCCAGCAGGTCAGATTAAGTCGACTCGAGTACTGCGTTTGTGAAGTGATGCGTGATTACTATCTAGAACCCAAGGAACTTGTTAATGTGCGCGTTGAACTGGTGATGCAAGACGCGTTCTGCGTCAGTTCCAGAGCGCTGAGTGAACCAGTAGCGAGTACAGGGAGGGAGGACGAGACCAGCGAATCCCATCACCACATTAGCCCTTGATGTCTTCAACTGTCTCATGCAATTACCAGGCTGGCTGGAGAGTATTCAGATGCTGGTTCCTGGCAGGTAGTAAATAATTATGAGATGGGGTTGTTTGGATTGATGTGATCTTCTCCGAGACAAGCAACTTCGATATCAGCACACATTGAAAGCATTGAGACAATGTCTGAAACACGAGATATCGCATTGCGAACTTGTCTTCAGGGTAGTGTGAAATGCGATGGAAATCAGGCAAGTTTGATGAAGGATGAACGGGACAATTCGGAGGCTGTGACGTGCGCGACGACAACACGCTTAATAAGCGAACCATCCCATGCTGCTTGCACTTTACTCGCCATTAGGCACTAAATCCTACAATGAAAGTATTTCTGAAGTAGTTAAGCATAGGCGGTACTGGGACATATTGCATTGAGTTGTGGAATAATTATATACAAGAGAAGAAGCGGCGCACTGCCAGCTCTGGGTATAAGCAAACTTGCAAATGGAAAAGAAGACCACACTATCTACTCAATCACGGCTTGTTTCTCCTCCAAAAGATAGCCTTTGCGGCATTCTTCGGTGGCGGGTCAAAGCTAGGCGCATCTTCGACATCCATCTGTGCCATCTTAGTCTCCCGATTCTTCCTCAACTCCTTCTTCAGCTTCCGCTCGTCCTTCTTCCTCATCCACGTAATCCACAGGCAATACAATGCTGCAATCGCGCCCAAACCACCAATGACTCCGCCAACAACAGCACCTATCAGACCTTGTTTTTGCCATTCGGTCTGGTTGGGCCGCTCGTATGCTTCGGGTATGGTTTTGGGGCAGAAAGTCACAGGCATGACCATGTTGTTCTTCTGGACTGCCGGAGCGAGGTAAAAGTTGTCGGTCTCATAATCGGCCATCAGGTAGACCTGACCAAGGAAGGCAGAACCGAGGTAGAATGGGGCGGTGGACTTCTCATCGCGGTCTTGGACAGGTGTGATGTTTGAGGCGTTCATGAGGACCTCCGGCGGGAAGGTGACCGTGAAGCCATCTTCGAGAACGATTGAAAGCGTGCCATTAAAGGCGTTCGGTAGCTTCAGTGAGTTGTCGCCCCATGTGTTATCCTTTACGGCACCCAACCGAGAGATGAAGTTCTTGGTGATCTGGTACGGAAGCGAAATTGGGAACTGCTCTGTCGTGATTTGAGCTTCAAAGTCCTCAGGTCGGGACTTCATATCGGTGAAGACGGCATTGTCAAAAAGGGAAACGTTGGCGTTATCTTTCGAGTCGGTGATGATGATGTCTTTGATGCGAACGCTCATCGGGTTAACATTGGCAATGTTCATTGGGTACTTGTTGGGGACACCTGTGAAGCGGCCGGAATCGTATCCTCCGAAGACATTGCTTCCGTTGACGACGCCTCCGGCACGATCAAAACCCTGCCCAATGTACAGCGAATATGTTTTGCCAGCAATTATATCCTTCGCAACAAGGTCTCGCAGCAGTGTAGAAGATGACCCTACACCCACTCTTGCGGGCGTTATTGAACCCTGTTCAGCGATTTCGATTGTTGAGTTCTCTACGAGCGTTTGCGACGCGCCGTCTGTTTCGAAGAAGTGCGTGTATAACCGTAGGGTCTCTTGTCCAAAGAAACCTTTGAACTCGGTGCCTGCTTGATCTAATGTCTTGAAGTTCTCGCTCTCCACGAAACTATCAAAGAAGTAAGCAAAAGAGTATTAATGCTTGGAGCTTACAGACGTACGATGTAGAGTCTTGGGGGTTGTAAAAGCCTCCTGTTGATCGGTCACAGTTCTTAAGCGTGCTATTGTCTTTGCAGTAGACATGTGACGCGAAAGAAGTATGGTTCTGTGATAATGACGGCCAAAGGCTGTTGTTCTGTGCTGGCGTTGCTAATCCAATGAATGATCCGTATTGGAAGACTGGAGAATCGTGAACAGCGCGTTTATGGATGTCGACGTATATCGGTTTCTTCGAGCAGTTGAAGGCAACTGTTGACTGAACGAACAGCACGGTTGCAGAAAGGTAAAGAACAAGCGACGCCATGGTGGAGGATTAGAAGACGCTTGAGCCCAGCAAGCTGTTAAGTCAAATGATAGGTATATGCTCGCAAAGCGATGGGCAAGATGGACAACGAAGACAATCACGAAACGTCTCGGGCCCAGCAGGAGGTGCTGGAGGCAATGCGGTGTCTTTGTAGGCCTCTACCATTCGTACAACCACACGCTAAGATGAGTCTGCAGGTAGTCAGCCAGTCAGACGACACTACTTCTATTCTTGTATGCGGGAGTACCCCCATAGAATCGGTTCATAGCGTGTTCTTGCATGTCTGGGCGCTGTGTAGAGCCGCAAATGACAGAGCCGCTGTTCGAGAGCGCCTGCTGATACTGTTGCGGGAGTACCATGACTGGGGAAGGGTTGGCGTGGGCGCTTCGAAGAGCGAGATGCATAAGGAAGAAAATTAATCCCCTCCGAAGGTACACGCCGCTATCATGTGGTTGGAGACGATTGGATGGTCGTCTGAGTATGTCGCACTAAAGATAGGTGGGCGTTTACAAGTTGGGGTCGATTGGCGGAGATGTCTTCGGCAGGATCGCAAGCGCCCGGTGCACGGACTCGGTGCATGGCTCCAAATGTGGAGTTGAACAGGAGGCTATTCTTAACCTCGAGCCTCCTTCGCTCTCCAAAAGTCTGGAAGGCGACAGGCATGTTGATTGCGTACGCTCGGTAAGCATTCAAAGTTCTCGCCATTTGGTAACGCCTCACTCGGGTTATGAACTCCCGTCTTGTTTCCAGGATTTCTTAGCCCCGACTTCCCCACACTACTTCTATCTCGATTAGTTGCAGCTTCTATTTCCTGGTAAAAGTCAAGGTGCTTCTTTAGGTTTCCTCATTACTTATGATTATGTATCGATTCTTTCCGACAGAGACTTGGAAGAGGGGCCCTCGGTGTTAGATGAGTATTTAGTGCGGCGACTGCCGTCACGCTGTGTGGCACATACCACTACCACACCGCAGCGGGTCTACAGGCGCTTGCGCTGAGAGTTGGACAGGCCCTAATCAGGCTTTTACCTTACAATCCCTATGCCGGCTTCGTACGCTTAGACCACAGCGGCGTAGTAGCACTTGATGATCTGTCGGCTGCAATAAGCCCACGTGAGGCGTCACCAGATACTACAATGATTTGTGATACTCGTTCACTTTTCCAAAGACAGACCCGGTTTTATATAGCATGGATACATTCACGCTGCTATGAGTTCGTTGGAGATGACATACACTCTTAGTGCGAATATCTAGACTACCCTTTCCTTAAGCCTCTGTTGAGAGGTAATTCTGATTATTTGCCGCAACTGGTGGCAAACCTATTAAGTCTACGTCGATGCTCATCAGCTTACCCGCGTTTCACTTACATCCACTTGGCGGTTCGTAAGCGCTGATAGATCGCCATATCAGACATTGGTCCACTCTACTCGAAGTAAGCCAGCTGCCAGCGTAATTGAAGTGACACCGGTCTTATTACAAAGCATGCGGTCTTATAAAAGGATTATCATTGTATCCATATGTGGTTTCGAACATGAACACGTACGACGTGAAGAGGTATTTATCCATTCTACAGGATATAGGGATTGGTCGAACCATCCACCCACTCCCTAAGATCTGACGCCGAGAACTCCGAATGCTTGACGTAACGCTAGATGATGATAATAATTTTTACACATACGCACCGTAACACCTAAATCCCACCACTGAAGCCCACTGAACCAACAAGCTATACCATATATTGTACCGTTTCAGAATATGTGACTGAGACATGTTGTACAATGAAGATATATCCGACAGCCTTGACACCTTTTGGTCCTGCGAAAATTATGCGAAACAATTAAGTATTGATCAACACCCAGCGCTTCTCCTTCTCGGTGGGGCCAACCCTTGCAGCAACAACACTCAGGGTGTTGGTGATGGCATCTTTAGGTAGTTTTGGGAACACCTTTTTCAGGGCTTCGATCATGCCGAGCTTGGTGAAATCTTTGCCTTCGATCTCCGCCTTGAAGGCCGGGAGTTGCTCGGCTGGAATCATTCGTTTCGCTTTGGCAGGTTTTGAGGCGCTACCCGAAGGTGGGTTGTGGGGAGTGTTCAGAGTGTTGAGGAGGCCATTCATGGTACGCTGGGCAAGCGGTGCTCGTGGCGGGTTCATGGTACCGTTGCTGGAAGTATCTTTGCTCTTCGTAGGCACGGTCGATAAGGGTGCAGTAGGCTCGGGCGTCCAGTACGCCGTCGAGAAAGGGTCAATTGTACGCGGTTGCGAATCTAGCACACTGTTAGCTTGTATCAGACCCAGGTCCGTGTGGAGACTCACCAAGCAGGAAACCCATGGTGAAGGCCTTGAATTCTGTAGAGATGGCCCCTGATCCGTCGTTCAGTCTGGACACCCTGTACGCGTCCTCCCAACACAATCCAGTACTGACAGGCACAAGATCGCCGCTAATGTGCCGACGCTTCAGTTGTGGGTCTTCCTCGTCGTCAAGGAAGCCGTCCATATCGTCTTCGGCCTCCTCGTCGGCATCATCTTCGCCATCGGAGTCAAGATCTTCACCTTCTTCAGGCTCGTCCCACTCGGCTTCAGAATCGTAGTCGTAGTTAGTATCCTGACGCAGCCTAGAGAGGGGGTTGCGGGCAAGTCGAGCTGTCTCTGCATCTGTGTACGATCTAGTATATGTCCCGTAGTATGGCGGACGGACGTCTTCGCCAAAGTGAATATATTTCATCGGGATGTCCTTCAGCATATCAAGTGGTTGTCGCGAGTTCGTTTGTTTATCGTTGGTCAAGTCGATGGGGTTATTGGTTGAGCCATTAACACATTCGATTACTTCGACTATCGAAGAAGTCGGCCAACCTCGCCGGTTATGTGATGGAAAGGACGACTTCAGAGACTCCAGCGTAATGGGTTCCATGTGAACATCTTCTTGAGCGATGAGGTGGTCCAGTCGTGTCTGGGCGGCCTTCAGCTTGACTGGATCTTCTAGAAACGCGTTCTTGGGTGCTAGGATAACGTGTGCAGCTAGGTTGAACGGGAGAAAGTATCGCTCGTAATCTGACTGAGCATTCTTGACAATGACCTTCTGTGGAGAGGGAGGGACGGAGTTAGTAGTGTTTCCAGAGACATCCGGTAATAATGATACTGATGGTGCGAGAGGGTTCTGGGTTGAATCTACCACGGCCTGTCCTGCATTCACCCCCGCAACTTTCGGCTTCACGAAGAAAGCGTTGAGCTTCATTTGGGCCTAGTATAATGTCAGCACCGAACAAAGGTCATGGCAACCCGCTGTAGGCAAGGTATGCTCCTGAAGCCCTTCACGGACGTTTCCAAGGCCTAGGTAATAGTTGAGAAAGTCCGCAAGGTCATCGAAGCATACACAAGAGAACAGACGCCAATTAACTTACCCGCTCCTTTTTTGCCTTTTCCTCCTCCTTCTGTTGCTGTTCCTCTTCTTTCTGACGTTTCTTCTCGTCCCGTTCTTCGATCTTCTTGCGCTTCTCTTCCTCCTTCTGTGCCTTTTGTTCAGCCTTGAGCTTGTCCTCGGCATCCTTTTGCGCCTTCTTGTCCGCGCGGGCTTTCGCTTTCGCTTCTTTCTCGAGACGTTGATCGTCCTTCTCCTTCTGTGTCAACTTGCGTCTCTTGGCGGGCTGTGGCGTACTGCTCGAGGCAGGCACGGCCTGTGAGGGTAAGGCATGGCTGCTGCTGTCTGGTGCTGTCGAGCTCGGAGCGGTACTCTTGAGGGGTGATGGTGTCTGCATGTAGGACAGAACAGATAGCGGTGTGGAGGCTCCTGAGTTGATCGCCTGGGTAGGTGTTGAGACTGTAGGCTCAGTGTCCTCATCGAAAGGCCGCTTTTGAGGGGTTGGCGTAACGGCCCTGGGATCCTCCATGATTTAATTGCGTAAAGTACAATGTCAGGTTGAGTTGTCTTAGGTGAGTCTGAGGTGCCTCGCCCGTTTGTGGTTGTGGTTGAACGATTAGCGTGGTTGCGTCAGTCGATGAATGGAGAGGAGACGCGACGGGAAGGCGCGACGCGTTGCGCGTGGAAAGCGCGGTGGGCAGCCTTGGCGCTCGTTTGCGGTTGCTGCGAGTTGATTAACGCAGTCTTGGCGAACAGCATAGTGTAGTTTCCTAGTTGGGAAGGCGCCGGTGCCCACCATCATCGCAGGAGCAACATCGATTTACTTCCACGTCACTTGGCCTAGAGGCTTTGGCGGAGCAATGTAGAGCTCAGTATATGGATGCATCAAAGACTGAAGCCAAGCAGCGAACCCGTTCTTGCCTTCCATCGAACTGAGCTGGCCGCCCTTCCCCATCTTGCGCTCGTCACCTTCCAGAACGCCTTCCAGGTCCGCCATCATATTACTGCTATCAACAACGTTGCCATCTATAATCGAAACGACCTCTATTCAACTGACGACAGTCCTTTCAAGCGTATAGCTAGAGAATGAGCTGCCTGGGCATGCTGCGAACCACCAGCCAAAATGAACGCCGACGACTTCGAGGACATGCTGTTCAAAAACCTGACCTCTCCCGACGATGATTTGAGTAACGCATCTGATGATGACATCCTTTTTTCTCTAGATGAGGACGAGTCTACCTTCTATGATCTACCGAACAGTCCAAGGCTAATGGCAGCAACGACTGACGCAGAGCTCGACAAGCAAAGCAGCATTGACAGCGTTAATTTAGGCCGTACAAGAGCTGAATCTCGCATCACCACTCATGCTCAGGGACGAGCTCGCGATAGGTAATGCGCTATTTGTGCATCACGCTGTATGCGACTAACCCATGGACAGACACTGGGTCATAGCTCGCGTAGAAGCTATGTTAGAGAGAATCGTGGATGGCCTACTCGAAGAAAGTGAATCACTCACCATCACGTTGAAGTCTCGCGCAGCCCTTTCCCGAAGACGAACAAATGCTCTGGATCGCGATGCTCAACCGCCGGGGCCCAAGGAACGTGATATCAGCTTCCCTGGCGCGAGTGCGCAGGAAGCATGGAATTTCAGTTAGTCACACCCAAACCCTGGATTATACACGCTCACATTCCCGCAGCTGTGCTCCTGCGAATACTGGAGCTCGTTCATGGTGGCCTCATCGATAACACTATCATGACCAAGCGGTACTCCATTCAACGCCACACCCATCGGATGCGAACTTACTCAATATAGAGACATCTACTATAGACACCCTGATTTGTTTCTCAAACAGTCTGTTGTTGATCGATATGTAGACGATCTGGCATGCACCTTCGGTATCACTCGGTCTCAGTTGAATGTGGTGCGCTATACCCTCTTCACAGCTACTTCTAATTCAAGGCTAAAATGCTCAGACTGCCGCCGCAAAAGGGCTAGTCGCAGGAAATTTCATGCTGATCCGAGAAAATGGCCATCAGGTGAACGCCATGAGCGATAAAGAGGTTCGACACCTATATACTGCTCAATTGATACTCCGTGTAACGGTCATGTAGGGTATGCTCGTCCCGGCCATTAGCGAGAACGACGCACTGGACTTGAATCCAGTCCAATGGGTACTCATCATAGAGAAAGAGGTTTGTTCCGCTCAGTTACTGCAGGACTTCAGTTAACGAAAGCTTGCAGGCGACTTTTCGATCGCTGTTAAGCTCTTCAGAATGGGACTCGCTGGGATCGAATGGAGTGGTCTTGACTGTATGATCACGACCTTCCCTTGCATACCCTCCCAGCTCACATGTGTATAGGCGAAAGGATATCCGGACATAGCTTCGAGGAAGTTCCTACGCCAACTAGCGGATCACGCCCCTCACATTCCCATGTACGCATTCGTGGACTTGGACCCTGACGGCATTGCTATCCTGTCCACGTACAAGTACGGCTCGTACCGCCTTGCTCACGAAGATGTTGCACCGAGGGATACACCCGGATTGAGCTTGCCCAACATCCGCTGGCTTGGTGTAAAGAGTCACCACATCAGCCGAACTCCGGTAAGCGAAAGTGATACAGGCACAAGTGCAATGCCAGAACTTCAGGGTCTCATGAAACTCTCGCCTCGCGACCGTACCAAAGCGGCTCGAATGCTGGAGTGGGATCTTTGCGCCGAGGACGGGCCGGAGCAGGGTTGGAGACAAGAGCTCCAGACGATGCTTATGGTCAATGTCAAGGCTGAGATGCAGATATTGGACGAGCTACCCGGCGGTTTAGTGTCATGGCTGAGCAATGAGCTCAATCAAGCTGGCAAGCAGGTGTGTATACAGCCGATCGATGGCGCTTGTTCAGATGATGGGATGCTCTTCTGATAGCTTGGAGTCTGATACCCCCTAAAAAAGGGTTTCTTCACTACACTACGGAAGACTTGTCAGTAGCGTTATGTAGCCCTACTTGAACGCGGTTTAGCACGTCTCGACTGAACATCAGTGATGCGAAAGATGTACAACCCGAATCAACATGTCAAGGCGTCTGGCCGCTGTCTGTGTGACGATTGTGTGCTAGAGCAAACAAGTTGTCCAATGGTAGAGATCGGGTCTGGGGTAGCACAGGGGATCTCGCCAAGCATGTTCCGCGTTCGCCAGCGCATCTCGATCACGGCAGTAGGCCACGTCCAACAACTCAGACTGCGTCGCATAGCGGCCATGCATTGACCTGCAGCACCAGTAAAGCAAAACCCACAATGCCCGACTCAGCGGCAAATTCAAATGCCCTGAGCGACCCGTCTCAGACACCCGCTGCTGCGCAATTTTCTGCCCCTCCTTCGAACCACCATGCCTCAGGTATCGCGGACTCAGGCGCACTCCCACCAACTCTGACGCCTGCAACGACTACCAGGCATTCGGTAGCTTTAGGCGTCTTCCCCACACTGTGGGAGAGCAATATCACGCCCACACTCAACGCGCAACCCATCCTGTCCGACAACTCGGTGCCTGCTATCCTCACCCACGCGCCTTCCCTCGATGCACAAGGAGGACCCTCTGACCTGACGGCAAGCACAGGCTCAGTGCCTAGTACGACGACGACATTGACAAACACGCTTCCACCGACACAGTCTGCCGCCCTCCGCGCCCTCAATGCCCCCGCGTTCCATTCATCGCCCGCAAAAAGCAAGTCTGCAAAGTCTACGTCTAGTCGAACGACCGTCACCAGCCAGCCTGTCGTTGTACGCACATACTCAGCGTCACGCCACGCTTCCCGTCCAGGCTCTGGATTCAATACGCCGCGGTCGTTCGCTATGAACGGGCATTCCCACACCTCTGCTCTGTCGGCAGGTCTGGCAGGCAAGAGCGAGCAATTGCCTTCTGCAGATGACTTCTCGTTCTCCGCCATTCTGCGTGCTGTGGATCCTGAAATCCGCGATGCCATCGACGCCATTGCCGAAATATGTGCGCGGAGTAGAATGAGTCTGGCGGATGAATACGACGCGCACCTTCCCCCACAAGGCGAGATTACTGGCGCCGGGCCTGGATGGGCTGCGAGCACGGGAGCGCTGGTTGGACGAGGTCGCTTGTCGAGGGTCAGTCAGGGATGGACAGCCGCAGACAACACGCTGATGGCTGTGCCTGAAGCGAGTAGCTCGAGCGAACGTCTTGCGCAAGAAAGCAGGATCGGGAGCAGCAAAAAGAGGAGCCAGTCTGCGTATGGCAGCTTGAAGAGTGTAATCAGTGGTGGCAGTGGGAAGCGGAAAGCACTTGATGGCGATACATTTCGTGATCAGCAACCTAGTGGCTCGAAGCAGGGCGAGGCGCAGAAACAACAGGGACCTGCTTGGGCTGTTCATGCTCCATCATCGACTCATCCATCCATCACACTGGTCACGTCACCAATAGCCTCGAAACAACTCTCTCTTGAAACCTCGACGGCTCTAGAAGACGTCTCAGAAGAAGTCGAGCTAAGTACCCGACCTCAAACAGCATTACCACGAAATCCATACGCCCATCGCCGAGGCGTATCGACGTTAAGTCTACCAGCTCAAAGGACACGATCAGGCACTCTATCCTCTATAGCCTCGTGGCTCCCTTGGCCCCGGCCAACAGATCTCACTTCAAGTAGTCAGCAAGAATTGACCAAAGCAGAAGCACGCCTGAGAGAAATGCTGCTGTCGTCGCCATCCCTGGGCAAGGGCAAGGCTGCAGTGAGTGTCGCCTGATCTCTTGATTCGCGATCCCGTCCTTCAGGAGATTGACTCCTTATATGTGTGCATAATCATCAACGGATACCTGGTCAATGAAAAGCGACAGTAAAATCGAAAGGATGATGTTTTGGTATTTCGATTGCTAAAGGATACTTTTCCTGCATATGAGTTTGGTACGCTACAGATATGATGGATATGATATGACATGTACATGACTTACGATATATGACTTATGATAACAATGAAATACAAGTCACGCGCTTCCACGCGTTGACATTTTATCCTCCAAAACTATACCACTGTGTATTGGTGAGCAGTTTTTTTGGAGAGCGGGGAGATGTGAAATGGATGTGATTCAGCTTCAAGCCTTCTCCGACAACTTCCAAGTAACAAACGTACTACTATGATCTACAAATTCAACAAAACACACAGAGTGAGTCGATCATGATCCAAGCAGAGCTGCCAATCTTCAGCCAACCAACCAAGAGCAGAGATTGAGACGGTACTCTACAACACATATGATATATGATGATAACATGCAATAGGGTAGGTATGAGAACCCGAAAATGCACAAACATGAACTCAAGACAAAAGCTGGGCCCGTTCAGCCCCATATCGCCTATGCAATCCACTAGACGCCGAGTAATGCAACCCCCCACCTTCATCTTACGCTGTCAGCCCAACGACCACCATGCATTCCTGTTTGAGAGATGGCGATGGATGGGACTACCGTCCATAACCGTTGCTTGACCCACCCCCGCTACTCGATGACGGAATTGGTGGTGCTGAGGCTGGTTTCCAAATCCTGATCTTGGTGTCATCGCCCGCGGAGGCGAACACAGTGGGGTCCATGGGGTGCCATGCTACGCTGTTGACGCAGCCGGGGTGTGCATCGAGGGCCTCAATCAGTAGGCCATTGGATCGCCATATGTAAATTCTTGAGTCTGAAGATGTCGTCAGCAACCGTGTTCAGAATGGGTAAGTTGGGAGTGACAAAGGGATGAACAAAATGGATGGAGACGTACCTTCACTCCCGCTCACAACAAAATTCTCGTCCGCGCCACCGAATGTAGAGCGGACGATGAACTGCCTCTGGCTGTGCCCCTCAAATCGCTGGACAACCTCGCCAGTCTCAATTTCCATAAGCCGGATCCTATCCTGGTTCATGCTAACTAGCATGTGCCGACTATCTGCACTAATACTCACGCTCGTAAGCTTGACATCATCGAGCGTCCACTCACATAGCCTCTCATAGCTCTCAAGATCGAATACGATGATTGAACACTCGGACACAACGACAAGGCGTTGACCGTCAGGCGAGATGGCGAGGTCGTTGGGCCGGAGTTTGGCTGGAGAAGAGGAAGAGGATGATGTGGATGGTGAAGAGAAGGTGTGGACAAGGTTGCCTGAGAGGTCCCAGATGCCACAGCCTAGCTTGTCATCTTGGGAGCCGATGATGACGTGTTTACCGGAGGGTGCCCAGGCGGCTGTTGTGCAGGGGTAGGTGAAGTCGCTGATGAATTGTATACATGCGCCGGTCTGGACAGTCAGCCAAAGTCTCCTCAAAAGGGTTGTTGGTCTTACCTTGACATCCCATATTCGCGCAGCGTTCTCTGGCTGGGAACAACAAGTCACGATCTTCGAATCGTCTGGACTCCAGGCCAGATGTACTACTCCTGAACCCTGATGATCGTCGAGATGATGTATCATCTTGTACGTGTTGGTCTCGTAGATGATGATGGTTGCATCTTTGCTTGTTGACGCCAACTTTGTACCGTCATTTGAGTACTTTAGGAACCACACTTCGTCATTGTGATGTTTGAGCTCGAGAACCGCCTTGGTAGGGAAATCTTCTCTTTCGCAATTGTGGTCTAGATAGAGTGAGGGCGAAGCGGCGGTATTGTGATAGAGGCAGTTCGATATCCAACTATCCTTCACCTCGTCCAGAAGTACAGATAATCGATGTTCTGGAATCATGACGCTAGGAGATATAGATTCTGTGGCGCGTGAGTACAGGATCTTGGTGTCTCTGAAAGTTGCTGCTTACTTGATAGTTCTGAGAGGAGATGTGTCCGTGACTCGCCCTGGGCACCGTCCCACTGGGCTTGATGTCTCAGGTCTTCAGCGGATTGGCACATCATAAGACTGTGGTTGTTAGCCTCCTGTTTCTTACCAACCAGATACCTCGACTGGCAGCGACCCACCTTGAAAGAGCGTGTAATCTGCCCACATCCTGATGAAGAGGTGTAAGCTCCTGCCTGAGCACTGTAAGCGCCTTGCCCAAATCTCTTCGCTCAAGTAGCTCCAGGTACTTCTGCTGCTTCATCCAAAACAGCATCTCATCGCGATTGGCACCCTCGGCAAGTGTCAAACCTCCTACATGCTGCGAATTTGGTCGCGACCGTGACTTCCCCCAACTCTTGCCATAAGAAACATCCAGGCCGATGCCTCCGCCACCATCGTATGTGGTGGTGCCAAATAATAGCTTTTCTGCCTCAGTCCAGTTTCCATGCAGCACCGAGCTGCGAAATGACGCCACCGTTGGCCCTTCCAACTGGAAGCCACTCTCTTTACATAACGCCCTTGTAGCATCGTGATAGCCCAGATCGGTCAGACTCTGTATCAATATCCGCGTCACCTCTTCCCTGTCATGGCCGAAGAAGGTTGCAGGCACCGATCTGTCATGCGCTACCGGGCCTCCATTCGTATAGGAGCCGTTGCTCTCGGCTCGAGATTGCGAATCTCCATTGTGTACTTTGCCCAGGGGCGACCTGGGCCCGGATGACCGTGACGATCCGTTTGTGTAGTTTTGTGAGGGTGAGCGGGATCCTTTTGAAGTGTCGTCAAGGCGCATGGTCCCGTCTGTTCTGCGCCTGCGCTTCGATAGATGTCGGGTGGGCCGGCCTGCGTTCCGGCGTGTTACAGGGCCCTCTTCAGCGTCGTCGCTCTCAGAGAAGCTGTGCCTGCGCTTTCCGGTCGTAGTGAGTTCGGACGGGTTTAAACGGGTGGTGGCTGGCTGTCTGGGAGCTGTAGCGGCGGGTTCGGAGGCAGTGGAGTGGGCAGAGATTACTGGGGAAGGAGAAGCTGGGGAATTCGGAGTGGCTGGGCGGTCGGAGGCGATTAGGGGAGGAGGGATCGGGGTGGTTTCGTCTGCCAGGACGAACGCTGGGGGAGGTTACCCGCAGATGACGCAGGTATTCGTTGGCGGCAGCGCTGTGCCTGGGGTGGCTTCGTTGGCTGGGTTAGGTTGGTACCATCGGAGGGTTTAGACGGCGGAAAAGCTGGAGTGGAGCGGGCAGTATGCGTAATGAGTCGTTTAATAGAGTAGTCGCGACGAGTGGAGCGAGTGGAGCGGGCTCGGTGGTGGAGAGCGGTCGATGTCACGAGCGGAGAGATGATGTTGCAGCGTGAGCGGTCGGTGCGTCGTGGCTGGGGTACAGGACTCGAAGTAGCTCCACGGAGGTAAGGAGCGTTTGTTTATGGTGTTGTGGAGCTGCCAGTGTCTGTCGTCGGCGAGAACCGTGGTTGTAGGATAGCTGTAGGCCGTCCACGCGGAGGCTGGCGAATAGCTCCCCGAATGCGTTCAGTGGTTATCCGCCAACTTGGCAGGCACGACCTGGAGCAGCACCCTGTTATGGCAGGGGCAGAAGTGACAGCACGCTTGAAGAGCTTCAGTGTAAATAGATAGCTACTCAAGAGAAGCCAAAGCATACATGCATGGGGGTACTGCCTTGCAAGTACCGGCACCTACCTCTTGCTTCGGCTGGACCCGTGACGATCGATAAGCAGGCTACAAGCTATCCCCAACACTTCACCCGCCGCCCCGCTATAACCGCCAGCAACCTCGATATCCCGAACAAAGACGTTTGTTCAAGCTTCTCTTTGCCCCGTTTATGCAAATTTAGCTGTTCATAAATTTGTTCTGTATGAGCCGTCGGCAAACGAATCGCGAGCAGACCAACACGTCGCATGAGACATATTACGCGCTGTTATGCCGAACAGCCAGCCAACCACCCAAGAGAGGACCACGAGGGCCGCTAATCATCGCGTCCAATAGCGTTAGCTGAGTGGTATCTACGGCATCATCCACAGATAGCATGGAGCAGTGTGAAGAACAAGTTGTATCATCACATGCAAGCATACACGCATACGCAATGGTGTACCATTGACTAGGCGGAAGACCGTCATTGATCCTTCTCCTTTCAATTCTGAACTCTAAACCCACGCGAAGGCCTCCAGGCTATCGCATCCTTAGTTCAACCTGAACATACTCTAAACACATACTTTGTCATGTTCAGTACATTATAGCGCGACTACCGACACGCTCTGCTATTCATTATGAGAGGACCTGGATGATAGCGAGTAGTACCGACTTTCATAAGCCTATGCACCTTCCTTTGCAGCACGCGCTCTCGCTTTTTCCAACGCCTTGACCTCTTCCCAATTCTCTCTCACCCAACCCAAGACTTTATATTTCTGGTCTGCCGATATGAGTGTCGTCCACCGCTGATACTCCTCCGAGTTAAGCTCCGATTTGATCTGCGGTTCGCCATTCTGGAAGGTAACCCAACGTCTTAGACCTTTCAGAGTCAGGGTCGCGTTGCCCCCAAAGGGTACGATCGCTCGAATTTCTCTCCACAGGTCTTCTTCCGCTTCTTTGATGTGATGCTCCTCCATCATCGCGTCGTATTCGGCCTGCTTGTTGAAAGAGGCAAGGGCTTCTTGGAGAACTAGTTGGCGAGTCCATGCATTCCTGGTGTCTTGATCTGGACGCACCGCCATATACTCTTGCACGAAACGGCGATACATAGGCCTCTTCGGCTGTCCTGATTCATCGGTTGACTTCTCGACGCGTCTCTCGAAGACATTGTGCGAGAAAAACCTTCCCCTAGAGACCCAATCGAACAGGTCGGTTTCGTCTGTGAAGCCAGTCCAGTATTTCGTCACATCGAGGCCGTAGAACTCCATAGCTATGTTCGGGTCCCGCGTCAAGAATAAGAGAGCTTTGTTCCTGTTATCTAGAGGTAGCGGTACTGTTAACAGACTCACGCGAGGACAATGATAGAGCGCGACCAAATGGAGGAAGGGAGAGTCCACGTTCCAAACACTACCACTAGAGTACTCCAAAGAGCTGTCAGGCTGACAAGCATGATTTAAGAGCTACACGCGGTCCTCCAGGTGTGTGTATTCACCATAATTTTGAGAGGGTACGTACAAGTTTCAATCTCCTTAACTCGTACATGTAGACCACGGTGATTGCATATCAGGCCGAGTTTTCGATGAGAGACGCCAATGATCTGCATCCGATCCGAGTCACCTTTCATGAACATTGTCCACTCAAACAGCTCCGGACCTTCAGGCGTACCCTCTCCCTGCGAGAGCTCGACATCGACTTGCACGTATGCGTCCTGAATTTCTGGATGTGGAATGGCGTAAGATTGATGGTACCCATAGGATACATGCAGTATAGCGCCGATGGTGTTCTTGATAGATATCCAGATATCGCTTTCCAGAGTGTGAGGCTTCATGCCTTGGACGAGGAAATCGATGTCACCGTAGTCCGCTTTCGCTGGGGCGTCCCGAGGAATGACAACGCGATCGAAGAGCTTCTCCAGCTTCGTCTGACATTCTGCTGAGATTATCTTGTATAGCTCTGGCGGCATGCGAGGGACGTGAGGCGGCTTTCCGTTGCCGGTTGTAAACCTCGCGAACGCTAGACCGCCCATGACAGTTGACTGAAAATGATACAAGGATTTATATTACTGTAAGAGTCAGACGTTGTAAACAAAAGTAGAGGTGGAAGGCGCGGGGAGGATAACAAGTGCTGCCTTGTGAACGTGCAACACAGCCACCTCGATGTGTCAACAATCTATGACTCTAAGGGGGTGTGCCCCCAATTTAAGAACTTTGAGAGTGAGAGTGAGAGTGAGAGAGAAAGTGTGTGCAGCGAGATGTTCGAGCCCTTTCACTGCCATGTGAGACATTGATTCGTGATCGCCACGGGGTATTCGCGCTACAATGCAATATTACTTCACAACAGCTTGTATCTGCGAACATATCTCGGCGTTAGGTTGTGATCTTTAGGTAAACCTCGGCCAAGAACTTCAGCCTTCGTATGTAACACCGAGGCCCTAGTAAGGCTGGTGGGTTGCTCGTCTCGATCCGAGAAACAGCAGGGTCGGTCCAAGTCCGCTCCCGTGAAGCGTGTTCCAAGGCAGAGATAGTATCTGGAGGTAACTGTACCGCTTGATCGTTCCAGAAAACGAATGCTAGTAATAGTAGGAGAGATGACAAGATGATGACTTCGACCTACTTTGTATGTAAGCAGCAGAGACACGAGGCTCTTATCTAAGCTTCATAGGCATGCCTGTAAAGACATGGTTCGATAGAGAAACAGGTATATAATGTTATCGGTGAGTTCAAGGTACAATTGCTGCTCGAGACTTAAAAATACCGTGGGTGAGAAAAGGTTGGCGGCTCATCAAATGCGGGATGTCTCCGCTATCAGTGAGTCCGTGCTTGAGCTTGCAGCTCCACCTGGCTCGAATCCCTGCAGCAGTTCTAGGATTTTTTGGGTCGCGCACTCTCGCAGCTCAACACAGCGCCACAGTTCAACCATTGCACGAACATTCAATTCTATATTTCATACGCGTGAAGTAAGTTGCCAAGCTTCTGAGACTTTGTAGGACCTTGTACTAAAGCAACATGCCTTTCTTAGAAACCTCGATTAAGGCCCATTCCAGCAACATGGACGAAAACCCCGAGGAGCTTATGGCGAGATTTGAGCAGCTCAGTGTCCTCGAGACCGAGTTTGAGGAAGTTGAACTAGAGATCCGTAAGCCACTACCGGCTCTTTGCAGTGTTGGAAGCCTGAATGATTCCGGCGCATTCTTTCGTGGGAACAGGGCGCAACGAAATTTGAGCCATAGACGGAGTGACGGATCATTGCTAACACAAGACAGTTCGCAAAGCCGAAGCTCTCCATGCCCCTCTTTACAAGAAACGCGCCGAGTTCGTTGCCAACATCCCACACTTCTGGTCCCTCGTCTTCGAGCAGGCACCGCCAGAGATCGACAACTTCATCCAGCCCACAGACGCCAAGGTCTTTGCAGAGTGCTTTGATACCTTCGAGGTTTCTCGATTCGAGCTCGACGACCCCCAAGGCTCACCACGCAGCTTCTCACTCAAGTTCGGCTTTAAGGAGAATGAATACTTCGAGGATAAGGTGCTAGAGAAGAAGTTCTGGTTCAGGAAGACGAAGGACTGGGCAGGTCTGGTCTCCGAGCCTGTGAAGATTCAGTGGAAGCAGGGCAAGGATCTAACTGCTGGTCTCACCGAAGCAGCCTGCAAACTGAATGAAGAGAGGAAGAAGCTCGCCGGAAACACATCCAACGGTGAGGCTAGGAAAAAGGAAACCAGGACCAAAGCATACAAGGAGCTAGCGCAGAAGATTGAAACAGCAACAGATGCCTCAGTGAGCTTCTTCGGTCTTTTCGCGTTCGTGTCCGGGTACAGATGGGTCAGCGCCGAGGAGTCAGAGCAGGTTATAAAGGAGGACAATGAGAAGCTAGAGAAGATCAAGCGGGGAGAAAAGGTGGAGGATGACGACGATGAAGATGATGAAGACCCGCTAGACTACCAGGAAGTCGAAGTCTTCCCTGGCGGAGACGAGGTGGCTACAATCATCGCGGAGGACATGTGGCCGAATGCCATCAAGTACTACAGTATGTGCCGCAGTCTTTCCCTCTATAACTTAATTCTGACCAGTCACAGAGGGGACCTTCGACGAGGACGAGGATGACGAAGAGCTATCCGAGCTCGATGTCATGGATGAAGATTCGGAGGACGACAATCAAGTCGAGTCCGACCAAGAAGAGCCAGTAGATATCCGAGCCCTGGTTGGCAAAGGCCGCAAGTCAGGACAGTCGCCGCCTGCGAAGAAACAGCGCAAGGCATAAACAATATCTGACCCTCACGACGGCATTACGAGCGTTTTCTCATCTCACGACTGAGGCGGATTATGCGTCTGGGTCAGCTCATGAACTTCCGACATAGTCCCATGATTTGTTAACGAATCTACCAAAGGCGTTCAGGTTACCCAAAAGTTAAGCTTTACCCGTTAAGATAGACTATGTACCTTATCTAACATTAATCTTCTCCGCGTATTGTCCATCCGTTGATCGACTCGTCGCGATGTCGTTCTCCGGTCAAGTTTCAGCGATGTACAGTATCAATGGCCATTTAGTCATACGTGGTTGCTGTACATTATCTTGCATCTCATCGCACTTTCCTTACCAAACGTATCAAAGCTTAATTGTAAACAAGCACCTCAGCTTCACTCCGCCGGTAATAACCCGCAATCGCAGCCACTGACGAACATCTGGGCCTTCTAAACCGAGTGCCAAGAGCAAATCTCGTCTTGGCGCGCCCTTGGCCCGCTCAAAAGCGTGGTGATGTTCTGAGAAGGATCCGCACTGCTCCTAGCTCTAACTGCATCAAGGATGGATAAACGAAAGCTGTACAAAGCTGTGTACAATCACTAACGTTATTAGGCTACCTTGCGATGTTTTTAGGCAGCTGGGTATGTGCTGAAGTGGGGTCTATATAGAGGGAGGGCCAGCCTCGTTCGATCGCGAAACCGATCTGTGAGCATTGCGACCGTTTGTGGTTATTACTTGCGTTTTTTGGTGAGACAACGATGGCGTATAATCAACAGCCTCAGGCGCCGCAGTTGGCGTATGGACAGCAGCCAGTCTATGGACAACAACAACAAGCGTATGGACAACAGCCAGGACATGGAGAGCAACTAGCGTACGGACAGCAGCCTGCGTATGGGCAGCAGCCCGCGTATGGACAGCAGCCAGCATACAGTCCACAACCGTCGTACAACCAACAACAGCCGGCGTACGGCCAGCAGCCACAATACAATCAACAGCCAGCCTACAACCAGCAACCAGCCTACAATCAACAACCCGCTCCCCAAACAGCCATGCAGTATGCCGCACCAAACACCCACGGCATCGAAAAGACCCCAGAAGAGAAGCGGCGAGAGGAGCAAGCCGAAAAAGAGCGGCGTAAGCAAGAAGAGAAGAAAGAGAAAACTTGCTGTGGTCGTTTCTGGGACTGCTTGACGTGCAGGTATTGGGAGGGGTGTATGAACTGCTGCTGCGCGTAGAGGAGCGGGGAGGGGAGATGATTTCGCGTGGGAGAGTGGGTACTGTGGCTAGCGATGAATGGACACGAGTGACTGATCGACCGTGTGTGATGCTGGGCTGTAGGCAGGCAATGGTTCTGGACAAGAGATGGAAGAGGGCGAAGACGACGGGAGTATGGGTCCAAGAGCAGTATAGGCTAGGACTTGTACACACCAACAAGCTACTAGTTTTCAAACCCCGGCTACACCAGAAATAGTCAGGTCGACTCGTTGTTTATCTTCAAAGCTGTATCAAACCCTCCGCGTTCATATCAACTTCTGTTATGAGTAGTTCATGCGCCGGCTTCGTAGTCAACGATCAACCCTGTCCGTCTGCCGTTCTGCTCTTCAAGAGCGGACGACCTACCCGCAGAGCACTCTCCGCCCCGAGTCGAAGCAAAACAAATTCTAGCGCACTTGCTTGATCAACTTGAGTCGCCAACCTGCAGATACTACTCCCGTTGAGGACACTTCGCGTTTCATCGACTCTTCGGCGGCATGCTTTTCGATTGTACGACTTACGATATGTTTCCTATGAATCAGTGCACACGAATTGGTGGCAAGCGGCAAGTCCATACGTAAGCTGCGCTACTTCTTCGCTACATGCTAGTCGAGGCTCCTTTTGTGGACCTTCGTGAGAGTCGAGAAAACCTTCGAGGTTTGGAGTCGATTCGTAATGTCACCGAGAGAAGACGAATTACGAGCTGTCGACGTTCAAGTCGGCGCTGAGCTACTGCCGCGCCTTCCTTCCAGAACATATCCGTCCACCAATCACGGCGCAACTTCCATGCGCCATACCGCTTTCGGCACGGACATTCACCCCGGTTCTTCCGGTAAGCTGTTTGGTTGATGACGACCTTTAGCCTCCTTCGAAAGTAGCACATGAAGGTCGCGTTGCGGCAAAGCCTGGAGCTTGCCTTAGTTTTGAGCAATTGACCAACAGACAACCTTGGAGGCTCCCGATATCCAAGGCACCGGCGCGTTCAAGATGCATTTGAGTGTTCTTATTATGAGGGGTACCTTGTATGCCGAGAAGATAGTTCTGGGTCATACTAACCAGATGACATGAGATGTGCGCGATCTTATGTAGGTACCGGAGCTTCCTGGTATAAGGAACGCTGGAGGTCCTCGAGGTACTTAAGGTCAGTATCGCTACCTTGTTACTTTCCTAAGCACTCCACTTGATTGCGTCTTCCATATCAAGCCCAAGATGGGTCAACTTCTTCCTCTCCTGAGTCTTCTCCTCCTTTCGTCTCCTGCTGTTGCTCAAAGCAATGGCACAGCGACCGTTTCCTTCACGCTACCGTCTGGCTATACCACGTCAAACTTCAATGCTTCTGCACAACCCACAGCTTACACACGTACCGACTTCTCTCCGAACGCTCTTGCTTCCCTCTGGGATCTCGTCGGTCCTATTGCAACAGGACCGGTCACATCCACACCCTCTCCAACGCCAGAGCCCAGTAGCTACCCACAGCCTGACCCTCGGTACTATCATGCCCTAGTTGGCAGCGCATACCCCGACACCAAGGACTTGAAACTACCTAAAGGTTTTCAATGGGGCTTCAGCTCTTCCGCGTACCAGGTCGAAGGCGCAGCGAAAGATGAGGGAAAGGGACCTAGTATTTGGGATCTGTTGGCACATCGAGTGCCAAATTCCGTGTCGGATAATACGACAGGTGATGTCGTTGCTAGTCACTACTATCTGTACAAGCAGGACTTTGCCAGGCTGAAGAGCTTAGGTGTCAAAGGTAAGGTCTTGGATCCATCTTAAAAGGCAGTGAAGATCGACCACATAAATGAGAAGTCATGGCTAATTAGCAACAGCTTTCAGTCCTAGCTTCTCCTGGCCTCGCTTCTTCCCCTTCGGTCACGGCTCAGTGAACGAGGAGGCCATTGCGCACTACGACGACGTGATCTCCGAAATGCACGCCCAAGGTATTGATCCCGCGGTCACGTTGTTCCATTGGGACACACCATTGGCTCTCTTCAGCGAGTACGGCGCTTGGACAGACCGCCGCATCGTCGACGACTTCTTCAATTATGCAAAGTTTGTCATCACCCGTTACGATGCGTATGTAGATGAATGGTTCACTATCAACGAGCCACAATACTGCAACTGGCAGTATTCCTACTATCCAGCTGGGAAATATTATCCCGCACCGAACGGCGTGACGGGAGGTAATGAAGCGCGATTCCTATGTGGTCATCACACACTCCTCGCGCACGCGAAGGTGGCAAAATGGTACCATGAGGAATTCAAAGGCCGTGGCAGGATCACATTCAAGAATTCCGGAAACTACTATGAGGCAAACAGCACGTCGCCTGGCGACGAAATCGCACGGCAGCGAAACTTTGATTTCAGCATTGGTTGGTTCGGCGGGCCGTGGACAGACGGTGACTACCCCCAGAGCCTCAAGGATACACTGGGTGACCTCTTACCGGAATTCACGCAGGAGGAGAAAGACATGGTCAAGGGTAGCTGCGACTTTTACGCTATCGATCCATACTCTTCTTTCCTCGCATTCGAGGTTGATGGCGGTCTGGAAGCGTGCTCGAGCAACCGTTCGCACCCTTCGTTCCCAGATTGTGCGGGCTCTGCGAGTATTGCACCGAATGGGTTTCCTATCGGTCCAGCCGCTGATCCGGCAATGAGTTGGTTATACTCTGCTCCCACCGGTGTGCGCAAGTTCTTGAAGCATATCACACAAGTGCTCTTCCCCTCCATACCTGACATTGTGGTATCTGAATTCGGATTCGCGGAGCCATTCGAAGCGCAGTGGTCGAATCTCAACTCTGCGTTGTGGGATTTGAAGAGAGCGGATTACTTCCAGCAGTATCTGGACAATATTCTATTGGCGATTCATGAGGACAAGGTAAACGTCACAGGCGCCTGGGGTTGGGCTATATTTGACAACTTCGAGTGGTCGCTGGGTACATCGGTGAGGTTTGGAGTGCAATACGTCAACTACACAAGTTTGGAGAGGACGCCGAAAGCGAGCGCATTCCAGTTTCTGAACTGGTTCAAGGAGCATGAGGCGGGCAGTAATGTGACAATGAGGATCTGAGCAACAGGATGAGGATAAGAATGACAGTAAATGATGATGTAGACATCTAAGATCTTCATGATGTCACTTAAGCCATCAGGGCTTATTTTGCGTTAAGAGCAAGAGAACTGGCTCCTACTTTCTGAGATACTTGCTCCATGCTCCCTAGGCTCTGGATGTTTCCTGAGAGGGTTGTTCAAGAAGGCCTATTCCGGCTTCTGTGCCGTAAACCTCTGGAGACGCTCCAATTTTTTTCTTCACTTGAGTGACGTAATGGCTCTTTGCATCCTTATCAGTCCACCCTCAATCAAATGAAACCCTGCGCTCTCAAGGTTCATTGCAGAGTTCAGATAATAGCTCACTCACGGGCTTAGGCGCGAAAATTTGTTCTAAAGGGTAGTTTTGAAGGGGTAAGAGCAACTGGCCAAACCGGATCCTATTCGTTGAATCCGCGGTGCGCTTGATGCTCGGCCCGATCTGGAAGGCATGCCCTGGATCTACGACCAAATTGTGGAAAGCTTCATAAGCCGACAGTACGCCTTTTCATTTCTCTTTGCCAAGGACCGGTTCCACTGTTGTTCTTACTCTTCGTATTTTCTTTGTGTGCATCGTTTTGCGGGCACCGCATTTGAACTCACTTTTATTCGCTTACCGTAACACCAGTATCCACATTGGCCGTTTAGGATTCCGACCACATCCTAACTAAAAAAGATCGCGTTTCGAACGTCAGACATTGAGCGCGGATATTCGTAAGACTGTTAGACGAAATGGAAGATCAGTTCCCAGAGCTTCAGCTTCCAGAGTCACGAATTTTAATTGTCATCACAGGTGCGATCTCGACCATGAAAAGTACTCAGGGCTAATATCTACAGGCGGCACGATATGCATGCGAAAATCTGCAGACGGGTTAATACCTGCAAGAGGCTTTCTGAAAGCCGGACTCGCACCGAGGCCCGTATTCAATGACGGATCTTACCCTGAGCCTCTCGAAATTGTGACCGACGATAATGGTACGCGCAAGGCTGTTCAAAGCTTAAGAACGCCTGTCAGCACATATGAACGCCGGGTCAGGTACTGCGTACTGGAGTTCGAAACGTTGCTCGACAGCAGCTCCATCGACTCTACAGGTTGGGACCAAATCGCAAGATCCGTTCAAAGGAATTACCAACTATTTGACGGCTTCGTCATCCTGCATGGTACAGATTCTCTCGCCTATACGTCCTCTGCACTAAGCTTCATGTTTCATAATCTGGGGAAGCCAGTCATTCTTACGGGATCCCAGGCACCGATGATGGAGCTTCAGACCGACGCTCAAGACAATCTATTAAACTCCCTCATCATCGCGGGCCATTTTATGATACCAGAAGTCTGTCTGTTCTTCAACTTCAAGCTCTTTCGAGGGAATCGCGCTACCAAGATATCTGCAGAAGAGTTCGATGCGTTCGGTAGTCCTAATCTACCAGCACTGGCGACTATCTCGTCAACCAGGACCAACGTTCTCTGGCATAGGGTACATCGCTCCACCGACCTTAGTCCATTTGCTATCCAGACGAGTTTAGACACAGCACATGTGGCATGTCTCCGCGTCTTCCCAGGTATCACGCCTGCAATGGTGGACGCCGTTTTGCGTCTGGAAGGCCTGAAGGGGCTGGTGCTTGAGACTTTTGGAGCTGGAAACACTCCAGGAGGACCCGACAGCGAAATGACCCGAACCCTGGCAGACGCAGTAAAGAGAGGTATCGTGATAGTCAATGTAACGCAATGTTTAAGCGGTAGCGTCAGCCCATTGTATGCTCCAGCAACAATGCTCGGTCGAGCTGGTGTGGTGTTTGGGCAGGACATGACCTCAGAAGCAGCACTCACTAAGCTGGCATACCTGCTCGCACTACCGGAAGCGACTCCCACCGAAGTTGCGAAGAGAATGTCGGTTTCCATTCGTGGTGAGCTGACCGAGATGACACGAACCCATTTTGAACATCCTTCAAGAAGCGGTGTGTTGACTCCAGAGCTCTCCAGCCTGACAGCACTCGGCTATGCGATCCAAAGGGGGGACTTGCAGGCGACAAGAGATATCATTCGAGGAGAACCCCGGTGGTTGCTCAATGACTGCGACTATCAGATGAACAGTCCTGTGGTGAGTGACCTTTCATATGCTATCTGTCCAGTCAGTGTCTCAATGCCTATCTGTACCCTTCGTGCTACCTTCCGCATGGGCATCAAGTCGAAACTTCGCTGTTCCTGCATCAAAGAAGAGCCCCTATCAGACGCAGTCGTTAGCAACACAGCTGGCAGGCATCTGAGACAGTGCAACGCATTCATCTTTATCTGATAACGCGACAAGAAGCCGTCGGCAGAGAACGCGCACAGCCAAACAGCTTTCAGCTTGCGTCCCAGCCTGGCGGTAATACGACATTGTCGCTTATCTATGAGCCCAACGCTGCATCCGGATCTGGAGCAACATTCCTCCGTAAGATGACGAGAGATTGCGTACTCTGCTAACACAGTATCCTAGCATCTGGCAGCCACAAGTGCCAACGTTGACATACTTCGAGACTTCCTTGCCCAGGGCGCCTCTGTGCATCTTCGTAACCGATCAGGCAACACCCCGCTTTTCCTAGCTGCATCTGCAGGCTTACAAGATCACGTACAAACACTCATCGATGCCGGTGCGCATCTTCACGCAAACGAGAGGAGTTCGGCACAGCTGCATGCATCGGAAGGCGACGGCATATGGAAGCTTGTCATTGGCTGAAATGAACAAGCGGGTTGAGTACCGCTGAGACCACGGGTAATTGTGCTGCAGCCAGACGCCCCATCTGGATACTGTGATTGATGCATGGCGCCCTAGGATGTCGCCATGTCTGGCATGTCGGTCCCCAGTGTCTGGTGACGCTCTGGGATCAGCCCGACGTACAGATTCAATGCCCAAGAGGTTGAATCCGGGAGTTTACGCGACGGTGACCCGGTGGCTTACGAGCTACTGTACAGATCCGGGCCGGGAAGTTGTCGAATGTGATATGCAGCGAGCGTGCCATGTCCCATGATTTGCGCAGACATCTACCATACCTGGTGTTCGAGAAGTCGTTGAAGGACGACAAGCAGTCGAGGGCAATCTCGGAGACGCTAGAATAGCAGAGCTTGCTTTCGGTTAGTCACAGAAACCTTTGTGCCAAGTGTCTGACAACCTTGTACTTCACGCAATCCCAACAGGTGACTCTTCCTTGATGGCTGGCAAGCCCTTGACCTGCCAACGTGGATGGCGCCGTTATTGACATCGGCTCACCAATTTCGTCATCCTCTTTCGGGCCTCCCGACATGTTTTGTCGTGTCCCTGATTTTAGTGTACTCCCCCGCAAAACCAACCCTGCCCCTCTTCGTCTCCTTTGCACCCAGGTAGAGATGGAGGTCCGCGAGTGGATCTTCGTTTACTGGATTAGCCTACCTAAGTTGGGCTGTACTTGAAGATAGCGCACGTTGCTTGCTTGGATAGGTCGGTACCGGGTTGGACACATAGAGTAAACCATTACGAGCATATTAAGTACTCGTTGGCTCCCGCTCGGCCCCCCCCCCCCCAGTCTGGAGCTCTCGAAGGAGCAGCGTGAGAATGCTCCGCACTCTGCACTTTTATTCGTGCTGATCCTCAACTATTAGGTAATTGCTCCCAGCAAAAAGAGGACGAAGCCTAATTTGGCACAAAGTGACACAGCAAACGAGACAAAATTTTCTATCTCCTGGATCTCCGGCGCATCACTGAACGTGCTGGTCAGGGTTCTTCCCTTTAACTTACCTTGAACCCATCGTGCTGTAATCCGACTTCTCGACTAGCCGCGTTCACGTGCCTTGCGTCAGTCACGCTATCAAAGATCTCTTTGTGCGAAAACACTCACACCACGCTATCTGCTATCGCCAGCCTGTCCACCCCCGAACTGCAGCCTAACCCAACAGACGGTCACACCTTGCTGCTGTACCTTGGCTTTGTTGGCTTTATATCAAGCACCATCTTTCCGGCAACCCCTCCCCCGATCATCTTTCCCTTCACTACCGGATGCGACTTGCTAGCGGCTCTCCATAGGACCTTTAAATTTTTCCAGGAGTTCTTCCATTTCAATCTTTTTCTAGACTTTATCTTTCCCGGATTCACGAATGCAAAGGACCGTTGTCACCATCAACAGCAATGGCCGCCAATCGGCGAGCTTCATCCGGGTGGCTGCCGCATTGGGATGGCAGGTTCGCGCGCAGATGAGGGATCTGAACGGCATAGTGGCACAAGAACTATCTGAGTTGGAGAATGTCACTGTCTACATCGGACGCCTGGAGGACCGAAAATTTCTCGATAATCTGTTCAAGAGCGCGCAATGCGCATTCATAAACACAACGCACTGGGGCGACGAGGTTGCGATTGGCCGATCACTAGCCGACGCAGCGAAGAAAGCCGGAATACAACACTACATCTACTCGAGCATGCCAGATCACTCTGTCTTTGGCCACAACTGGAGAGCATTACCGCTATGGGCGCCAAAATTCACAGTCGAGCAATACATTCGCCAAATCGGGTTACAAGCGTCATTCGTCTACTGCGGCATCTACCACAACAATTTCACTGGCCTTGACTTCCCGCTTTTCCGCATGGAATCACAACCCGATGGAAGTTTTCTCTGGCAAGCACCCTTTCACCCTGACCAGCCACTGCCGTGGCTAGACTCGGAGCATGATATAGGCCCAGCTATCTATCAATTATTCAAAGAAGGTCCACGAAAGTGGAATGGCAAGCGGTAAGCAATTTCTACGTCTGGATCAAGTGCTCCACTTGACGCAAGCATACCCCACAGTGGTTCGATTTGGTGGCTGCTGTTCCCATTTCCAACTGTCAATTTTTCCACTCTTTCTAGCACGTTTTCACTTGGCTGCATCACGCAAAAACTGCAAGCCACGTGCAGCAGCACGTGCTTTCGAATATTACGTACTACGTGCTTTCGAATATTACGTACTGACTGACTCAGGGTACCTCTGGCATTTGCCTCGATGACACCCAAGGAAGTTTGCAAAGCCTTCAGCCGCGGTCTCGAAAGACCAGTGCGCTACAAGCGGGGCCCCATAATCATCAACGTTCCCACACCCATTGGATACAGGGAACATCTTTCCGCCCTCGAGTACACTCTGGGTGAGAAGGGCGCGCCCTACTTCGGACCCGACCTCGAGCCCGCAGTCCCCAAAGTCTCTTTGGAGCTGTGGGAGGGCAATCGATCCATGGAGGAATACGCCCAGGAAGTGTTCCCAGTAGAAGAGGCCGCTAACGGCCTAACCTGGATGATGGAGGTAGAGACACCTCGCCGCGAAATTGAAATCGACTTCGAACAGGTCAATTGCTGACTACTGGCGTTATCTTCCAGGGCGAGAATCTCGAGCCTTCCAACGGTATCGTGGACCTGAGCGAGCAACTCAGCCAGGCCAGGCTCTAATCCTTTCCTCCGGCATCCCACCTTCCACCTTCTATTTCCATTGGCGTTGGGCGGCAGCATTTCGGCGGCGTCTGGCATTCTTTATCTTACACAAGAAAGCATCTCGGGCTGAGTAGCGGTAAACGCATGGCATAGGGGATGTCTAAGACGGGGATTTCATTATCTCTTTCCTTTTTATCGGACCATCGATGCACGATGGGATGTCGCGTCTAAGCACGGTGTTTGGGCAGCTTTTTCAAGCATGGGCGGATGCATTGCACAATACCTATTATCTGGGACGATCTGCGTTCATAAAAGTTTCAATCTCTCGACGGTTCCAGGAGATCTCCTATCAGCTACTCCTCTACCCACATCTGCATGCAGAGCACATGTGGCTTTTTCACGATAGACACAGAGGTCCCACTAGAATTAAGTAGACTTATCAAATTAAATGATGCAGCTGCGCTTCCTTGACATGCAAAGCAATAACTTTACGTGGTGGTGATGTTCATGGATCTGACTTCCATCAGATATGGGATGGTGACTTACATAAGCGACCTCAAGCCCTGGAATTTCTGGGCTTTTCGCGGCCGCTCTGAGAGCAAGAAGACAACAACTACAACGCCGGCCAATGGCAACCGTATTACCATGTACGCGGGCTACAGCCCCGCGTGCTATCGCCAGCACTACGCGATGTCGACGACTGATGAGCACCGAAGCTGCGGCTGTCAAGCCAGCTCCAGCAGCACCTATATTCTCCCGAGAGCGCCCAGTGCCAGTATACCGGAGGACGCTCAGCGAGCAGATGCATAAAGCGATGTACCCGCACTTATACGAAGGGGAAGGCTCCAGGATAGTAGCGTCCAGAACACGTGTACCGCAAAAGAAGCAGAAACCGATTAGTTCGAAATGGACGCCGGTGATGCAGGAGCAGAGCGTTCAGAAGAGTCTCAGTACGTTTACCCTCCTGGTAGGCTTTCAGAAGCTTGCACGCTCTGTGCCTTCCCTAATTGGCAGACTATCATATTGCCGGAAGGAACGACCATGCTAACGAACCCTCAGGCACACAATTCGGCGTCCCCGTCTTCAAGCCCTCATCGCCCAACATCAAGAAAACCTGTCCCAACCCCGTCGCAACCGTAACTGCTTCGCAGACCACTCTTCTCGATCCCACTGGTGCTCGCACGCGCCTTTTCGCAAAAGACAACCCTGAGTGCGCCCGCGTCGGTGACATCCTGCTCGTGCGGCAGCGCACCGGCGACCCCTTCGCTGGCGTATGCATCAACATCCGGCGGCGCGGTGTCGATACGGCCATCCTCCTACGCGGCCAGCTCACACGAGTCGGTGTGGAGATGTGGTATAAGGTTTACAGTCCGTTGGTGGAGGGCATTGAGGTTGTGCAGCGCGCGGCGAAGAGGGCGAGGAGAGCGAGATTGACCTACATGCGCACTGTTAAGCATGATAGAGGAAGTGTGGAGAATGTGGTTAGGATGTACCTGAGGCAGAAGGCTGCGCTTGGTACGACGGACGGAAAGAAGAAGGGTGGTGCGGCAGCGGCAGCAGCGATGGGTGGCAAGAAGGGCAAGGGACGGGGGAAGAAGAGGTAGATGCTTGCATGGGACATGGAAGGGAGGACGTGTGTATAATAGCATGGCATGGCATAATTGGGGCTGGACTTGTTGGGGATACTGTACGCATATGTACGTTATATTGGGCAAAATCCAAGAGTTTGTTCTACAAAGCTGTCATTTTGTGACACTGATCGTTCTGGGCAGCAAAAAAGCCTTCTAATAAGGAAACTAGGATCAAAGCAAAGGTATAGTAATTCGTTCGCACTATCACCAAGCCTATAGCTGACACCATAACCAGACTGCTCTCAACCCATACTCTCGATCTTCCGCTTCCTCCTCTCTCCCATCTCTCCCACCGATCGCTCTTCCTGATCTCCACCGCCTAGTTCACTGTCCCATACCCCTGCTGAACCGGATGCTGAACCGGATACCCTTGCTGCGCCGGCACAGGCGCAGGTCCAGGTCCACCAGCAATAGGCGCAGCTACCGGCGGCGCGCCACGATGCCCGCCACTCTGCACCTTCTGACTATATACACCGGGTGCTGGGCGCGTATTGTAGATGCCTGCGCGCACTTCGTCGCGGCGCTTCACGTATACGTATTCGATGTAAAAGGCGTGGATATGGCCGGGGAAGTATCTACGAGGTGTTAGCTAGGACTGCGGTGGGTTATGGAAGTTGGAGAGAGGGCGCGAATAGACGTACCCGAGCACAGTGAGGAGGATGTTGATGAGTAGGTCGACGCCACATCCTGCTACGAGGAAGACACCGATGGGTGGGACTGTGGATGGTAGTTAGTGTGGTGTACTCTGGGACGAAAATAGCGGAGAAGCGTACTGAAGATCGTGATAATGATTAGGAAGAGTGTTTTGATCATTTTGACGGTTCTTTCTGTAGTTCTGCGAGAAGGTCGTTAAGGGAGTTCGTGGCTGTAGTGAGGTGCGTTATGTAAATCGCGTGTTGTTTGCTTGTATCGTTGCAAACAATGGAATGTATCCGCTCGATATAGTAGCGCGAGATCAGGTTGGCTGTTGGTTTTTCGACGGTCAACTTGGAGAGGGTAAGCTCGCGCTTATATGTTAAGACTCATCAATCACAGGCAAAACAAAGGTAGGGTCTCATAGGTTAGTAAATAACGTCATGTTGCGCGTCGCACCTGGCTCAATGTGGCGCAAGCCGGGTGTGGCGGAAGCTTAGCCTGCGGCTTGCGTGGCATCGATTACTTGATTGAGGCGAGTGCATGCGCTTGTCATCTCCGTCACTCTCGTATGAGGAGAGGCGGACGAAGTACTTACGGATTTCATCTGAGTGCGCCGGATGAGATGCTCGAAGATTCAATTCAACACACTTTGCGAGTCACGGTAGCAACAGGAACGAAACTATCAAACCCCATAACTCATATGGGTAACCCGCGCGTTGCCTTCCTCTATGCGTGCACCGACACGAGTGGAGAGACCGTCGAGATGAAGGTCACGAATTAGAAAAGAGAGCAACTTGATGATCCTGAGGCCGACGATGACCCGTTCCATTTCAGAAGAAGATAGGCCATTCTCACACTCCACAGCCCACAACTCAGATCTTTTGCTCAAACAACACGCCAGGTAAGCTGCTACAGGTTATTGGAAGAGAGATTGCTACCAGGAATAGTACCTACGGGGTGTTCGCACGTCAAGTTGCACTACCTTCTCACACCACCAACAACCCCACAAACACACAAACCCCAACCGCCGTCCACCCCAATCCCACCCCCCTCACAGCACCGTCCTCTTTATCCCCACTCCCCTGAGCGCTCCCATTCCCCCTCTGTTGGTCCACCGTCGTAAAACTCCCCTCAACACACTTCCCCCCATCCATTCCCCCCTCCTCCCCACCAAACGCCACCTCCGCCGCCCTCTCCCACAACCTACTAACATTAAAGAACATATCCTTCTGATACCAAATCCGACAACTCGCACTGTCATTCAAGAACTGACTGGGCAGACCCTCTTCCTCCCGTCCCGCACGGATATTATCCTGGAAATTCACGCTCGCATCCGCGACCGCGATGGCAAATGGACTGGGCAGAAAGGCAGCCCAGTCACGCGCTTCGGCGCGGGAAGATGCGAAGTTCTTCGTGATGTAGGTGGAGAGCGAGGCTAGGTAGACGGCGGGGAGTACGAGCGTGCCTTTTGTGCCGCCGACAGGAGCCATAGGGCCGCCGGGGGCGGGGCGGCCGCCAACAACAAGCGTTTTGACGTGGGATTGCTGGACCATGAGTTCGAGGAAGATGCTGCATGTGGAGGCGCAGATGCCGTCTGAGAGGATGATGATGTCGTCTGCGCGGAAGGGGTCGGTGGTGTAGTTGCTGCGGTCGTTGTAGCCCGTCATGGTTATGCCGATGGCGAGGCGCTCGTTGGAGGTGGTGAGCGGGTCGGAGAGGTTGTATTTCAGTAGTGCGGTGAAGTTGTCTGAGTGGAAGGTTGAAGGGGGGTACATGGCTTCCCAGGTGGGGAATTGTTCTAGTTTGGAGCTGAGGTATGCGTCGTTGCTGAAGGGGGAGGTGAAGAGGTCGCTGTTTAGCACGGTCGGCTCGCGGAAAGAGGATATGGATTGGCCTAGGAGGACGCTGGCGCGGTGGCCGCGGTATCGTGACTGTGTTTGGGGGTCTTGAGATGGGAAGAATTGTAGGTATGTGTCGTATCCTGAGAGGACTTTTCCGCCCCCGTTGGCTCGCACGTCGATGATGTGCTTTGCTATGCCCCGGGATTTGGCTTGCGAAATGTACTCCTGCACTACGGCTTGAAACTCAACGGCGTCGTCTACCGAGTCGGTGTTGAATGTTTGAACAACTAAGACGCCGATCTCTCCTACGCTAGTTGATATAAAGTAGCCCGCCAAAGGAACCATAGCCGCCGAGTGCGCGACAAACGGTTCAGGGTACGATTCTGGTACGGAGGCGTGCTGAATACCGAAAGACCCCCTTAGTTCATGATCCCTTGGATTCTCCAAATGCATCGGTAGGGCATTCGGGTCTCTTTTCTTGATCCGCTGCGAGTTTGTTTGCGGGACTACGTATGTTTCGTAGAAAGATTCGGGATCGGTGATGTATTGCCATGCACTGGGTTGCAATATAATAGCTGCGTTTCTATACTCGCGAGACGTCCCGTTCTCATACGTAACACTAGTCGTAGGCCCAGGATAAAAGCGTGGATTTGTGAAGTATCCATAGTTCTCCGCCGGCTGCATGAAGAACATGGCATTGAACCTCGTGTCCGGATCATGATACGAAGTTAGATTTGCTTCGTCTTGGAGAAATTGAACAACATCCTTTCCCTCGATTTGCGTGATAGGTGACGGTTCATAGCTGGTGATTGTGGAGTTCAAGTCTGTGATCGCCCACACCTTTGGTACTTCACTTCCATCTTTTGACGCGGAGACCAGCGCTATGTTACTACTTCTTCGCCATTTGAAAGCGCCCGCATAAGCCATGCCATTAAAGTTCAAATGGCCGTCGTGCGCTTTAATAAGGAGGGTGGCAATGTCGTTTTCGAAGTCGTATTCGTTTGTATAATCACCGTTAATCACGTTCGATTTTATATCGTCCAACCCTGCCATGATATCTACAGGTTCATTTGGCCATCCTTCGGGTGAATCTTTCAAATACGATATCGTCGATTGGAACTCCATCATCTGTTTTATCGAATCGATTGTAGACGACGCATCTTTTGCAACAATAGGGACGGATTTCAGGCATGCGTATGCAAGTTCTGCTTCCACCCCTGGGTACTTCAGGTCTGTTTTCGACGCAAAGTCTGCTATTATCGAACATGCGCGTCCCGTCTGTATAGGTCCGGAGACTGTGTCTGTGGCCGTTGGCTCCACATCTTCAATTGATGTAGGCGCTTGTGTTGGCTCGGTGTCGAGGGACTGAGATAGGCTACCGAAGCTCAAGCTCGTTCTTTGCGCTGAAGCAACTGCTATCAGCGCTGATAACGCCGCGGAAGTTTTCATCTGTAGCGAAAGGAAACGAGATTCCAAAGCGGTGTGAAACAAGGTTATGTACACGACGAGTACGAAGCGGCGCGGGTACGGCTCGATATTGAGATGCAGGTTCGTATGCTCCAACGAGATTGGTCTTGGAGATCGCACAAAATATGGTCGTCTCTAATCGTCGTGAACTCGAGGAATTCCCATCTTTTGTTTGCTCCTCTTCTTTTACTCCAGTCGTGTTGTTATGCTTCTTCTGTAACTCTTCTCGAATCACTCCCGGGCCTTTTCTCCAAGAAACACACAGAAAGCCTCCTCTTCAATATCGTACACCACCAAGCCAACCTCGTGAAAACACACTTCGAAGGAGAAAGTCGCGCACCCCTAACCGCTCGCGGGGCCGCCATCATCTTTAACACACCCACCAGTGTCCCGCAACGCTCGTCGCCCGTGTACGCCAGTCAACGCCATTCCGTATACGCCGACCACGTTCTCCTAAAACTTTAGCATCTAGGCCCTTCCTGCAGGGCATGCATCACCCGGGATCCGTCATCGCGCATCCTCCAGCTCAAAGGAGAAATGGTGCATCGTAGATGTTGACGGCGAACAAATCGGAGCCAGGCGTGCCATGCACATGCTGATGTGCAAACGCCACATGGTGCCGTTGTGGACATGCCCAGGCGCTACCCTGCGCGGCTGAATGGAGGGTGGTAAGTGCAGCCGTGCGTGCTTCAATATTTCTGATGTTTGCGTTCGCAATCAGCTTGGGGCGAGACATTGAAAGAATAACACAGGCAGCGAGTGGTGTGGCAGAGATGTCTTTCATCGCGAGACACCTCGGCGTCAGCTAACTTTGATGTTACGTAGTTCCAACGTGATTCTTTCGGGCATCCGCGCACCTGCCAAGCACAATCCATCAATATCGAATATACGAGATCTGCACGATCCGGTGACGAAAGCGGGAATGGCTTAAAGGTTTGCCTCCTTTGGGCATGACATTGCGCCCCTGTTACTAAATCTCGCACAGCCTTGTAGGGCGAGTGGTTACTTTGGGGTAGCTGCTTTCGACTGCGCAGAAAATGTGGGGTTTGCGACACCATAATATAACTCTCTATCATGAGCTTGAGTATGACGTATGCAATGGAACAGGGATAAGACGGGGTAGTAAGGTTAGTCAGTGCTCGGAAGGGTTGGTACAAGCGAAGTAATGGAGCAGAGATTGAATATCTATAAACACATGCGACGCTGAAGACGATCCCAAAAACATACTAAACAGGTATGGAAATGTACAGCAAAGAAGAACCTGTAGGCTGTAAAATTGATGCATCATCGCAGGAAACGCTGTCAAGTCTATGATGCTTTGTAAACTCGCGTACCCATGGCAGCTGAAAATTTATACTGCTCGTTGTTTATCGCTGAGTGGTGTTGAAAAAACTGTAGCTTTAGGAAAGGTGTCGTAACATCGCCGGATTTGGAGAGGGTGAACGTCCTCGCAGCGCTGGCGAGCTGGGGCGCAACATTGGGCTCGCGGCCGCGCTCATAGCATCGAGACTGAGCTGGCTTATGGCATCGAGGTTTCCCTGGACATCCTCCTCACTCAAGTCAAGCATCAGTCGAAGATCATTGGCCTTCAGTTGCTGGCCCAGACCGATCATAAGCTGCTCCTTGTTTGCGCTGTTTGGAACATCGTAGTAACTCCAACGGTATCCTATATCTGCTAGAGCATGCGGCTCGGCTGGAGTCGTAACCCTCGCAGCAACGCGTCGTACATCCATGCCAAACACGCCCGATATATGTGGTTCGGTACCCAGGCCGCCTAGGTTCGAGTTTGATCTGCCGCGTAGAGGTCGGGGAACTTTGGCGTCTTTCTCGAGGGGCGTCTCGTTGAGGCGGCTGGATGCCCCCGCGTCGTGAAGTTTGCCGCGCTTAAAGGTCGCATTCTTGAGTTCTGTGAGTCCAAGAACGATGTATAGCGGCTTGCCGGCTTGGACCTGCTCGAGTATCCATGTTCTGGCCTCTGGATCGTTGCATACAGCTTCAAACGCCTGCGACGGGTGCTGGCTGGTGCGCTGAATCATCTGCTCCGCCTTCACCGTCAGCAGATTTGGCTGTCTGAACACCTTCCCAAGATCGAACTTTGCGCCATAGTTTGTCATGAAGCGGCCTTCGGTGTCGACAGAGAACACATCCTTGTAGCGAAGCTGAATGTGGAAGTCATTGAGGTCGTCGACCTCTGCGTGTGCTTTGTCTGGGTAGAAAGAATCTCGTTCGGGATGCAGAGGATGGGTAAGGAGCTGGCCGACTACCAGCACATCGGCGGGGAGAGGTTTCGGAAGCAGGCCGTGTAGCACCATCGTGGCGGGTTCGTAAATCTGGTATCTAGAACGTAAATAGAATATCAATCAGACTCGCGAGAGATTTCGTGCTGTTTGCAAGTCTCAGGGGAAGGTAAACGGAAGTCTGGTGAGGCCCTCATGACTGCGAATCAGAAGGTGGCATCTGCGCAGCTGGTAGGCGCTTGGCTAATCTGGCTAGTTTGTGTTACAGGTCCTCACGTTCATAGCTGCGGCGTTGATATTGGAGGATACATTGCTCGCCGAGACAGATAAAGGAATGTGAGTGTATACCGATATGAGCATGTGAGGTTTAGAGTCGATGTGATCACGTGTCTGCGCGTGGCCCGGAGGAATGAAATTCCCCCGTCCAGTTCCGGAGCGACCGCCCGAGTTCACACGAAGCCCGAGGTAGGCCACGGGAAAAGCTCAACTTCGATCAGCGCGTGTTGATCTATCAAGCTTGGCTAGGCATGTGGGAAGCACTTCAGGTATGCGGGAAGAACTTCACCCACTATTGCTCTTGTACACTGTGTACGAAAATGTGATAAATCATGCTTGGGTATCGTATGGCATCGCAGCGCGCAGACTGGATCCGCGTTGTTACATACTACCCATACGCAGAGATTCTCGGGGCTTCTTTCGCAGCGGAGGCTTCCCCTCAGTTGATAGCTATGGTATGCAGGGCATGAAGAGTGAGCTGGCTATACGAGCATTGAGGTGGTGCAAGAGACCGAATAGATACCATGACCAAAGCCGGAGACCGAAAGTGATAGAGCTGAGTAACAATGACTTAATGCTCTTGTGCCTTGGCTTGGAGGGAGTTGCCCAATCAGCCGGCTGTCAGGCCGGCTTCAAGCCAATCTATATTGAATTGCATACATAGTTGCCCGGCCTGTTGCTCCAGCTACACAAGAACGGTCCATAAGAGGGTGTTTGTCAAACATAACACCGCTGACAGTGCGTGCGACGGATGAATGGCGGGGTCCGGAGAGGGAAGCTATCTTGGGAATCGGCAGGACTCCGTGGAAATCGGTGAGATTCCGGGGCAGCATCTAGCTTGATAAGAAAATTTTGCATGCTCATACGATCAGATGTTCAGATTTGGCGAGAATCCTAGCGATATCTAACCTGAACAGTAATGCGTGGAGGTGCAGGAGGAAAAGAAAGCCTGCAAAAGATATTCACAAGCTGAAGCTATAGGTCCGAAAAAGACCCAAGCTCCTTATCGATAGTCGCGGGGCAGAAACTGTCCACACCCACTTCGATCCACCCACATCCCCATATATGGGCTAGCATTCCTGCCATCGCCGTAGTATGCCCACATTTCGATGTAGTGGGCGAATCAAACTGCGCAGCATGACGTTGGGACACGGAGGAAAAGAGCTACACGTCACTCCACGCCCCTCACTAACCGCTCGACCTTTTTGTGCTCGAGAGTACTTGAACCCCTCCTTACCCCCTTGATTCAGCTTTTAGTCAATTGCTTCACCATCTTCTAGCTCAATTGCATCTCAATCAGCCTCCGCCTTCATCTCTTCTTTCGTCTACACACACTACCGTCACCATGGTTCCCATTCCCAAGGCCGACGAGCTCAAGGACCTTTTCAACCTTAAGGGCAAGGTCGTCGTTGTCACCGGTGCATCCGGCCCTACCGGCATTGGCATTGAGGCTGCCCGTGGTTGTGCTGAGTTCGGAGCTGACCTAGCCATCACATACAACTCTCGCTCATCCGGAGCTGAGAAGAACGCAAAGGAGCTTTCCGAGAAGTACGGCGTCAAGGTCAAGGCCTACAAGTGCCAGGTCGGCGTCTACGCCCAGTGCGAGGAGCTCGTCCAGAACGTCATCAAGGACTTCGGCAAGGTCGATGTCTTCATTGCCAACGCTGGCAAGACCGCTGACAACGGCATCCTGGATGCTACCGTCGAGCAGTGGAACGAGGTCATCGAGACCGATTTGACCGGTACCTTCAACTGCGCCCGCGCTGTTGGCCTTCACTTCCGCGAGCAGAAGAGCGGATCCCTCGTCATCACTGCCTCCATGTCCGGCCACATCGCCAACTTCCCTCAAGAACAGACCTCGTATAACGTCGCCAAGGCTGGCTGCATTCACATGGCCAGATCCCTGGCCAACGAGTGGAGGGACTTTGCCCGTGTCAACTCCATCTCCCCTGGATACATTGACACTGGTCTCTCCGACTTCGTCCCCCAGGATATCCAGCAGCTCTGGCACTCTATGATCCCTATGGGTCGTGATGCGAAGGCCAAGGAGCTCAAGGGCGCCTACGTCTACTTCGCCTCGGATGCTTCCTCTTACTGCACTGTAAGTTCCCCCACAGCCAGATAGGAGATGGTTTTACTGACATTCGCAGGGATCCGATCTCCTCATCGACGGTGGTTACTGCGCCCGATAAACGTGTCGCCCCATCGAAGAAGAGGACACAAGCGTTGGGGATAACAAGAAAAGTTACGAGTTCTGGCAAGAGCCACGAAGTCTTCTCTGTACTTAGTAATTTTATGACCTGATGAATGCCTCGCTGGCTTTGCAATACTCTTTTGTTGCCGGACGCCTTGTTGCTCATCTCCCTCTCCTCTCCTCACCAAGCAACACCGCGACGCTTTCTATTACCTTACCTCCAAAAGTCTCTTTCGTGCACCTCAACAACTACATTAATCTACGCGATCAAAATATGGTGCTGATGGAGGCCTCAAACTGTGATGTGCAGGCAAGAGCTCCTTGGCGCTGACTCGCACCTTCCCCCGCGCTGCCCTGAGCCGCGGCAACTCAGCTCTCCTCCTTACAACAAACATATGTCCACTGCAGCCATGTCCTCACAAATCCCACAGATACACAATGGCGAGCCCGAAGCCAGACAAGAACACGCCTCTTCCCTCCGTAATGGAGCCTCAGAAGAAGGAAACCTTCGGGAACCTCGGTCCCTGGGCTGAGCCCTCCTGGTACAGCTCCCTCGCGTCACCTTACTACAACGATTCGCACAGGCGATTGCGCAATGCTCTACGCCAATACATCGATGAGAACATCAAACCATACATGTTGGAGTGGGAGGAGAAGGGCGAAGCGCCTGAGGAAATGCGATTGAAATGGGCAAAGACAGGCTTCGCTTTTGGAGACGTGCCAGAGCCGTATAGGCCGAAGGATGTGCCTGGTCCAGCTGGCATTCCTGTTGGCGAGATGGATGTGTTTCACCTGCTCGTCTCCACGGATGAGGGCAGTAGGTACGTAAGCAACCAAGTCTTCTGGACTGTTCACCTACAGGGTGTTCCCATGCCAAGTGGCGTCTCTGCTCTATTTCATTCTAGTTGGAGGTCCTTGATTGTCTATACGCAAGATTTTACCCTGTTCTTAGAACACCGAGGAGGTCCTTGATGGTCTAAAATCAGGATTCTGATTTGTTCTTAGAAGACCGGGGAGTAACTCAGTGCGATATGACCCTGTAGCGACTGACAATTATTAGGATTGAGGGCGGTGTAGGCACTGCGCTCGCTGGAGGCAGCGTGATTGGTGTACCGCCTATTGTGCATCATGGCACCGAGGAGCAGAAGAGGAAGTGGCTACCTGGGCTGTTCACTTGGGAGACGAGTTTCAGCTTAGGTATCACTGAGCCGAGTGGTGGTGTACGTATCACTTCTACTGTCTATAAGGATTAGGCTGACTTATATTCCAGTCAGACGTCGCGAACATCCAAACGACCGCAAAGAAGACGGCCGACGGAAAGTTCTACATCGTAAACGGCTACAAGAAATGGATCACCGGTATGCCATGGGCCACACACATGACAACCGCCGTGCGCACAGGCGGCCCTGGCATGGGCGGCATATCCGTCATCGTCATTCCTGCGAATGCAAAAGGCTTCTCCCACCGCCGCATACCCAACAGCGGCCAGAAAGGCGGAGGTGCCAGCTTCGTCGAGCTCGACGACGTGCAGGTCCCTGTCGAAAACCTCCTTGGGAAAGAAAACCAGGGCTTCCGTATCATCATGACGAACTTCAACAAAGAGCGCTTCATCATGTCCATAGGCTGCAACCGTAAAGCGCGTACCTGTCTCTCCGAGTCCTTCGAATACGCTACCAAACGTTACACTTTCGGTAAACCCCTTATCTCCAATCAGATCATCAGCCACAAGCTGGCGACAATCGGGCGGTACGTGGAGAGCCATTGGGCGTGGCTCGAGCAGCTTGCCTATCATATCCAACAGTCACCGTTGGGCTGGCAGGACCCAGAGATCGCGGGACAAATTGCGCTGAGTAAAGTGCACGGTGGACGAATCTTGGAGATGGCAAACCGCGAAGCACAACAAATTTTCGGCGGAGCTGGGTATCAGAAAGGTGGGCCTGGTGCTATTATTGAGCAGATGAGCCGGGATTTGAGGATGATGGTATGTTCAACTGCCTTCTTGTATGTGTAATCGCTAATGTTGGAACAGGTTGTCGGTGGTGGAAGTGAAGAAATCATCGCAGACCTAGCCGTGCGACAAGAAACAGCACTTGCGAAGAAGCGAGGCTGGAAGTTGTAGAAATAATTCTTAGCCGCACAAGCATTGATGTGAGGGCTAAGCTCCTTTATATTCCCGACAATCTCAAGTCATTCTAATTAGGTTCAAGCCCATGCCCCTCTCCCACATTAGATTGCCTTGGCATGCGGAGAAGCTTCAAACCAGATGACCTTGCATGGTAATGATGCGCAGCCTCTGGCATTTCAACTAAGTGGAGCATCAGTGTCACGGTGGATTGCGGCCTGCTTCCGCAATACGAGAGTTGCCGGCTGAAGGTTACACTGCATGTATTTGGTGTACCTCGAGACGAATTTGCTAATATACTCCTTTTTTCCTCACGACGCTCCAGCCTTCCTTTGATCACTTAAACCAAGGGAGGTAAGCCGTGATGGCTTTACCGCTCTCTTCGAAGTCTGTCTGGTTGGCATATCTCGCCATCAGTCAATTCACGCCAGCATCATCCGCCTTCCTCCCCAGCACATACGCACCCTTCCCTTCCTGGAACGTAACATCCTCCTCCGCACTCACCCACTCCAACGCAACTCGGCTCTCCCTCCCCGGCATCGACACATCAACATGGTACACCATCGGCTCAAAAGCCACACTCATGTCCACCCTACTCCAGAACAACATCTACAACGAAACCGGCCTCTTCTACTCGACCAATCTGCAAAACGTCGACACCAGACAGTTCACTGTTCCATGGTACTATCGATCGGAGGGTGAGCTGGGATCAAGTAACAATGTTTCGTATTACTATACGCTCAAGACGAATGGGATTTCTTCGAGGGCGGATGTTTGGCTTAATGGGAAGCTTGTTGCGGAGAAAGAGACGCAGGCTGGAGCTTATGCGGGGCGCGAGTATGATGTTACGGATATGTTGAGGTTTGGAGGGGAGAATGTACTGCTTGTGAAGGTTTATCCTACGGATTATGATCGCGATTTTGCGATTGGGTTTGTGGATTGGAATCCGTACGTATGACGCTTACATGTGACGCTGAGAATGTAGAAGAGAATATGTTGTGGTCTCGGGGAACACTTCGCAAAATTTTTAATTCTCGGTCGGGTTTGGAAAAGCTATGTGAAGCGCTCCAGGCACGTCTAAAGCTCTGCGAGGGGACACTACATCGTAGCCTCATGATGCCTTCACATAGTTTTGTAACTCTCTACTGGGATTGGAAAGTTATGCGAGGCGCTTCAGACATGTCTAAAACCTAGTCTTCCTCTGATTTGGCACGATGAACGCTCTGCTAAGTCTTCTCCTAGTTACCCTCCAGACAACGGTACGGGAATCTGGCGCGACGTCGAGCTCAAGCGGACAGGTCAGGTAAGCCTCAATAGCCTTCGCGTCACAACACGAGCAGCTCTCGATGGCGCCTTCGATATCTTCCTCGACGCCAAGAACTTGAATAAGAATACTAGTACGAGTGGATACATTGACTGCGCAGTCTACGATCCCAGTGGCATCAAACTCGGGGCTCCAAAATCTGGCTTCGACCTAGGCGGTGGCGCGGAAGCGAAAATCGAGGTGAAAGCAAAAGTGAACAACCCACAAATATGGTGGCCGAGACAATGGGGTGAGCAACCATTGTATAGTGTGCAGTGCAATGCTAGCACAAGGGTAGGGGGGTTGAGCGATGCGAGTCCGATGACGAAGTTCGGCATTCGGACTGTCACGAGCAAATTGAACGTGAAGCATAACGATACCACCTTTTACGTCAATGGTGAGCGCTTCCAAGTCCTCGGGGCAGGTTACACGTCGGACATCTTTCTCCGCTTCAACGAGGATAAACTACGAGCTCAGTTTCAGTATGTTCTAGACATGGGCCTTAACACTATACGTTTGGAAGGCAAACAAGAACATCCTTTCCTGTACGATCTCGCGGACGAGCTCGGTATCATGGTGCTCGCAGGCTGGGAGTGTTGTGATAAATGGGAAGGCTGGTCCTACAACGATGAAGGCAGCGGAAAGAAATGGACAGACGCCGACTATAGTATTGCAAATCGCTCCATGCGTCACGAAGCGGAGCTAATGCAAAGTCACCCGAGTATGCTAGGATTCCTGGTCGGGAGTGACTTCTGGCCTGACAACCGCGCAACTAAGATCTACGTCGATGCGCTCAAAGCTTACAATTGGAACATACCGATCATCGCATCAGCAAGTCAGCAAGGCGCTCCAGATCTCCTTGGGAACGGAGGAATGAGGATGGAGGGGCCTTATGACTGGGTGCCTCCAAACTACTGGTATGATAACCAGACGCGACTAGGTAGTGCCGCCGGCTTTGGCTCAGAGCTCGGCGCTGGTGTGGGCACACCTGAACTCGGATCTCTCAAGAAGTTCCTAAACGCAGACGACTTGGAGGATCTATGGAAAGGATCGAGTAAAGATAAGGGGCTGTACCACATGTCTACAAATGTGTCCTCCTTCTACACCAGAACAATATACAACGACGCACTCTGGGCTCGATATGGCGCCCCCGTCTCCCTTTCTGACTACTTGCTCAAAGCTCAAATGGCAGACTACGAGGCGACTCGCTCGCAGTTCGAAGCTTACCTATCCCGCTGGAATAACTCGCTCGAACGGCCTGCTACAGGGCTCATCTACTGGATGTTGAACAACGCATGGCCATCTCTACATTGGAATCTCTTCGACTACTACCTACACCCCGGCGGAAGCTACTTCGGCGTTAAAGCCGCCTTGGGTAAACTGCAAACAGTGGTCTACGATTACGCGGACAAGGGCGTATATCTTGTAGATAGACGGTTAAGACCAACTGCGCCGGAGTTGCCTAATCGCAGTATCGACATCGAGGTCATTGGCCTTGATGGAAAGCTCGTTATTAAGAGGAGTGTAGATACCGCCACAGAGCTCAACTCAAGTCGTAAGATAACCTCGGTGCCAGGACTGGAAGGTACCAGTGACACTTTACTCCTGCGGCTTCGTCTCACCGACGGCAGGATCGTCCTCAGCAGGAGTGTGTACTGGTTAGCGCCGCAGCTTGATGTATTAGACTGGGATAATTCGACATGGTACCACACGCCTGTCGCTTCATACTCGAACTTCACGGGTTTCAATACGATGCCGAAGGTGGATCTCGACGTACGAGCACAGGGGACAAAGGTGACGTTGCAGAATAAGAGCAAAATTCCCGCGGTATTTGTTCGGTTGAATTTAGTTGATGGGAATAGGAAGGATGTAGTGCCAGTGACATGGTCTGACAACTACGTCACGCTCTGGCCTGGTGAGAAGATGGATGTTGCGGTTGGCTATGGGTGTTGTTATGATGACGTTGCAGTTGAGGTATCGGGAAAGAATGTTGAACCAAAATTGGTAAAACTTGGAGGTGGATACTGAGAGGTACTTTACGTGTGACAGAGGCGTCCCAACATAGATAATCAAGTTCAAAACTCCAACTACATACGGCTATAGTTGCATGTGATGGAATCCTTCGGTCCGATCCGTTATCTTCCGAGCGGCTTACAGCGAATTACCCCAGAATCAGACGCAAGGCCTCCCGGACCGGCTAGAGACTTGAAACGCTGGTCCGATATATATTACAATGCACTGCCTCATCCTTCGCGAGTCTATGACAGTGCTCAGGCCTCTTTCCAAATCCAGCATTTTTATATGTGAGGCTACTAGTGTACATTAGTCTAAATCTTCGCAAGATCTGCAAAGCTTACAGTACGCGTCACATGAACATGAGTATATAAAAGGTGCTATCCTCCGAACATCTGTACTTTTCTTCTGCCATCATCCTCTTCCAAATCACTCAAGTTGACAATCTCGATCAATCAACCTTTCCAAACCCGCTCTTTCTACCACATCACCATGAAGTTCCTATTCACCGTGTTTTCCGTCATCGTCACCGTCGCAATGGCCGCCCCGTCCTCCGAAGCTGCCGGACTTGATATGTTGGAGAAACGATGCCTTGGTGCTGGCGGTATGTCTACCTTCTCATCAAGTCATATGCTCATTTTCTACCAACCCAATAAACACTCCTCGTTAGAGTATACCTAAAGCTGACGATAAATTTGTTTGAACAGCCGTGACTAGCAATTTCAACGATTGCTGCAGTGGACAGGGCTACGCAGACAGAGGATGCGCGTGTACCAGGTGCTCCTAGATATTCATAGCTGAAACAAGCTTGGACAAGTGGCAATCAGACCTCAAGTAGTGTCTTGAACCAAGCGTGGCTTGGAGGCTGCTGGCTGCGACTCGAATCCTCATGGACTATGGCGAAAGAGTGAGAATTTAAGTCTCATACAGCCAACAATCTGTTGATACCAGCAATACACTCGTTTAGCTTTACACTAACTACCCTTGCATCATTATCTGGACTGATTCTTAGTATTGACTTGCAACGCTAAGGCTCTAACACGCTGTAATTGTGTTGACATGCGATTCAACAGTCTTATGTTACCTCAGGTACTGTAAGTTACCTCGGTATGCTAGTCCTAATACAGCAATAAGCGTGGCGCTAGTCTTGAAGTGGACTGTGCAACATAATAAGGTGCATGCAGAGGATGCTCCAAATGAAAGTAGAACAGGAGTTGTCCGGTCGTATTTGGTAGTGTCGCTGAAGCTGGGTAGGTCATGTCGCCCTCTAAGGCTATAGTGTCGCTATAAGGCCTTAGTACCAGAAGGCGCTGCTCTCAAAGTGCTAGCTAGCTGTTAGATGTCTTGAGCAAACCTCTATATCTAATATCCAGCGTTGATTTTAAAAATTGAAATGCTCGCTGTTATGGTTGTTTTTCAACCTACCATGTCTAGGAACGCGCCGTCCTCCGGCCTGCTAAGCAGAATACTGCTCGGTCGATCGGTACAATGATCAGCCGCAGGGTCTAGGTCTGAGTCACCAAATATGTACGTGGTCCTTAGATCACGTTCTATATGAATTGATAGCATTACTGTGACCTTTGAAACCTCAAAATAAGTGCCATTGTCCTCCTTAAATTGCATTTGCGATTGCACTCGCGAATCCACTTCTGCAGATATCACTCCGCGACCACAATGACAGACGTGGAGAATGCGCTGTCCGTAGCAGGACGGGGAGAGCTGAGGCGCTCCCTAGCGGCTACGAACAATCCATACATCGACGCAGTTCCTAAAGTCGAACTTCACGTTCATATAGAAGGAATTATAAGTGCAGATCTAAAATGGAAGTTCTCGCAACGAAATGGCCAAGCAATCATCAACCCTCAAAACGGTCAACCGTTCTCTTCACTTGATGAACTACGAGACTCTCACGACACCTTAAAGCCGCGTACTGGGAACCGCATGGACAACAACGAAGAGACTCTGTCCTTTTTTGAGGCTTATTACGGTGGCTTTGAGGCTCTCAAAACGCAACAGGACTACTACGATCTTGCTATGGATTATTATGAACACGCTGCGGCGATGAACGTGCGATACGCTGAGATTTTCTTTGATCCGCAAGGACATACACGCGTTGGCACGAGTTGGGAGACAATGATGGAGGGTTTTCGAGAAGCGCAGCGGAAAGCTGGACAGGACCTCAACGTAAGCCCGTTTTCTTCCTTAGAGACTGTTTTTCTGCTCACAGCGCACTTTAGGTGAAATCTGCCTGGATCATGTGCTTCCTTCGGGACGAATCACTAAAGTCTGCGATGGAACATTATGATGCAGCACTAAAATATCGCGATATGATAGTGGGGATTGGTCTTGACTCGAACGAAGTCGACAGACCACCATCACTATTTGATGAAATCTTCGTCCGAGCAAGGAATGATGGCTTTCGTCTTACAGCGCACTGCGACGTTGGCAAGTCCTATCCTCTCGAACATATCCACCAGGTGGCCTCGAGTATCGCAGGCATAGGTGCGGACAGAATTGACCACGGATTAAATGCTGCCGGTGATACAAATCTCATGAGCTTGATTAAGGAGAAGGAGCTCGGAATGACAATCTGCCCCTGGTCGTATATTCGCCACCAACCAATGGACGAGGTGTTCCAACGCATTAGAGCTCTCTTCGACGCCGGCATCATGATCTCTATTGCGAGCGACGATCCGGCATTTATGGAGGATACATGGGTGCTGGAAAACCTGCTCGTGGTGAAGAGATACTGTAGCTTTACGAATTTGGAGATACAAAGGTTGGCAGAGAACGCCATAAAGATGTGCTGGGCTTCTGAAGACGAGAAAAAGCACATGTTGCAGGAGCTGTACGGTATCGACCCAGGGATGTAGATATTCCGATGGCATTGATCTACTTGCCTGGAGTTATGAGACTGGGAAAGACCTCGTTGACGTTACGTCGCGCTAACTACTTACGGATACTTCCCCAGCGAACCTTCCCCTGTTCTCGCCCCCGCGTATGCACCCCTGACAATAGCAATAAACAAATGCCGTACTAGGCCGAGCTTTCACCCGATTAGGAGTCAAGGCGAGAACTGAATTCAGTAGGAGTATTACCACCCGAATTCAGTAACAAAGTTCAAGCCGATGATCCTACCCGATGATCCGTGGCCAGAGAGGTAGATGAAAATGGGGAGACCTATCATTAGGCTACCATCAGACATAACGAAGAGTTTATCTGCCGGCAGCGGCTAGTTGAATTGAATTACCAATTTTGCTCTAAGATTCGTGTTTCAAAACATCCAGCAAAGTAAGGCCCGAGGTGACGCAGTCTTGCAACTCAGAATATTGGAGTATCATCTCGCAGGATGAGACCAAGAAAAGTGTTTGATATGTGCTTGAGCTCTCGTCAGCAGTGGTCAGTGATTGGGTAACGGATAACTCTCAGCGCTGAAGGGAGTGAATAAGAATGTACGTCAACAGCATCACCGGATAACATCAATATAATTTATCACGCTCGACTTTTCTTTCACATACGACCACAGGCAAAGGAATAATCTGGATCCCGTCTGATCTCCGTTCGATAAGCCTTTGACCGGCGGATTAGTAGGTGGGTGGGTGACCACTACCGAACCCCCTGCTGTTGTATGTTTTTTTTTGCCTTTTTCAAAGGCGACGTGATGCTTCGTCGCTGTAGAAGTACGGAGAGTACTGTCTGTTGGCTTTCCCATGATGATTTAGTTCACCAAGTGGCTCGGTACTGCCTCTCCTTACGCGTAACAGTTATACTACAATCATAAAACGTTACCTCGTCCTCAGCGAGGTGGCCCTTGATACCTCAGAATCCTAAACTATCCCTATGAGCTACCACATCAATAGCAATGGCGGCTATGATTGTCATGACCACGGCAACGGCAACAGCAACAAGCCTCCGCGGCTCAACTAGTGTTTGCCCGTTAATGACTTGTTCAACTGTACCCAGCTGACTACGAGCTATTTTCGTAACTATAGTTATGGTAACAAGCGCCCTTGAGTCACGCAACAACGCCTCGTGTGCAACAACCGCCCGCATTCCACCGATCACACCACAGAGGATTGCCGCCTACAGATACAGATTCAGATGCGGAATGACATTGCGTTGGTCCGCACCGACCTGGTAGTCCAACCATAACGGCAACAAGCGTCCTCGTCCCAAACAGCATCTAGTGTGCGACGACCATCCACGCAATGAATCGCTCTGCTTGCTATTCGCGTCTTTCCATTTTTAGGGGCTTGTTTTGCGATGGTGTATCCATCTAGAGGAGCGTTGAAGTTCTGGACAGAATCAGAACAGCGGAGCGAGGAGGGTTTCGAGACTGTTCGGGCGGGAGATGGATAAGTTGATAGAGTAGCGTGGAGGTATTCGATACGTTGACCATGCGTCAGGAAAATGCATTGTCCGTATCGAGTACTTACGGGGGTATTTTCTGGACTGCCCTTGTACCAATACGCTGCATGGCTTTGTGAGGAATGAAGACTCGAGATCCAGGAGGGTCATGATGCGGCGCATCGCGTCTACGTCAGGGACGTAGTCGTTATGAAGCGTTCTCTTCCACTCTTGATTCACCTTGGTTGATGATTTCCCGGAGGGGGCGTGGACTGGAAGGTACGGATGGTCTTCAGACTGGTATACATGGTTGTCAGTCTAAGATAGATTAGTCAACTGGATGTAGACATGTAGAATACAGGCCTTTTACCTGTGGGTATTTCCACATCTCTATAACGGCAGCGCGTGCAGTCTGGTGCACCTGATTGACTATTGCATGGTCTTTGAGAGCGGTGGCATTGGTAAGGTCTACCTTGCTGAGGTCGACTGCTTGCTTGCCACGGATCTGTAGCATTTTAGAATGCGCCCTTTTGCAAGCGGCCTTTGCTTGTTGGTTCATACCAACTGTTGCACCTGTTTTGGCTGGAGGAGCTTTCTGGCATCATGATCAGAAACCATTCTTATCCAAAAGAAACCACAATGTGACATACTTCCTCTCCCTCGGGTTCCTGGCTTGCTTTTCGCTTCTTGCCCTTGTCAGGTGTAAAGCCTTCTACGAGCGGAGCGTTGAAGTTGATGCTGACATCAGGCATTTCTACTGAGCCTTTGTCGTTCAGATGATCGATGAGCGGGTCAATGCGGGCCTGAAGTTCAGGGTCAAGTGCGAACCAAGCCTTGAAGACTCGAAGGCGCCTATATCATGATCAAGACGGGTAGCAGGTAGCAAACGTGCGACAGACACTTACGCTCCGTCTGCTTCCAGTCGTCCTCATCCGGACTAGAGCCCTTGTTGATTGCAACTTGAAATCCTGGGTTCTGCTTTGCGTGCAGCATTAAGAGGTGTTTGTTGTGGAACCTGGCCTGTAGTCGGATTGGAGTCTGTCTCGAGAATGTGTGGGGATGGTGTACCTACACGGCAGAGATCATGCGTATATCCAGTGACGTTGATGTACTCGGCTATAAACCTATCCTTCTTCTTGGATTTGCCCTTCTGTTTTCCAGTCTTGACATCGATAAGCGCCTCGCCAATAGGTTTCCAGTGACGGCAGACGACCTCATGGGGCTGTACATCTGAGAAGACAACCTTTTTCTGTAAAAGAAACCGGTTATTAGCCCGCGTTAAACCTGCAATGAGCTCGTTGTACTTACGATACGCGTCACGTCCACAGTATGCCCTTCTGGTAGGATATCCTCGCCCTCAGCATCATCCAGTTCCTCTCCCTTATCGTTTTGGACTTCCATGGTAACGGTCTTTCCGTCGGTGGTGGTGTAGGTGTTGAAATATGCCTCGCTGGTTGCCCATTTAAGGGATTTGTCATTCGGTATGAGGAGCTGGAGGCGTTGGACGACACGCATGCGCCGGACGTTAGGCTATTCAGCTAGATTAGAACATGTAAACCGGTCGGAAATACTGTACTTACATAGTTGGAAGTCCAGTCTGGGAACTTATCTTCCTTGATGAGCGGGACGCAGACTTTCTTAAGGTCTGCCTTCAGTTGCTCAGCGACTGCTCGCGCCGTAAGTTGAGCTTTGGTCATGGTGAGAGCGGATTTGGCGCATATATTGTATGAGAGAGCGAGAGACACGAAGCAAATAGGAAATATCAGAATGGAAGCCTTTTCCCTGTTATCTATTATGCATTGTAGTGTTCAAGTGTAAATGAAGTTTAGCCTATTCCATACACCGACTAGCACATTTTCCCCTTCCCCCTTCCCTCGGCGAATATCTATCTAGCATAAAAAAGAACAATGGGTATTACAACACCGCAATCTTCGGCAGCGGCTTATTCTTCACTTCGTCAAACGACATCGCTATCGTCATCCTCTTACTCTGACTTGTCGGTTCCCCCGCACTCGACACGCGATTCTTCTGCATCCGTAGATCCTGCGGCATCCTGCTGAGCATCGTGGCAGCCGCTTCGGCGGGATTTGCTGCCCCACCACCGGTGCCAGACTGTAGGCTCATCGGTTCCTCTGATCTCGATCTGCGAACAGGTAGTCCGGCGACGCTAGATCGTGCAGCAAGTTCCCTGTCGAGTTCAAAACGCGGTCGCTTCGCATCGTCGTCCGGGCTCGTGTCTGGGCTGAACCGGCTGAGGAAGTCTGCTGCTGAGGAGCTTTGGACGAGGTTGGCGGGCACAGATTGGTTCGCTGAGGATGACGCTTGTGCGTCTTGCTCTTGAGTCTGGGTTTCGCTTGGAGTTCGCCCTGCGAGTTGCGGTTTCCACCCCATCGCCATACGGTCGAGAGCTGTCCCTGGTTCTTGTGCACCGGACGAGGCATCTGGCGCACTCGCTGTACGCATATGGCCCGGTGAACGGCTCTTGGCAGATGTTGTTCCGGGAATCGGTTTGCCGTGTGCGATGGCATATGCAATCTCACTAGCTGTAGCTCTTCCTTCTGTGCCGTCGTCTCCAGACATTGGGCTGTCGCGACCCTCAGGGCCTGTTGATCCACTTCTGGAACTGCAAGCTACGCTTCCCGCCGGCGTTGCTGCATAACTGAGACGGTGCGGACGCGTAAGAGATACTGATGAGCGTGAGAAACGGTTACGGTATTGGAAGCCTCCGGCAGGAAGATGTGGGCTCGAGCGTGAAGCAGGACCTGACGGAGGAGGGCTATGGGGGTGAACAGCCTTCCAGGCAGAGGCTGAGTACTGTGCGGGTATCGACAAAGGCACGAAGCCAGATGTTGCCACGAGGCTTGACATGCGTGATTGCCGCGCTAGTGAGCTGTGAGATATGGAAGGTTGAAACACAGGTGGGGGTGTGTCAAGCGATGAGGCCCGCGGTGGAGCGGCGTATGCAGGTGGGATCGGGGGTGGTGTAAAGCTGGAAGTGAAAATGCCCAATCCTATCGAGCGGACCGGAGAAGGGGCGTGAATAGTTGATGGTAGTAGTGGTGGACTACGGTTCAAATCCAATGTGTCAACGTCCGTGTTGGAGAAGAACGATGTCCTCCGGCTCGATGGGGATCTGCGTCGCCCGCGAGGGTGCTTCTCCGAGGCATATGATACAGGCCGTACTGGGGATGCTCTTCGGGAAACAGATGGCGTAGCAAAATAATCAGTCGGTTGTTGGTAGCCGTGTTTGAACAGATGAGCCTCGAAAGGACGCCTAACAGCACCGAGCACCCCGAACAAAGTACATGACGCAATCCTAGTCTCAATCAATATTGACCCTTGTTTTGAATTTAGAGAGGCACTCACAGCGCGATCATGGCAAACGCCATCCCCATACGGCTCAGTTGGCAAGTCGTTCCAAATTCCCATCCTTGAAGTTCTGGTGCTTCGGGTGCGCACATAGGCCGACGAGCGACAATAATCATGTTCCACCCGGACGTCAAAAGCCAAAGGACGCACAAGGCAATTACGATTCGGATGCCGACATAGGAAGTCTTGATAATAGCGGATGGATGCCGCCCCTGATGCGTCCATATCCTCTGCTTGAGGGAGATGATGGTATGAAAGAAGGTGTATGCTATCGTTACCAGGGCCTATATTGATAAGGTCAATGCTATAATACCAAGGTGCCGGAGTATACTCACCGATGTCGAAGTCAGCACCACCGGTGCGATATTGGTGGTATCTTTCGGGTCAGTTGTGACCTGGTAGATCGAGGTAACGAGACAGATGAGGGAGCTCCAGAGCAGAACATTCAGGAGGAGGGTGATGGTTATTAGGGTGAACTTCCGACGCGGAATCTTGATGCTGATGTTGATGGCGATGTCCTTGATCTCGAATTTATTGGGCGGCTGATCAGTTCCGCTACTGCTGCTGTCCGACCCAGCCATCCAGTCACCTCCAGCTCTTGGTCTGCTGGTGCCGGGTGAACGAGGCTACAGCGGGGCAGGGCGGGCTGTACGCGGTGAGAGAAACGAGTGTGGACGACGCGATCATCGCCAAAACATGATGAAAATGTAAAAGAATGTTGAGTTATGAGCGACAGCTGTAGAAGAAGAAAAGAGATCGACAGGCGGGTCCAGTAAACCTGTGTTGGTTTGGTAGAGATCAAGATTCTGCCTGAACAGGTCCCCAGACCAGCTGTGTCTCAGAAGCAGCGGGACCGGCCGCTTAGCACCTGGACGGCCCGGAAGGTATTAGATACATTCCAGCGAGTTGACAGAGCAATTATAAAGCAGATTGGGGGTGCGAAGAATTCTGTGCGAGGGTAACACTGAGGAATGCGGTTGGACTGGAGGTTCGTTGGCGAGAAGCATATTGATAAATGTCTATTGAGGCGTAATAAATCTGGGGCGACTCGGTCATTACTTAGACAGTGAATTGATCAACACCATTCTAGCATTGATACCAGCGTTGTGGTGCGCAATTAGTCTGTGGTCGAGAGAGATTAGGGAATCGTGGGGCCGCGAGGTGGTGAGGTCGCGACACGTGCAACCTTGCAATGCGAGGTTGCCAGGGGGTGTACTTGCATTGTCATATTTCCCTGGACAACCAATCATCCAAGATTGCCGGTCAAGCGACCATGCGACAAGTTTCCGATGCTTTCGTCATGCTTATAGCAATGAAGATATAGCAGCGATTTTGGCAAGGTCGCTTGTTCCATGTTTATCCGGCTAGATCGAAGCAGGAACCTATTGGTTCCAGGTGTTCGATGGTAGCATAACTGCCGTAGCCAGAGGGTTAAATCTAACTGAGAGATTTAGATGTCGCTGGAGTATGCAGCGTCGGATTATCCGCTCCCGAGAGGGTGCTCGTTGCAAGGCGACACGGGGCATAGTAGGGTTGCTTTCCGTTGCGCGCTCTTCAGAGGATGAGGAGCAGGACGAGAAGCAGTATCAGGACGAAGATGAGGAGCGCAATGCAGCAGCTGGACCACCGGTCTACGAAGCAAACCGTTAGTTAGTCGTGTCACTTGGGCATGTCATGACCAACTGTACCTTCGTTTTTCTGGATCACCCAGCCAACCTTCTTGATGCCTGTCTGGAGTTTTCCACCAACTCTGTCTGCCACATTGTCGACATCCGTGAGCATCTCGCCCTGCTCTTCGAGCTCGCGGCCCATGTCGTCGGCTTGCTGGCGCAGGTTGCCCACGGTGCGGAAGACGCCGTCGAGGGCTTCGTCCTGCTCATGCATCATCTGCATTTGTGTCTCCTGCTCAAACGCAGCGTAGTTGTCCTCTTCTTCAAACGAATCGGGGTCAGGTAGGACGTCTCCGTTCACTGCGCTCTTTCCCTTGTTGCGCGCATTGTCGACCGTCTGCTGCAGCTCTTCGCGCATGTTCTCGATCTCGTCCCCGACGTCCTTGACCAGCCTTCTCCGTCGCTCGACTTCGTCAATCTCGAGCCCGAAGCGGTAGGGATCATGTTCGACAGCCTTGACGCTCTCGACCAGGTCTTCGAGGTCTTGGCTGAGATCCTGCAGTGTCTGCTCGAGCTCGCTTCGGGCTTCTCGAAGCTCCGGGCTGTTCGCGGAAGACGCGGAAGACCGAATGCGCAGGTACGACTTGAACAGGGGCCGTGAAGTGTTCAGGGCAGACAGGACATCTCTGTAACATTCGTCAATGACGCTGCCTGGGGTGCCGAGAGCCGTGTCTTACGCTTGCACCTGCAGGAAAGGGTCTTCATCACCCTGCGAGGACATCATCTTGGGCGAGGCGACACGAACCAAGCCTCACAGCGATGCTAGCGACGCAAGATGGGCGTGGTGTTTGTTGGGTCGCGAGGTTTGAGCGTGTTCGAGAAGCTGGCCAATGCCGCGGATACCCCAGATCACGCCGCACGGACCCACACCTTCCTAAAAAATTCCCATACCAACCAACCCTCCACCGCACTTTCCTCATGAAGCGACTGACAGAGTATTCGCACGCCAAGTCGCATCCCTGTTGTTGTTTAGTCCAGTAGGAGGTCCTTAACAGTCTAAAGTCCGAATTCTGATTTGTTCTTAGAGGACCGGCGAGTAACTCAGTGCACTGTACGTCAAGAGCATGGAGAACTACTAAGCCGGCTGTTCGCGAGAGGGGCCACGGGTAATACAATGGGGCCCGAAACAGCTCTGCCCCTTCCTCCTGACTTCTCCGATATCGACGAGTTCGTCGAGTCGCTGTTGAAACTCACTACCTCCTCCTGGCTGCTCCAGACACTATGTGGCGGTGTCCACATTCTTGACTTCTACACGAGGTCACCGGATCTCTACTCGGCCATTTTGCCCCAGTCATGGCGCGATTGGTTCAAGACCCGGGACATTATGGACATCCTGGACCTGTTGATGCGGGAAGATCTCAGTCAGTTTGATGTAACAGACGCGACCGAAGAGTCCGTCTGGCGAGGAGGACCATTTCCCCCCGTAGAGCTTCTACAGTATGTCAAAGAGGTGCGGAAGCATCTGCTAGCCCGAGAATTCCCTCCGCGCAACTCTGGTTTCAAACCTCAAAAGGCGGCCATACCACGCCACATTGCCTTGGGAATGAAAGTCAAAAAAGTGCACGAGGTTGACAACTTTGCGCGCTACGTTGACAGATTGACCTCGGAGATAGCCGCGTCGGACAAGAAGCCGATTACGCATCTTGTGGACTTTGGATCTGGACAAAATTACCTTGGACGGGCGCTGGCTGCGCCGCCGTATTCTAAGCATATCGTAGCTGTAGAGAGCAAGCAGCACAATATCGAGGGCGCCAAGAACATGGACATTCTCGCCAAGCTAGTTACGAAGCCTCTGGTTATGAGGAACAAGAAAGAGTATCGTGCTAGTATCGGGAAGGTGAAGAAGGGCAAGAAGAGCGATGCGAATGGGTCAGCTAGCCCTTCTGTGGAGGAGTCTGCTGCAAGTACGGAGGGGTTGGATACTCAAGCGACATGTGACGCGAATGGTGGTCCTCCCATTCCAGCTACCAAGCTTACATCAAACGCTCCGCAACTCCAAGATAGGATACAATGCGACGATGATGGCTGCACGCATCTGCCTGCGAAGCAACCACTCATAGAGACGTCGGCTACCAACCCTACAACTAAACAGACTATGACCACAAACCTCCAGATATACAACGAAGGCCACGGCAGTGTCCAATACGTGGAACACATTATCAAAGACGGCGACCTCACCCCCGTCATCGATCAAGTCCTCGACACCTCCCATGTGCAAGACCCCTCAGATCTCACCACCGTACCAAAACCCCCCGACGTAAACGCAATGGTCATCTCCCTGCACTCATGCGGCAACCTCGTCCACCACGGCCTGCGCTCCCTGCTCCTCAACCCCCACATCTCCGCGGTAGCAATGGTAGGATGCTGCTACAACCTCGTGACCGAGCGTCTCGGGCCCCCAACCTACAAGCTAACCACCCTGCGCCCCAACCACCCGCGTCTAGTAGCGACGTCAAATGCTTTCGATCCCCATGGCTTCCCCATGTCCGAGAAACTCGCAAACTTCCCGCTCCCACACACGCCCCAACCACCGCTGGAGCCTGGTCACCAAAGTCTTGACAGTGATGTGAAGCTCGACCAACCCAGAGGTGTTCGCCTCAACATCACAGCCCGCATGATGGCCGTCCAAGCCCCGTTTAACTGGGGCAAAGATGACAGCGAACTGTTCTTCACACGCCATTTCTACCGCGCCCTGCTGCAGCGCATCTTCCTCGACCGCGGCGTGATCTCCGCTCCCGTCGATGCAGACGGCGGCCCCGGTGTCTCCGCTAACGGCCATACCTCACACGTAAACTGGACACCGCCGAATGGTCGTGGGCCGGGCTTGAGCTCCGACGGCACGAGCACACCGCTCACCATCGGCACGCTGCGGAAGTTCGCGTACAGTAATTTCGTATCATACGTGCGCGCTGCGATTAGCAAGCTGGTCAGTCCGAATTCCTTCTGTGAGGTTGATCCCGAGTTCATTCGGGGGAAGATGGATGGCTTGACGGACGAGGAGATCAGGGGTTACGAAGCAGAGTATGCGGAACGGAAGAAGGAGCTTAGTGTTATGTGGAGTCTTATGGCGTTTAGTGCGGGTGTGGTCGAGTCGGTGGTTGTTACGGATCGGTGGTTGTGGTTGAGGGAGCAGGAAGAGGTGGAGCATGCGTGGGTGGAGCCGGTGTTTGATTACAAGTATAGTCCGAGGAATTTAGTGGTTGTGGGTGTTAAGAAATAGAGTACGTAGTGTGTCAACGAAAAGATAAATTGCTACGTCTACAGTATTGTACCTATGGTAGTCTTTTCTTCTCAGAGAGAGCGAAAGCTTGATCCGCTAGGGGGTATCTATTTTGCCTCATGATCATATGTGCAAAATCTCCTCCTATACAGATATGTACCACCCGAATGCCAAAATGCATAAACGCCAGCGATGCAACCTCTTCAGGCCCTCATCATATGTATACATCCACTCACTGCTCTAATTCCGCCTCTAGGAGGTCCTCGATAGCCTAAAATTATGATTACGATCTGTTCGTAAACCTATTTGCTTCGTCTCGCTCGCTGTCTCATACACACCCACACACCCACACACACACAGTCTCACACAGAGACTGACTCGGACCTAACAAAGGTAGGTAGGTAGGGAAACAAAACAGCAAACAGCGTCATGTGCTCCCCATCCTCTCCGCCACCTCCTTACAATTTCGTGCTCCAGAAGTTGTCAACCGGCGCATCATTCTTAACACTCTCCCAAATTTGCTGAATCGCCTTGACAGCGTCCTCACTCAACTTGCCCTTCTTGATCCCCTGGGCCGTCTGCTCAATCTGCTTAAGACTACTCGCGCCAAAAATAACCCCATCCTCGTCTCCCTGCAGAATACTATGGTGCGCAACCCACCTGTACGCCAGCTCCGCCTTGCTAATCCCCTCCTTCTCCGCAACCTCGTTCCACGTGATCAGCGCCTGGCGCAGCGCCGGCTTGTCGTACAATTTCGTGTACAAGCCACCGATAGCTTGCGGATTGAAGCGGCCGGCGCCTGCATCTAGGTCCGCAGCTGTCTTGGTCAGGAAACCGCCCGCGATGGGCGAGTAGGCGTAGAAGGAGATGCCGAGCTTGCGCAGCGTGGGGAAGAGTTGGGTTTCCAAGTGCCGTGCAACGGGGTTGTAGTTCCCCTGGTAGACGGTGGGCAGCGGGTAACCCTTCTCCTTCGCAATATCATAGACGGTTTGGACTTGTTCGGCGGAGAAATTGGAGAGGCCGAAGCGGCGGAACACGCCCTTTTTGTACACCTCCGCGATGCCGGCGAGGGTCTCTTCGAACGGAGAGGTGCTGTCCGGGGCGTGGATGAAGAGGACGTCGAACTGCTTGATGCCTACGGTCTTGAGCGAGTCCTGGCCGTCGCGGATCACAGACTCTTTGTCGGCATGGCCTGGGTCGAAACCACCGACGAGCTTGGTGTCGATGGTGAAGGATGCGCGCTTTTCGAGACCCCCAATGGCTGCTTCCGAGCCGGGGTATAGGCGTGCGGTGTCGAGGTTTGTTACGCCGTGGGCGAGGAGGAGGTCGATGACTTGAGCGCGCTCCTCAGGCGTGTTGAAGCGGCTGCTGTCCGAGAGCGGGGCGCCGCCGAAGATTATCTTCACCATTGTGGTAGTGGTGGTGTTGATGTTGACAAGGTGTAGGGATGTTGTTGTTGCGCGGTGGTGACGACTATTCAAAAGGGAAGTGTAAACACAGCTAGTTGTAGAAGGCGCATTCAATGATGCTTTCAAGGACTCAGGCAAGTCGAGTCAAGTAGTTGTGAGCGTGATATCTCTTCAACAGCGTACCATATCTCTCTTTATATATCCCGCCAGAGGAGGCCGTCCGTTCGCTTGCACCACCGCATCTTTCGTGACGCCATACACGGACGAACCAATCGCTCCATTACAACCAGGGATGTCTTAGCCTCGGCAACGTGCGTGCGATGATACCACTGCCGTGGGATGTGCATACACGAGTGGTTGTAGACTAGCCCCACTATCGCGTACTTACCCCTCTGCGATAATTGTTGCACACAGCCTGGGGGGTTCCACAATAAGTGGATTGCGGAAGCGGAGTCAGGCGGAGATACATTGTTAAACCCACTTGTGCACTTTTCAGCCTCAAATAAAACAAGCTAACGAATCAGAAAGAATATCATTAAATCTAGATATACGATCGTGGGACAAGCGTGGAAAGGGAGAAGATTAATCTCCGATTATAATACTTCGTGATTGGCCGCGTAATGGTGGTGGAGGGCGGATATGCAAAAACGCTACCCAAGCGAGTACTCCCGTCAGTAGCTCGTATGAGGTCTTTCCAAGGTTGTTAAGAGGGACTAGAGCTAAATCAAGGTCGTTGGAGGACATCTGGCCTCGTGCATCGCAGAGCTTCGGTATACAGATGTCCGGTGCATTTCGGAGGAAGTTGGATTATGAATCCATTGCTTAGGTCGACAATACGCAGTCCGAGGTTGATCAGAAATCTTTCGTGATCAGAAAAGAGTGTTGAGGCCTCAACAATACAGCCTGAATGACATGGGTGCCATATCCACCGGAATCGTACACGCAAAGCCTGTAGGTACAACCCATCAGACACGTTCGAATTACAACTAGCCGTTCTGGAAGTATCGAGAATACAATGATACACTGATAGTTCCCATGCATTGCACCCCCTCTCGCAAGATAAGTAGCTGAGCAAGCCAGGCATACTGCATTTTCCTACTATGGTTCTCTTGCTATTGATAGGCCCATGGAGGATGTGGAAAGTAAGATGAAGTCGAGTGATTGTTTCTAGCCAATACGACTGTTCGCCCGGAATTGTCGGAGATAACGATCTGATTAGAGCTACGGTGGGAAGCGTCGGCTGCGCTGACGTCTCTTTGATGGCGTGTTAGCGTAGAAGGTGGTTAGTATTCGCTTTGATGCCACATTGACCTTCGCGGTTCAGTAAGCCTTCTACGGGCAAGCGTGTGGTGTGGTGATCTTGCGGGAGGCCTTAGAATGTGTGTAGACGACAACGACGATAACTGATCACGGGAATTCCGCTAGGAGCCGTGGGAAGGGTGGTAGAGAGATGTTTGATTAGTCGACTTGATGTGGATAACGTACATTGAATCGAACAGAAGTTCTCCACGCGCTACAACAAGCTTTGGAAGAATATGGGGTAGCGGGATGATATGTTGGCAGAAAGAGCCGGCTGATGATGACGTTTTCATATTTCGGGAGCGCAACAAGCCGTTGCGGCATTGCACCAAGAATAGATCGCAGTATTTCGAGGAGCCGGTCGAAGACAAGATGGGAGAGACGGACGTGCAGGAGACTGACTATCGAAGTCCTAGTACTTCTTCGCCTCCATGCCCTCAGGAGGCTGGGGTACCACGGTTTTATCACCCACATTGCCCCAATCCGTACTGAGGACAGTACCGCCACTCTCTTGGTAACTCTTCATCATCGCTCGCTGTTGGTCGGCGGACGCATCCTTGTACAGCTTCTTGAAGAAGTGTGATGTCTCGTCACCCTCAATGTCGTCCTTGTCGTCTATTTCGTCGGATGCTAATTTGTCCCAGTTCTTGGGACCCGACTTGGACGAAGTCGGATACACTGGAGCTGCGTATGGAGCGGGATCGAATGGAGGGGGATATGGAGCGGGAGATGGCTCATATGGATCGGGTTCACCTGTGATAATGTGCCTAGGGATCTGGGGCTTGGCCACCCTCTTCGCATCGTATGCATCCACTTCGGCCTTGAGATTCGAGCGGTCGATTTTCTTGCGTGGGGCTTCGAGAGCGTGCCATTTCACACCTGCTGCTTCTTTCTTCAGTGTGACCTCGCATTTGTTGGGTGTAAAACGATACTTCGATTGTGTGGGTTCGATAGGCGCGTAGAGCGGGTCGAGGTTGTAGCTGTAAACCGACGTTGAGCCACTGATGGGGAAAGAGAGCGCAAATGACTCTTTCTCGATTTCGACGGCTGCTGCTTCTTTGGGTATGCCCTTGGCGAGAATGTTGATGGTGACACTCTCGTTGTTCTGATACCAATCGACCTTGATCTTGTTTGCAGGGGTTGGCACGACAGGCTTGGGGGCTGGAGTTGGCGAGTCTGTCTTCGCCGGCGTATCGCTTCTGTCCTTGGCTGGTTTGGGAGGTGAAGATGCGCTGGGCACCTCGACGTCGGGGACATTCTTGACTGTGACTTTCCGCTTCTCGTCGTCCTCTGGGAGGCTCTTGAGCTTCGCTTCAAGCTTCATATTCCACATGGGAAGCATTTTGTTTTTCGGATCAAGCTCCTTGACAATGCCAAAGACGTATTCTGCATCGCCATATTTCTCAAGAAAGAAGAGAGCGAGAGCGCGTCGGAACTGGGCGTCTTTGATGAGCTCGCGTACGGCGCGTTTGTGTGCCAGAACGACGGCGAGTTCGGCGTCGGCAAGGGCTTCGGAGTGCTTGGACGAGCGTTGGTAAGCTGTAGAGCGATTGATATAGTACTTGACGGCGGTTGGGTTGGCGGAGATGGCATCAGTGTAGTGCTGAATAGCTTCGTCGTATTTGCTCGCGCTGAGGGCTGCGTCGCCCTTGCGAGCTTGGTCCATGGCGGGGTATGTAATGCAGAATGGAGGCTGAAAGAGTAGAGGGTTGAGCAAGCGAGGGGGCCTGGGGCGTATTTAAGTCGGGTTGGGTAGTGTGCGGGGTCTCACCGAGATGCATGCGTTCACAGGCTGCAATGGTTGGGTGTGGTTGAGGAAATCCATGGAAGCAGGAAGGCTACTTGCAGCAACAAATTTACGTCGGTGCCTGCCCGAAATCTGGGGTCCAAACATTGCTAACCACAAGCGGCTAACACCCCCGCCGCAGGTGCGACCGATGACTGACACTGTCGAGTATTGTACAGGATGTGAGGGTGTTCTCACGCCAAATTGTGTCTCTGCTCTGTTCACTCTCTTGGTAGTCTAATTAAGACTCTGATTAGAAGACCGGCGAGTAAATCAATGCCATAGTGATGATGTAAGTCTCTAGGCACCCTTCATCAATATTACAACAAGATCCCATAATTGCTATGACTGACGTTATCTGGGAAAACGTAACTAGGTATGCAGAATCAATAGAGACCAGATAGAAAAAAGGAAACGTAGTCTGGTCCATATTTAACTGTTACGGATGCTCACAGCTCAATCCATGCTCTATGCCTCTAAAATACGAGCGCAGCGCCCAAGAGAATACTCGCCGCCACCATGCCCAAAAACTGCACGGGAACATCTAGACCAGCAGCAACACCCTGGCCGCTACCGTTTCCAGTAGCATTGCCACTAGGGGTGCGGGTGGGGTTTCCAGAACCCGCTGTAGCAGTGGACTCGCTCGGCTCGCCAGCAAAGTGCGAGCCATCGCCAGAGAGACCAGGGCCAGTTCCAGCGCCATCGTTCATGTACTTGCTCGCGCCCGTGGGCATAGCAGGTAGAGTAGTGCCTTCCACTTCCCACTCTTCAGACTGAGCGGGGCACTCGGAAGCAGAGCCGCTCTGCTTGTACCCGCCGTCACCATTGGGGTTGTCGGTCTCCTCGTATGCGGCCTTTAGACGGTCGAAGTCTTTGTTGGGTGTAATTTCGCCATCGCTGCCGACTTCGACAAGGCCATAACCGTTGGGCTCAACAGTGTACTCGTATGCAAGACCACCAGAGTAGACACTGGTCATGTTGGTAGAATAAAGAGAGGCGATCTCGCCCCACTCACGCGTGTTGGTGTTGCAACCAAACTCGGAGAGGAAGATTGGCTTGCTGTAGTCCTTGTATGTCTTGACCTTTTGGTCCCAGCCCGATTGGGTGAACGAGGACGGGTCGCACCACGAATAGTCGTTGAAGGCGAAGAAGTCAGACCGCTCATCGTCTGTGCCACAGTTGAAGTATAGCGCTTGTTCCTCAATGTTCTCAGCAACGTCGGCGGCAGAGTATCCGACCGGGATAACACGCGAGTGCCTGTTGGAGATGTACTGCTTCATGTCGCGGGTGACGGCCTTGATGAAGGGAGCGGCGTTGGTATTGTTCCTCTCATTGATGACCTCATTACCAGAAAAAAAGAGAAGCAAATTATTGTAATCAGCAAAGGCGTCAATGGTAGCGAAGACAGATTGCAGGTATACGTCGTTGTATGAGCGGTGGAGGGTGTCGGCGTTCTCGCGGTTCAGCGAGTAATCCGGCGTGTTGGCATCGAGAGCAAGGTAGATACCAGCATCGTCGAGCATCTTCATGGCCTCATCGTGGTTCTTCGAGTTATCGATTGTGTAGATACGGATCGTGTTGATGCCGAGCGACTTAAAGTTCTCGACGTCACGCTGCAGCCCTTCAAGGTCAAGCAGAGGATCCTTTGCGCCTGATGCACCACCTGGAAAAGTATCAGTATCCCGTCATCTAGTTGCGCAGCATGCTACCACGGACCCGGCTGATAAGCAACACCTCGGACATAGAATCTCTTGTTGTCGGCGAAAAAGGCATTGCCTTTTACTGTCACTGGTGGCAGGTTTCCTTTCACCTGACGAGGGACAACACTCGCAAATGCAGGCGCAATGCTCGCCACTAAGGCGAGAGCGGTAGACAGTTTCATGGCGGCTCCGGTAAGAAATCCGACAATTAAAAGAATACTAGAAAATAGTAGCAACTGAATGTCTAACGAGTGACGACGAGTGGAAGAGAAAAGGGTTGAGAATGGGTCAACCAGAAAGCATTGAAACAGTGGGAAGTAGGAACACGGGTGGAAAAGTTGTTGAAGTAGGAAAACACTAAGTCCCTTGGTAATCCCCAAATTCCACCTGTGGAACTGCCAACCTTCATCATCTGCTGGCGCCGCTGGTTGCCAAGTCGATGAGTATTGGCGCTGCGCGCGGAATCGCGGAGCCCAAGAGGCCAAGCACCTGGTCGTGATTCCGAACAGCGCGCCCAGGCTTGGTCAGGGGCACGCGTCCAATAATTGGCAGGAGGTCTTCATAATGACAATCTTGAAAGCGAGATGATTGCGCGTTCATCTTCCCGCGCGGCGGAGCACAGCCTCAATGATGGATAACAAGAAGTCAATGCTTCGGCACAAGAGGTCGGCGGGAGGACATGAAACCAGGAAGCCTTGGTTCTTGAGGAACAACAACATAGATCCAACCCTGGGATCGGAAGAGCCTGGCAGAGCCAACAGCGCCGAGATATTGCGACCAGCGTCGCTGACGACATCGTTATAGCGAGATAACGGGGATGCAGCTCCGACGACGATGCGCATGAGCCTGCCTTTGTTTTGTGTCTGGCCTAACTTGCGGCTATTCGCCGCCGGAGTGCTGTTGACACGCTCGTCGCATGTGGACGGCTCGTGGATGCAATTCTTCGTGCGTATAGCGATAGACCTGCTGATGGAGTCACAGACTCATGTTGTGGGGTGGACTTGACAGACAGCAGTTATCGGTGCGACGGTGCTTCAAAGGTTTTGATGGCAGCTGAGCGACCAATGAGAAGAATTGCGCTAGTGTGCCTCCTTTCGCGACTCAATCTCACGCGGTCCTCGCAGCCTTTAACGGCTCTGATGCAGCATCCATTTCTTGACTACATCATTGAAGAATATTTACTACCTAGGCAGGGCTCGATTGCTCATTGCTGGTGACCTCTGGCATCTTAGGCCTTCATTTGGAGGGGCACTGCAGCTATCTGAGAGGGAACAATCATTGTTGCATTATTGGGCACACTCCTCACGTCCGTTTTGTTAACGTTGCCATCATTCACACCGCCCGCCGCTCAAGTCATGGATCCTACGGGTATGTCCTTCGAGGCAAGAATTGCGTTGGCGTTGAATGGCTCCAACTGGCAAGAGCTTCAAAACCGCAGCAATGTAGCGTTTTCCACACAAGGCGAGCTAGTGCAAGAGACCGTTGATTTCGAGGTTGCGGAAGGCGGCACTGAGGTACCGAAAGAGCTGACAGCAAAGCAAAAGAAAAAGATGGAACGTTTTGGGCAAACCATTGCACGTGATGCTGGCGATGTTCTTCAAGTCATCGAAGCAGATGCCCTAACTCCAGTCCCTGCGGCTGTAACATGGGACGAAGACCCTGAGCTGCTTTGCTGTTACAACTGGCAAGCTTCCATGGACGGGACGAATACAATCTTTGGTGCGTCAAATTTCTTGGCTTCTTCAGATCAGCTCTAACATTATCTCTTGCAGTGCCAGGAGAGCCCGCGAAGTGGCATCCGCCAACACTGCCACACACTGTCGAGAGAGACAGCGGCTTCCAATACTCTGACTACAACTATGCGCGTCAGCCTAGAGACCCATACTCCCCGATGTTTCATGCTCTCAGTCTCATGAACCCTGGTTACCAATTCAATGATGTCGATGTCTTAGCAGACAGAAACAACCTGCGGGTACTTCTCGAATTCGTTCAGGGGAAGGCCAATGGACCATTCCGCTTAGATCTCTACCTAGTCTTCAACACGCTCGTCATCGTTCGTAAAGAGTCAAGGTGGTGGAAGCACTCTGACGGCGCAAGCTACGGATGCAACTTCGAAAAGTTCTTCACTCGACCCGCAGCAGGCATGGAGGATGCGACGAACCACTACCGGGCAATCAAATATTCTATGGGTCCCCTCAACGTTGTCTGCCGTTTCGAAGCAGATGCCTACGACGATGGACTCGTATCTGATGAGCTCACCCAGGCCGAAGCAAATGCTGTCAGCGGCGGACTGGCCGAGCGACCGAACTTCAATTTTAGATCGCCTATTCGAGTGTTGCAAAAGGGTCACATCGTCCCAACGGCTCAGATGGTGGAGCTGAAGACGCAAAAATATGACCCAGAGAGGTTCCGCCCAGTTGCATGCCAGGATCAGTTGTGGTTCGGACGTACTTCATTGCTTTACACTGGACCTTATGAGCTGAATACCGGTGTGATCAATCGCGTGAAGCGTGAAGATGCTACCGACAGGATCAAGAACTGGGAGGAAACCAACCAAGAGAGTCTGCGCAAGCTTGTTACCTTGCTAACTCAACTGAGAGCTGTGTTGAAGCGAGAACGGCGACCGAATCGAGCAGTGGTGCTTGGACGCGAGGACAAGGGTGGACCACTTTCCGTCCGCTCAATGGAGGGCATGAACCATGCTGTGGGAAAAGAGTTTTTCATGAAGCATTGGAGACCGATTGCTATGCAGCCTGGTCCACAGCCTAGTGGCTACCGTGGCCAAAGAGGTGGTAGAGGTACAATCAACACTCCTCGTGGCCGCGGTCAGTCGTATGGTAATCACACGTTTCACCCATATAGCGGGCCATCGTATCAGCCGAATAGTGGACAGTCGTACGCTCCCCGCGGTCGCGGCTCCACCGGACGAAGAAGAAGTCCCGATTACGGACGTGGCGGGTCTCAAATTTAAGAATATTCACACACACCTAGGTGAGCTAGAATGTGTTCAAGAAGGGTGATCATACAGTTCTAGAAATACAAGTGAGAGGTTAGGCGATGTGATGCACAGTCAAACACTTCGTCTTACTGGAAACGTATCCCATCACTTTTCATTACACCGACGGTTCTGCCAGTTTGGGCCTACATAACCTATGGAGTGTGGATTCGAACTATTGCAGACAAGCCGAGGTCGCTGCTGACAGTCTATGCTGTTCAAGAAGGCGAGTTGGGCTCTCACCATGGGACTCCAGGCAGTTCTTGCTAAGTTGCCCTTGCGAGCCTTCCGCGATGACATCCGCCACTGCGTATCCCAAACATCAGTTTACTGCAGGGACCTCGAAAATTTGCGCATTCCATTTTCTGACTCTTTTTCTGGTCTTTTGCTCGGTCTACAGTCGTCTCGTCATCCTAAAATTCATCCACGTATCGATTCATCCACATCATCGTTTATTTCATATATTGTCATTATGCGGCCTGAAAACCTATTCAGCACGTACTGGCTATACACGCAAGACACGCAGTAAGGCATTCGCAAGCTTTGGGGGTCATTTACTCACCCATTATGTAGCGCCATCGCGTCATGGCTTATGGACACGGCCAGAAAATTCGGCTTTACACCTGCGCTTACACTAAAGAGTACTACATACGACCCCGCAGCTCAATTGAATTCTGGCAAAGACTGGGTGACTAGGGTCATGACCTTCACCGTTCCAACGAAGAAGTACACGCTTATGGCTGCGGTTATTGCGTCCGAACACGATTCCAATTTTCGAGTTCCCGTGAGCTTCTGTGTTCTTCTTGATCGAGCAATCGCAATCCGCAAGCACTTTAATACTTTGATGCCTCCACCTGACGAGAACCCGGACCAGGAGCCTTTCGAGAGCGACACCGTGTTCCTGCTGGATGTGTTGACAAAGGTTCGAAACATCCTCAAACCTCTATATGCTAGCGACTACAAACCACGAAGTGAGACGTTCGAGACGTTCGACAGTTTAAGTGAGCTTCAAACGACGGCCCCCAAACTTGAGATCGATCCTACATCCGCCACAACTAGTCGAGATCGTCACAACATTATCGTCGGGCCAGCAAACCCCGGAGAGGAGATAATATATGAGGCTGAGCTATCAGGTTGCATCGAGGACGACGTTATCGCCTTTCAGTTGTTCCTATCAGATCTGGGCAAGCTACGATCTGAAGTCGCTCGAGTATGGGAAGAATATAAGTGGGGACTGGTTGATATCGTCACTGCGTCTCTAGTGACAGATACCGCCGTAAATTTAGCTCGCTCGTTAGAGGACGAATGTAAAGAACACAGCACCAAGCGCGGTGGACTCAGGATGATGCTCTCGCACGTTCACTACGGCATCTGCCTCGCTCATAACATTGCTCCAACCTCAGACAATCCCGACTTTAACTACGACATTTACGATGCCGCGATTCCAATCTTCCAGTTTCCATTCAATACTTTAGCCGCGTTCCTAAATGCGGGGAGACCAGGCACGGTATCCGAGGCGTTGCCAATGCACAAAAAGGAGTACGACCCAAGAAGCGACCGCGCAAGCAAGAGCTCTCGCGAAAGGTTCTACGAAGACAACGACATTATAGTGACCATGCTTCCTGAATTTGAGGCACTCACGACCGGGTTCGAGCGGTCACCAGCAGAGGACGAACTGACGCTTTGTCTACGCACCATGTTCGAGACGCGTGAAGTCACGATATCAGCAGCTTTCGCCGTCCAGCTATTCGTTGACATTCGCCACACGCTTCGCGAAAGAATTGATTCTGCTTTCTTCAGGCTGTCAACTGTAGCGTCTTTTGCAAGGAACAACATCAGAGAAAATGTACGATTTCATAGCGGCCTGCGGGATGACAAGTGGTCAAGCCAGGATGAGCAGAAGATGAACAGCTTTTCCAACAATATCTACAATTACATATTGAGCGATCCGCATCGAGTGGCCTGCAAGAACCTGGGGCGCAAGAACATTCGGCCTCCTTACTTTTTTCTGCGCACTCATCCGTGGGCATGTGGCTTGTGGAAGTTCTACATTCAGGCACAGCTACACATGATGAGCCTCTCCTTCGTCGGTGCGAAGGGAGCCGTCAAGGCCTGTGTGCATCTGTACAATGCCGCGTGTCAGGAAGAGCTTCTCGACTTTGAGTGGCCCGACATGAAGCTTCTCTTCCACACGAGGGACTCGAAGAATCTCTTTAGTAGTGACATTCCTCCTCGATGTCCAGAAGATTACCTCAAATGCTTCAAGTTGGATAAGTCAGATGTTTTGGAAGAGATGGCACCTGTCCTGCAGGATTTCAAGAGGAGGTACTGTGTGGTAAATCCAAACTTCAAGATTCGTACCAGAGATGTGAAGAGAATCATCCACCATTACAGAGCGCAGAACGAGGTTGAAGAAGGTCGACCCGCTACTGGCTTCGAGTACGGCCCCAAAAAAGGTGTCTTTGTCAGTAAATTCTTGAGTCTCTTACGAGCTACGGTCGAACCCGAGGTGCTCGAGCTCTCGTTCGACTATCTTACTTTTCATCGCACCTGCTGGTCTCTGCTCCGCTCTCTGAAGGACAAACACTATGACCTATTCGTCGAACTAGGTGAACAAGCGAAAATCGACGATGAGAACCAGCTCTCTCGCGTCGCCGGATATATCCTGATCATAGCGACCATAGACAAGACCCATCTTGCGCTAAAAGACACTGTGACGGTCATTGAGGAGATGTTGGGAACTGATCGGGCAGCCGTCGTTGGTACGGTTCTGAGAGAGAAACTTGGTACTCCAATCGCGTTTGAGGAGGATGATAAGGAACAGTCCAGTGACGACACAATCATCAAGTGACTGCTCAAAGAAGGTGGTATGATGATATGAGGGAACCAGTATACCAAAGCAAGGTCTTAGACTCAATATTTTTCCACAGGCAACCCAAGCTTTTGATGTTTGAGTAGAGCATCAAATGCACGTTTTCAAATCCTTTCGCACCAATCCTAAACCTCCACTAATACTATCTCAAAGACCTCGAACACAGCCTGACCCACGCTAGCACATATACCGTTCGGCAATTGACTCGGTTGCACCCTGAATTTGTGGGGTGCCGGGGTCCGAGGTAAGCCTCGAAACGCTACTGAGACTGTGCACCGTCGCAAAACACACAAAGTCCCAAAATCCTCAAACACAAGCTGGGAATGATCCAATGAGCGAAGCAAAAGCCAAAGTTGAATTCTGAGTTGGGAATAGACATTGCGCATTCGGGATGAGAGGGGGTGAGGACGAGAGGGAAGGTAGGGTTGTGCGACGGGAGGTGCACGCACGAAATGGCACGCGAGGCGTTTGTTCATGCGAAGCGAGGTACTCGTCGCGACTGTATGGTTGCATATAGGGCCTATTAAGACTTCCTCGTAAGCCTGGCTTGCCATAATGAATGCGCTTTTCCTTCCTCTCTCCTAACAGTACTAGACCCACCAATACTAGGTATGGACAGCACACAGCTGATGGGCGCTCCTATGAGCGACGACACAATAGCTCCTATGCTGGTCGGTTCGAGCGGCAGCATATTACTGATAGCGATTATACTGCTCTTTGCGCGCTTGTGGTCGCGGATGCGACCAGTTTACAACTTGGGCTTGGAGGATTGGACGGTGGTCGCTGCGACGGTAAGTCAATTCCACCCCCTATCAACAACAACAATTGTTCAAAGTGTTGAGAGCAAGTGACTGATAATAACTCATTACTTAGATCCTCGCCACAGTAAAATACTGCCTCGTCTGCGTCGCATGTGCCTACGGTTACGGCCGACACGCGGTATTCGTCGACCAAGCGTCCCGTACATCCGCTTTCCGCCTCATGTTCATCTGCCAACTCATCTGGTACTGTTCCATCACCCTCGTCAAGCTTTCCGTCGCTTTACTCTTGCTGCGCCTGAAGACCGGACGGGCGTGGCGGATCTTTCTCTACTCCACCATGGGCGTTCTAGTCCTCAGCGCCATGGTGCAAATATCCTTCCAGTTCCTACAGTGTCGGCCGTTCAGCTCCTACTGGGACCCTTCGGCATATGCTAGCCCAGGTGGTGTAAAGTGCATAGCACCGAAAGCCATTACTGGGAATATCATTGCAGGCAGTGCAGTGCACGTTTCAATCGATCTCATCTTCTCCTTCGTACCGATTACGTTTATCCGAAAACTGAATCGGCCGCGTAGAGAAAAGATATTTCTCGGTGTATTGATGGGACTTGGGTTGTTTGCTTCTTCGTTCGCCATTCTGCGCACCCTCGCGTTGCAAACCTTTTACATGTCCACGGACATCTTTCGTACGAGTGTTATGATGACTACATGGGCCATGTTGGAGCAAGAGGTCGCGCTCATCGCTGCTACGATTCCCACACTAAAGAGCCTCATGCAACAGTCGCTCATTAAGATTGGAAACTTCTTCTATGAGCAGGACACAGAAACAAAGGTCCGGAATCATCTGGTAGAGCTTGGGTATCTGGGTACTGAGGATGAAATGTCAAAGTCAAGAAGGAAAATGTCAAAGTTAGATATTACTGTGGCGAGTATTGGGAGTCCGAGGGCTGCTAGGAAGATGAAGGATGAGTTTGGTGACACAATCGATGATGGTAGACCGATTAGAGACGGAAGGTTAAGAACTGTTGGAGTAGGATTTTGAGCGACCTGCGCCTGCATAAGTCTTTTTTTACTGATATTCAACAAGTTTGATTCAATCCCGACATTAGGGACTACACGGTGTGTGTTGTTTTGCTTGAAAGCGTCGTGCATGCACATAACACCCTTGGCATCAACAAGTTTTGAGCCAGTATGGCGTAGTATTCGGTATCTTGGCAGACCCTGATCAGCGGAAGGATATAAAGGAACAGCTGCGGAATCGGCTGCGATGATGAGGATCAGAGTGGCAACGGCCCTGATGCTTTTGAGAGTATAGAGCCGGAGAGATATGGTGACGCTCGCCTGCAAAAGATGGTCGACTTGTAACATTGTTACTACTACTACAAGAAGAACGAGTAAAGACATGAATGAGGAGAACGCCGAGGGAATTCTCTTGGCGCGCGTGGTCAACCTCAGGGTTGTGGGCGGGACCCTACCAATACCCCCGCACACAAACCGTCGATTAACCATCAAGACCGATTGCTATTGGTACGTCCATCTCCAAAGTGAGCGGGAAGGCCGAAATCCTTGCCGTCCAGCGGAAGCGGTGAGTTTGGATGTCGTCGAAGCACGCCTAGAGCACGTCATCGATTCGACCAATTAGGTGATCAGACAATGCGGAGTATTTGCAGAAGCAGCGCGTTAACAGGTCTTAGTCAGTCCAACTAACGACGGCAGGAGCATTTGACAAGATAATAGCTTTATGGAGTTAGCAACCATATTGGAGTCGGGTGGCTTGGCAGCTAGCGGATGTGGCGGAGAACGTACATGTTGGTGTTAGAGCCGGTCAGCTCCCCTATAGTGAGTTCTTGGGCAATGCCTTCAAATCGATAGTATCCTTGCTCTCTCGGTCTAATCATCACGCTCGGTTCCCTGAGTCAGAGCAAGTTGGTTGGCTGAGATGCCAACCTTGCCTCGTCTCATTGACTAGCTATGATACGATTTCTGACATGGTGCAAGTCAAAGAAAACTGGACAGAACAGGATAATGATCGGTTAGGTTGATGATAATCCAACATCCATCTCGCCGGAACCGTCACCGTTTCCCCTTGTCAAACTGTACGGCACATGGAATAAGCGCCGTGATGGCAGGGGAGAGGCACATACACCAAGGGGGCATTTAGTAGCCGAGATGGCAACTTGGCATCCGAACCTAGTATCTAGAACCAGTCTTCAAGAAATGCCATGCATCACATAAGATACGCCTCGTCTGTCGTATTGACTTGCGACTCACCTGGTTCGTCCGCTTTCACTTGGCTGCTCCTATCTCACTCTTATCGGCTATCACGTCTCCAGTTTTGGGAATAAAATGGCATCCAGTCCCACTTCCTCTCATGATGGGATGTCGCCGCACGATGTCGCCATTGGCTTGGTATGAGACCATGAGTCGAGCTGTCACAGGCACCACCGTTGGGGTTGCTGGGTCTACTTAAGACCACGGCCGTTGGATACCCATGCGTCTAAATGGTTCAAGTAACTTTAGGTTCTATCAATCTCCAAACCAAGTTTTGAACGCACCCATGGCTAAAGAAACGAACCTCGATACGGTGCACGCGCCGGCAAGCGAGCTGGAGAAGACAGCGTTGACTTCAGACGCGGCACTCGACAACTCCTCGTCTGAGCCAGACATAGCCGGTATAAAAGAGCGAGTTCTAAAGCACAACTCCATGTCTGAAACAGATATAAACATTTTAAGAGAGCGTATCCTCGAGCAGCAGCAGCTTCAAAAGACCGCACCACCGGTCCTGCCCCTCACGACGCTCTTGAGAACAAAGAAGCCCAACAAGGACCTCGATCAGATCGCTACCCAACCTTCTGTTTACGATGATCCGGAACTTGCAAAGTACTTTCAGCCGACCGAGAAGTACGAGAATCTTCACCGATTTGATCCGGCTGCGAGGTGGACTTGGAGAGAGGAACTAGTACGTGTTTTGCTTGTGAATTATGTCTTTTGAAGACTACTAACTAAAATGGGGTAGCCACTTATTAACAAACTTGACTGGAAAATTACTCTTTGGGCCTGCGTTGCGTTCTTTGCCCTTGACCTTGACAGGGGAAATCTCAGCCAAGCGAACACGGATAACTTTTTGGACGACTTGAACCTGACTACAAATGGTATGTACCTCGCTAACTAATTCAAACTCTAAACTCGAATCTTGCTGACGTTATTGCAGATTACAACTTGGGAAACACTGTCTTCAGATTGTCTTTTCTGTGTGCTGAACTTCCATCGCAGTTGATCAGCAAGAAGCTCGGTAAGCCAACATCCTTACATGAGCATGAATACAATCGCTGAATTCCTTTACTAGGTCCGGATCGATGGGTTAGCTTTATCTACCTCCCCCGGAGTGAGACTCTGCTTTGCTAACACGGACCAGATCCCCACAATCATGTGCCTATGGAGCATCGTCGCGGCATCACAGTTCTGGCTCAGCGGGCGAGCCAGCTTTCTAGCTTGCCGCTCTCTCCTGGGTCTCTTGCAGGGCGGTTTTATCCCCGACGTCATTTTATACCTGGTGCGTATTACGGTCAACCCTACCATATCCACATCTTCCAATCCCAACAATCGCTAACACTGCCTCCCCAGTCCTACTTCTTCAAAGGCACGGAGCTCCCCTTCCGCCTCGCCCTCTTCTGGACGAGCCTGCGCGTAACCGACATCGTCGCCCCGATCCTCGCCTTCGGCCTCCTGCGCCTGCGCGGCCACCACGGCTACGCAGGCTGGCGCTGGCTCTTCCTCGTTGAAGGTTTATTTACGTTGAGCGTGGGTATCTGGTCGTGGTTCATGATGGCGCCGTCCCCGACGCAGACCAAGTTCTGGTACAACAAGAAGCCGTGGTTCAACGAGCGCGAGGAGGTCATCATGGTGAACCGCATTCTACGCGACGACCCGTCGAAGGGAGACATGCATAATCGGCAAGCTGTGGACTTCAAGTTGCTTTGGAAATCCATGTGCGATTATGACTTGTGGCCGCTGTATATTATTGGGCTGGTGTTTCAACTTCCGACGGGCCCGCCGGATAATTATCTTACGCTTATACTGAGGAGTATTGGGTTTGGGACGTTCGATTCGAATTTGTTGACGATTCCTACACAGGTGGTTGGCGCTGTTACTGTGAGTCTCACACATCCTACACAATTATTTGTTTTACGTAGCTGGTTACATTCCTAACGAGAACACATCAGATGCTACTCCTCACCTACTTCTCTGAGATCTGGAACGAGCGGTCATTCATGGGAATCCTAGGCCAACTTTGGGTTCTGCCCAATCTCGTAGCTCTGCTGGTCCTTCCTAACAAAACCTCTCCATGGGCGCGGTTCGCAGTCCTGACGGTGTTGCTGTCATTTCCATCAGGTGCGTGGCTGACTTCACTTCATCGAGCAAGAGAATTGTCGTGTAGCTAACACTGAAGATAGCGCATGCAATGCAAGTCGGCTGGTGTAGTCGGAATTCAAACACGGTGCGGACTCGAACGGTCTCTGCTGCGCTGTATAAGTACGCTGCCTCACCTTTTCTTTCCGTAAATACAGCAGACGAGGTCTGACAACTGAAATAGCATGTTCGTCCAAGTTGGCGGTATCGTCCATTCCAATATCTACCGCCAAGACGACCGACCAAATTGTAAGTCCACTCCCTGCCCAAACCCGCTCAGATTGAAAGCAGCTACTAACAATCTGCACGCATAGATCGACGCGGTAACAAGGTCTTGACCGCCCTCACTGTGATGAACATCGTGGTGTACTTGCTCACAAAAGCATACTACATTTGGCGCAACAAGACAAGAGATAAAGCGTGGGATGCTATGTCGAAAGAGGTGAGAACTGGTCTTTATTACTTCATGTTTAGTGTTGTTATGTGCAGGGCTGACAGAGTTTTGATCTAGGAGCGCGTGCATTATCTGGAGACTACTACTGATACGGGGAGCAAGCGGAAGGACTTTCGCTTTGCTCACTGAGATTATGTGTCTCTCTATAGATCTATCCCGTTATCTCGAGAAGGATTGGAAAGGTGCGTCAAGGTTAGTGCGTGGATGGGTGTCTCAAGAGATCGTGCGTCATTCGTTAGTAAACTAAAGTGTGTAAGCAAAATACGCACTCGAGGAGTAGTCATATAGTAGAAAGTATATTTTCTTTCACTACCTATTTCACTATCCGCAAAAGTACAAGTGATACCAGGCTTCAATACGACAGCCAAAGCCACTGATAAGTCCCTCTCATATAAAACGCCGTCGCCATGCAAAACATCATCTCGTCCCCACCTAAATCGACACATTAACAACCTTCTTCCCACTCCTCTTCGACTCCAGCATCTCATCCCTCCACCTCTCCACATCTCCCAATGCCTTCATCGGATCCCTCTTCCGCATCAACAAATATCCCTGAATCTCCGCCGGCGAAAAGATAGTCTCAGGCAGCTGATCCGCAAAGTGCTGTGCCATCTCCGCCAGTTTCTCCGGCTCCACAAAGTCAAGGTTTGATTCGGCGAGAAGAAGTTCGAGGAAGTCGTCATTCGGCTTGCTGGGTTTCTTGGGCGAGATGTTTGCGGGTTTGGGCTTGGGCTTGGTGTTTGTGTTTTCAACTTGCTTGTCGTCGTATTCGGTGCTGTACATGCGTGTGAAGATGTCGCGGATTTGCTCGTGTGAGGCGAGACTGAAGCGTACTTGGAGGTCTACGCGTCCGGGTCGGATTAGTGCGGGGTCGAGGGCTTCAGGGCAGTTGGTTGTCATGATGAGAACGCGTCCTTCGTGGGATGCAGCGCCGTCGATGATGTTCAACAGTCCGCTGAGACTGATTAGACTTTTGGTGGCTGGGGTGACTTTCTTCTTGGTTGGGTCCTTAGCAAACGCATCTGTCTTGCTGATCTTCGTGAGGCCATCCTCGGAGCCGTCAACGGTCTCGGAAGCAGGCGATGTGGGATCCGTCTCTTCTGTGCCAGTGGGTAGATCATCGCGGCGCAGTCCAGCGCTGTCAATGTCTTCTAAAAGGACGATGCAACGTCGAGGAAGCTGGCTGAAAAGAGTGCCGAGGTCCGACTCTGTCAGACCGACCTCATTGAGTGAAATGCAGTAGACCGGGAGTCCAAAAATACCCGCTAGAGCGAATGAAAGAGATGTCTTGCCGGTGCCAGGAGGACCGTGGAAGAGATAGCCACGTCGGTAAGGGATACCGCGCGATGCGTACCAGCGTGCAGTAACCGGGTGCAGGTATTCGTTGATATCCTTTACAATCTTCGCCTTCTGTTGCTGTTCCAGGGATACGGTATGCATTGGTCGTGAAGGACGGCAAGATTGACGATTCCACATACGGCCGCCGTGGGCTTCTGCCGGCGCCCGATAGACACTCGTCATCTTATTCTCCTTGCTGAGTGTCCACCTTTTAATGTGGTTCAGCAAGTCTTTAATAGGCTGCGTGCTGCGACCGAAGCATCGAATCACAAGAGACTCGTCGTCATCGCTACTCCATTTATTCTCCTTCTTCTCGCGCGAGAACTGGAAGTACCGGCCCTCATGGTAGAACCTGTCGCTCCCGTAATTCGGCTCGTACCGCGGAGGAATATTGCCAGCCCACTTCTCAAAGTTGAAGATGCCCTTGTCGTCGAGCACATCAAAGTCATCGTCATCCAGCTCATCTTCGTCGTCCTGGTAATTGCTCACCCACTTGGAGACAGCCTTGAGATCTCGGCTGACCTTTGTCATACGCTGCTCAGCGACCCACTTCATCACCTGGCTGTACAGGTTATCGTTGTCTTCGATGTATATCGAGGAGGTGAAGTATGAAGAGACGTAGTCAAAGCTCCGGTTATAGACAAATTGTGCTCCCTGAAAAAGACCGAAAATCACCAGGCAGCCGGAAACGACGTACCCGACGTCAATACCGAAGGAACGATAGATGAGTTGGGAAATGTTTCCATAGCCAGGAACTAGTGCATCCATGAGCAGGGAAGGAAGACTCAGGGTTGAGTTTGACGAGTTGAAGTCGATGTTGAGTAGGCGTGTGAAATCCATATTGGCGGCTGCGAAAGTTCGATGCGTGTTTTGTATGATATTATTGTGAAGTTTGTTTCGAACCCACGATGGGTAACGTGTTGTACAGCGGCACAAGGTAAATAACAAAAGAACCTGCGAATTGTAGGCAGTAAATAGGTGAACACCTGACCCCCTGTTTGTCTCAGTAAAACTGTCAGTCAAACAGCGTGTGCTTGGACGAGATAATGGAAGAGAAGGCAGGGACAACTTATACACAAACTGGCCGATTGAAGCTTACAAGGACGCCCTTGTATGATTCGAACGAGGAAATGCACCAACAACGGCGTGCTGGTTGCCGGTGAGGCTGGTGCCTGATGCTTGTCTGCATTAGTCCAATCGTGTTCGAATGAGCCTCGCGACTGCCTCGCTAGTCGCCGTCACTGAGCCGCCCTTCAGCTTGGATGTGAAGACTCTAGAGTGCGAGCTGCGGGGTGCTGCCTCCATCACCGCCCTTTCTAAAGTCGAAACCATGACGAAGATACTGATGAGTCAATCAGTTGCAGCATTGATGGGCTTCATGAGGCTGAACGCCTGAATGTTCTGTTGTTCGAAAGCCTTGGCAACGCCAAATGGAAGTAGAAAATGGGCTGTTACGCGATCGCTAATTCCTGCGGCCATTCGCGCCACACCAAACATAAGGCAACAGCGCATTTTCACCTATGCATGCAGTCAGCCATCAGGGTGTGGAGAATTCGCACGGCACGGCATGATTATGAGTGGTGATGAGTGATTAAAAAGGTGGTCGTGACGTGGTGCTGCAGCGGCGGTTTGCCGGTCGGCAAGAGCGATGCACCGCCACTTCAGCCCCCCTCTCACCCGCTTCAAGGCGGTCAAACAGGCCGTTTCATCTCGAGTATGACGCATTACAGTTCGCGGAAGGCCCTCCGTCTCACATCAAGTAGACCTACAATGAACTAGGCGAATAGGCATTAATCTAAGAAGAGAAGGACGTTTCAACATCTGTTCTTCGCTTCTGCTACCCATGCTCACTGCTCGTGATGTCCATTTTGCTTCTCGGGCTCTCCATTCTGCTGCTGAAAGCCCAACCCATACTGCGTGGTAGCATTCAGTCTCTCCAAGATGTACTCTCCAGCGCGTATCGGCTTCCACGTACTCTCCTCTCCCTCGTTCAAGCAAGTCGGCAATGTCTCAATCACAGTATCATAGTTTACCGAAAAGAAGAATGGCACACTGTACCGCGCTTCCGTCCCTCGATTCACAACCCTATGCACAGTGCTCTTGTACAAACCGTTCGTCCAGCGCATGAGGAAGTCTGCAACGTTGACGATAAATGCCTCGGGCTTGTAGGCCGCAACGTGCCACCGACCTGACGGCTTGAGGATCTCAAGGCCGGGCGTTGAGGAAGCGAGAAGCAGAGTAAAGCACTCGTAGTCCGAGTGTGCACCGAGACCTATCTGTGTTTCTGGGGAAGGTTCGGCAGGCTGCTGGGGGTTCTTAGGTGAGGGGTAGTAGAGAAGTCTTGCGATACCGCCTGGATGCGTTGTCATAGAGTCGAAATACGTCTCTGGAAGGTTGAGCGATAGGGCGAAGAGACGGAACAGGTGTCTTGCCAGATCGAGTACCTAAGATTCGTCAGCTCCACGATCTGTATATGGATTATGGGCTTACGTACAGCGCCATAGTATGTCTTGACCTCGTCGTAAAACCCAGGCAAGTCTTCTTCCTTCGGCCACATATTCCCCTTGTACTTGCTGCCATCCAGGTTTCGGTATAGCCCATCACCGCCAGTCGGATCCAGCGCTTCCTCGTACGAAAAATTGAAACATTCTTTCTGCTCTTCGTCGCCGGCAATGGACGTGTAATTGCTCGGCTCCCAGCCCAACCCGAACTTGCTCTTCTTCAAGTGCAATGCTTCCTTCTGTTCGATACTGAGCTCACGCATGAAGCGCTCGGCTTGGTGCAGAATGCCGTTCCTCACACTCTCTGGTACGCGGTGACCGGTGATGTAGAAGAATCCTGAGGTGGTACACGCGTCTTGGATCTTGGCTGCAACTGCCTGGCGGTCTTCAAGGGACGACGAAAAAGATGGCGAAATGTCGATGACGGGCACTTGGAAGTCTTCGTCCGTCACGTCACTCCTAACAGCGAGCCTCGACTGCAGATATGCAGCCGCACCCTTGTGAGCCTCATCACGGGTTGTTTTGTCCGGGAGGCGCGGTGCGTCGTCTGTACTAATCGCCATGAGTATCTCTTCTGGAACAAAGAGTTTGGTATCAGTTGAACTATTGTGTATCTGGAATGTGATGAAGGTATGGAGCGTATGTGTTCAAATATGAGAACCTATTGCCGAAGATAAGATAAAGGATTACGGCTGTCGAATTACTCAAAGTGGGGTATGGACTAGGACTATACCAGAACCATCAAATTCTTAGCCCGCCCACGAGAGACATTCCGTTGGCGGCATTGGAATATAGAACGTTGGACGTGCCGACAGATCAAGAGGAAAAAGAGGAAACACCGATAAGATTTGAGAGGGGTATGCGCTAAACCGGATATGGTAAACTAAAAGAGGAGAAGCCTTCCAAGGTTCCCAGACGCCGTCCTATCCTATCCAACAGAAATCGTATGTGTCGAGCTTACTTCCTTTGCTCATACATGTGGTTATATAATTGTGCAATGCGGTATACGGTCCGATTATGTGATACTTCAACTTGACCAGAACCATCCACTCTTCTTCCCACTCTCCTTTGCGGTAGCTGGAGCTTCCACATTATGGAAGGCCTTCCACGGATCTTGTGAACGCGCATTATCTTCTTGACCACGTTCAGTGTGTACAGTCTCTGAGCTCTCCTCTCTACCGTCCGCAAAGCGCTTCTTGAGGATGACCTTTGTCGTCACGGAACCGTCGGGTGCAACAGTCCGTTCTGTAGTTGTGAGGGTTGATAAGATCGAAGGTTTCACTGTGCCACTATTTAGGTGCGCTGAAGAAGTGGCAGATTGCTCTTTGGCGGCAAATACTTGCTCGTAGACATCGAGCTCCGTATCAGTCCCTTGTTGTTCAGCTTGCCATGCTCTGCTATGTTCTTCAGCATCCTGCTCTTGTAATGCCTCAAGTCGTAGTCTTTTCCCGCGCTGCTCGAGCCGCTCGAGCTCTTCGAGATATTTCTTGGTTTGGTCTTCCGCCCCGGCCATCATATCTTGTTCTTCCTTCAGCACGTTGAAAGCTGGGAAAGAGCCGCGTTGATCGACTTTCGGGGTAGGTGGATCATCGTGTTGATCCTCATGGTCATGACTGTATTCGTAGCTTGGCTCATCGTTGGCGTCCAAGGCCTCTTGGGGTGTCCACTTGGGCTCATTATGAGGCTCAGGATCTTCTGAGCGTCTCCGGTTTCGATGGCAAAACTGTCCTCTTCTGCCTCTATGGCCTGATTCATCGCTCCTCATACAATGAGGTCTTTCGTGACGCTCTGCGCATAGTAGGTCTTCGTATGCCTTCCGCCACGGCACGCCGGCTTTCTTCATCTCGGGGTCTTCTTCCAGAACGCGGGGCGAATAAGCTGCTTGCGACGAATCTGCCGGCGGTGGCCACTGCCACGACCTCGACCACGACCATACGCGAGGCTCATCTGCGTCAGCGTGCGAGTCCCGGCTGGTCGAGTATTTTGAAACTTCATCGCTCGCGTTGTTCCCTGCTTTCTTGTTAAGATCAGTGTGGGTGTGGATGTCGCCATCGTAGAAGGCTTTCATGACGGCTGCCATGGCGGCGTCGTACGATCCCTCAATAAACATTTCCTCCACGTTTGATTGCAGCTGAAGCATCGACTCGAGTTGCCTTTGAGCCTGCTTTTGCTTCCTCTCTGTCCTCGATGCCTGACTATCGTGGTCATAGGCCTTGGGGAAGCCCCAGTCCCAAGAGCCTCCCCATTCCAGGCCCTTCTCGTTTGCTACTCTCTCCACCAAGTCTATGTCATTTTTGCCACCCATTTCTCCTCTATCCTTGCTCGCAGCCGCATCAAGGATCTCTCTCCGCAGTTCATCACCTCTTCTGTCCAGCTTCATCAGCTCTTCGCTGTTCCTCAGCACAGCCCGTATGTCACCCGCTTGGAACAGCGCCCTCCCTTCATGACGCAGCTCGTTTGTCTCGGCTTCGAGTTCGCGAAGCTTGTCGCATTGCCGCTTATCGGCTTTTCCAAAAAGACATTGCTCGCGCGCTTGGTGGGCGTTGTTGAAGTTCGCGATGGTGGCGGGCAGTGTGAAGACGGTATTGAGAAGCGAGGAGACCTGCGAGTCGGCGAAGCGGCGGAAGGCGATGAACGGGTTGTCTTCAGGGCGGGAATTGTTGTTGTCGTTGTTCGACATAGTGAAAAAGGGTCGAAGGAGAATTGTTTGTTTGTTTGGAGAAATGAGCACGGCGATGGCTGGCGGCGGGGACACTCCTGATAGAGATAGCTGATGCCTGGAGATAGTGGGTCGGCGTCGGGGATAAGGTACGCGCCGCGCCGACGCGTCAAGTGATGCGATAGCCAACCATCTCCTCTTCACTCTTCACTCTCGACACTGCTCGCATATTGGGGAGCTTTGACGTAGCCCAATGAGCTGCTAACTGCGTTTCATTTCAAGCACGGTGACTGGTCGTTTTGGAGGGATAACTGGACGGCAAGAGCTAAAGTCGATAACCATGACAACCTGGGGTTCGCAAACCATCGACAGACTGCGTTCATTATGACCATGACCAAGAACCTGTCGGATCCGGACATCCTCCTGTGCGCTCTCTTTGCATCCACCTACGTACTGCCAAACCTACACATATTGCTCGCATCTAACGCATAATCTTGGCATACTAGTGTTCTTAAGGTGTGTCCTCGGCAGCCTTGTACTCGTGCTCCTCGCCATGCTTTCCGCTGTCCTACAGCATCCGCCCCTATCACCCTCAACGATTGCGCATAGTGGCAGTTATGGTGTAGAGTTTTCGGGCTCTAAATGCAAGCGCATGCTATCTCGGTACTCGCCAATGATCTACAATTCGGAGACTTAGCGTGCGGGTACTCCGCTGGCGGGCCAAGAGCCAAGTCCATGGCGTGGACGTACAACTTACCTTGGGACACTAAAACAACGGCAACGGGACCTTGGCCTTCATCAAACATTGTCGCGTTGTTTGACCAACCGAGCCGTCAACCAGACAAATACCACACACTCAGGCGCATTCGTACCCAATGTATTACAATATGCGTGTACTGACGACCCATTGTGCGTCATGCAGAGGCGAAGCAGCAGCGGTGCTGGGATAATCCCATCTAGTCACTCTTGTCAAGTCTTGGGCTCCACTAAACAGCACTTGGGTATTGCTTGGGTGATGGAGATCTGGTTTCCGTATTTCCTGTCTTGGTACGGTGGGGAGCGTTTCGATTACCGTTACCAAGAACTCGTCAAGTCACAAAAATCTGTTAGACGAGTATAAGAATGTCCGCGACCGCCCGACTCATGATTACCTCCCAGTACTCACTCCAGTATATCTTACATGTCAAGCTCCCGGACGCGTACCTCGGGTAGTACCAGCTCTTCTTCAACCAATTGGAATTTGCTCAAATATCCCTAAACGCCTATCTCGCAGTCAACTATCCTTTCGCGCCATACGGGCATAAAAAACCTCTTTAACCTCAACAACCAACACCACAACAATGCGCGTCTCCATCCTCATCACAACGCTCATCGCCAGCATCGCAACCGCCATGCCCGACCCCCTCCCTCAAGGCTACACCGGCCCTTGCTCGCGGGACAACTGCGGCGTCAACGGACTCAAGTGCGGCTCAGGCTATCTCTGCGTTTCCTGGCCGTCAACAAACCCTGCCCTGCGTAAGGGCTGCACCTGCAGCAGCGGCTGAGCTTGTAGGAAGATGGCTGGCCTGTGAAGGCTAGGATGGTGTGGGAGGGTAAGGCTTATTGATAATCAAAGTGGCATGGGCTGATGATTTTCTTAGGTTGAGGTAAGGCGATTTGTTGGGAAATTGTGTTTAGGGTGATGATGCCGATGCCTATTTCTTGTATATACTTGTTTAATGACTGTCTTTATCGCGTTGTTGAAGTAGCGAATATCAGCACCGAACTGTTGATAAAAAGCCTCACGATTTTGTCATATAGGAAACTCATTTCAATTTGAATCTACATAAGAAATACCTCGACATGTCTAACTATCTACATGATTTCCGACCTCCCGCTTGGTGTGCACAATAAACATCCACTAACATTTGGCAGTCTGCCTCCCCGCTCGCACGCTGGGCCCCGCTCACGAATGACCCGCTCCTTCCTCTTCAGTCGCAGCCTTCGAAGGTTCGGGTTTGGGTTCTAGAGGCAAGCCTAGCGTCATAGCTACAGGTCCCTCAAAGCTGATCTGACCACCAAGACGATCGCTAGAGCAGGCGGCAAAGTCCAGTGTCGGATCCGAGTGAGAAAATAAGGGGTCGTCGACATCATCTCCGCGCCTATAGTATCCTTCAGGCAGCAACAGAATTAGGTTGTCGAAGCCGTCAATCACATTCCAACGCGACTGCGTCACTATGCCCGCCTCAGCGACGGTACGCTTCTCGTCGTATACGTGATAGAAAAGCGAAGATTTTTCTATCGGCAAGTACTGAAAATCCGGAAATCTCTGTCGACGTCGCTCCCCAGGCCAATGCACTCGGCCTGATAGTGGCGTTGGTGGCTGAGTGGAATCGTAACCGGGAAGCGTCCAGGAGAAGCATATGCGCTTAGTACGGATAGGTTCTATCGGAGGAGGTTCTTTCCCGTACCATGGCCATGAATAGTTTGCGGCATCACCATGGTTCTCAATCTCTCTTTTGGCCATGGACTTATGCAATGCAGTTACTCGGTTTCCTGGATCAGACCACTCCGCATCTGTGACTGGCGTCGTCAAGGTCTCCCACGGCTTGTCTCTTTTCGTGACATACAGCTTTCGTTGATCCGGGTCGTTGAGGATCCGGACTACCTTCTGAATATCTGTCATGGCTAGGCAAATATACCTCGAAAGTTTCATTGCTGTGAGTTGAAACACCTCGGTACCATCTCCAGTGAGCTTCACGTGCACCATGTCATAACGGCCAGCCCATAGCACATGGAGCCCCAGAAGCGTGCCTATATCCCAAGCGAAACCCCCATGTTCAGATTCTGCACCAGTGGAGTTCCTCTTCTTGAAAAGCACGTTAATTGGTAGCGTCACCGTGATGTTGCGTAGTTGAGGGAATGTGCTCTTGCTCGGCTTGGTACCCTTGCTCGGCGTGGTACTATACGTAGGCATGCCGATGGGATGACCAGCTTTTGCCTGAAACTCGATCTCGAAATTTTTGTACTGCTTCACAAGCACTGCGGTGGCGTGTTCCTCCAGTTCAGTCTTGGCTTGCTGGCATGAGAGAATGAAGCCTCCGAAAGATTCTCCGCTAGTGGTGGGCGGGAGGTCGTCGAAATAATTGTAGACTTCTCCGAGGATGTCATAAGGTAGGCTGAAGAACGGATTTGACTGGCTAATTGGTTCGTTTGTGCAAGGTCTCTTCTCTTTGTCGTCAGTGGTTGTGCTTTGAGTAGACATGTTGATTGAATCGTTGAACAAGCTGAAGCTGAAGGTAAAGATGTAATTGATTGTAGTGTAAGAGACGGAAAGATGCGGTGATGTTTTAAATAGGACCATGACTTGGAATGACTCGTCGGATATCATGACTGTTAAACAAGTCAGTCAGACTGTTACTCTTATGCTGTGTCCACCGCTTGAGCAATGCCTCGTGCGTGCATGCTGAAAGACTCATTTGTCATGACCAAACCATGCGACCTACCAGCGACGCAACATTGCGCCTGTCGTCACAGATGACTGAAGTGAACGATGACACAGAGGTGATTTAATAGTTCTCTAACAGTCGAATGAACGTATCCCATACTATAGCTACTTCAGAGCAGTTCGAGCATTTCCTTACATCCTTCACTCTAAGACAACCCGATGATCTACATATATCGCCAGCCTTTTGAGTGTGTACTTTCACAGCAGTACTCTGCTCCCTTCGAGACAACAGTCATTAGCTGAGTCTGATACATGACTACCTGTCTGGTGCAACGAACTGTGCGCATTTGTGACTCAAGGAGATGATGTACTGGTGACTGATTAATCTAGAAAGCGTTACTGCAGGCACGCACACGTACTTTCCAATCTTCGAAGATTATGCATAGTTGTAGAAGTAGAAGCATCTGGACGATAGGTTGTAGAGCATGAGCTTGAAATGGGAGCGGAAGTTTTTGCGGATACCAGACTCGTGTTTGAATACTGACGACCTCATCACATTAGATGGGCCCGAGACATCGCGAGGCTCAACCCGAGCCTCAGACTTTCCATTAGAGGTCTTGTCATAGGATCTTCATGGCTCTGTCTGGTGTGAAATATACTCATGTCAAAAAGGTTAAACTGCTTTTCAGAGGCGAAGTATGATCTATGCGGCAACTAATGTCCAACAGCACTGACGTGCAAGCACAGTCAACTATGTAGACCATATCGATAACTTCGTCGAGACGAAGACGGACATCTGCCTAGGGGATAGGCGCAGTTTGGAGGCAATATCCTTTCTTATCACCGAAACGTCCATCATCCATACCTTTGAAGCAACCGACAATTTGAACCAGTCCCCACCAGCGGAGCAAGTACACGGGTACACTGCGAGTAACATTCTATCCGCGAGGCGCTCTCGTGTCATTGAGCCAACGGGCATCGTTATGCATGAATGTTTCGAGCTCTTCCGTACGAAGGAATTTACTGAACGGCGCGGTCGTGTAATCGAATAAGATAGGCTAGATGAGGGCTAGGGTTTGAGTATTAGGTTTTCTCGGCGATTTCAAGAAATGAGAACAGTATGTTGCTACAAGCATTATAGTTAGACTGTCAGCCAACTGATCATACCTAGATAGTGAGCAGGATAAAACCCTATTTCAAGAAAGCTAGGAATGTCGGCCCTAGTGAGTATAGCATACCCAGGAGCTTATAAGGCTGTGATTTGGATGGATTATGAAAGCTAGAAGACACGAAGTCAACAAAGTCTGTCTTAAGGATCGTTAGCTTAACTCCTTATACCATGTAATATAGAGGAACTTCCTTTCGTGTCCTCGGATTGCGAAGTGAAGGTCCTGCGCTGCTATGTTTAGATAGAGGTTGACGCTTGTCTGAATGTTAGATTCTAAACGCGTAGATGTTGTCCCCGGGTAGAAGGACGAATAAATCAGCTGGTCCCCGGCTATCGACCCCAGATCCCGCGGCAGCGGCTGAAATACCTGGGTGCGTGGTGGAGCCTACATCGCCAGTCAATATGATTCTTCCACGAATAATATATCAGGCTTAAATCCATTGCGTACCGATTGAGACAGCTATATTCTCGAAGATTTATTTTCGCCATCTGACCATACTAAACCGTTGGTACCGACGTGTTATTGTAATCCACCTGATACTGCAGGGATCGGTATATTGCGCACCTTTCGTTTAGCCGTAATACCCCTTAATTGCCAGGCAACCCAAGAGCCACCGGAAACTTGGGGTAGATTGGCCAGGTCCTTTTGAGGAAGCCGCCTGACCAATGAAGGAGAGAATTAACAACTAGTATCGATCCAGCACCCTATCTCCGTGGCGAGAGAAAGAAATCACGAGGAAATCGCCCTATCGCTAACGCTCCCCACACTGGGGTGCTTCGAATATCGCCGCAGCTCTTTATGAATGATATGAAAATCCATGGATATGTGCCTCCTTGCAATATGAAGGAACCCAGAAGAGATATGACTATAAGAAGCCACTCTTCTATACAAAAGTCGGCATCCGTCACCGCCATCCCTCCAGTTGTCAAGGCAGCTAGTCACCGCCATCGCCATGAAGCTATCTCTTGTCACGCTCCTTTCCGCCAGTGCTATCGTTTCTGCTGCTCCATTCGCAGAGCCGGAGCCAGTATTCGACGAGCGCCAGGCTGCGCAGAGCATCAACGATGCTATGATTGCGAAGGGCAGAAAGTACTTCGGTACCTGCACGGATCCTAACCGTCTGAACACTGGATCAAACGCCGCGATCATCAAGGCTAACTTCGGCGCGATCACCCCAGAGAACAGGTAAAGCCATGTAACATCGATGAACGCACACATTGCAAGCTGACAAAATCTAGTATGAAGTGGGATCAGACCGAAACCTCCAAGGGCAGTTTCAAGTTCGATACCGCAGACCAGACGGTGAAGTTCGCCACCGAGAACAAGAAATTGATAAGAGGCCATACCACCGTATGGCACTCTCAGCTGCCCGGCTGGGTTTCGCAGATCAAGGACAAGGCAACTTTGACCAGCGTCATCCAGAATCACGTCACCACCCTGTTGACCCGCTACAAGGGCCAGATATATGCATGGGATGTGGTGAACGAAATGTTCAACGAGGACGGCAGTTTCCGTTCCAGCGTCTTCTACAATGTTGTAAGTAACGTTCATGTACGAAGACCATGTGAGACATGTACTGACCTCATACCCAACCTTCAGCTAGGTCAGGACTTCGTAAAGATAGCCTTTGAGGCAGCCAGGAAGGCAGATCCCGCAGCTAAGTTGTACATCAATGACTACAAGTAGGCCGCTCCACTGCCTTATCAGCTCCCAGGACACTAACAGCGCATAGCCTTGACACCGCGTCGTATGCCAAGACGCAGGCCATGGTCAAGAACGTCAAGAACTGGATCTCACAAGGCATCCCCATCGACGGCATCGGTTCGCAGGGTCACTTGACGGCCGGTCAGGGCGCTAACGCTCCTGGTGCCATGGCCGCCCTGTGCGCTGCTGCCTCCGAATGCGCGTTGACAGAGGTCGACATCCAGAACGCGCAAGCTGCTGATTGGACCAACGTTGTCAAGGCTTGCTTGAACCAGGCAAACTGCGTCGGTATCACTGTCTGGGGTGTTCGCGACAGCGATTCGTGGAGGCCTTCTGGTAACCCGTTGCTGTTCGACTCTAGCTACAAGGCCAAGTCGGCCTACAACACCGTGTTGGCGGCGCTGCAATAAGCGCACTATAAACGTTGAGCGCGTGGGCTTCATTGTAAATAGTTCGGTGTTGATAGAGGTAGCCCGTATAAAACTCTAAGGGACATTATGAACGTACTTGAACATCGTCCAGCCGGCCTCCATTCATTTTTAGGGTTTAGTTCAACCTGTGATGTCTTCCCGTTACCTTCATTCAATCCTTAAAGGTGTTGTCCGTCCTCGCAGTCTACAGATGTCGCTCCCTTTCAGCAACAAATGCATATGGATGCGAGTGATCCGAGGCCCCGTAAGAAGCAGTAATATTCAGCCTCCGGAACTAATGTTCCTTGGAACATGTGCTTATAGGAGTTGAAGCGACGAAGAAGCGACAAATACACTGGAGCTTTGACGCGCCTGCACGTGCACGCGCTCAAATGGATTTAGTGTTGATGACGTAGCACGACGCGCTGTCGTGTTTCGCGTCACAAAGCCATTCACAACGTTCCAGTCCTTCACGTTCACGTTCATGTGTGCACAAAGGCTAATAGAAACAAAGTATTCTTTCAGACAACTAGATGGCTAACAGCACGCGCAAACATAACTTCGTCCTTCATCCCAGCAACCGACGCGTGCCAGAAATCAACATTGAAGCTCCACTGATCTTAGAACATACATGACAGCTAAAATATGACCCAAGAAATCACAGTATCTCCCAACACCCCGATGCCGAAGGGCTACGGCTTCCTTCCAAAAGGAATCCGTTACAAGACACTCCACTGTCGAAAGCTCACTCACGAGGCAGGAAAGCCACTTTACATCGTCGTCGACAAGAAGCAACAACTCGGTCTACGAGTCCCTAAAATCATTCTCCATCAAGTTCATGCACAGGCCAAAGAGACACTTCCCACGCGTCGTGCCGCAACCGAAAAGCGTGACGCTGCTGATATCGCCAAAGCAGCTGACGAATTATCCAATCAGTTTCCAAAAATGCCAAAGAAGGAGAAAGAGATGGTCCTCAAGCACGGGTTCAGGAAACATTCGGGTAGAGTAGGCAGGACGAGCCTAATATCGCTGCCACGGAAAGTGTTACTAGCAGTCATTGCACACGTCCGTCATCAGCATACTGCGTATGATAGTCTTCTGCAAGGCGGAGAGGATAGGGAAAAGGCAAGGAAGATGACCAGAAAGAAGATCGAGACAGTCATTCGCGAATGGGGTTATACCGAAGGTAGGAACTAGGTTTAGTTGTCGTTATCTCATGCGTGTTTACTGATTAGACTAAAAGATCTTTCGTGGTACTTCCGCTCCCAACAAAAAAATGCAATCGAAGAGTGCGAAGCGACGTCGACTACATCGAGTGGATGTACGTTCTTGCGTTAATCCTAAGTTGACCTTATCCGACTGACAGTAAATAGCCTCTGACAGAACTTTTACCCCAGCATAAATCCAGATGCTGCTGCACCAACGACTTAGAATCATAGGCGACATTTTCCAGTCGCAGAATTGGAACTGTAACTGTCCAAGCTGGTGTGCCATAGGTGCTGCCCAATGAGTTCGGGATGTATTGCAGCGACGAAGCACAGAACGATACAGTGGGACCTGACAAGACGAAGGATCGTGAGTTGATTGCAGACTTGGGTGTTTCTTCCTGGATCGGGGTTACATGCGGCTTCTGGTATGAACATTCATTGTCTGGGTCGGGACTCTATGGCTTTGATGTTGCGAAGCGAGAAGTTGTTTTCTTCGACGAGGGGACGGAAAAGCTGAACACGTCAACGTTTCCGCAAGTTGGACGGGCAGTTGCCGAACTGTTGTCCTTGCCCATCTCGCCTGAAGGACCAAATGAAAAGGGCCCAACGTTGAGCGAGTACCGTAACCGCATGGTATATATATCCTCTTTCGCTGTTAACCAACGCGAGATGTTCGAATCGCTCAAGCGCGTGACTGGGACCACGGACTCTGACTGGTCAATCACTTCGGCTCCGGCAAAACAACGCTATAATGAAGCCAAGGAAAGGATGTCAGGTGGTGATCGCAGCGCCTTTGGGAGAGTCCTGTACACGCGGTACTTTTTCCCTGGTGAATACGCAGGGCTGTTTGAAAAGATTCGTGGCTTGGAGAATAAGAAGATGGGGTTACCAGAAGAGGATCTAGACCAAGCTACGAAAGCAGCGTTGGAGCTTAGGGAGAGTGGATATTGGGCAAATTATGGAAAACGTTGAGAGGATGGGTTAGAGTGACGGTTTCTTTTCGTCATGGTACTGTAAAGGAAACGTAATTTGTCCAAAGCTTACAGAATTATAACTGAGTTTTCCACAACGCTGGTACTCACTTGTTGAAAGAAGTGAGTAAATACCGCTCTTGCTGAACGTGGCATTGGAGTAGCGAGGCGGCACCTATCGATTGAGAATGTGAGGACTGTATCAACATGAACAATACAGGTGTGTTTGACGTTCTGATATATCTGTACATCAGTCAAATACAATAGCAGCCTTAACAACTTCCTGCTTTCTCACCGACTCCAAACACTCCGCCCACTCCTCAATCCTGTACGTCTTATTCGCAATGCCGCCCAACTTCAGCTTCCCAGCTTTCACGTACTCCAAGACATGCGGTATATGACCCATGCTGCAAAAGCTCGCCAAAATCGTAATCTCGTGCTCCCAGATATGGAATGGAGACCAAGCAATCTTAACACCCTCATCGTACACGCCGTACACGACCAATTTACCACCTTTGCGGACGAACTCGATAGATTGCTCGAGAACAGTAGGGGCGCCGGTTGCTTCCACGACGATGTCGAAGCCGTAAGGGCTGACCGATTTGAGGGCTTGCATTTCGACGTGGGGTTGATTGTCGGAGATTGTGATGTAGTCGTCTGCAATTCCCAACTCTCTGGCAAGGTCCAATTTCGGCCCGTCTTTCGATGCGATGGTCAACTGGACAATGTCAGCACATTAAAGCGTAGCCTAGATGCTTTGACGTACATGTGCAGCACCGTTCATGCGGATCAACTGCGCCAGGAGCATGCCAGTCGGACCGCACCCAAATAGCAACACTCGACTCCCAACTTCGATCTGCATCCGTTCTATTCCATGCGTAGCACATGCAGCGGGCTCAACGAGCACTGCTTCGAGAGCTGGGAGGTCACCAATTGGGTGCACCAGCCGAGCAGGATATCTGCAGTATTCAGCGAAGCCTCCCGGGACGGTGCCGCCAAACGCGGTCAAGCTGTCGCAGAGAAGCGGCTTTCGACGAGTGCAATGGAAGCAAGTAAGGCAAGGTTGCATGGGGTCGGCTGCTACTCGATCGCCGATTGCGACGTTCTTGACGTTCCTTCCAATGGCGGCAATTGTGCCTGCTGCTTCATGGCCTGGACTCAGGTCAATACAGAGAGTGCGAATTGTTCGAATATATTATCCTACCAGGTATGAGAGGCCACTGGTAGAAAGATCAGCTAATGCCCAGATACTCCGTTCTTTACGACTCACTCTGGCCAGAAATTCACCCTTGTGGTAATGCAAGTCCTTCAAAAACATCTCAGTACGGTGGCCTCTTTCGTCAAGATCGCTCCAAGATTAACATACTGTTCCGCAAACTCCACAGGCTGATATCTTGACCTGTGCGATGTCAGTATCACAAATTGCATTGATACTAGAACCTTGAATCTCACTTACGAGCACATCATCGTCTCCAATCCCAGGAACATCGATACTCACGACAGCGAACTTCTCGGGCCCTGAGTATCTACTTATGTCAGCTCAACTCAAAAGTCCACCCCGCGGGATAAGCATGCCTTACTGGAGCGCTTTCATTTTTTGGGGTACGCCATCATCATGACTGTTCTTCGATGCTGCGTCGCCATTGAGCTCTGCCATTCTGTCCTACAAAGTGATGGGAAGCGTTGGAAATCATCTTTGAGGACATCGCTTGCTTAAGTACTTATTCTTGATGCTGTTCTGCATCTGACCTCGACATAAGAGGCGTCTACACGCGTATATGCGGTAGGTTAGCTGCGGGGTTCGGCTAACCTTCCGTATTAGCGTTCTGCGGATCCTTTTACTTCTTCCTCCACCAGAACCAATTATTAAAGTCCAGAATACTCGGTTTAGCAAAGTAGGAATAGTATATCTTTACGCCTAAGCTTAGAAGTAAAGTAGTCTAATATGCTTGACATCTGATCAAGGATGCGGCCCTGCCCTAAATCTAACCAGCATCCGACAGATTTTGAAAATTCAGCGCTGTGATTGGCTGAAAGCCGACATTCTCGATTACGTTCATAGTTTGAAACAACAAATCTTTGCGCCTGAGCGAGTGAATGAGGGTTTCTCGCTAAAATGTATAATGCACGAGACAACGGTTCTTTTCATGATTTACTTTGTTTTCAGAACTCGAAAAACAAGTGGTGCGTCTCCAAAGCATTGATTCCTGAAAACGGATTACACTAGCTCGATTATGCTCGGATTATGGCTACAAAAGACAGCTTTAATTATCCTATCCCCAGGTAGATATTATTATCATTCTTCAAGCTTCGACCATTAAACTTTTCCCTTTCTCACAAGACATTTTTGCCCCAATCTTTTTTGATGCCTGTCTTGTGCGTAAGGTAGATTACTTCCTTTGTTTTTTCCTGTCTCGATTCGCATTTGATCAAATCTTCAATCGTGTTTGATTTCTCCATACTCCTATTCCAAAACACTTTCCGCGCATACCTTTCACGTCTCCCAGACTCCAGCATCTTCTCTTCTCGCCATTGTGACCGCTTCGAGCATTGTAGACGCATAGCGTCCACCTTCTTCACCCTTGCTCGGACAATTTGGACATTGTTCCCACTGCCGGAGTAACAACCATGCCATGGCATACAACCGAGACCAGGAAAAACAAGCTCTAGCAATGACGCCGACGATCAGAAAGATACTATACCCGCAATCAAGAGAAGACTGCACTCGCTCAGACACCTGCCCCCACAGATGGCACTGAACAGCCCTGTAGAGGTGGTCAGCTATAATAGACCGCGAGTGAAGTTATTCAGCAATCGTCATCTTACTAGCCAAACCAGACGCATCTTCTTCCATCAGGCTTCTAGCTTTTTTCCTTTGCCAGGCTCCGGCTTTCGTGCCATCACCCAAAGAAATTCAGAATCGTAATCTGGGTCATCCTCCTCCAAATTGCCATCACCTGCCTTCACTTTCTCAACCTCCAACAATTCGAAGCCTACTTGCTTCAATATGTCGCAATTCTCATTCACTCCGTAGCTGCTCCAAAACATCCCATAACCCATCATCTCGCCATGAATCTCCTCTTCATCAAGGACTGCAAGGTTGAAAACGAAGAGACCACCAGGCTTTATCCATCCGTAGATCTTGGCGAGCATATCCTTTAGCTGGGAGCGAGGGAGGTGAAACAGAGTGTAGAAGCTGAGTGCGCCGTGGAAGCTCTCAGCTTCGAACGTGAGTGTGGCCATGTTGCCAGCGAGGAAGTTTGCACGCGGGAAACGAGCTTTAGCCATTTCGATTTGCTTGGCAGATATGTCGTTTGCTGTCACTTGAGCTCCGTGGTCGAGTAGCATGTTGAGTACAGGCACACCAGGGCCACAGCCGAGCTCTAGAACGCATGGTGAAGGCGGCAATTTACCAAGAAGTTTCTTTGTGTATCTTTCGCGTGGTGACTTATCGCTTTCGACCCACTCCAGATACCATTGTGCGATGTGATCATAGGCGTGTTCGACGATGTCTTCGGGTGCTTCAGACATGTCGGCGGCTTGTTTTGTCGATCAACTGCCTCAGAATGGTGAATGGAGATGTGTATTTCGAGTATGTCTCGAGCGCCTTCGCCCCCAGAACCTGTTTGGATATACTTTGAGAGTGGATGGAGATGCGTGGTAATTTTTTTATAGGAAATGATGCTGCGGGGGAAGTTACAAAACGCGAGTGGAACGCAGTATTAAGCGCCGCACGGGCTGTCCCCAATTGGGCTTAGCTTCTCAGATTGTATCAAACTGCGGAGGAGACCTTCCTCGTGATCGTCAACTGCTCATTGCAATGACTCAACTGCACTACGAAAAGAGAAGGCGAGTCGGTCCAAGGCATTAGTCAGAGCTCAATTTTGTATCGATATTAAGTTTTAGCTAGAGTGTGTAAAGCCAGCGTCTAATCCTATATCTCCTTAAATCTCGTTATTCCTCGTAAACATAGGAAGATTGCGTAATTATGGCAATTTTCAACTCGTAGAACGGCTGTTTGAAGGATTGCTCGTGCTGCTAGAACTCAGAGCAAGTCTCGCAGGTGCTTCGAGTCGAAGAGTGGTGAGGTCGTAACATTAGCAACACGCCGGATAGCGAAAATCCTATTCCACGGTCCCTTTTGGAAGAAAACCCAAAACCCATGGAAACTCCTGCTTTTTTGTCCTCTCAACTGTGAGACACCGCTCAAGCTGATACATCCACTACAGTGCCCATAATCTGTGGTTCCCGATACACACTTTTCCCACAAAGAGGTGATGCACTGCGCAAAGACTCACGACGCCCAGACGATGAAACCGAGTGTACAGCAGGAAAACAAAGATCTCTCAAGACGTCATCCTCCAGCTGTTGTGACGTGACTCGGGAAGACAAAGGTATGGAGGACCTATTGTGCTGGCGATTCCAGGCTAATTCTCTGCAGCTACTATCATCCCAATAAAAGCTAGCTTGGCACAACAGAGTCTCAGTGCTTACCTCTGCGACATCGATTCCTGCATCGTGAAGTGTGTTGCGATAGACTAGCTGCTGGAGTCCACTGCCCTTAAGGCTGTCGTGAAGCCAGTCGATGATCCTGAGCTGTATCTCACGGTCCTTAGCGATAGCGGGCATAAGACGGTCTAATTGTGATTTTGTGTCCAGGTTCAGTATTGGTGATGGTATTTCGATGGGATCTGTGTTTTTGGTATAACGATAAGATCCATTGCTTAAGAGGAAGTCGAGAGCCTGCTCTGGCCTTTCAGATCTGCGCTGTTGTTTCTCAATTTCCAACCCAATCATCTTGTCGAGAAGGTGTGAATAGGTGGTCCTGAAGTCTGCCTGTTCCAAATCCTCTGTCGTCCTTTGGCTTTCGCATTCTAGGGACAGCTGTGGCATCTGCGATCTTCGCAGATCGTTCTTAACCTCCAATGCAGCTAGCTGGTCAAAGAGATCCAAATCTTTGGATCCTGACTCTACATGTTTTAGATCTTCCTCCTCTTTTCCCATGCCGTCTTCGCCTTCAATTTCTCTGGGGTTTTCGAGGGCGCGGGTCTCGGGGCCGATGCTGTAGTGCATAGGCTGCGCTTGAAGAAGCAGATTGAGCTCTTTTTGGACGGCAAGTAGCTCACAGGTAACGCGATGGTAGTCACGTTGAGTAGAAGCGATATGTGCTGGTATCTCTTTCCTTGACGGTAAAGTGAGCGAGGGAGCTTTTCGGCACAAGATACAGCAGAAGTCAGGTGCGTCAAGGATATTATCGGATACTTGGGCAGCCGTATAGCGCTCAGATGGGATCGAACTGGTCATAGACAAGACGACAGGGACTAGGAATCTTAGGTTAAGCGCCATGGTGGGTACAGCTGTCTCGATTCGTCCGTGTATCGACTCGATGGATTCTGATATGTTTTCCTCGGGAGAAACTTGGAATGCCTGTGACACGGCAGACAGCATTTCGACGAAGACACAGCCAAGCGAGAAGATGTCGGAACTGGAGTTCCGTGGCTCGCTGTTGAGCACCTCTGGAGCCGCGTATCTGCGCGTGTAAGCGTTTGGGTGGCCACTTGTGGTGCTATGGCTCAGCTGACTGAAGTCGAGGGAGTAACCAAAGTCAGTGAAGAGGACTGAATTCCCATGGATGAGAATATTCCTGGATTTGATGTCCTTATGGCGAACCTTGTGTTGATGCATGAAAGTTAGGGCACTTGCTAAACAACCAAACGCTTGAGAAAGGATGTTGGTATCCTTGATCATCTCAGCAGGAGACAGACCATCTTGAACGTCTACGAGATAGTCGTCTAGAAAATGGCCAAGGTCGCCTCTGTCTGCAACAGGATGTAACACCAGCCCAAGTTCTTGTCTGGAGACGTACGTGGCAAAGACGCGGACTATGTGACGATGCTTTTTGAGGCTGCGGATAATGGCCACCTCGTTTTCGAACACCTTTCTACGGTTGTCTTTTTTCCTTGACCTGGGTATACATATCGATTTGCACGCGAAGACCGCTCCCGTATTGACATCTCTGATTTTGGAGACTTGCCCGCATTGACCGTGGCCAAGAGGGCCTAGGTGAACGTAGGGACGTTCGCTCGTGTCCTCGATGATGTAGTCTTTGCCTTCTTCGAACGATTGCAAGGTCATAATGAGACGGCTACAGAGCTCAAATAGACTAGGAAGCTGATATCATGAGGCTAGTGCAAGATACACTCGTGTTAGCCATCGGTTCAAATACCGACAAGGGATGTACTGACTTACCGTGGATTAACGTCGAAGGTCGCAAGAGTCTTGAGTACTTGTGTTCAGAGTCGAGAGAAGCTTCTTCGAGGTACAAGCGGAGGGTAGGAGGCTGAGCAAAGAGCGACGCCCCAAGCCATGGTGGGGTCGCAAGGCTGAATATTGTGTGGCTTTGACGGCATGCATCCCCATTGGCGCTCACTGAAGGATTACCAGCGCTCGCAGCATACCGCCTTTTGCCAAGTACTGTTCGAGAGAAACTGACCGCGATGCCAGCCTAATAGCAAGTATGCTAAATAACTCAGCTTTGCATGCAAAAACGTTTGTTCAATACAGAACAACTTGAAGCCTGTCCTATCCTCTACCACCTCCAGCTTTCTATAGTTTTCTATCACTTTTTGAAGCTGAGTTATCTAGTGTTGAGACGAGCAACAGCCATCAGATGGCGAGGACAGGTACACAACAAATCTTTCTGCCCAAGGCAGAAACGAAGAAAATTATCCCCAAAAAAAAAGAAAAAGAAAAAAAACTCCCCACTCAAAATGCATTACACATTCACAAATCTGTGCACCTGAATCCGTGAAAGAGCTGCTATCGCTAAACTGTGCAATATTTCTTTCTTAAACAAGTAACATCAACGCTAGCTAGCAGAGGATTATACAACGCTAAACTGTGCAACGTATTTGAACCAAAGTAATGATTATAAACCTCCGCTCTCGAGGGCAGTACACAGTTCAGCGATAGCAGCTCGATCACGGCCTTAGGCGCAAAGACGTGTTGTCGAGACGAGGTGAAGGTGCAGCAACTCACTCTGAGTTCAAGTAACGGCGTAGAATATGATCTTTGATTATCTCTATTCATACCTAGTGATGATGTATAGGTCTCGAAGCAATTTCCATCATTATTACAGCGTAGAAAGCACACTCACTTTGACTTACGAGTTACTAAGTAACAGCGGGAGTACGTTGAAAAGTGAGCTTAAAAACAGCCTACACGTCGCTCGTAAGTGTCCCCCGTACACAGCAAAAAGCGAGAAGATATACACATCGAGATCAGCGACCGCATCTCCTTTCAACATATGCCTACAATGTCATCCCAGTAACAGCCCAAACGTAACGCCACGGCTATGCATGAAGAAGCACGAACCCAACCCAATTCCCTTACAAAACGCTACCGCCTTCCTCCTCGACCCTGACCAGCGCCGCCCATGCCTCCCATGCCTCCCATGCCGCCCATCATCTGCATCATCTTATTCATATCCATACCGCCCATTCCACCCAGTGCAGACATATCCGGCATACCACCTGCTCCGCCAGCTCCACCTCCACCCAGCATCTTCATCATAGCACCCAGATCGGGCATACCGCCACCGCCGCCACGACCGGCGTTCGCACCGCCCATACTTTGCATTCGCTTCTGCATAGCCGCGAGCTGTTGCTGTTTGTTTCCGCCGCCCATGGCACCTTGGGCTTTCTGCATGTTCTGCATGCCGCCTTTCATCTTCTTGGCCATACCGGCCATCATGCGGTGCTGTGTGAGAAGCTCTTCGACTTCGCGGACGGAGGTGCCTGAGCCGCGGGCTACGCGTGTCATACGTGTAGGTTGGTCGACGAACATTTTGCCATCGGACTCGAGTTCCTTCTCTGTCATGCTGTCGCAGATGTAGATCATGCGTTTCATTTTGGTGCTGCCTTCTTCGTCGTCCATGCCGCCCATCATGTTGCTCAGTCCGGGGATCATGCCGGCCATCTTTGATAGGGGGCCCATCTTCATGATGTTGGAGAGTTGGTCGCGAAGGTCCTTGATGGTGAATATTCCTTGGGTGATGTGCTTCATTGTGTCTTTTTGGTCGAGCTTGAGTGACTGTACGTGTTCGACGAGACCTTGAACGTCGCCCATGCCGAGAAGTTTCGAGACAAAGGCTTGTGGTGCAAAGCGCTCGAGGTCGAGCATATGTTCTCCGTTACCGATGAAGACGATGGGGGTGTGTGTTGCTGCGACGGCCGAGATAGCACCACCTCCTGCTGCTGCACCATCCGTCTTGGTGATGACGATGGCTCCGAAATCTGCTGATTCCTTGAATGCGCGGGCTTGCGCTTCTGCTGCTTGACCGATTGTCGCATCGAGGACCATGATAGTCTGGTCGGGCTGCACGGCATTCTGAATCTGCACCATCTCGTCGAAAAGGTCCTTCTCTTGCCTGTGTCGTCCGGAGGTATCCACGATGATGATCTCGAACCGCTCCTTTTTGAACTTGTCCACACCCTCGCCCGCGACCACAACCGGATCCGTCTGCGTATGGCTACCATAGTAGGGAATCTTGGCTTTGGTCGCGTTTTGCTTCAGCTGATCGAACGCACCCGCACGGAAGGTATCGGCGCACACCAGACACGCCTTGAAGCCTCGTGCTTGATACCATCTCGCCAGCTTCGTGCACGTCGTCGTTTTACCCGAACCCTGCAGACCGACAAACATGATGACGTTCGACTTGCCCTTGCGTGGCTTGAAGGGCTCGGCATGCGGATCTACGAGCTTAACGAGCTCGTCAAAGACGGCTTTCTGGATGAGGCGCTTCTTGTTGACGGCAGGCGGGAGGTGCTTGAAGTCGACGGCGCGCTTTATCGACTGGCGCAGGTTCATGACGAGTTTGACGTTGACATCGGCTTCGACGAGGGCGTTGGAGATCTCCTTGACCATGGCTTCGAAGGCCTGCGAGTGTTAGCCACCGTTGCTGCTGGGTGTGAGGGATGCGCACCTTCTCGTCGAGGTTTGGCGACCTCGTGAGGTCTGTGACAGCGGCATTGATGCGCCGTCCGAGGTCTTGGAGCACCATGGCGGCGGTTGAATGGGAGTATCAGTAGTGGTTGTGGATGTTCAGTGACGGTGCTGCTCGGAGGTGTTCTGTGGGGAATTAACGGCGGGGCTCTTGGCCGTCGGTCGGTGAAATACAGCCAGGAACGCCGACCGTCTGGGACTTTTTTTTGCGACCGCTGTTCACTCTGGCACAACACCAACATCTTGAATTACCGCCATAATGGTGAACACATCGCTGAAACGAAGACGGACCGAAGACCAGCTACGAGGAAAGGTGCCTAAGAAGGAAAAGAAGAAGGTCAAGAAGCAGAAATACTACCACAGTTCCAGCGAGGATGAAGGCGGCGCAAGAGATGCTCCGGCGAGGGGAAGCAGCGAGGAGCCAGAGGAGCCATTCGAGCCCACAGGCGTAAATGCGACACTGCCGGGCAAGCCAGAACTATCAAAGCAGCAGGCGAGAAAACAGGCAAAGTTCGCCTTGAAGAAGACAGCACAAGAAGCCAATGCACAAGACTCCTCAGCGAGTGACGATGAAGACATGGCCGAAGCTGTAGCACCGCCAAAAAAACCAGAGCCCAAGTTCAAGGCCAAAATCCCAGCAAAATCAGCGCTGAAGAAAACCGCGCCCGTAGACCACGAAGCCCCACTACCAAGCGACAACGAAGGCGCCTCCGGCTCAGAGCCCGAAGCCGACGAGTTCGACATCGCCGACTCCGAATCCGACGTATCAGACGCATCCTCAGTCTCAGAAACCTCCACCGCCGCTGCTCGTAAAGTGCGAAAACGAAACGACCCAGAAGCCTTCGCAACCTCCATCTCCAAAATCCTCAACACTAAACTCACCACTACGAAACGTTCTGAGCCCATTCTCTCCCGCTCAAAAGACGCCCAGACAGCGAACCGCGAGCTGGCAGATAGCAAGCTCACGGAAAAGGCACGCAGACAAGTCGTTGCGGAGAGGAAAGCTGCTCAAGATAAAGGGCGCGTCAAGGATGTACTCGGCCTGAATGACGAGAATGTTAGTACGGCGGCGACGAGCGCAAAGGAAAAGGAATTGAGGCGGACGGCGCAGAAGGGTGTTATTAAGCTGTTCAATGCGGTGAGGGCGGCTCAGGTCAAGGGCGAACAGGCGGAGCGCGAGGCAAAGGAGACGAACGTGGTGGGCCTGGCGAAGAGGGAGGAGAGGGTCAAGGAGATGAGCAAGCAGGGGTTCTTGGATATGATTACGGGTGGGCAGGGGAAGAAGGAAGCATCGGTTGAAGCTTGAACAGGTGCAAGGTCATATACTGAGCCGTTTGGCCCGCAGATTGTGGAGATGGATGATGTGTTCATGATACCATATTATACATAAGTTCTCGACACGGGTCGATATCTCGTTCATTTGCTTGACGCCGGTTCCACATGCGAGCGGAGTGCTCATATAATACAGGTGTGGCGTAGCGATTTCGCCTGGCCCCACACCAGATGCTAGATATCTTAAAACATAGACAGATGCCACCCAGCATTATTGCCCAGAGATAAGTCCATCCACATTAGACAATGCAATATGGCCGTCCAGTAGATCTTCACCTTCCTTTGCCCAAAAGTTTTCTCCACAGTGTGGGTATTACTTGAAATCACTCGCCTGCAAATTCCTGGTCATGTTCGGCAACCGTACAACCAAGCCATCCAACTCCTTGCTCATCTTGACCTGACATCCCAGCCTCGATGTCTCCGTAAGGCCGAAAGCGAGGTCCAGCATATCATTCTCGTCGTCATCAGGCTCCTCCATCTTCTCGTAGTAGTCCTCGTCTTCTACTATGACGTGACATGTTGAGCATGCGCAGGAGCCGCCACACGCGCCTTCCATTTCGAGGTCGTTCGCTTGTGCGATATCGAGTAGGTTATCGCCGTCGGCTACTTCGAAAGTATAGCCTTCCCCCTCTTTGTCTATGAAAGTAATCGTGCGCCTGTACGTGGTCAGCATTGGGTAACTTGAGTTTCGGTGTGAAAGTTGACGCACTCTTCTCCGGGCTTCGGCGGATCGATATGGCCATGGCGGGACGCCGGACTTGAGGAGAAGTGTCGTCGGGTGCGTAAGAATGATGGTATTGATGCGTTGAGTATCCTCGACTGTTGACGGGACAGGGGCAGCGCCTTCCTCCTCGGTTGGGTGGCAGCTCTGCATATCGTCGCCGTCCAATTGCCCGAGTGACTCGAAAAAGTCCGGATGCTCGATGATGCGCCTCTTGACGCTGCCGGCCAACCGGCGGAGCTTCTCAAGATATTGCCACACGCCCGCGTCGACGCCATGGTTTTTGTCCGACTTGAAGGAAAAAACAAGAAGAAAAGGGAACTGCGGAGACGCAAATGAATGGTTGCAGTGTCACGAAAAGTGCAACTTGGTAATTCCGAAGCCTGTGAGACGTCAGGGAACTTTTGGAGGCACGGGCCGCGGAGCGCCACGGACGGAGCGTGGAAAGCGCATCATCTGTGGAAGACGGGCAGGCACGACCGGACCAACATTCGCGACAACCCTCGTCTGATTCTTTCATACCATTGTTGATACGATGGCGACCTCTCGCGATGCTCCGAATCCTCTGCGGCCGTACTACATCCCGCCTTCCATCGGCCTGCCGCCAGATCTCCCGCATAACCAAACATCGTCGTCACCTCCGCGGTACAGCTCAAACAGCAGCACAAAGGCAAGCTTGGGCAGCCAGGCACGCGACATGCTCTCGGATCTGGACTACGATTCCTATTTCCCCAATAACAATCCGACGATAGCAGGACACGCCAAGAGACTGCTTGACCAGGCGCTGTGGAATTATACGAGTGTGCTGCTTGCCCAGCCATTTGAAGTTGCGAAGACGATATTGCAGGTCCATGAGGCGAGAGGGCAGCTGCCAGGGCTGAAGATTAGTGGAGAAGGATTTGGGAAGCGGAGTAGGCCTGAGAGCTTTGCGAGCGGAAAATTTGAGGATGTACGTGTTTTTCACCGCCTAGCATGTGAAGATGAAGGCTAATAGACGCAGTTTCCCTCTGACGAAGAGTCTGATGAGGACTCGCCCGGGTATTTTACATCAACCGCACCGCAACTCCGCCAGCCTACCGATTACTCGCGCTCGATATCGCGATCACGCTCCCCGCAAAAGCGTCAAAGACATGCCCACAGTCGCTCGCGCTCGTCAACACCCACACGCCCGCCTCCACCCGCAATCCGCAAACTCGACCTCAAGCGCCCAGATTCTCTCCTCGAAGTAATAGCCCAGCTATGGCAGAAAGAGTCGGCATGGGGCGTCTGGAAAGGCACGAACTGCACCTTCATCTACAACTTCCTACTCAAGACGACCGAGAGCTGGTTCCGCAGCGCAATATCCGCTCTGCTCAATGTGCCGGATCCAGGTCTCATAGGCAATGCAGTAACCGGCATCGGTGGCCTAGATATCATGGACAGCCCTAGCCCGCTCATGTCACTCGGCGTCGCCGTCGCCGCAACAGCCATCGCCGCGACAATCCTCGCTCCCCTCGATATGATCCGCACACGACTCATCGTTACGCCCATCTCCTCACCGCCGCGTTCAATATACCCCTGCCTCGCCCTCCTACCTTCTTTCTCCATCTCACCAACCCTACTACCCGCCACATTGCTACACGCCTGCGTACCGACGTTAATATCCACATCCACACCACTCCTTCTCCGCTCAACTCTAAGCATCGACCCTATCCTCACACCCACAACCTACTCCTTCAGCACCTTCCTCTCCTCCACCGCCGAACTGTTTGCCAAACTTCCCATCGAGACTGTCCTGCGCCGCGGTCAAGTCGCTGTCCTACAAGACTACGAAAACCAGCGCCTGAGTACTGAATACCGACATCTCCCCAGCCACCAGAAGAGCCCAGTCTTCGGCATGGAAGAGTCAGACTTGAGTGTGAGGAGTTTCAAGACCATCGTGGAGCCCGGTCCGTACAGGGGTGTCCTTGGTACCATGTGGTATGTGGCTAGAGAAGAGGGCGTTACCGTCATCGGGCCGACTGCAAGCAAAGCTGCGTCAGCGAAGTCTATGGGTTTCGCGAGACCCACGAGGACAAAGAAGGGCCAGGGTGTGCACGGCCTGTGGAGAGGCTGGAGAGTCGGTGTGTGGGGATTGGTGGGGATTTGGGGTGCTGCTGCGATGGGTGGCGGCGGTGGTGAGTTTTAGACACTGAGGATCTGACGCAAGATGATGATGATGATGATGGTATGTATAGCGTGGGTGGATGGCTTTCCTTCTCTTCTCTTCTCTTCTCTCTCTCTCTTATGACTTTCGGTGTTATTGATACCACGATACGGCAACTCCTCGCTCAATTGGCGATATACACGGCGTTTTGAACTTTGCAACATGTTATTTTGGCGCCTTTGCTTTATACATAGACACTGACTGTACTGTACATATATACGACGCCATCATCTCTTCATATAATCTTCTCCTCCTCTTTCCCAACACCTTCCTGCTCCTTCTCCCCCTCCCCCTCCCCCTCCCTAACCCACTCTCTATAATCAAAGCCCACCTGCTCAATCCTCCTCACCTCCCCCCTCCTCTCCCCCAACTCCCCAAACGCCCTCCGAATAGCTGGAAACCTCTCCCGACACCAAAACTCCCAGTCCCCCCAAACGGGCGGAATCTTCCCCTGTCCCTCATTCTCTAGCGCGTCGCGTTTCTCCGCGCTCAACGCCCACCGTGACAGCGCGTTGATGTACTCCGCGTCCGCGGGGAAGGGCAGAAGGTGGAAGGTGCGTGGATCCGCACGCGTTGCGTCCACGCGCGCGCGTTCCCACGCCGCCATTTCGGAAGAGGGGGGCAGGGCAAGGCGTCCTGAGTATACGCGCGCGAGCACGGCGGCCTGCGCTTCTGCGAGGGGGAAGGGGATTACGCGTTGGGGGAGGGCGAGGAGGGAGAGGGTTGGGCGGGGGTGGTAGATGAGATGCTGGTACGTGTTGTTCACGTAGCTCCCTCCATCTTCTGGGATGAGCGGTGGTGTGACGTCGTTCAAAAACGGCAGGCTGTAGAAATACCCCGTTGCAAACACCACGGCATCGACGTCCCGCTCGATCGTCCCGTCGGCGAAGACTACGCTTCGTGCATCTGGAACGAAGCGTGATATCGGGGGAACTTCTTTTCTCTCGTTGTTGGAGGAGCCATGCGTGCCGCTGAACAGGCTGGCTGAGCGCGTGGACCACAGGAGAGGCAGGGCGCTGTGCGCTGCGATTTGATTGCTGATATCTGAGCCTGACGCGGAGTTTCCTACCACGATGACTTTCTTCCCCGTATAATCCGCCGCGCGGCGGAAGTACTTTGAATGCGTTATACGCCCTGGATACCGGGCGTTCCAATCCTGTATCCCTGGGATGTCAGGCACGTAGGGGACGATGAAGTGCCCGTTTGCGACGATGACGGCGTCGAAGTTTGAGGTTGTGAATTCGCCGGTGCGGATGTTGAGCGTTGTTAGGGTCCAGGGGCCCGTGGGGTTGGTGTCGGCGGGGACGATGTTTGTTACTTGTGTTTCGTACTGCACGAGATTCTGCACGTCGGCGCTGTAGTCGCTGATGTATTTCAAGACTGTTTGGTGGGTGGGGAAGAGTTGGGATTCGGGGGGCCAGGAGAGGTCTTGGAAGCCCATGAGGCCTCGGGGGATGTTTGTTTCGAGGGATTCGTACAGGGGGGAGAGGAAGGATGGAACTTTGTCAGTGCTGGTTTCGGCATTATGATTGCTGGAGGATGGATTTGGTGCGGGGTTCCATGTTGGCGTCTGATGCCCTTTATGTGGGTTGGTTTGCGGTATGCTGAAGAGATCCTCGTTCGTTTGATCGCCCGTGTAGTTCCATATTCCTCCTGGTCGGTCGCGTTGCTCGAAGAGAACGATCTTGTCGAATGCTTTTTCGGCTCCGAGGTACTTTGCTGCTATTACGCCTGAGGGTCCTGCTCCTACTATTGCAATGGTCCTAGCTCTTAGAGATATCATGTCTGAGGGCATGCTGTGTGAAGTGCATGTACTTCGTAGTCGTGTTGGCCCTGGTGACACGGCTGAAGGTCGAGCCAGTCTATAACGAATATGGTGAAACGAGAAAGGAAATCTAGGGTATCTCAAAACAGCAGAAAAAAAACATGCACTAGAGAATGGTGATATATGCAAAATATGGTCCGACCATGATAAGAAAGTTGCTGTGGGGTGAGCGATATTCGGACCTCGTCGGAAGGGACTCGGAACCAAATACGATAAAGCTGGCTGGAGTGGTGGTCAATGCTCCAATTTCATCATGCCAACTGGAGATGAGAACATTGATCCTACTCGGCGACATCACTCCCTTTTCTTTCTCCCCCTGTACATAATTTGAGGCTCGAAAGGGATAAATCGACATCGACACTGTTACTGATTCCCAACCTATACCGACTGTACAATTCCCTGAGAACACGACCGAGCCATGCTCCGCACACTACGCGTTGCGCGCCTTCCACTTGTCCCAAGGCAGCTCCGAAGCTTTTCGACACAGAGCTCGATAATGGCACCGTTACGGATAGGCTTTGTACCTGGTAGGTGTTCCATAAGATTGCATTGCTTGCTGTGCTAACTCCCAGCAGAACACTTTTCAACCCCGCTTGAGTTCGCGAAGAAGCACTACGGTCTCGACTCGAAACTCCTGCCCTTTCCTTCCGGTACCGGCCATATGGTGACAGCGCTACAAGCTGGCGAAATCGACATTGGCGTTGGCCTCACAGAAGGTTGGATTGCGGCACTAGGCAAAGCACAAGCGGCAAAGGAAGACGCGGGTTTCCGGGTAGTAGGCACGTACGTGGAGACACCACTCTGCTGGGCAATATCAACAGGCGTTCGAAGAGAGGAGTTGACAGGCATACATGATTTGAAGGGCAAGAAAGTCGGCGTGTCAAGGATTGGAAGCGGCAGCTACGTGATGAGCTTCGTTCTGGCGGACCAGCAAGGATGGTTGGACACTTCGTCAAGCAGCCCACCATTTCCCGTCGAGGTCCTCAACACCTTCGCCAATCTCCGCGACGGCGTCAACAACAGCACTGCGGACTTCTTCATGTGGGAGCATTTCACGTCGAAACGGTACTACGACAACGGCGAGATCAAGAGAATAGGCGAGATTTACACACCCTGGTCTTCGTGGAAGATTGTCGCAGCGAACAACCTGCTACACCCACCAAACTGGAGTTCAACATCAAATGCTAGCAAGCCTGCCCTCAAGGAAGAGCTGCAGGATGTGTTGCAAAAGATCAACAAAGGAGTCAAGCACTTCGAAGAGAACCACGAAGAGGCGGTGCAATACATTAGCACCAAGCTAGATTACTCGGAAGAAGACGCGCGGGAATGGCTGAAGACCGTTCGCTTCGCGCACGATGTACGAGGGGTTGATCGCGAGACTGTTGACAAGACCGTCAGTATCCTGCAGAAGGCTGGCGTTCTCGGCGATCAGATCGACCAAACAGCCATGATAGGATTCGAGCGGAGCGAGGCTATGAAGTGGGTGTAATGATCGCACTGGACAAACGCTGACTCTTCACTTTTGTGCCCAAGCCATTGGTTTGTGTCTCGTTCCACGTCCTGAACGCGGGGCGTGCACTGACCGATGAACCACAATGACACAGAGCGCAGCAGAGCCTGGTATATCTATCTCCGGGTCATACTGTCTTCAACGACCATCTTCCAGATTTTCACACTCTTCCAACTTCTACACAGCATCCATGGCCAAAATCCAACAAGAACTCCACCTGTCGTTCCTCGACCAGCAACCTCACATCCGCGTCTACGTCCGCCACTTTGTCTTCTTCCCTTTCCCAGACAAGAGCCACGCAGATGCTGCAATCAACGGACTTCGCAATGGCTTGTCTGCAACACTACGCCAGTTCCCTTACCTCGCCGGCACACTTGATGTTCCAGACGTCTCAACCAGACGTCTTCGTTTGCTTTACCCCAGTCCTATTCTGTCTGACGCGGAAGCACAGCGTATCTTCACTGCTAGCTTTGGTGTTGCTGACAGTCCGCAGTTCAGCTATGACATGCTTGCAAAGGAGGGCATGCCAGCGACTAAGCTGCCGAGCGAGGTGTTTTGCCCGGCTCTGTTGAAAAACCATCCGGGACTGGACGATGGGGATCCATTTGGGGAGAAAATGATGACTTTTCAGAAGGGCATTCCTGTGCCGGCATTGACTGCGCAAGCTACGTTCATTCCGGGCGGGTTAGTCTTGAGCTTGTGGGCGCACCACTGCGTTGCCGATGGGATTGGCCTTGCCAGGCTGTACACAGTTTGGAGCGACAACGTACGTGCATCGACAGAAGAAGATTGCGAGGATTTGAGTGCCGGGCGTACGCGCTCAGAGTCGAATCTTCTTACACCTGGGCAGGGGCTGAGAGGGCAAGAGGGGACTGACGACAATCCATCATCGGCTCGTCGCGCTTTTGACGCTCTGATATGCCCTTCAAGTCGAACCCTTGATGTGCAGGCTCCTCAGTCTCGACTCCGCCAACCTCCGTACGAACTTGCCACAAAGATGTTCCGCATCAGTTCTTCCGCCATCTCCGATCTCAGCTCGACTCTATCGTCTACAAAGTCCCGCATATCGCGCTTCGCAGCCCTTGCAGCACTTCTCTGGGCTCAAGTCATCCGTGCTCGATGGGACCTGCTCAATTCATCTGGCTGTTCCCGCACTACTTTAGCTGTAGTTGCTGATTTGCGCAAACGCGTTGGCGCCCCCTTCACAGACCCAGACTACCTAGGGAATCTCGTCCTTTCTGCGAAGCCCACATGGCCCCTTCATTCTCTCAGTACCTTTGGGTTTCCACGCTCTTTAGGTGCACAACACCTCGCTCCTCTCGCACAGAACATCTCACGCTCTGTACAATCTCTCGACAGAGCCTGGGTAATTTCCCGCTTGGAGGATCTTGCCTCCGTCAACCCACCGCTTATCGATACCCACGAGCTCACCTTCTCCAATGGCCCCGATCTATACATCACTAGCTGGGAGCACATGGGCGCGGATTGCGAGTGGCACATCCCAGGCACTAGTAGTGTGAAACCAGCTGCAATTCGGCGAGCGGCTTGGGTAAGCGAGGGAGGCATTACAGTACTGCCACGGCGCAGAGAAGGGAATGCGCCGTATGAGGTACTTTTATCGCTTGCTGAGGAGGATATGGCGAGGTTTGAGGAAGGGATGCGGGATGGAGGGTGGTTGAAAGAAAAGAGCAACAAGACACCCGGGCCTCAGCTGTAAGTGCTGGATGACAGGGATCTTGATACCAAGTATAGGGGTTAGGGAGTGGCTTATAGGGATCTAAGAGTCCCCTGAAAGGCTCGGTTCATATGTGTTCTGCTTTGTAATTTGGGGCTTTGAAAAGGGTTTTGGCTTAACATGTCATATCATGCTTGTAATATTAGGTCATCTTCTCTCCACTCCCAGAATCTATGACTTTAGACACCATGAGAACCTCAGTGAACATGCAGTGTGCATTGTATTTTCATCTAGTGACGTTGTAAGTAAGCATAAAGACCCGGACACCCCATCCAATTCTACCCCGGAATGACGTAATGCGCCCCTACAAACGCGTTTGCTCCTTCCAAGGAAGTGGGGTAAAACCCTCCCGCAAACCTGCAGACCCTTCACCACGTGCACCCCGTACCTGCAGCGGTGTGACTAAAACTGACGATCAATTTCAGGTACCCCACTAGTGTATTTTTCTGCCTCATGGCCGTACAAAATGAATCGCACTCCCCCAGGTCACGATGGCGCGACTCACACCAGCACCAAATAGGTGGCAACCAACAACATCCAACATCATGGCAGACGAAAGACAACCATTGCTGAGGAATAGCACGGAAGACGCGCGCTCGAGAGCGTCGCGTCTACCTGCTCATGAAGTTACGGCTAGTGCGCAGGATCATGCGGATTATCCGATTGATCGGGGGTATGTTGCGTGGATGCAGGTTTTGGGTGGGTTCATTGTGTTTGCGAATAGTTGGTGAGTAAATATCTTGGATTTTCTGCACGATGTGGAGGTTAGTGTGTTGATGTGTAACAGGGGTCTACCGAACGCATTTGGCGTGTTCCAAACATACTATGTCGACACCTTGATGCCGGATCAGGATGCTTCGTCGATCGCGTGGATCGGCTCCATTCAGTTATTCTTCACCACTATTGGTTGTCTTCCCGGAGGTGTATTGCTCGATCGCGGATATCTCAAGAGCATCATTGCAGTCGGAACGATCTTGGAAGTTGTCGGTTTGATCCTTACTTCGTTCTTCAAGGGATTCTGGCCAATTCTGTTGGCTCAGGGAGTATGCATGGGCGTCGGCAGTGGCCTCATGGCGCTCATCCCCGTTGCGGTGCTCGCCATGTTTTTTGAGAAGAAGAGGATGTTTGCTACTGGGCTTGCATCCACGGGAGCCAGTGTCGCTGGAATCGCGTACACGCTATCGATGCGCTCGCTTTTCGTCAGCATCGGTTTTGCGTGGGCTGTCCGCGTCTTCGCGCTTATTATTCTCGTCACGAACGTTATTGCGTTTGCGGTCATGAAGCTACAGTTGCAATACGGATCCAAGGGCTCGAAGTTCGGACTACATCACTTCAAGGACCTACCTTACTCGGTCTTTGTCGTTGCGTTCACGCTGTTTGTTGCATCATCGTTTGTGCCGTTCTTCTTCATCCAGGAGTACGCGCTGAACCTGGGAGTGTCGGAAGACATGGCGTTCAATTTACTCAGCATCATGAACGCAGCGAATATCTTCGGCCGGTTTGTGCCGAACTTCATCGCAGATAGGCAAGTACTTCTACATAGGTCGAAAGGAACGGTTACTAACTGACGCTACCAGATACGGCGGCGTAAACACACTCCTCCCCCTCACCATTCTGTGCATCATCACCCTGTGTCTCCTCCCACTCGCACAAACTCTCTCCTCCCTCGTCGCTATCAGCATCGCATACGGTTTCCTTTCCGGTGGCGTTATCATCATCCCGGGACCTACTATCACTGATCTCTCGCCCACCAACGCCGAGATAGGTGTTCGCCTTGGCCTTGCCTACTTGGTTGCTAGCTTTGGTGGTCTTCTTGGGAATCCGCTCACGGGTGCGATTAAGGGTGATGGGAGGAGCACTGTGGCAAATTTTAGCGGTGTGTGGTTCTGTGCGGCGGCAGTCATGACCGTGGGGTTTGTTGCGCTTGTTGCGACGAGGTGGTTGAAGTTGGGATCTCCCTTTGCGATTGGAAGGGTCTAAGTCGTGGTGATTCTAGTTAACGGGATCATATTATACGAAGCCTCTCTGTATTCTTGCGCTAGCTCCCTTCAGTCATGTCTCTGGTTGTCTCCTCCCACTTCTTCCTCGCATCGCCTATCGCATCCCGACTCAAAATCGCCTTCTGATACCGAACATCAATCCAAATAAACGGCTCATCTTCTCCGTCCGGCTTCTCTTTCCATTCCGCAGCCTTCAAAGTCCTATCACGCTCTTCCTGTTCCGGGCCGTCGTCAAGGTGGTACAAGTGCTGATTCGATACCGAACCGAGATGTAAGGTTGTCGTTCGCGCCTTTTGAAGCGATTCATAGAGTTTTAGCGTTTTTGAGAGACTCGGATGCTGGAGCGATTGGGAGCGCGCTTGCTGGTAAAGCCCTAGGAGGGTACCGATGATTGCGCCGTCTTCGACGGCCATGGCGGCGCCTTGGGCTTGGTAGGGGAGAGAGGGGTGGCATGCATCGCCTAAGAGAGCGACGTTGTTCTGGGTTGGGGTTAGCCCGGCGTTTGAGATGGACGGATTTTGGAAAATGAGGGCAGTAGCTAACCTTTGTCCATGAGGGGAGTTCGTCGTGATTCACCATCTTCCATTTCAGAACAGAGGAGAATGCCGTTAGGATCTTCGTCAGTCTAAAATGAATGGCGTGTGAGTAGTTCATTCGACTTGAACATGGCCCCCAAGTTTACAGTTTACTTACACAGGATCCCACCCCTCAAACACAGCTTCCATCTCCTCCATATTTCCCTCTTTCGTCCTAACATCAAACGGCAAATCGTCCGGACGGGTCATGACGAGATTGAACTCATTGCCACATCTCACGGGATAGAACACTGCATGGCTCTCCGGGCCAATCCACATACTCACAACCCTCTGCTTACAAAGCTCATCGACTGCTGGGTCATCAAGTGCCAGCAGAGATGATAGAGAGAAGGTCCCCCGATATGCTAAATCGCCGGTTTCTTGGGGTGGGGAAGCATAGCCGAGGATGCGTGCGCGGAGAGTTGACCATAGACCTGAGGCGATGTTAAAATCAGGTAGTAGAAAATTAGGGTAAGCAAGTGAGAGTGGAGATGTAACTACGAACCGTCTGCACCTATAATAACGTCTCCCGAAATGACCTCTCCATTCCTCAAAACCACCTTCGTACTCTCGAAATCAACAACCTCTACCGCAGCACCGAGTCTTACTTCAACGCCCAGTCGTTCACACTCTTCGACAAGCACGCGCTGATAGTCAGCTCGATGAATAACCCTGCAAGAGTTAGCGTCGCATCAGAACCAAAATTGTTAGATGAAATCTTACATACAGCCACGGCCACCGCTCATCCAACTTCTCTCCTACAGTCCGCTCACATAGCAACGCTCCGTCCTGCCAGCGCCGGAGCTGCGTCGCCTGGGAGATGACGGAGAAGGATTGTAGGCGGGCAAGGAGTGCCTGGGAGTGTTGGGCCCAGATGCGTGTTGCGTTGGGGGGAATTTGGATTCCTGCGCCGAGCTGGGGATGGTTAGAGGATACCGCTAGTTGGAAGGGTGGAGTAACTAAGGGTTATTTACAGGTGTTAGCCTTTCTGCTCTCTCGAGTACAACTACATCAAGGCCCTGTTGGCGTGAGATGATTGCGCATGCTAGGCCACCGATTCCAGCACCGACGATTATGAGTTTGAGAGATTGCCGCATGGTTCAGTAGCAGGTAAGACGCGATAGTTAGCGCAGAAAGTCTAGTGACATGGGCTACCTAGGTAATGTATCCCAGATTGACAGAGTGTGAACGTTTACGCTGCGCTCCGCTGAATGTAAACTGCGAAGTCTTGTACAGGGTAGCGGTAAATCCAAGAACCATGCGACGACAATCGTATGTATGCTTGCAGATCGTGCCGTACCTTCCCCGCGTTTCCCCGCGATGATTAGATTGCAGTTAACCTAAGTATTGAACCTGGTCTCTTCAACCTTCTCACATTTATCGAAATACGCATCTCAGTTGTTTTTGGATGCACTTGGTGTTAATATGGCACTTCTGCTGCTCGATACTGTTATTGTTGGCTCCGTTTTGGTTACGGAAGGTACATATGCAACCCTCGCTGATCTGCAAGTTAACACTACGGTAGGCTTACGTCGATCACTGAACAAGTGATCAATCGTGTTGATGCAGCAAGGGTTTGCTCGGCAGTATCCGCCAATCTCATTCAAAGGCAGGTGATCCGGTAAGCACTTGTAAGATCAATAACTGTACAGCAATCCCTGTCTGCCGATTGGGTTACGCGCCTTGCCTCGTGCTTTACATCTTGGACATTGTCAGCTTGTTTCGCCCGAACTAGTTGCCGACAGCAGTTGTGTCACGACCCCAATGCAGATCTATGATGCGATTCCTCACCAATGTTTCCCTTAGATCTAGATCGCGGTAACAATGTGTGCTCGATCTTCTTTTACATCTTTTACCCTGTCATTCCATTCTACATGTTGCTGTTAAAGTAAGACGATTGCAATATCACATCCATTCTATAGGATTCAAAAGAACACGATGAGCGATAGCAAACTAGAGGGGCCTACGATCGTGGCGAGCTATTCTCATACACCTTTCGGTCAACAACTGCCGCAGCCGCCTTTTGACAAGACAGCAGAAGGCAAGCTCCTAAGGAAGCTCGACTTCAAGGTTCTACCTATTCTTTGGCTGCTCTATCTCGTTTGCTTTGTTGATCGCAGCAACATCGGAAATGCCAAAATCCAAGGAATGGAAACAGAACTCGATCTCAAGGGTCAAAGATACAACATCGCTGTCTTTGTGTTCAATATTGGGTACCTTATTGCTGGTGTGCCCTTGAGCATAGTGTTCAAGAAGACTGGGCCGAAGTCACTCGCTGTTATGATGTTTTGCTGGGGTAAGCTTGGAACATTCTATCTACTCCAACAACGAAACGGCATAATAATTACTCAGGTATTACCGTCATCGGATGTGGTCTCACTAAGAGCTTCGGAGGTCTCGTAGCTTGTCGTTTCCTTGAAGGCATGGCTGAGGCTGCATTTGTTCCCGGCGCCGCCTACCTTATTGGATCCTACTATAGGAGAAATGAGTTCCTAAAGCGCTACGTGATCTTCTTTAGCGCCGGCATTTGCGCAGGAGCATTTAATGGCTTCTTGTCGTCTCTGATATCCAAGATGGATGGGACGTCAGGATACAAGGCATGGCGATGGTAAGTCGTCTTTGATACGACCCCAACAGTTTTTTAATCCCATGTTAGGATCTTCATAATCGAAGGTTGCATTACGATCGGTATCAGTGTGATATCTTTCTTTTTTATCGTCCCCTTTCCTGAAGACTGCACGTTCTTCGAACCCGATGAGAAAGCCCTTCTCCTTGCACGCCTCAAAGATGACGGGGGAGCCGTAGCTCACGATAAGCTCCCGCCCAAGCGCATCTACGAATTCTTCCGAGACTGGAAAATTTGGGTCGCCGTCTTAATATACCTCGGCGCAGTAGAAAACGCAAACTCCATTACGAGCTTCCAACCGACAATTTTGAAAGGCCTTGGGTACACTGCCACTGGAGCACAGGTGCGCACTATCCCGGTCTATCTTGTTGCCACAGTGTACTCAATGTCTCTCGCATACACCGCCGAATACTTTCGCAAACGCTACATCTTCTGCATGATTGGGTTCTGCACCATTGCGGTCGGCCTCATCGTGGAAATCGTTCAACCAAAGGCAGCTGGCGCTCGCTACATGGGCCTGTTTTTCATGACCGCCGGCGCATATTTGGTCATGCCTCTTGCCGTGGTCTGGATTGCGATTAATGTTGGCAAGGGCTACAAACGTTCTGTGGCTCTTGGTGCTATCGTGTGTTTTGGGAATGCTGGTTCTTTTATTAGCACGAACGTGTACTTAAAACGCGAAGAGCCGAAATTTCGCACCGGTTTCAGTACTGGACTGGGCCTGTGTGTTATGGGCATGGTGGCAGCCACAGTCATGTTTGTGGGCACATATCTGGGTAATAAGCAGCGCGATTTGAAGCGGAAGGAATTACCGAAAGTGTTGGATGAAGGCAGCGTTGAGGACTTGGGTGAAAGACACCCCGACTTCAGATATTGTCTTTAAGCGGGAAATATCTGTAGTTCTCGTATCATCTGGCATTGCATCTGGCTTTTGTATAATCTAAGCCTTCTTCTTGAGTACACCCGAGATCCTAGGCAAACAACTATACGGATCATGAGCCACCTCAATGTCACCGGGGTTCTCCCACTCCCCGGCAGCGAGAATATGTGCCTTGATCTCCCGAGTCAAACAACACCCAACAAATGTGCTCCAAGCAGGATTCAAACAAACTATTGCCATGTTAGAACCTCGAAACGACTTCCAAAGCACACCCTTAGTGTGACAACCACTACGTACCTTGCGCCATAGCCGTAACAGTATCCTTATTCTTCTCGTGCTCCCAAAACACAAAGCTGCCGCCCGGTTTTAACAACTTCCAAACCTCTCTCATCACAGTCTTTACATCTACCACTGCACACAACACCTGAATACTCAGCACGGTATCCAAACTCCCCTCTGTAATCCCCTCACTTCTCAAAATCTCGCTGTCTTCGATACCACACGCTAGAAGCTTGTACTTATCCTGAAGATCAAGTTTCTTTACCTTCGCGGAAATGTTATCTCCATAGTAGAGGTTGGGGTCAACGGCGTATATGAAGTCTACGCGGGCTGGATCGTAGCGCTGGATCTGGTTGCCTGGTCCGGGGCCGAGTTCGAGGATTTTGCCATGAGCCGAGCGGACAAGGGAGGGAACAATGGTGGTGTTTTCAAAGGCGATAAAGCCGTCGGCTGTGCACGAAAATTATCATGTAGGTAGTTGGATTGAGGACAGGGAAATTACAAGTTGTGATGAAGAGTTTTGCCATGGCAGCCTCTCGAATTCGTTGGGGATGTGCAAGTGAGGAGAGGCCATCTTTGCGAAGGGCTTCTTTAAGCGCGCCATAATGAACTTGGGGAATTAGTACGCTGGTATATGTGACGAGGAGGGACAATTACATTGAACGGATAACCAGATGAGCTGGAGTGCTCTGATGATACCTGGAGAGCGGCCTGGACTGGCCATGATACTTCAAAAGACGATAAAAATTGTGAGGCAGTTATAACTCAGGTCTTCGAGGCTGTATGAGAGAAATGAATTATGCGCAAGAATATAGCAATATGTAAATGGAGAAGGGGATGGTGGGGAGAAAAGCGCGGAGCTATATGTCGCTAAGGCTCTGGTGGGCGGCCTCTATGGCGCGCTACGAAGGAGTGCTGATAGGGCTACACCAATTTTAGCCTAGGTCTACAACCCAGGAAAACGAGCTCCTTCGAACAAAGCATGTCAACCTCTGAAATTCAGCATCCTAAAATGCAAGGCCGCTAGGGAGGAATATTGCATCACTGGTTATTCAGTTATCGTATCATCCGTATTGTTACAAGTCGAAAAAGAATGATCTTTGTTACAAAGTCCAGGGTTGTATGTATATGATAGACTCGCTAAGCTCTAGACTACCTCCGCATCTTCTTCCGCGGCTGCTCTTCATCTTCTTCACTTGATGACTCTTCCTCATCGTCTTCGGTTGATGACTCGCTTGAGGAATCGCTCAACGAACCGCTTTCATGGCTGCTAGAGCTACGGTTGTCAAGCTCCATACCGTCGTCCTGTGACTTCGGGGGGTTTTTGCAATTCGCGCTCCCGCAAAGGCACGGCTTGTCTGGTTCACCAAACCACTCGTCTCCGTAGTCGATCGTGATCTCCTCCCCTGCTGCAATTTCGCGGGTAGTTTCAATGTATAGGATGCGATGGCTCATGCCACACATACTTTCGAAAAACTTCGCGTTAGCATCACAGGAGTGGTTCAAGAAACGGAAGATTGATCCGGTCCAGGTCGCGTCCAGCCATGTTGTGACTCGCCTGTCGTCATCAGTTTCGTAGCCTCCAATTGCTATGGAGGCGTGGTACTGATCTTCACCCTCTTGTAATTCGTCATTCCGAGGTACAAGCCTTCCTGTGTACTCTCCAATGGCTTTATCAGCCGGTATCGGATTCCGCGCAAATATACCGTATCCTCTTCCATCGGCGGCTTGTAGTAAGATGTTTTGTAGCCAGAAGTTTCGCAACTTATCTGACCAAGTCTTATGACTACAGCGACACTTTCGAACATCGTCCAAATGGTTGACGCAGACTTCGCGGAAGTCTGGACGACCTAAAAGATCTGCAGCATTCTTAGGGGGCCAGATGTTACCTATGTAGCCTGTTGGCTTCTCCTGGCCCTGCCAGTCTTCGGCGTCCAGCGCGTTGGTGGAGATGAGGGTGCAGAAATGCTCTTCACCGGCTACCGTTGTGGGTACCTTTGCAATCGGAAAACCGTTCTTGTCCTGGGAGTAGAAGTGGAGTGGGCCGTCTAGCTCAGCATCGTAAACCTGCTTTAGCAGTTTAGTAACCTCATGTTTCGAGGGGACTACTGTGCGCTTACGGTTGTTGGTTCGTGCTTGGATCTGTCGAACAATCTGGTCTTGAGTAGGCATTTTGTTTTGGTTTGAGGACTGTGAGTGAGTGTATGGTTGTTATATAAAAATCGAGGGGAAGTTTTAAAGAGGGGTATATAAATGCTGTGAAGTGGCGCATTGCACTATCACAATGTGTTTAAATATTGGGAGCATTGTTCTGGTATAAAAAAATGCTATAGCATTGTACAGTGTTCAAAAGTGCCTCATAGACGCAGCAGGTGCTCTTATACCTCGCGTATTGTGTAATACCATGTAAAACAAATGGCAAGACATCAACAAAGACATTGTACCGCGTCTTAGTATTTGCGCATTCCTAATAATGACTTGTACGGACATCTGGAGGCTGTCTTAGACCATAGGTGCTTGACAGAGTCATTGGAGCTTGAAGGGACAAAGAGATACAAAACGCCGATGTTTTACACTACCATACTCAAACCCATGGTCGAGATGTTGACGCTAACCTATAATATGCGCGTTTAGTGAACATGATGAACACACGTAACATTCATGCACACATGCTAAGAAACTACCTGTAAAAGTCAGTGTAATGTACGCATAGGCTTGTGGCTGTGCGGACGGTGTGCGAACAGTATCTGCTCCCGTAACTCAGGTAAATCCTAGCCTTCACCCATCTAAATCCGGTAAGTCCATGTTAGCTCAACGTGCCACCATTTTGCAGTACAGTTCAGGGAGGTTTGATATAAAGCCTACTGGCTAACGGAATATGAGTAATTCAGATCACCGCAGTCATATCCTAGCCACGAATCCTTCAATTCACTTCGATCGATGCAATGGCCGACTCAGTCACACTCACAGCACTTAGCCCTCGCGAAGCCATCGCAGATGCTCTCTACCGTTGCGTCCTCGGTATCGACAGCAACAATCAGGACCTCTTCGAGTCAGGATGCTTGAAGAATGAGAGCATGACTGTTATCGCGGGTCCAATGACTATCGAGGGCTGGACCGCGATAAACGAGTTCTTTCAGAGGGTCCTCGTCCTGGTCACCACGCATTTCACCAGCAATATCCGCATTGAGCTGAAAGACGGCGCAGACACAGCATCCATGACCGCCCACGCGATCGCGTACCATGTTCGGCCGGACGATGCGCTCAAGTCGGAGGACACTTCGTACACGGCATCGTGTTTGTACTTCATAAATCTTGTCAAGGATAGCAACGATGGATTGTGGAAGATCAAGAAGTGGGAGATAAATGTTCTGTGGACTACGGGTGACAGAGCAGTTCTCCATGGGTAGAATGCAAGCCCTTACTGTATGGACGTTGCACCTTAAATTAGCTGGAGACAGCTTGCGAATGCTGCAAAATTAAAGTGCTAATGAAGTTTTAGCTACACCCAGCTTACCGCTATGGGATGCACGTCAACCTATTCCATGGGATAAACAACCGTCCCATCAGAATTATGTACTATCATCAAAGGCTGGAATACCTCGAGTTACAACCAATGTACCAATAAAATACACTCCACATCTTCAACGTCATCTTGCATATTCATACCTCTCCGCGTCTTCGAAATCTTTGACTGTCAACTGTCTCTCTATTTTACCCTCTTTGGTAGGTTGGCTGCATTCGCGGGCAATGAATTGGATGCAACGGGCGTACTGTCGTTCTGACCTCGACAAACTTTATACCGAGTTCATCAGCTCAAGTTTTACTATCCAATTTATCTACAAGGATATTGCTTCATTGTTTTCAACAGTTTTTTCGGTGCATGATGGTTGTACTTAGCTGTCACCCGGTGAACAGACTACCGCTTTCTAGAAGCTGAAGGCTGGAGACTACGGAGAAATAGTCAAATTAATGACGAATTAATGTGCGGAAATTGGTTCCGTGTCGAAAGTGGTGTAGCCGTACAACGAATACGACGAGCGTACCCAAGTATGCGCAACTACAACACTCTATTCCCGTCTACCCGGCGCGCTGCCATATGAGAACCGGGGTTTGACGCAGATCGCCGTGCCAGATGCATATAAGTCTCCCCGGATTCAAAGTTATAAAGATTAAGAAATGTTCCTTAGAGCTGGAGGCAGTCAAAGTCAGGGCTACCTCAAACAAATATCACCATGCTTCGTACTACCTTGACGCTGCTCTTTGCCGCTGCGGCATCTACCCAGCAGCTTTCTTCCAAACTTACAGAAATCAACGATTTTGGTCCCAATCCTCGCAATGTCTCGATGTACATCTATGTTCCGGCCAATCTGCCTCCCAACCCACCTATCCTGGTCTCTCCGCACTGGTGTCATGGCACCGCCCAGCAGGTCTTCGATTACCGTCCATGGGCTTCACTAGGCGATCAGTATGGTTTTATCTCTATCTACCCAAATACATCAAACCTGGTAGATCAGTGTTGGGACGTTAGCAGTAAGGAGTCGCTCACTCACGACGGCGGAGGTGATGCCCTAGGCATTGTGTCGATGGTGCGCTGGACGCTGGAAAAGTACCATGCAGACAAAGATCGAGTGTTCGTTACGGGAACCAGCTCAGGAGCGATGATGACGAACGTTCTTGTCGGAAGTTACCCGGATGTCTTTGCAGCCGGAAGCGCATGGGCCGGTGTTCCATTCGGATGCTTTGCCGGGAACGGATACGATGTTTGGAGCGACGCGTGTGCGACGGGAAAGATCATCAAAAATGGAACAGAATGGGCTCAGATGGTCAAAGATGCGTATCCAGGTTACAAAGGCTTCAGACCAAAGTTTCAAACCTTGCATGGAACAGTGGACAACGTACTTGACCCGCAAAATCTGAAAGAGCAAATCAAACAGTGGACTAGTGTGTTTGGCATCAGCGCGATACCTACAGAAGTTACGGAAGACACACCGCTACCAGGATGGACACGATCTCGGTATGGTAAGCAATTCGAGGCGTACACAGCGGCCGGTGTTGATCACAACATTCCCACCGAAGCTGATATAGTCATGGATTTCTTTGATTTGAGGTGCAGCGGTCCAAGCTGTTTTTCGAGAAGGTCTGGAAATTGGACAACATCCTATTAGTAGTATGGTGATCCGACGGTAGCTGTGAAATTCGATTTTTGTATAGTTTCCATTACACTGTATGTCTTATGTGGGGTCCGTGGTACGGAAAAGACACTGGAATATTGATGCCTAATCTGCCTGTTGTATCTAGTCTAATGAACCTACAGCTTATACCCACCGTCCCCCAAGCCAGCAGTATCCGTATCCAAAACCGCAACACTTAGCTGCGGCATACTGAACTCAAACGCCCCATTGCTGCCAGCCGACAGCTGGGTAGTTGTATTCTTAACAATATTGATACCTGTAAACGGATCATTATACATGTACGGATCGCCAACTGCATTTGTCAACAGCGTTAACGATGCTTTGGTACCCGGTGAGACGCCCTGGAAGTGCACAGACACAGGTACATCTGCGCCGTTCGTGGTGTTGTAGACCGCACCTTTCCATACTAGCGCACCATTTCTCGCATTATCTTTGCCTGCGCCCCAGTACAAGGGCCCGTAGCTAGAGTTGGAAGATGTAGGCAGAGTGTTGGAGATGGGGTGGTGAGCAAACAGAGACCAGCAGTACCACGTAACCGCCTTGGTGGTAAAGTTCGCGTCCGCAGTATACTGCAACAAGGTAATGGGCCACTGAAATCTATTCTCGTTCTTCAAGACCGGTGCGTAGAATGTGCCGGGGATACGATCGGAGTTTCGCTCGTACCCGATGAGAGACACGGCTTCGCCAACTGCGCCGATCCACCAGGGGTACTTATAAAGAGTGCCATTCCAGCGAATTCCGCCGTTCACGTGTGTAGCGGCTACCTCGCCGATGATGTGGCCGATGTCATTGTCGAATCTGTTGAATTCCTCGACGAGGTCGTCAGGCTCGCGGTAGGGGTGATAGTCTCCTAGAACTCCTTCTGGGAAGTCGAGTCCGTCTACTGTATTGGGACCGGTGGTCGCGCCGTCAGGTGCGGGATCGCTCGTGGCTGCAGATGCGATGACTTGGATATGTGGGTATGCGGCGCTGATGGCCTCATAGAACATGGGGAAGCGGTACTCCTTGTATGATTCCCATCCGCCGGGGAAGCCTGCGAGCCAATCTTCATTGCCGACCTCGACGTAGTTGAGCTCGAACGGCTCAGGGTGACCGAGTGCGGCGCGGCGGGCGCCCCAGGTGGAATTTGCAGGGCCGGACACGAATTCGATCTCGTTAAGGGCGTCGTCGATGAAGGGTTGGAGGTCCTCTTTGGCAGTTACATTGCCGTCAAGTGCAAGACCAGCCCAAACAGCGAGCACTTAGCATAGCTGTTAGCATGTTTCAAAAACTGATTGTATTTGAGACACATACCAACTTGCAGATCCATGTCCTCAGCCCATTCAAGGTACTCCATGAGCCCAAGACCGTGCGTTTGCTGGTATCCCCAAACGCCCTGGAAGCCTGGTCGGTCTTTCAGTGGGCCAAGCGAGTCTTTCCAGTCCCAGTGGGTGTCGTTCGTAAGACCCTCGAGCATGTTGCCGCCGGGGAATCGAAGGAAGTGCTAGATACTAAATCAGTGTCTGCGCGTAACCAATTGGGATGAGAAAATGACGTACAGGGTTCATGTCAGCGAGCGCTTGAGCAATGTCCACTCTCAGTCCATTCTTGCGGTCCTTGAATGTCGGCGGAAACAGGCTGATGAGGTTGAACTCTAGCGCACCTGTTGCAGTACCCTTGGGGTCAAAGGTAACCGAGAACGTGTTGTTCGAGTTCGGCGCATCCTTCTCGGGCACAAGCTCAAACGTATGCTCGGTCCACTCATTTGCAACGGCCTTTGACTGTACTTCGACGGAGCCGAAAACATCGCTAGTCAAGTTTGACTCCAGAGATGCGGTAAATGACCCGTTGTAAGCACCCTTGACCCAAAAGGATCCTGTGTACTTCTGTTGCCGGACATCAATGCCCCAGTAGCCCTCGTTCTTGAACCCCGTCTTGCAGCTGCTGTTGGCAGCAGTGACGCGCATTGAGACAGGAAGCGCTTTGGAAAGGGGTACTGTCCCGTTCTGGAGGCTAAGTTTCGCGCCATTGACGGGGAAGTAGTGTGCTGTTGAGACTGGGTACTCTTTGCTGTACTGGAAAGCGCGATTTTGGATCAATTCCGCGTAGATGCCACCATCACCGGAATTGTTGATATCCTTGAATCTGGTTAACAATGTAGTTCGAATTTGATGATTTGCGAGCTCACCTCGTGTAGAAAGCCATAGCCATATGGATGTCCAAACTTGCCAGTCACATTACCTCCGGAAGATTGCACGATGATGTCTACAGCGAGGGCGGAAGAAACGCAAGTAGCAGCGACCAATGCCCGCCTGAGAGATACCATCTTGACGACTAAAGTATACTCGCCAAACACGAGCACCTAGGGACATACCATGGATCAACTCTTATACCGGTCTACAAAAAAAGTTTCCCCATTCCCCGGCTCTCCACATCTTACTAGCATGCGGTTAATATACGCTCTCCACATATGCGTCATCATTTCCCCGGAGAGATGCATGCGCGGAAAGGGCGCAATATGTGTGCGCCACCCGTCATTGGAGGAAGTTTGGCGTTCCTGGGCGGAAGAACTCAGGATAGTGCCTGACGATCCATGTCGACGGATGTGTTACCCCTCTCGAAAGCGACGATGATGTACCGAGTTTTGGTCCTGGACATCGTGCATAGAGCCACAGCAAGACAGCAAGACAGCTAGGTGCAAATTTCCTAAAGGAAATTGTACCTAAATTTTGCTCCTGCCGTGTCAACGGTTTGCGAAATAATGTTCCTCTTTCAAGCAAAAGCAGAAGCTAGCCGCGCGCACCGAGGCTCATACTCACCACCTCTTCAGACTTGTCCTCAGTGTTTGCGCAAGAATAGTTGAGCTGTTACAAAATGACTACGGTTGTCTTTTATTGTAAGAGAAGCGCGTGTAGTAGGATTAAAGACTTCGGTCCAATGGTGTAGAGATGAAAAGGTTCGGGCCATTCTCGGATCTCCGGTACCGGCTGCACATCCATCAGATACGACCGCCCGTTCCCCTCCCCCCAACCCCCTCTCTGCAACTCCCCCATCCGCGTCATGACCACATCACAGGGTGCCACGCTCCTAACCAATGGCCAATTCTTCCACAGCGGCGGTGCATCAGACTCCGAGTCCCAGACAACCTTCCACTCCGCACTAGTCGTCCAAAACGGTAAAATTGCTTTCATCGGCCAATCGGACGCGCCAGAAATTCAATCGTACCGGGATGCTGGCGCGCAGGTGAGAGATCTGGGTGGGAAACATGTGTTACCGGGGTTTATTGATGGGCATATGCACTTTTTGTTGCTGGGTCAGTCGCTGAATAAAGTCCAACTGGATGGGAGTAAGGATCTGGAGGAAATTCGATCGAGGATCTTGCGGTATGCTAGGGAGAATCCGACCAAGGAGCGCATTTTGTGCTCGGGGTGGATGCACAGTATGACGAACGGCGAAGCAAAAGCGAGCATGCTAGACGATCTGGACCCAAGACCGGTGTACATTGACTCAAAGGACTTGCATTCGTGCTGGTGTAATAGCGCGGCTCTTAAAGAGATGGGCGTCCAGGAAATGGAAGATCCAGCTGGAGGAACGATTGAACGCGATGACCAGGGTAATGCATCCGGCTTATTGAGCGAGGCCTGCGTGTTGCTCGTTGTGTGGCCGCACCTGGCAAAGGTTTTACCGATAAAGGATAAGATGGCGGCGTTGGGGGCTGCAATCAAGGCGTATCACGCAGTCGGCTGTACGGGGTGCATCGATATGGCGATGGATGAGAACGCTTGGGAGGCCATACTGGCACTTCGAAAAGATGAAGGAGGATCGCTTCCACTACGGGTTGCTGCACATTGGTATATCATGCCGGGTGACGGAGAAGAGCATCGCTTGCAACAGGTTGAGCGCGCTATTGAACTGCATCGTCAGTTCAACGGCGAGACTAGTCCAGACTTGAGGATCGCAGGCATCAAGGTGATATGCGATGGGGTCATCGATGCATGCACTGCAGCGCTCGCAGAGCCCTATACCTCCAACGGCCATTTTGAAGGCCCGATATGGACGCCTGAAATGCTCAGACCTGTTGTCAAGAAAGCGTGTGAAGCAGGCCTACAGTGTGCTCTACACGCCATTGGCGATCAAGCGGTTCACAATGCTATCAATGTTCTTGAGGAGTACGGAAAGCCGGGCCAGCGTCACCGCATAGAACACTTGGAGCTCACCGCACCGGAAGATGCGAAGAGACTGGGCCAGCTCGGCATTACGGCAAGCATACAACCTGTTCACTCCGACCCTGCCATTCTCCGCGCCTGGCCCAAGCTACTTGGACCTGAACGACTGAAGCGCGCATTCGCATACTCTGAGTTTGCACATCATGGGGCGACGCTCGCTATTGGGTCGGATTCGCCGACGGCGCCTCACGTACCCCTTTCAAATCTGTACGTCGCGACCACTCGTAGATCAGCAAGACAGCCGCGTGCTGGAGATGAACCAGTGAATGGCCACTTTAGGTTAGAGTTGGCGCAAGCTGTAGGTGCGGCAACAAGGGGCGCGGCATACTCATGCTTCGCTGAAGACCGGCTGGGTAGTCTAGAGGTAGGTAAGATGGCAGACTTCTGTGTTGTGGATACGACGTGGAAGGGGGAAGGACTACTCGGAGCGAAAGTGGTAGAGACTTGGTTCAGTGGACGGAAAGTGTATGAAACCTAGAATAGATGGCAATACCTGGGTGAGGAAATGCAAGTTCCAATAGCCGATAGCGAGGTGAATCAACACCCTGAATTTCATGGATTCCCATCTCCAAGCCGTTGTTGTAGCATTCCTCTTCCTTATCTCCTACCCCGAGGTTCCTCAATGTTACTGAAACGGATCTTCCTCCTGAGCACTATCCCTCTTCACTTCCCCTTTTTTCTCCCTCTCAACCCAACACGCCGTCCCTCCCACACTAACAACAACACACCCCAAAACCTCACTCTCCCTGACCGTCAAGCCAACAATAGCATTCGCCCCCTTCGCCACCGCCTCTTTAACCATACGATCAATCGCTTGATCCCTCGCTTGATAAATCAACGATGTGACGCTCTTCGCTTCGCCCCAGCCCCCACTGAGACTACTAGCGAGGTTCTTGATGAAGGACTTGGTGTCTTTTCGCACGGCGCTGGTAGTGCCGTGCACTGCGCCGAGGACGCGGAGAACGCGGTGGCCCGGGAGAGCAGATGTTGTGGATGTGAGAATGGCGGGGGTGCGGCTTTGGACGACTTCGGTGTCGAAGGTAAGTGGTGCAGATGCCGTGTGGGGCGGATAGGGTTTTGATTGAGGATGCCAGCTAGGCATCCGGTTTGGAGGGACGTTCATGGTCGAGCGGCGGTTTGTCAACATTATGGGCGAAAATATCAGAATTCAGGGAGATGTGCGTGGGGTATTGAAGCTGTATAGAAAGTTGAAAGATGATCCTTGATGTGGGGAAATGTACAAATGAAGAATGTATGACCTGCATCGGCTTCAAGCCAGCGTGCTCTCAATATATTCAAAGGTAGTGACAAACCAACCAAGATGCCATACATGGATTGCGAAACACACCGAATTTATGCTTCGCCTTGGGCTGCCTTCAAGCAATGCTTGAACTACTAAGCATCGAGGGCGACTGCAGACGCGGACCGAGGCGCCGCGCCTCAAGGAGATTTTTGGCGACAGGCAATATATCACTCTTTGTCGCGATAACTGTTCACGAAAGGACAGCGGAGTGGCGCCCCGTGGTTGCTATTGTGGTGTGGTCCTGCTGCGTTTCAGAAGGTCGACGCGAGGTGCTGAAACCAGCGCCGTCAGGAATGGTCTTTGCGGGTCTCACAATAGATGCTGATACGTCAGTGAAGCGTTCATTTCGCTAGGATAACTATCGATGGGCCTGGCCAATCGATGAGCTGGTGAAGCTTTTGCGATTGCGTCAGTCACTCTGCGCAAGCACACGACGATTATGGGCGGCATTAATGTCGCAATTCCAGGGCAGTCCGCAAGGCGTTTTTAGAGTGGGATCTGTCCACAGCGGATGTCTGAAGGTCCGAACCAACGTGCAAAGCTGCAACGATTGAAAGCGTGGACGCGACTTGCACGTGCTAAGTTTGGGACTGCTCATACAAGGTCCATCTACCGAGGTACCGAGTCTGGAGTCGGCCATGCGGTCCAGCATCGCAATTTATATCACATCGCAGAGGTTGGGTGGGCCAGATGGTACATACTTCATCCCACCACTGATCCAATACCCAATCGCGCTGTTGTTTCCTATGATGCCGAAGGGCTATCCCATGTGGACGCCGTTTCGCTAGGTGGGCTCGCCATGCCAAGTCCATAGCCTTGGCTAACATCAAATATCATCGCGTCGTGCTCCATAGGTATTGTGAACATGTTGTCCCACCCATTTGCGCACATCAGATCAGGGAATGCTATGCTGGGCACAGGACTGTATTGTTGGTAACTGCTCATTGGCGCCAGACCTACAGTTGCCATCGGCGCCTGATACGGCGGTTGTTGTCTTGGCGTGAGCGATATCTGTCCGTTTTCATAAGTAGGTAGGGGCACATAACCTTGCGGGTGCTGATGAGAGAAGGATACCGAAACAGGAACATGTGATGACGTTGCAGATGGTACGCTAGAAGGAGGCCCTTGAGATTGTGGTGGTGACGTCCGCTGTTGGGTGCCTATTGGCGCTGGTGGAGCGGCTGATTGAGACGCTGGACTGTCGGCCCCTGTGGCTCGTATCATTCTTTCGTACCACTTCTCGATCTTGCGCACCCGTTCCTCGTAGTAGAAGAATATATCCTTCTTTTTGTTTCCATCGCCAGCCCTGCCTACCAGGGAGCCGATTCGAAGGGCAAGGTGTCGGAAAACATTATCGATATTCAGCCGGTGCCGTAAGTCTCGCGTTTGAGGTTCAACGTTTGGTTCTTTGCTGATTATGGCGAACTTGGCAGCCAATGTAACGCCAAAAGATAGTTGTATCCACTCGGAGTTGGTGAGAGCCATTTCAGATTTCGGGGGAAGCCATAGGTAGAGGTCGAGGAAGGACTTGGCGCCTTCCAGGCCTTCGCAAAGAATGTTGAGATGGAGGGCTGGCGAATGTTGGAGGTTTCGCTCGAAGAAGGCAACGTGATAGAGGAAAAGCTTGGCAGTATGGAACTGCATGAAGAGCAGATCTATGGGGAGCATGCTTAATTAACGTATGCTCCCAATTCGGCGCAGTAGTGTGCTTGACTTACGGCTATCGCTGACGTCAGAGCATAGGTAGACTCTGAACTCCTCTAGTTCTGATCGTACCCGCAAGTATGCTGATTGGGCGTCGGCGTCCGAGCCAGAGGAAGTAGCGATCGTCTCGATATTTTCAATGATTCGCTGGAGGCGGATCACATGATACAGATCTTTGTCTGTCCTGTACTCGGCCGTCTCTCGCAGAGCGTGACATCCTTCTTCAATAAATTGCGTGCACGGGAACGTGTTCATCTTGTCTAGTAGTTTAGAGATTCTGATGCGGGTAAGCACTATAGCCAGGACGGAAGTCGTATAGAGCTTACGTCGAGGAGATGTAGAATATGCCAGCTGCTGCACGTTGCTCCTCCGGCCCCCATGTTTGTGTGCCCACCTTCTCGGCAATAGGGTCGCGCTTACTTCCTGCGTTGGTGGGTTTCGGGCGGATTGGCTTGCGGTCGAGTCGCATGTCAACTGCTATCGAGATTGCGAGCTGAAGGTACTGCGAGTAATACTTTGATCGTCCATGGTACTGGTTCCTGGAAGGTGTTAGTACTGGCGCAGGAGCGGCACGACGTGGTGTTGTCTTACCATGCCAACACGATCAGAAGACCTTGCAGGTACTCCAGTTGCAGGCAGTCATCCCCACCCAGCAGCACCTTCTCGCTCACCATGTACTTGAAGCGATGACATAGCTTGTCTTGGGTTTCGAGGTCGTGAAAGCAAGCTACTGAGAGCACGGCAAGGAACAGGAAGGACTTTGTGTGCCGTAGCTCGCCGCCAGTAGTGCGTGGAGGGATGATTATGAAGGGGAAGTGCGGCATCATATCTACCTTGTACATCTCCACCAACGTCTCGGCCTTCTCAATTGAGACAATGTCTTCGTCGATAACGTCGCCATCTTGATCGGGAGAGGCCGAGGCACCGGTCGTTGTCTCTTCGGGGAGAGGCTGCTGGACTATGGGCCCAGGGTTTTGTAGGCGGAGGAGGTCTTGTACTTGCTGTTCGAGAGCTTGTATCCGTCTGATGTGCGGTCAGTACGCGTGGTGTAGGAGCTTTGAAGCATGGCGCTTACGAGTCGCGCTTGGCCGAGTTGTCGCGCCGTCGAGCTGGCCGGAACACGCAATGCTTGCCCAGTCGCGCGCATCTGCCACGATCAGCGTCTGTTTGCTAGTTCCCAGGCCTGTCGTCCCAACCTATCGCAGATATCTTGTCGCTGCAAGCGATCGCATCTTATCTTGAGAGATGCACAATTCTGGCATGTTCTGGAGAGGAGCGGCCCTGAGGGGCCACCCTTGGTCGACTCAGCGCCCGGCGGGGCGCGAGACATGGCGTTCGTTTCTCGACAACCGCCTCACAGCAACGGTCGTAATAATCATGGGTAAAGAAGAAGAAGATTGAGCTCAGAAAGGCCTTGCCATGTATCGGGGTTGGCGTCGTCCTGCGGCCGGGAGTGGGACTGAATCTCGCTGATTAGCCCTAGCGGTATAATCGACTTGCTGCTATTCAATTTTCTGGGACACAAGCCTGGAAAAAAACAGATGATGAAGCAGTTGAGCAGCAAAATCCAAGGCTGCTGCTTGTATCTAGTATCCTTCTCGAACGGAGGCGCAGTGGATCTGACCCTAGTTGCGCAGATTGAGCCGGTGGATTGCTCCTACCCCGCCGCCAGTTGTAGTTTTAAGCGCCCACGGCTTGATCAAGAGGAAGGACTGCATCTGATATCACACCCGCGAGACTGGTTGGCTCCCCCACCTTGAGCCTCACTTCGGAAGTCCAGTAATGCAGCATGTGACGCCCGGAGAGACTGCACGCTGACGGTGATCTAATCGGACGGGGGGTCAATGCAGGGCTGGAAGGAGCTGTACCCCTGCATCTCCCTCCGTTCTCCCCGCATTACGGTTGGTTCATTAAGCGAACATGACCGAGTAGAAAGTGCTGACGTCCGGAGTACCTACTTAGCCTTCGTTCGTTATTCGTGACAGTATATTAAAGGCTTTTAACCTTGACAGAGCAACAAGCAAGCTCCAGCACGAAGTATAACCAGGACACTCAGTCACTGCTTGTTGATGATTTGTTGTCGTCCATTGACTAACTTATACCCATACCCAATTTCTCGTACGTCCTCTTAACATCTTAAAAGGGCTTTCGGTTATAGCCAGCATGCAATACCTCTGCATCCCGGCAAAGACGATATTTAGGCATAGCGCAAACAATGCTCAGATTTGGCTTGGTACATGACGGCGTTCTCGTCACTCCGGCAGCAGGTCGAACACTGCCTTCAAAAGACGGTATGCGGTCTGAAAGCATACCGACATATTCTGCTCCTTCGAGAATATATCCAAACAATTCGTCAGGGTGCTCAGAATTGTCTGACGCGGCGGTATTGTGCCCTCAGGCGTCTCCGTAGCAGCCAGCGGTGCATCACTTCGGAGAAGATGAATGCATACTGTCAGACCAGTGGCGAAGAAATCCAATATGTAGGGTCGCCTTATCAAGTCGAAGTTGGGTGGTTGGCTCGACGGATCGTAGAGATCTCGATTATGTATAGTTATTGCAAGGCTGCACTCGAGGGACGACCAGTAGGACGTTGAGTACAGAAGAGGCGCGTCGGGGTCCAATGCATGACGACGGTGGAGGACTAAGAGGACCCGCCGAAAAAAGATATCCAGTGTTACACGAAGGATATTATTTCCGGGTAGCTCAGAGATTTGACGCATTAGTGGTCTTAGTGCTAAGTTGTATTGAAGCACCTCGGCATAGGTGATCTGGTCCGTGTGCGAGTTTATACGAGCCAAGAAGTGACAAATGATGGGAAAAGACTGCGGCAAGACCGAGTCCCAGCATTCCTCAAGTGTACTCGGGCTATGCATCTCCGTGGTAAGCAATAGGGCATCATTCGGGAGAAGCGTCTGCTGCCCTGTGGTAAGAGACATCTGAATATTCAGATAAACAACGATGGTCCAGAGGCGTTGCCGGAGCTCCCGTTCTTTGACAATGACCGGATCATGAAATTCTGGCATCCACTCCTGATGTAGGACAGCCATCATAGAGAGGCGAACAACGACTCCCATGACGTTCCAACTGGTATCTAGCGCCCAACACGTTGCGTAAGCGGCCTGTTTTGCTAGGACCATTAAACAGAGTGTGCATATATTGGTTGTCGTCGGCCGGGACATGTACGGAGTCTTCGCCAAACACGCTTCACTGGCGTAGAAGAATTTTGCAGACGACACTTCGTCACGACTACTTGCGTACGCCCCTAGTCCAAGTATAACCAGATATTGGACCAGCCAGCTGGCATCTGCTTGCTCCGGTGCACTCCAAAAGGCGGATATGCTAAGTCGGAAGGCAGACGGCTCCAGTACAGGCATGGAAGGATGGTAGATTTCGAAATACCGGTTGACGAAGACATCCAAATCAGCACGATAGTCTTCTAGGAGTCCTTGCACCTTATCTAACGATGCGTATCGCGTCGATTCTACGCTCCCAAATGGGAAATTCCCTGGCAGTGCAAGGTCGCTTGAGCAGTCACCTTCGATATGCTCTCGCATAGCCAAGGTGAGAGGCAGTGCAGGTATCCCGGAGAGCGACTCCAGCTACCTATGGTCAGCACTCGTGCAAAGTGTTCGCTAGACAGCTAGCTTACGGGGTACAATAGAGCTTTCCAGTGACTAGACCCACGGCTCCGCAAGAACCATGCTGCAACAAGAGACTCTGAGTCCTTGCCATTGAGGATGAAAGTTGGTATTGAAAATGGCTTTTCGACAGATTTCGCTTTGTTCGTATAGATGCAAGTCGTCTCATACCCGGAGCGGACACAACGTTCGCATGGTTGGGCCTTGTCGCATTTGACTTTTAATCGATGACACCGAGTGCAAGATAGACAAGCTCGAGCACGCTTCTTCACGATGCGACCATGGCTAGATATCGTTGACAAGGCCGCAAGATCAGATATTATCGCACCATCAGACATGTGTTCTGGACCTTCTTCGGACAGAGGCGAGCTTTTGCTGCTCTGATCGTCATATGCACAAGGTACTCCAGCGCGTTGACAGCGTGTGCAACGCGGTCTAAGCTTGTCACATTTTCGTTTTCCATCGCGACAGCGAGCACACGTCTGCATCCCTCGGAATTGGGTCATGGCGAATGCGAATGAAAATGTCGAGAAGAACAGCTAATTGTATGCAAAGATCGGCGGTAGTCGGTACAACCGTGCGGTCGAGGCATCTTTAAGGCTTCTGTAGGTTGCGAATAAAAACAAAGAAGGCGCGGGAATGGCGTGCGGGAGGGCGTGCGGTGTTTATCACCGACTACGGCCGATTACGCTAGTGGGCACTTGTGATGAATTGGGGATGGCGCGTGGATCTTGCATGTGCCGCTTAAGGACCCAGCTTGCATCTCGCCTCTAGATGTCCCAACCATACAACTCAACATGCGTCACTGCTGAATCGTGGCAGTGGTCACCCCGGAAAGAGATCAGAGATTGTAGAGGTGTAAGATTCAATCAGCTTCTAGAGCAGACTCAGGGCGCGCGCTGCTTGGTTGTGAACCCCTGACTACGTGGCGCTGATCGACTCTACAGCCATACCATAGGTGCATGCTGTTCCCACTTTATTCTCCCAACACGCCATCGTCATTTCAGAATCCTGCCTGCACCTTTGTTTTAGCTTCTTGTAATGGCGAACTCAATACTAAGAGATACCTGTGGAATCTGACTCATAATTGAGGTTTCATTCACTTACCGTGTCAACGATCAAGAACACGCAGGCTACAACACCGAAGCGCTAACAAATTAATCATCGAAAGTATCTGCTCTCAAATCACAGTACATGGTTTAGAGATAATATTAAGTTCAGCGGCTTAGATGCAAACATTTATTGATTCTGACTCCATTGGTTGATCCCCCTCGTTCAGCTGTGCTGGAGAACACAATGTCCTCACCAATCAAGCTCCACAGCCTGATAAGGCTTTCAGACGCGCTTATAGCCTCCATTAACTGAGTTTAGACGTAGTGACACTCGATGTCGCAAAAACACCCAAGAGTGAATTCACTGGAATTGACATTGCTTTCATCGAGCCTGATACCACTTCGTAGATTCGAGTCTGGGAAGAGGGGGTTCAGGCAACGGCAATAGTCGGCGAGATCAACTGCGAAGGCGAAGAAAAGACCAAACTTGGAATGTACCGACTTGTACTATCCCTCATGTGGAGATTGCTCCTGGCGAGTTGGGCTGCAGGGGACAAGCTGTTGCCTTGTTACCGTCAAATGCGTTTCGAGACGCGGAAAGCCGGCGAATGTCTTATCTCACTGAAGAACAACGCAAGAAAATCAGGATCTTGGCTACCTAGCGTGACTGTCGGAACCCTAGGGCGCATATGGTGGCAACAGGTCGCTTCGATCTCCGGACTATTCGCCTTATCTGGTATCTTTCAGGCACAGGGTGAAACTTCTCGATGCAGTATGAATCACACTGATATACACCTAAGCCTCGAATTTCAGACTCTTGAATCTATATCTTCAACAGCCCGCAGGAGTGACATCGGTTTAGCATGTCACTTCTTATCTGGAGATACTTGTTGTGACTCTGGCCTCCCAACGTAGGATAGCGTCAGATATTACTTATTCCTTTCCCTAAGCCTTCATAGATGACTCATATCAATCTAACTAATAATACAACAACCAAAGCATACATGATCTCCCACCGAGGAGACTTCGTAGTAGAACCGCCAGCCTCCTTGGGTGTACCTCTCGTGGCACCGATAGCAAAATTATCCACCGAAAACGTTACGTTTGACGTAGCATGCTTCTGTTCGGTTCCGAACTGGATGACCCCAATGTAATTCGCGGCGAGTATCATGCCGTTGCGCCAGAGGTAGTGGACAAGCGGTGAAATATCACCCTCAAAGTCTGTTTTGTTCGAGCTTGCGACCCAGGAGAAGACATGTTGTCCGTTATCGTTGGGGCCTTGGTAGAGGGTACTAGAGCAAAGGAGCATGCGGTGTTAGCCTTGCTGTTGCGCCACGGAATTGAATCGAAAAACACCCGTTGTTCGATTTCTGGGAGGACCCAAAGGGTAGGACTCACAATTGTTCCTTCCCGATCTTTAGTTTAGGCAATTTTCTCGCGTCCGTACTACTCGTTGCTCCTATTGGTAATATCGGACCGAACTTGCCTATCCACACCATCACTTCATAGCTAGGTGCTGTGGTATTAACCGCTTTCTCCATCTCAGTATCGAAGAAAACATCGAAGGCCACATTTGTCTTTGCGTCAACGACAGCCAGGCCATCTGTGTCGAATGCTGCGACAGCCGTGCTCAAGGTTGGTTTCATCGACCAAGATACCTTGACATCGATGGAGGACAGGTTCGAAATCTGAATCGGATCATGTTGGACGGGGTTAAAGTTGATATTGGGGTACGCGTGGACGAGTGTATCATTCGCTTCCCAAGACCATGTTGTGGACAAGGCGGTTGTGTTGTTCGTAACGTCGATGCAAGACGAGCCGCTTTTGTCAAGCCCCCATACATTGGTGCTAACTGTGGAATTGGTCAGTTGAAGGTAATGCAATCTTTTAGCATTGTTGTTGACACTTCATGCTTCTAGGTCAACATACAGCTATATGTATTTGACGGATCTGTAAGGTTTTCGTATTGCCCGCACAATGTTTTGTCGGGCATGGCGTGCACGAATGTTACGATCAAACGAGCCAAAGCAAACCCCCGAAACCATTTTGGCACCACCGTCCTCATTACGAAGGAAAACTAATGTATATTAAAAGAGAGAATGGCATCGGGTCGCCAGCGAGTTTAGACGCTCGAGATAAGTCACAACAATTAGATCCAAGAGGCAAAGTTGGGTGGTAGCGCCACTTCTCTCAGCTGAAGGGACAAGAATGCCGAGAGATTGGTTGAGTGGTTGGAAACTGACGCCGGCAGTGCAGCTGAAACGCTATGCTCAGTTGATATCGCAATACCTAGATCGACCGGGAAATAGTGGCTTGAGTTACAATCAAGCTTTCGGCTAAGCCACGTACGTGTAAGGTCTACGCCAGATCGGCATTCGCTAGAGCGCGTTTCTAATTAGAACACACACGTCCTGCGTGCATGAAATCCTCGGCACTTCCCTTTTCAGAGCTCTATCGACGCTAAGAATGCTCAACAAGGAAATAACATGGAAGTACTGCCATGCATGCCTTATCTAGCTTCGGCTTGGGCTTGGGCTTAAAACTTGGAAGTCGAACATTATAAAAAACTCGCCGTTTCACGATCTTACATACTCACGAATCGCAAGAAAAACAGATTGCATGACTTATATATCTATTTGAGATAAGAAAGCAATATTGGCGATTCCAGGTGAGCCAGGGTATGCGACAAAGTGGTCGTTGCTTTTGCTTGTACCTGGCTTGTCGGAGGTTCGATGTTTTCATGTTTCCTGACGTTATCTATCGACCCTGGTCGTCGGGTAGCCTAGCTGTGAATCTCAACAAACATGAACCTATCGGACCGAAGCGCGTGTCCTAGCCCCTTTGCCCATTCGCTTCGATCCTTATCTTGAAGATCGGCAGACCCGCCCGAGCGGGACGCGGTGGCTACAACGTCGTGGTGTTTTACTAGTAGACGTACTGGCGCTTCTTCCTCCCACGCACTGCCACCCCACGTGTACCTGAAATCCAACGTGTAGCCTAGTCCACTAGTCCATGACATCGCAATGACAACTGGACATGGCTTGTCAGGGGAGTCGCCTCGACTTTGGCCTGTAGCGCTTCCCAACCATTTGAACTGGTCCAACAGAGTCCAGCTTCTGCTCATTGGTCAAATTATGTATTGAGGGATAACCTGTGGTTAGTGCTTCATGCGCCCTACTGGAAGTTTTAAAATACATTCAATACAGTCGCCATTGAGGCATCCGTTGCCACGTATTGGTTGCCTCAGCGGGGAACTTCCTTGCACTGCAGGAGGCCGATCTGCAGGGTGACCAGGTACACATAATCAAGGTACACGGAGTTGGCAGATTCCGGTGTGAACTTGATATCTCATTCTGGGCCGAGATTGTACCATCATGTGCCGGAGAAAGCCTTGAAACGGCTCCTCAGTGTTGGGCCGTCGTGAGAAAGTGTCCATGCTCTCTGAGTGAAAGTGTATTTTCGATAAGACCCAGCTACGACAGGGGCAAGACCGACACCGAGCACGCAAGGCTTGTCACCGAAAGCACAAGCTTGTATTTTGACGCTTCAGTGGCGATCTGCGTTTCAATAGTCGCAAAACCTGCAGCTTGAAGGTAAATGCCGGATAAGCACCCTTTTCACAGTGGCGTTTGTCCAAGCTAATCGTCGAGTGGTACGAGAACAACCAGTTACATCTATTCAAGTGGACTCTTTATCTTTAGACACAGCTGGATACTCGGCAGCCACCAAATTGGAGGATAGCGGTACTGTCGATAACAAGATATTTCGTTCTCAACAAGGGAATTGTGGATCCAGCCTCACAACTATCATTCTATCTTAGGATATGGGAAGCGGATCAGGGCTTTCCCGAGACAGCTGAGCTAAATGCTCTAGAACGATTTCAGTGACGTGGAAGACGGTATTGTCCCTTCGGGCGGCTGGGGTTGAGGAAACGATGCACGAGGCTTGTGGAACGATAAAGTTCCCGTCCAGCACTATATAGAACTACCACGATCTCAAAAGATACCACTAGAAGTTTACCATCCAGTCGTTACTACTTTGTAGCATTTCTTATTCACGTTAAAATGGAGCACTCACACCACCATCCTGACTCTCCTGGGCCTGCCTATCAGAGCCCCTCAGAGACGAGGACCACCAGCTTCGACTCTTCCATGGAACGTCCCCAAGACTTAACTGATGTTGGTCTGTACCTACCCCGTCCAGCCTACCAACGTCCTGTATCCTATGGCCAACGATCACCGACCAACTGTTCTCACTGTGGAAGCTTGACTCCTCGATACGGTTCTACCACCGTATACGGAACTCCACTGAAACATACTCCCGCAACCAGCACTGAGAAGTTACCCAAATACACCGCACGCTACTCCTCGGTAAGTCTATCTCGTACCTGGTGTCTTGATGCCATGCCTACTACCACCATATCGCAATACCGGTTTGCTGACATCTGGCTAGGCGCCGAGTTCCATCCGCGGCAAACAGGAGAACTATGCTGAGATCTCTGCTGAGCCAGTTTGCTTGGTTGAGAGAGTCGATGGAAAAGACGACATCGATCACCTTCCTGCATGGAAGCGTCGCCTTAACAAATGCACCCCAATCTTCTCTCTTATCGCCGTCGCTGCTTACTGGGTCTACTTCGTCTTCAGGATCAAGTACACTCTTGCTGCCCAGGAAGTAGCTGGGAGGGTCTTTGCGATGGCTTGGACTTTTATTGCCGTCGAGATGGGTGTAGCCTGTAAGTACCATGCAAACTCGAGACGCTTTCTGTCCTCACCAGTTAATCCTTTTTGTAGTTCCTATGCTGTGTCATCAATTTTGGCAACTGTTCCTCATCAAGGGCCGGCAGCGCGAAAAGCTCCGTATCGTCGGTGATACTACGCCTACAGTCGATGTGTACGTTACGTGCTGCAAGGAAGACGTCGAGATTATCACAGACACTGTTCGCGCAGCGGCCGCCATTGACTGGCCCTCCAACTGCTTCCGTGTCATCGTTCTTGACGATGGTGCGGACCCAGAGCTCCGGGCCGCTATCGAACATGTCTCATTGCTGTATCCCAACGTCTACTATACCGCTCGTCAAAAAGTCAAGGGCGTTCCGCATCACTTCAAGGCTGGTAACCTAAACCACGGTCTGCAGTTTGTCTCCGAGTTGCCGGGAGGTGCCTCGACTTACATCGCTGCCCTCGACGCTGATATGATCCCTGAGCCAGAGTGGCTGAGGGCTATCATAGCTCATTTGGTCATAGAACCTCAGCTTGCTTTGTCCTGCCCACCTCAGGTATGTTGACTCAAAGTCGGAGTAGACAGAACTGATGTGTCCTTAGCTCTTCTACAACCTGCCCAAGAACGATCCGCTCATGCAGAGCCTGGATTCCTTCGTGCACATCTCCGAACCGGTCAAGGATGCGGCAGGTGTCGCGGTAAGTCAAATACGCAATGTTTTCAGTTCTCATCCACTAACTATCGAAGTGGTGCACTGGTTCAGGTTACGCCATCCGTCGAGCTGCCCTCGATGGCATTGGAGGCTTCCCGACCGGTTCGTTGGCCGAAGACGTCTGTTGCTCTAGTGTACTACTCGGTGCGGGATGGAAGACTGCCTATGTTCATGAACCTCTTCAGTACGGTACTGTCCCTGAGTCATTCGGAGGCCACATCAAACAACGCACTCGATGGGTAAGTACCACGTCGCAGACCACGGCCTTGCAATACACTGACGCGGTCCTTCATATAGACTATTGGCACACTCCAGACCTCGTTCAAGTTGAGATTCTGCCTTTGGGGACCGCTGGTCACGCGCATGACCATCTTCCAACGCTTGTCTGGATTCGTATACACCGTCTCTTCTCTCTTTACCGTCTTTTTGACAGCATCCCTGCTCACGATGCCCATCGTCTTGATCTCCGGAGGCACTTTGATTGCCTACGCAAACAATGATCAGCTTCGTTTATTGGCGAGACTGTGTTTCATAGCACTAATTGCCAACCGTCTGAACGAATGGGTCATGACCCTCCCTGCTGGGTATAGACTTGGCCAGCGGGATGCAGGCGCCATGCTGTGGATGGCTCCTTGTAAGCATACTCTTGCTCTGCGATTAACATGGCCTTGCTGACAATGAATGTTCAACAGATCATGCTATCACTATCATCCGATCCTTCTTCCTTCCGTCCTTCCTGGGTGGCAAGACCGCCGCCTTCTCCTCTTCAGGCTCCCAGCAATCCGAATTGAACGAACGGGACCCGGTCCATCGCGCTGGTCTCTTCCGCCGCCTACGGGTCATCGTCTTCGGGTCGGGTGTATTCATGCACGTTTTCTACATCCTGTTCTGCGTCGCGGCAGTAATCGTCTCCACGGTCAGGGGCATAATCATCAACAAAGGCTCCGTCGAACAGACATTGCTGTTCATGCTGACGCATGCCTGCTGGCCGCCACTACTGTGGCTGATCGCGCTTAACGCTTGCTGGGCACCAGTGCACTATGCAATCTGGCCCCCAAATATGCCAGATCGCGAGGAGCTCTTGCAGAGAGACCCGAAGACGGGCATCGCCTATCCGAAGGAGAGCTCAAAGAAGTTGCAGTGGGAGAAGAGAAACATCCTACATGAACTGCAGTACTTCGTTCTGACGGCTTATACTACTGTGCTCTTTGTAGGATCGTTTTTTTACTAGATGGATGGTACTGAAGAGGACGGATGTAAATATCGCGCCAGGCAGACAGGGGGAGGACAACAGTCGCTACGATTCGCTCAATGTAGACCGCCTTATAAGCTTCTATGCTTTAGTAGTATTGCATAATTTGTAATAGATCATCTATCATTCTCTCTCACAAGCTCCTCGTTTTGTTTGTCTCCTCTACCTTGGGAATTGGTTTGGTGAAGTGCCCACTATGCACTTCACTGGCACCTGACACCCAGTTGAGCCGAGGTACAGTGTTCCTAGAGCGTCTTCGTCCAGGGAGGACTGATGCGCTATCGCCGGTAGTACGAGGTGCGGGGCTCTGACCTCATGACGAGGCGTCTCCCAGAGGCTGATCTGGAGCGTTCAACGGGGGATCAATGAAGCACAGCAGAATATCGATGCAATGTCAAGATGGCACTACAGCTAACTTGATAGGCGTACTGTGCTGTTGTCATGAGATGTGATAGGATGGCGCGACCTTGAGATGGATGTCGATTGCGCTAGTCCAGATTGGGCGAGTTATCTCAGGTGCTTGCAGGTGCTGAACTTTCGCACAATATCATACCCCAAACATATTCCGCACCAGGCTAATTGTATAATTGTTATTTAAAATGACTGTAATGCTGTGTTTCTCTTCATCCCGATAAGGGCGCATCGGAAGCGCCGCTTTGGAACGTTTTGCTGTGCCGCAATCTACCTCACGCAACCTATAAAATCTCTCATCATGTCGGCTCCCCTCAACGCCTACAACATCTGTTCACATACAGCCACTCGGTGTACTACCTATGGAGATAATCCAGTCCAACATACCTTACTGCAGTACCTCCAGCAGCTCCCCCATCTGAGCGATCATCATGCGCGCCTTTATCCTGAGGAAGACACAACGCAAGATGACGACTACACCGCCTCTGCCGCGCCCCAACACCGCCGAATCGTACACAGAATCACGCTCGGAACTCCCAAGGGATTCAGCACATACGCAGGAGCAGTGTATCCTCTTCGCCAAACTGTCGGTAGAATTGCGCCTTCTCATCTATCATGCTGCACTCGCTGATACACACCGCTTATTGCACTTCCTACACGTCACCCCCTCTCAAGGCCCACCTGAAAAGATGGGTCACTGGCGCTGCGAGGATATGGACAGCCCGCATCCGACTTGGCAGCATCGATGCTTTGGATGTTGGGTTGAAGGTGACACGCGTTATACACGCAAGGCATCATGTACAAACAGCGACCTGATGTCCCTACTTCTTACTTGCCGTTCAATGTAAGCATTAGCCGAATATTTCGGGAATTTGCTTACATACCTTGATAGATATTCGGAAGCCGTGAAGGTGTTATACGCAGAAAACCACTTTAGCTTTAGAGGCGCCAACGGTGTGGCCAAGTTTCAAACACTCATACCCCCAAGCAGTTGGCAGGCTCTAAGATATATTCACCTGTCTACAACGTTTCTCACCCCTATGAGGCGGTGGATGAAAGGCAGCCTTCCACCGGAGAATTACAACCATTGGGAAGCCGGTTGCCGTGCCCTGATTAGTCTCTCCCGGCTTCATCTGCTTTACATCGACATGATCGTCTTTGACCATCTAAAGTACCATGGGGCGCATGCAGTCGACCACGACTCACTGATTTTCATTCTTAATGCCTTGAAGCCGGTAAGAGCTCGAACGTTCCATGTCGAACTCAATATCGAGCTTCCTGATCAGGTGAAAACGTCACTTGGGCCAGTGCCATTCAAAATGATACATTACGAAAGACCGTTCGACTGGGAGACCTTTTCACTGTGAATGGATCTTCTTCGGATCAGGAGGCTTCTTTAAGGATCAGTTCAAGATACTTCAGTGGATTCTCTTCGCTTAATCGCAACTTCTTTATTCCATTCACATCACCTACTACTCATGACCGCGGAATAATCCTGCCTTTATTATCAACCTTGCGCGGATGGGTAGGATCGTCCATCAGTTTGCAGACTTTGGAGCGATTAGTGACCAGTTTATGCGTCTATCGGAATAACATACCGCTTCCAAACAGAGCTATGGTATCCGCATTATTGTCTGGCGCTTTTTCCCCACCAAGGTTGTCGCCCTTGCGAGCGAGCTCCATCGCCGAGTTCCACCCATATGCGGCCCAACCGAAGAACCGAAAAAAGGCATTCGGACTTCTCACGTCCTCCAAACCCTCTTGGATTAGTAAACCTTCCGAGTTCAATCCCTGATATACGATCTGACCATGTGTCATTTCGTGCAATAAGACCTTGTCAAGAAGCGAGAACGCATCTACGTTAGTGCTATTAGCATTTGACTTCCTCTTAGCCTGACTGGATGCGTACCGATTTGCTTCAAACCAAAGTTTTTTGATTCAGCGAGCTTTATCACCGCCCTACCGATATTCGATCTAGCGGCATCATTATGCAGCTTGAATTTGCGGTTCTTGATCCAGTCAACGAACCATAGGCAAAGCTGGATTTGCGTTGGTCGTCTCCCGCTGATCATTACGCCGTTCCTATACACATCGCCATCTGAAGTAGGGTTAACGGTAACGGCAAGAGCGACCCTGTCTAGCGTACTCCCTCGGCATTGCTGCTCTTCAAATTTGAGAGCAAGACCGTTACCTGAAGGCTGTCAGTGAACTATTCATTACTACGGGCTCGGCATCATACTCTCATCCCGATAAAGTTTCTTTTGCGCATCGATGAGCTTGAAACGATCGTAGTGGCAGTAGATCACCTGGCAGTGGTCATCAGCACTTGACAAGGTGTATCGGTCGGAGAGCAGCCTACTATGTCATTAACACCCACGGCCGCGTCACCGGTCACCTCGTTCCGATAACGATAGTTGATGGCGCGCAGAACGTCAGATGTCTTGTCTAAGCCACCGTTCGCAAGAAGTTGCGTTGGATCCACGCCGTCCTTTGCAAACAAAAAACCTAACAATTCGATCGTATCTCTATGCACTGGGTTGGCATCCAGATGTCTAAGGGCAGCATCCGCCATATCGAAGGCAGATGTCATCGCATTCCGGACATCCTGTTCAATGCCTTTTTGCGCGCACGATTGGTCGATCTTGTACCCTAGAACGATAGAGGGTAGGATGAAGGGAAGGCAAATGGAAAGGAAGAAGTAAAACCACGACATGTTCAGCGCAGATATTATGTAAAGAGCAACAATTAGTGTTTTGGAGCGTTAATGAACCATATCGGAGAGAGAATCCCGTCTATCTTTGCTTTTATGTACGCACAGGTTACTGTGTGCTGCTCCTCAATCTCGTTCTCGCTCTCAGCGGCTCTACTACGCCAACTGTCACTGTCGCGCCAAAGTAGATCAGCACACTCGCCCCCAAAGATGTAATTCAGAAAATAGAAATACAGCCCTCTTTTGCTTTACGCCTCAATCTGCACGAGGCGTGATTGTCGTGATCAAGGATTTTCGCGCGGCACAGCTCGCTTGATCTCTCTCATGGGTAAGCTGCAGTCTTCCAAGCGCGCGGCATGCATTGCGCCCTTGGAAATGGTTATAACAAGCCGAGCGGGGGCGGTGTAATCGTGCAAGTCCGGGGAACATATCCTCGTGCTGTGCCACTAATGCAAAGTTGGATATATGTATTGGTGTATTGGAAACGTTTCGCCATTCCCATTCGAGCAATAAATCTTGCTCCGCGTCCTAGCCGTGCTTGATCCTACCTTGCTATGGTACTGACTGTGCCGAACTCAAGGCTCACTTGCTGAATTGTTGGGACAATTTCCAACACCGTGCCTCTTTGGCGTATCGCTGAAGAGATTGGGTTGGGCCAGCATGAAGTACCTTCGAAACGGCACAACACTGAAGGACGGAGTTTTAAAATGAAGTCTAGTTCAACGAGATCGAATGATACCAACGTCAAAGTTGATACGTTTGACCGATGGCTGTCACCACCCTTCTTTGGCTTACGATATATTTCAATGGAGCTTTGGCTCTCGTACTAACAACATCCTTCTCCACAAGGACGACATTAGCACGTCGAGAGGATGCTACACCGCTTCCGACATTTACTTTCGGACCAAAATCGCAGTATTTTCCCGCAAAGGTCTGTTTTACTTTATATGATAGAGATCGTGCCGCTGATTCGTGCATAGGTAGCAAATCCAGAACCAGCAGGGACGTCTCTTCAGGTCTTCCCCACAGGGATTTACGATGAGTTCCCGCAGGAAGGTATTACCATTGCGTTTGGTGCAGGTTTGCGCAAGGAGATCAAAGACACCATGATACAAAACTGCAAAGACAAGTCTAGACAAGACTGCCGCAATGCAGTGATCCCAATCCTTCAAAACACCGATGTCACGACACATACCAAACGCTTTGTCGTTATCAGCGCTATTCTACTTGGTGAACTGCTCATGGCCATTGCAGCCGAAACTCTCATTATCTTTGGGGAAGGGGTCTACCTACACAATACGGTCAATGACCTACCCAAAGAGATGAAGTTTGAGAGTGGAGATCTGAGTCAGATATACTCCATGGCTGGTGCACACACGTTTGTGGCGGTGACCGATGCAACTGCATCGCCGAGCACGGTAACATATGAGCCTCCGGCTACTTCTACGGCATCGTAAGTTACCCATCCCTGCTTGATACTGCTTGTTGATATTGAACCTTGGTCTCCAGGGACTCCATCACCATCGAGACCCTTACGGCCGATAGAGATGGTCACAAAGCCGGCGATGTTGTATACCGTATACCGCAGCAAGCAACTGAGCGCATTCAAGACTTTTTGGGCATGACTGGAATCCTGGAAACACAAGAAAAGTGTAAAAGCCAGAACCTCAAGCGCGCCGACAATCTGCAGGACTGCCTTCGACACATTCAAAGGCATGGCATGGACCTGGCAGATGTAGGTCCATCGAATCTCTTGCAACTGGCACCGCGCAACATACCCGCCAGACCAGGCCCTGGCCAAGCAGTTGCATTTCCAATCCCAAACATGGCCTCGAATGGTGTGCTCTTGCTTATTCCAGTATATCACATAGTATTCGAACATGCGCCTCAGCCGGCTAACAACAATGGAGGCTGGGATGCTGGAGTCCTGGCCAAGAGTGCAATGGCAATTACAATTGCAGCGCACGCGGCTATGTTCGCAGGACAAAGTATGCTCGAGATATGGGTTGACAAGGACAAGCTTGTCGAGAATCTAAAGGAGGAAGACCTAGCTTGTCCGAAAGATATCATCTGCTTGATGGATGACTGCAAAGGCCAACAGGAACCAAATTCCATACTGGGTGAAGAGTTGCGGCCAGTTCTTCCGATGACACCAATTTGCACAACGGTAGGTTGATACCACAAATCTGAGAGAAACGGGCACTTACAATATTGTAGGCTAAGAATTACGGGTGTAAATGCGACATCGTGAACTACCCGCACGTCCTTGAACTACCTCGAGACTACATGGACAAACAGTACGAATGGCTGGAAGAACTCATCAAGAGATCAGAACTTCCGTCCTTTGAGGCGGAATGCTCAAACGGTGAACAGAAGCTCGCAGATTCTTCGAACAAGCTCAAGAAGTAAGTTGCACACCATCCGTTTTTGCAATATGTTACTGACATATGGACAGCGTTATCGAGCTTGCTTGCAACGACAATCCCGAGCTAAAAGAGTACTGGATTTACACTGATAGTAAAGACGGCTTTACGATCGGCCTTAGCTTTGTGAAGAAGAACGGTGATTGCTCCTTTGACTGCAAAGCGCTATTCTCAGCGTTTGCAGATTCAGATACTTGTAAGTTCCTCTTCAACCGTGTTGTATATGTCCGCTGACAAGGTTTCTAGGCATTACGAGCTCCGGTCTACAGAAGAATGGGGAGATTAAGACGGAGTGCGGCACTGCTATATTATATGCGTACAGAACCGGCAGAGAGCGAAAAAATTGATCTCGTCAGTCGTTCGGTTCACTACTGTCTCGCGCGAGGCTATCAAGGTAATGGTGGCAAGGTTGATGGATAAAATGCGGCTCTAAATTGCAATGGTTCAAATACTGAGGTATTCAAGTTTGATAAGTGTGCCAGTGTACAGCAGCCAAGCACCGGTTTCTGATCCATATCTCTCCTCTTTGTAATTTCACTTGCGCTTTAACATCTTCCCCATCACTCTGATCTTTTAGTTTTTGACCAGTCACATGTCCCGAGTTCTACATACTATCATGCAAGATCTCTTTTAAGACAGCCAACTCTTCTCTTGTCTTCACATATCCTTCATACATATTCTTCATCCACTCCTTAGCGTCTATCCCTTCTCCAGCTTTCTGGGAAATTACCCTGCCAACAAGCGCATGGTCAGATGCCAGCACCCAGCCGTAGTGGCAATCCAGTTCTTGAAAGTCTTTTTCCAGACGTCTGATAGCCTTCACTCTTTGCTCCGCATTGTTACACTGTGGTTTGGAGCGAAAAGGCGGCGTGTTGGTACCCTCCCAATCTTTTTGATCGCGGATGAATTCTTCGCTGATAGTTCCTAATGCCTGCATACTTTCGATGAAGTCCTTGAAGTCCGAAGCGTCAAGTGCATCGACGCAGGGAGATTGCGATGTAGGTGAGGAAGACATGTGCGCCGCGATCGTCTCTTTTCCCAGTTCGTCGGACGTTGCGGTGGGCTTGCTTATCTACCAACGTCAGGAATTTGAACCGAAGTAAACGATCTAATAGCATGACAGATACAGATCAGCCACGTTGGGATTTGTTATACCCTCCACGCTTTTCTCTTCCGTCCCTTTCGTACACAAACTTACGATGCGACACGTATCATATGTAAATCATCCACGCTAGTCGGTTTGTGAAAGCAGGTATGATTGCTGTAACATGATGTACTATATCGCTGATTCATAACAGGAGGGTCGCTGGTGCACTGGAATGAAAACATGACATGTAAATAATCTCAGTTTGTGGCCTCGCGTAACGTGTCACAGATCAGAATTAGGCATCTGTGCGGTGACGTACCATGCAGATGTCACCCCTGCCAAGGTGTGCTTGAACGCAGACTGGAACATTGATAGCACGACTGTATGTGTAAAAGCTATGTCTTGCGGACATTCATTTCTCCGACATTAATTCCCAAGACGTGTGAATATTCTGTGTCTCGAAATTGAAGACATGCATGAATCAGTTGATTTTGAAGAATATAAAGCAGGCAGAATGGATATTTCTATTCTCAATATCTTTCTACTAACTAACCCTAAACGTGCATGCACCATACAAAAAGCAATCACAACATGTCCAACAGACACGCAGCACCTCGTTTACAGCTTTTGGACAACACCTTCTGGGAAGTCCTTCCCTCACACTACGACAAAATCAAAGCCCGCTGGGAGAAAATTGCGCATCTCTATTCCGAGGCAAAATCTAACCCCCTAGCTACAGATCGCGCCGGCGCGACAAACTCATTGAAAGCAGAGCTAGAGATGATGGAGGACGATATAAAGGAATATCGAGGTATTGCGAAAGGCATTGACATTACAGATATCGCTGGCATTTATGTGACTGCTGGTAAGTCACCGCATCGAGCGTTACAAATTGCGAAGGAGGATTTTGAGAATCTGGAAACGAGTTTGAAGATGATGGAGGAGAAGGTTGCGGAGGTCAAGGCGGATGTTGTGTATGGAATGGCGGAGGAGAAGTAGGGAGATGCGGGTGTAAGTCGATATGCATGCTTGCCGGGATGTGAAACGCTCTAAGTACGAGTCGAATTATTTCTAGTCATAGAACCATTCGCTTCACTTGGAGGGACATGCTCTCGATATCTTAATCTGCAAGATGGTTGATGTCGCTGCCTTTAAACTTGACTTCCCACGTGCTTTGAAGTATTGAGAGTTCACAGAACCATAGTGTATCTACACATACATGGAATATATCTGTCTGTGATGGTCCTACCAGCATCTTGCGCCAACACTGTGGCTGTCTTATAAAGCTCCTTTGTCGACCTGATTACGTCGCTGTCGTCATAAAGCCTACATCATCTCCTTTTCAAGCCTTAAGCCAAGAATGTCTACTCCACGTAGCGTAAGCTCATCCACTCACAGCCATTATTCGGAAGACATCACGCCAATTCTAGCAGAGCTCGACCTGCAAGCCGATCGCATACTAGGAAGTCTCATAGTTCTACAAAACATGGATCAAAAGTATGGTGAGATGACTGATGAAAGAGATAAGCGCGAGTACGCTACAGTCATACATTTCCAAGTCGCCATACTAGAGATGGACCTGGGGGTCATAAAACTGGACGCTGAGTTAGTGACGGATGAGCAGATAGCTGACTGGGTAGAGAGAGCTGCTAGCAGTGTCGAAAAGACTAAAAGAGAAAGTTATTCAAGAGAGTTGTATGATAAGCTAGAAACTTTGCAGGCTAGGATGGTGGAAACAAGGAGACGAATGGTTGATGGTGTCTTAAGCTAGAGGAAGGATATATAATTACAGGTAGCCTACACTGGTGATTATAGGATCAGTGATTCCGAAATTTCGTGTGCCGTTGTTTCAAATGGGCTGTCGTAGTCGCAGCTTGATTATGTCCTATTTGAAGGAGCATCCCCACTCGTTCGGCTCCGGCAGGGGCGCCGTGTTCGGAATGTTGCTGCTTTCCCTAAACTCTACGATCTTTCTCTGTCCCTGCTCTTCCTTGACCACCGCAAAAGCTGCATTTGTGAAGTACATGTTGCGCTTCGCTCGTCTTTGGAAGCCGCCTGCCCACCCCACCATGTAGACGAAGCCTCCCTTATCTCCATTCACGTTGGGGATACCGAGAGTGTTAATGAAGCCATGCTCGAAAGGCGCGAAAGCTCTGCCTAGTGTTGCATTGAAACTCTGATATAGCTTCAGCGAGCCATCGAAGTCATAATGTGTATCATTAAAAGTGAATTTGAGATTTCTAGAGAATGCAGATGCGTGACGGTTGGGCCAGTCGACGTTCGCTGGGAATGGGTAGAAGCCTGAAGCTTGAATTAGCATGGAAGTCTTGGTGCCACAGACTGTTCGTTCTGTTGTCCTTACCATTTATTTGACATTGAAGCCAGCTTGATAATTGCACGCTAGCATTCACACTTGTTGAATCCACTAGCGAACAAGGATCGATGGTATTCTCGCTAGATACGTCGACAGGATCTAAACCAAAGAAATCTTGCGGCGGCGGGATGCTAAGGGCAGCAGTTGAAGCTGCAAAGGCGTATGCAAAAGCTGTTGCAATGTTAAACATCCGTTCAAATGAGAAAGCAAGCAGCAACAAGATGCAGCGCAGATGAAGGCACCTTACCAAGGGCTTTGAGGTAACGCATGATGAAGAATAGAGTAGTCTAATCGAAAGTTTACAGAGAGCTGAAGATGTATGGCCTAAGAAATAAATGCGAGAGCGGTTTGTCGCGTAATTAGCAGATTCGCGTGGAGGCTGAGTGTGAGGTTGAGATGCCGAGGTACTTTTCGCAGTCAGACACCACCAGCTCGTCGCAGATGAGTGAAAAATAAGTTTGGCACAATTGCAACCCTGATCGCAGTATGTCAGCGTCGAATACTTTTTTTTTTACCTTGGTAGATGCTGAAGAGTTATATATGTTGTACCACGAAGTTCGCCTTGCTGCCTTGCTGACGCGCTGGCACAGATAGGGCAAGTGGCAGGGGCGGAGTCTGACTGAGGCTGAACTTAGCACACTTCTCTGGGCCATACAACGTGCGTGAACGATACTCTACTAAGAGTGAACAGCGCCGCGCCACAATCTCAGGTCAACACTGGTGCCGGGGATGGCTGTGTCGTGGTCAGTAAGTGCACGTTGGAGTGGGGCTAATCTCGTCGGCCCCTTCCGGCGGTGGGGGGCCGTTCTTGGCGTTGCGAATGCCACCCCTTCGCTTGTTCATCTCCTCAAGTTCAAACCCCCGCTACGCAGTTGCACATGTTGCAGTACCGTGGAAATGCCATGTGGGCACCAAATAACATTTCTGTCTATTGTATCTCATTCGAAACCGAAAGTTCCTACTACCCGGCGCCTGGGTTGCTCCCGAACGACACTCAAGAAACATAAACGCCTAGACATGTCATTCCTTCACAACTTCCGTCTCGAGTCATTCTTAGCCGTTCATTGATCACTATCCCCTCAGGTTTCTTCCTTGATGTCCTTGCCTCTATCATACTCATCTCACGAAGCCCTACTCTTGCATCGCAGCCGTAGGAAGCGCGAACGAATGTGAACCTCTGTATTGCGCAATAGTAAAATCCGAGGAGAACGATGGCGTTCTTTTGTTGCTCATAATCAAAATATCGGGCTGCAGAGCTCAAAGTCTTTTCATGAATGGAGCATCCGGAGCTTCGAGCGGAGCGAAATGGCAGTGTTACGGCTTCCACAAGAGAGGTGCGCAAATAAATTGGTATGGATTCGCGAAAGCTATCTCTAACTTCATTCTTCATAAATTTAACTTCAAGGACATTTCGGCCAACAACTTCTACGTCAAATCAACCACTCGATGAAGCCCACGACGGCGCCCATATCCGAGAACTCAAATCAAATATAAGCAGCAAGGCTAGCGAACCAGACTAGACTCTCAGCCTTCTGGCAATCTCCTCACATTGGTACAGCACTCACTCTAGCAACGTTGTGCATTATAGGTACACAGTCACGTTCAATCTCCAAAGTCTAGCATGAAACACAGAACTCATTGGCTCATCTTCAAAACAGGATGAGGCAAGGCGCCGTCACATGACCCAACGCTTCAAGCGCGTGAATATGCGGGACTTGCAATCTACATGATAAGCTATTACGCACCGATCGTACGCACAAGGCTGAGTGGTCGATGACACCGACAGCGGCAGCCCTCTGATTTGTCCGTTTGTATTCCACTATTGAACCAGCTCTAAAAAATAAGGGAGATGGCGCTCGGCGCCCTTGGCCTAGTCCCCATAAAGAAGCGGAAGCGATGACTGGGGTACTGGTTGACGATTCGCGCGTTTCTGCAGCTCACGGACCATTTCCTTACACTCCATCTTAAGCAGCTTGAATATCCTGTTTACTTTTATTACTGGTCATCGAACGAATATAGAAACGTTTCTGGACTAGATTGGCTCGCTGATACCTATTGGTTGCTCATTTGTAGCCCTACCGTCTGAAAACCGATCAATCATACTCTCATCGCATCAAACGATAACATAATGGCGCCCGTACATGACAGTCCAGCCAGCAGCAGCTGGGGACCCAGCACCACAATCGAATTAATGGCACTGATAGTCGCCATTCCTGGTGCTGTTGCCGCGTTAGCGACCCTATGGATCATACTGTCTCGTCGGCGCACTAAAAACCGCAGTATGTTCGCCCAACATACACTTTGGCCTGGACTGCGCTGACCCATCCGTAGCAGAGCATATGAATCGTGGTACGGCTAGCAGAACACTGGCCTTACGGACTTTGACGAGCAGAAGAGATGCAGGCGATGCCAATATTGGGTCTTTCGACTGGTTCCAGGAACACTATGATGATCTTCACGGCGAAGTGACGGCGGAGCGACAACAGTGGGCTGAGGAGAGGTCGTGTCTGACGAGACGATCTTGAGATGTGTACATGTTGGCTATACCTGTCCTTTTCTTTCGATACGACCAACTGGTTTGTTCTTCTGGCGCATTATTGGGGTTTCAGCGGGTTTAATCAGTGGCGCATCTATATCAGCGCACGGGAAATGAATAAAGGTTTACGACACAACGACTACTCTGACCATAATCGAGCGCAAAAGTATTATTAAATCCAATTATAACATGAGCGGCGAATTAATCAGAAGAGTGGTTACTGAAGTACCAAAAGACAATGAATCGTGGCCGGAGATAAGACGTAGAAACATAATACTTGTGTGTTAGGCCGGTCATGCTTGTCCATGTGTTTGCTAGACCACTTGTCGTGACTATAGGTGCACGGATATTTCTGCTCCTAGCACAGAAAAAAGACAAAGTGTCTAGCCTAGACGCTAAGTGATAGTCTCTTATGTTGGACACTTGCTGTTGTTATAGCGTCGAACCGCGACATGCTATTCATGACACTCTTTCGCAACGTGGCACATGAGCTTGCTGCTTGAATATTAGCTTCAGCTTTCTAGATATCCTCATTCTCCTTGCCCCCCGCCCTTCAACACCCCCTCATCAAACCCCGCAACCCACGCCATCCCCCTATTCCTCTCCTCCCACATCTTCAACCCCCTCTCCAACCCCCCAACCAAGCCCTCATTCAGCGCATCCTCCCTAAAACTAACTCTCCCGGTCCACCAACCTAACACCTCCTCTGCCCTCGCACCACTCTCTGCATCCAGCAACCCCACCGCTACATCCACCAGCCCCTCCCGCCCAAAACGCTCTTTATCACCGTTCCAAAACACATTCGCCCCACAGCGCGAGCAGAACGTGCGAGTCACACCTTCCGAACTGCTGTACGTTTTCATACTACTCCAGTGTCCGGATGAAAGGAATGGCGTTGTGAGGTCAGCGTCAAGGAAGATGTTCGCTGTGGGAATGAAGGCCCAGAATGTGATGTCGAAGCCTGATGCGCGGCGGCAGGAGGTGCATGTACACGTTCCTGCTAGGTATCTATTTACGCTGGGGAGCCACCAGGGGATATTGGCGGGGTTGGAGGAGGAGTTGAGGGAGTGGGGGATGAGTAAGTCTGGCCAAGGAGATTTTGCGGCCTTCGATACGTTGTTTGGTGAAGAGACCCAGAATTGTACGCCTCGACAGTGGCAGTGTGCGTGGATTGGCTTCGCACTCTCATCTTCGGTAGTGGGAGATGGGGTGTTCCGCCAATCTATGTCGACTTCTTCACTGTCCCCAGCCTCTCGACTCCATCGCTCCAACTCTCTTCCCTCAATATCCCTAATATATTGACTCGCCCCTCCATCCTTCGTGTCCTCAATCCACATGCAACTCTTATACTCAATCACCCCATCCATCCCCTCCCCTTCCTCAACGCTCAACGTCCCCGTCGCAGCTTCAAACCTCCCATCAGCCCAATACTCAAGAAACAAATGCGTCCCACACGTTGCGCAGAACCATCGCCGCAGGATACTCGAGCTGTCGTATCCGGTCAGGGTAGAAGTGTCTGGCTTCACAGTATCGTGACCATGAGTGATGTTGACGTATGAAGTAAGCAGTGAGCCCGATATGCGGCGGGAAATATCGCAGCTGCAGAGGTTTGTAGGGAGAGGGAGGGAGCATAGGGGGATGGAGAAGGTGTGTGTTGATGCGGTGCAGGAGCAGGAGCAGGATAGGGTTATGCTTTTAGTTTTAGTTTTAGGTTTGTTGGTAGACATGGTGGGCGAAAGGGTTGGAGGGGTTCTGTTTTGAGTGGTTGGGAAGAGGGACGGAGATGGTAGTTGAATTTAGAGCTGGTTGAGTAGCTTTTATATGGAGGGAAAGAGCCATGCTACCCCGCCTTTTTGATATGGGAAGGCATTTAGGAACGCGAAATACGAAGAGCTTGTGGGTATGGTATCAGATTGAGTTGAGGATTCGATGTGGACAAGTTGCGAATTCTTCAAGATGTGTCTAGTGCTTGTTTTCTCGGCTTAAAGCTTTCCACAGCCATCTAGCATGCAAACAGTGAAGTGTGTTCTCCTCAAGATAACTGAATTGTACTTTACAGTTATTAATATCTCATCTCATCACTCATGATCTCATCTAACACATGCCAGTCAAAACAGCCATGCCAGCAACGTGATCCACGCCCTCAGTTTCCTCTTCCTCCAACAACTTGTCAATCTTCTCCTTCTTCTTGATGCGCCAAAATGCCTGAGCACCGTCCGCAAACCTCTTACTGACATCTTCAACATCCTCGGCCGGACACGCGGCAAAACACAATCGGTAGCAGTTGAAGCTGTCTTCTTCTTTAGTCTTCTGCGAAGCTGCGAACATGGCTCCAGGGGCAACGAGACAGAGATAGGGTTTGAGCGTCCAGAACACCCAGAGTGCTTGTGAGAGGCGTGCAGCGGGGACGACCTTGGCAAGAGGGTGCGACGTAAAGTCGAAGCGGACCCATACGAACATGCCGCCAAGAGGCCGGACGAAAGAGTAAATCTGCGTTTTCTCGATGACAGCCCATTCGTCCTCTTCGTCTGCGAGTGATTTGCGACGACCGGCTTTCACAACCTCCTTCCCTGCATCGAGTGCGTCACACATGATCTGCATCCTGCGCTCGTAGTTGCCCCTCAGACCCTCGAGCCATCGCACCCAACCGTCCACTTTCCAGCCACTTCCGTCAGCTGCACCTCCTCGTCCAGGGTCTTTGGAGCCTTGTGGGCCCATGAGCAATTCGGCGATCATGGATTGGACGAAACCGGAGGGTTGCTGAGTGGAAGTCTCTGTGATGCGCAGGATGCGTTCTACGAGCGCGGGCTGCGTGGTGATCCAGCCAAGGCGGCATCCTGGCGCTACAGTCTTGGAGAACGTATCCAAACGTACGACGCGGCCTTGATAGTCAATGCTGAGGTAGGAGGGGATGAGGCTGTCGAGGAATTCGAAGCCCGAGGATTTGGTGGGGCGAGGAGGTACGCTGCTCGGGGATGATGAGGGATATTGCAGGTACCAGTATGGGTCGTCTTCGATGATGACGATGTCGTACTTGACGCAAAGGGCGTAGATTTCTGTTCGTCGCGCGACGGACAAGGTGCCAGACGTGGGGTTCTGGCCGATGGTGACGGTATACATCAAATGCGGGCGGCGGCCCTTTGAAAAGTCCCAGTTCTCCAAGACCTCCTCCAGACCTCCTGGTCCCTTGGCCAGCATGCCCTCGTCGTCAATAGCTACTGGTGCGATGTTGAAACCCCGCGGCCTGGCAGATTGGATGGCGTTCATGTAGGCATACGTCTCGCACAGCAAGCCCGGTCGCTCGTCGACAGGGTCATGTTCCGCGGACCATTCATTGCTGAGCGCCGTCAGGGTCTTTGAGAAGCCATCTGTCGAGCCACACGTCAAGATGACCTCTGGCCCTTCCTTGTACGGAACGAACGGATGTAGATTTTCCCTTGTGAACTGCCGAATGAACCAGTACAGCGGAGGGTACCCTTGTGCCTGACCATATTGTAGTGCTGACTTCAGGTCGATCATGCGAAGAGGATCTGGCACGCTGGAGTCCTTGGGCACCACGAGGCGCGAGGCGGGCGGCTGCTCATCTTTGTTCTTGGAGATTGACAGCTCGGATAAGCGAGCTGTTGGAGGGTCGTCGGGGGGCGGATCGAGGGGCTTGTTGGGCGTTGGTTTCCATCGGCTCGGGTGTGCGACCTTGGCTTCGAGTGTGTCGTAGGGGAAGTAGTGGTCGTTTGGCAGGCCTGCGAGGTGTAAGCTTACTAGGCGTCCAGAGAGTAGCGGTGAGATTGTATACCTCCAGCTAACTGCGCAATTCCCGGAATCGAGAAGTACTTGTAGAACCTCTTGACGCTTGAGGCTTCTCGTGCTTTGGTGCTGCGGGACAGGTGGTGGGAGAGGTCGATTGGTTCGGGGAACGAGCCTGGGTCGGTTGTGTACGGCGGCGCCATGGCTTTAACTTCAGCAACAGTTCCAAGGTTCGATAGGCGCACTTTCACGTGGTCTGTGGTACTATATTGCAACTATCACCGAGATAGTAAATGTCGTGATTGTAGACAGCTTATACGTAGTGGAGCACCAAAGATAGAGTTGGCCCTCGACCGCGGCAACTGGTCCGATAAGGGCTGATTAGAAATGCTTCCTAACTGCTAATGGTGACGACACCGAACGGGAAGGTACCTCTATGTACATGGTGCCTAGGCCGCATCAAGCCGCCCGCAGAGCTCTTAGTAGGATATCCATCTCAACGACCTTCAGCGAGCTTCAAGTGACGAGCTACAACTCTGAGCGCGTTCGCGCATTACTATCTCCCGTGGTTCTACATGGGTATATGCTGGTCTCTTAGCGCGTCGCGGGGCCGGCAGCCGGGTTCACGCGCCCGCATGATGCAGGTCCCCAAGCTTACCAGAGCTCTTTCTTTGTCGACATGTACTCCGCCTTGACCTGTCTCCTCTCACCCCATCTCCTCTCATGACCTTCACTCATAGCAGACATTCATTGCTAGTGCCCAGCTTGCCCATCTTCGCTCATTTCTACCGATAAGCATTCGCCAGTCGTCAAGCTGTCGTCGCCAACCTCCCGCCACGAGCTGCGCTCCCTGCCGGACATGGGACCGCAGGACGACCTTGACGACGAGGGCGCACCTCCACAAATCTACCGCGACGAGGAAAATGCTAGTACATCATCCGCCGACTCCGCAATCTTAATCGCCAACTCCGAGGCTTCCGACCAAGAGTACTACTCCGCCCAAGAGCCCTACTACGCCAGCAAATACATCCCGCCGAGGTTACAACGCACATGGAATAATGTCGCTGTATGGGTCAAGGGCCCGCAGCCTCCGCGACCGTGGAAGATACACCCGATATTTCCTAAAATACAGACGGCACCAATACAGTTCTTGAACAACTATTTCCCCAAAAAGAAGCACAAGGTGCTACTGTTGGTCTTCTTCTACGGCTGCTGGCTGTTGACTTTTGGACTAGTGCTACGTCGTAGTGCTTTTGCGGCAGATTTACCTGGCTACGGAAGCCCAGTGCAATTGCGATGTACAGACCGCTTCTGGAATGATGGCAACGGCTGCGGACTGAACGGCGACCTTTGCAGACCGTTCGAGAACAGCTCTATGCCGTTTCGCTGTCCGGCAAACTGCAAGCGCGTGCAACTGCTCAATCCACATGCCGTGGGAGATCAACAAGTGAACTATCGACCACTGGTTGTTGGAGGCCCGACAGACGACGAGGGAACACTTGAGAACACCTACTACCGCGCCGACTCTTTCATCTGCGGCGCAGCTATCCACGCGGGATTCATCAATGACGCGTCGGGTGGATGCGGTGTAGTGTCAAACATCGGAGAGAAAAGTGAATACCCCAGCGTCAACAAGAGGCGCATCAAGAGTATCGGCTTCGACTCGTACTTCCCGCGGTCCTTTACGTTCCTCCCAGGTACCGCTGCCAAATGTCGCGACCTGCGTTGGCCATTGCTGGGCGTCTCCCTGACCTTTACTATTCTTCTATCCCTCTTCACCACATCACCTGCTGTCTTCTTCCCGTCAATCTTCATAGGCGTGTTCTTCCACGTCGCGCTCGCATCAGACCCACCCAACCTGACCGACTACTACGCCATCGTCAGCATCGCCCTTGGACGTTTCCTACCCGCGAGCTTCTGCATGTATGCCGTGTATAGATTCGCAGTCCGGCGTCAGTTACAGGGCCTGCACGCTCAGATTGAGAAGACCATCCTCTGGCTTGGAGGATGTTGGGTAGGAGCTTTGAACAACTACACATTTGACAAGATTCCAATCGAACGCCTGACGCCTCACGACATCAAGAATCAGCCAGGCGCTGTTCCTGCGCTCATCATCGTTGTTTTGACGTTGTTCTTCATCGCTCTTGGCCAGGCATGGGCGCTCCGCGTTGAGGGTCGTCTACCACGCTACCTTGCTATCTACGGCATCTTCGTTGCATGCATTCTCGCTTTGGTCGCTGTTCCGAAGATGAATGTCCGTATCCACCATTATATTTTAGGCTTGCTTCTGGTCCCTGGGACTTCTATGCAGACCCGTCCAAGTTTGCTTTTCCAGGGTATTCTCATCGGCCTCTTCATCAATGGTATCGCTCGGTGGGGATTCGATTCAATTCTCCAAACGCCGAACGAACTCCGCGGTGACGCACCTGTTGGCTCATTGCTCCCTCTCATCACTGCCCCTATCATCCACAACAACCTACATATCCATCACTTAAGACCTAATATCACGTTTGAGTGGGACTTGCCCTTTCCAAAGCATCACGATGGTATGAGTATTTTGGTTAATGATGTTGAGAGGTATCATGAGTATCAAGACATCATGAAGGACAGTTGGACATGGGTCAGGCATATGGAAGGTGTGAACGAATACTTTCGATTTGGATATCTAAAGGGCGGTGGAAGAGGAGACTACACAAAAGCCGGCATTTGGAGAGCAGATGGCGGATGGACGGAGATGGAGCCTGGGCCATCGTAGATGATTCCCAGCCTTAGATAAATAACGACGAGAGCTGAGCGTCTTTTGCATAGAAGCTTCTGCGACGTTGTAAGCATAGCTAGATGAACAACCCGTACCACCAAGTCCTACGATCTCCAGCATGTTGTAGTAATCAAGTCCGTAAACTCCTAGCGCAGGGTCGATGCCTGTCTAGACTTTTGAATTTCGGCCTCTCGCACTGTTACCCCGCTCTTGCTTCTAAGCTGGCTACGTGCTTAGAGGCCTATGAGAGCATAATTCCTAAGACCCTTTCCCGCGCACCTTACTAATCTCGCGCCCCGAATCGCGTCAAGGGCCGAGCTCAAGCTTCCCCACAAACGTCATTCCATAGCTTCCGCGCCACGATGTCTTGGCCTGCATAACCATGCGGTTATCCACGTTGCAGCATATAACTCTTTTAGATGTCGAAGCGGGGTGAGAGTCGATATCGCAAATGTTCGCCCGAGCTGTTCCTATAAAGACAGCTTCGATCCCTTCAAACTTGGGCGTGTTGTCGCGAAGCTCAAGCACTATACAACGGCCAAACATCACGTGGCAAGCCGCAACACGCACTATGGCTACCGGCTCGAAAGTTCACCTCGAGGCTTCGCAACAGCCGCAATTCTATGTCAAGGGACTCACGGCTGAGAGTGCGGAGAAAACGAGCCAGTTGCTGCAGATCAATCATGAGAAGCATCACATCTTCTTCAACCGATCAGGCTTTCACGTAAGCCCTCGACCCTCAGAGAGTTATTTACTTACGTCTTACTTACACGACCTCCCAGAATCACATAGCGCATCATCTTCTCACTCTCTTTGCTCTGAATGCCACGCCCGCCGAACTCCAAAAAGGCTACGATGACAACGTGACCTACCAACGCCCACCGGAGCCAGTAAAGCAGTCTATCGTCCATGACATGCACGAACCCGAACGCTTTAAGACATATTTGGGCAGAGAAAAGTATTACCACGACTTCCTTGTGTTCTTCCAAAGCGAGTTCGAAAGCAAGGGTTGGCAGAACGTAGTGAACGAGTACCTCTTCGCTGGCGACGAGCGTGCAGATGATATGCTCGTCCGTCTCTTCGCCGGATTCTTGCACCCGATCATCCATCTGGGCTTCGGTATTGAGTTTCAACAACCTGCCATAGTTGCTGAGGGGTTGGCGCAAGCAGCTGTGCACGACAATTGGATGGCACCGCTATTTTTTGGGTGTGAAAAGGCAGCCGAGGCGAACAGAGGGAAGGGTGGACAGAAGAAGACGATAGTGCAGCTATTGGAAGAGTGTAAAAACGATGAGAAGCTGAGCAAAGCGGCGCATTGGGGTGATGGAAATAAAATCAGAGAAGGTGTTTTGCAGAGAGCACCGGAGGAGATGATCAAGTACGCGAGCCAGTATACGGTTGGCGAGGATGAGTTGGAAGAGAAGACAGCTGAGATGATTAACGCGTCTGGTAACTCTCCCTGACACACTCATTGACGATTGCGCTGACCAAGAGGATAGTATACTTCAGCGGCGCAGCGCAGCACCCACCCCACCAGATCAAATTCGACTTCTTTTACATGCACTGCGTAAACTGCAGCATCTTCTTCTCCGACTTCCTCTCCTCAACCAACAGTTTCCTTACCCCTGCCACCAAACGCCGTCTACTAGAATGGAAAGTGTGGAACGACATCATCATGTACGTCAGCCGCGGCTGCCCACCTCTCCTACTCGACGAAATCACGAACTACGAACCGAAGAAAGCCTCCGGGTGGGACGAAATCATCAAGCGAGTGAACAGCCTCGAAGACGATGGACATGCATCGAAACTAGTCAGGGCGCTAGCCAACGGCGAGAAAGTAAGTGCACAGTACGAAGACAACGAGGGCTTTGTGATCAAAGGCGAGGCGTGGTCGAAGCTAGGACACATGGCGATTGACTCGGTGGAGGCGGAGGGCCCCAACTGGGTGCGGAGCTGTGGATTCGAGGAGGCGTGGGAGCAGGTGCCGCTCAGGGATGGGGAATCATCGAGACTCTGACCGGATGTAAGGGACAACACATTGTTTGTACGACTGTGACTTGTCAAGCTTGCTCGCGCAGGAAAATGGCGTTATCGATAGATACAGTATAACGGAGGGAAGCGCATGTGCAGGGTTTCTGTTCTGTTCTGTCCTGTTCTGTTCTGTCCTGTTCTGTTCTTGCCTGTTGTGCTTCAGATTGAGCATGCGTGGCCGCCCGGCACACACGCAAACGCAGTCAGAACCGTGGGACCCAAGTGTTCGTGTGACGGTTGGGCTGAAAGGTTCATCCGTTCTAGCCTTTTCGTTATCGATATGAGATGAGATTGTATATATTGCTTATGGTTCCCTTCGCTTGCTTCTGCCGGAGGTACTATGCGGGAGCAAGCAGTTCGCGGGCCTGGTACATATTTTACTCTGTGATATTATCGCAGTCTTAATAGGGTCTGCTATTACTGTTGCCCTGAAATCCGGCATAACGGAGGCAAGGATAATGGCTCAACCAATCGCTGTCGCCGCGTACCTGAGCGACTGTTTCGACGGCTGTGCTAATCATTGCAGATGCCTGGTCCGCAGGAGCAGGAGTCGTCAGGGCCTATCCTGGCGGGGGAGCTGAGTTGGAGCGGCGTGCGCCGCCAGGAATAGCAATATTATAGGAGTACAATTATCGTTCTGTGGCACAAATACAAGTCAAGACACGACGAGGGTGAAGTTCACGAATAGGATCACCGGCGCAATCAAGGAGGTTGGTAGTTGTACCAGTAGAGTGGTTTCCGGCCATGCAGGCGAGCTCACAATCAGCCTGCGAAGCGCCTAACCGCCAGGCACCAAACTTATCGATAGGCTTTCCAGCCTCTGGACGGCAAATTGGAAAGTCAGCACGAGGGGTTTTGGCGCTTACGACTCAGCACCCAACCAACCTCCTCTATCCCAGTCGTCGGACGCGCAACATGTGGCACCGATGCACCAGGAAACGAGACTGACCATACGCAGCATGTCACCGAGACGAAGTAGCGATGGGCACCGCCTTGCCGCTTTGCTCGTTGCGCCGCGTCGCCGCGCCGGTCAGCCCCTCTTAGATACCTTTGGCGCAATTTCCTGGCGCTGTGTGCGGGTACCCGCGCGATAGGATAAAGTCTTCACCGACTCACGATGGGCAGTGCAGTGTTGTGCAAACACAAACAAACAGAGTGAAAGAAAGAGCAACATCGCCACTGCAAATCCACCCCTCAAAGCACGAGAGCAAAGCAGGGCCGGAGACATGCAGTGGCATGGCGATCCCGCATCATCGCAGCGATGCGCCGTAGCAAAAATGGAACCGATGATGTCGCTGCGGTCGATGCGTATTTTGGGAGCGTGCCCTGGAGATTGCGATGCAGCAGTCAGTGCACAAAAGTGACCCTGACGCAGGTACCAGGCTGCGCGGCGATCCGCCTCTTGTGCGACGCCCGTCTGCGTGCAACGGGCGCACCGCACACGCAGATGATTCATGAGCTGGGCAGAGACAAAGACGTGGTGCGAATCGTCTTGTTCGAGTGTGAGTTCTACAGTCGCGTGCGTGCTGCGAACGCGAAAGAAGTGTCTGGAGTCGAGCGGGCGCAATGCCTCCGGGCTAGATGGAGTTCGACGCCTCTGTAGATTGAGGCGTAGCGACCATACTCAACGCCGTTTGGCTCGCAAGGCTGCCGACGCTGCAGGTGCATTACGGGGGCGGCGCTGGGTGTGGATCCCTTACCGTCGTGTTTCATCCTACTATTTCTGTCTAGCGGCCGAATTGCTTGCTTCGACACACCGTCCAACAGGAGGCACGGCAGCGGACCTCAGGGCATCCATGCCACGGGGCCGACCTATGGTTTCACGTCGCTAATCCCAGCATTCCTTCATCTCCCCTTGAACACCGCCGCTTGGGGTCCTGGTGATAATCGGCCGTTTCCCCCTCCCCTTCCCTTCCTTTTGGTTTCGCCCTTGCTGGTATACTGTCATTCCTTTGCTGTCTGCTCGTCGCTCCTTTTTGCAAAGACCTACATTCGCTATCGATACCTGTTGTCTACGTCAACAATTACACTCTTTTTCTGTACATCCGGTTACGCGCGCTCCACCATACAATTGGAAGTCCTGGCGGCTAAGACGTACCCTTCTTCGCAAACGTACATCCACCATATCTAGACGGAATCACTGCAGACCAACCCGATTAGCCACCAGCTATCCATCGCCAACATTGTACACCGCTCAACCTATCGAAAGCAACACCCAATATCGTCGATTGCGATCCAGCAATCTTGAAGCATTCACTGGAATTGCGCACGATACATAGTCAATACATATATCGCGGAAACACCCAACTACCATTTTCGCATACACCAACACGACACTTCAGCCATGAAGTCCGTCGCATATCTCTCGACAGCCGTCGCCCTGCTGTCTGGCACCACCAACGCCTTCTGGCGCATGCCTTGCCGCGCCCGCACAGCGCTGGCACGCCTGGATCCCATTGTTGATAAAGGGACTGCTTCAAGCCACGGCCACACTATTCACGGTGGTAGCAGTAAGTAAACAATTCCACTTTTCTGTTTCAATCCACTCCAGGGGCGCATGAATGAACGGCTATTCTGGGCATTGTCAAGCGGTTTCAGTTCACGAGATCTCAATTACGTTTGAACTGTCATGACCGTTTGGGATCTGTGTGGCTTCCTGAGGCAGGAACGGTTTCAGGGTAACGAACGATTTGCTAACCGCGGTAACAGACTTTGGTGATTCGACTACCTATGATGACCTCAGGGCGTCGGATTGCACGTCTTGCGAGTTCGATGACGACAAGTCGGCCTACTGGACACCGTCTCTGCACTTTGTGCATGATGGTGGCGAGACCGAGGTCGTTAATCAGGTCGGTGGTATGCTTGCATACTATCTCCTTCTCGGTGACGACATCAAGGCTTTCCCCAAGGGCTTCCAAATGCTTGCTGGAGATTCTCGCTTGCGCAACTTCACCGGCCCCGTACCTGACCCGCCTTTGGCATCGTGGGGACCCGACGACACGACTCAGCTGGCGCTCGGGCAGAAGTCTCTCGGCTTCAACTGCCTGAACTATGCCAAGACGCCTGAGGGTTCGCGATACCGCCACTTCTTGCCCACCAAGGACTACCTCGACGACAACTGCCTCAGTGGTCTGCGCGCCGAGATCTTCTTCCCGTCGTGCTGGAACGGAAAGGATGCCACCTCTTCTGACCACAAGAGCCACATGGCTTACCCCAACATGATTGATGGCGGTGAATGCCCCGAGGGCTTCGACGTCCGTCTACCCTCGCTCTTCTACGAGACCATCTGGGACACGTATGCCTTCAAGGGCAAGGCTGGACAATTCGTCTGGTCGAACGGTGACCCAACTGGTATGTTTTCACGCCCCCTTTAAACCCGCCAAGCAATGACTAATATGAATAACAGGCTACGGATACCATGCTGACTTCATCAACGGCTGGGACATCGACACGCTCCAGTCCGCCGTCACCGACTGCACCAGCCCCTCCGGCGAGGTCGAAGACTGCAAACACTTCGCCAACTCCCTGCAATCCGAGGCCAAGCAAGGCGAGTGCAAGATCCAAGAAATGCCCGCCGCGCTCAAGAAGGACAACTGCGCCGGCCCTGCCGACGGCCTCTGCGGCAACGTGCCCGTCCAGTACGGCCCGCAATACGCCAACCCCTTGAAGCCCGGCAACACCGGCGCAGAGCCCACCCTCGTCCCGAGCTTGTCCTCCGTCGCGCCTGTACCCACGCAAAGCTATGCGCCCGCACGCAGCGCACACACTGACAAGTGGGGCGGCGGAATCTCCGTCTACAACGTCAAGACGTCCGCTGCTGCGCCTGCCGTCGAGCCTACCGTTGCTGCTGCCGAGAAGGCGCCTGCTGCCCCAGCCGTCACCGCCGCTGCTGATGCCAGTGATGCGCCCATGGCAAACGCAGACGGCAGCATCATCTCCACTACTACGTACACGAGCGCCGGCACTGTGTACGAGATTGCTATCAAGGAGGTTGCTGTCACTGTTACTGTTGAGGCAGAGTACAAGCATAAGCATCGCCGCCATGCGCATTTGCACCGTCGGGACCGCGAGCATGGGCTGCTTAACCGCCACTAGAAAAGTGCGTTGACTTTACGAGCTTCTCTTGGTTTTGGTTGCACGCACGCATTGGCATTCCTCCATTCACTCATCCATTCACATTGGCATACGGGCAAAGGCGTTTCGTTTCGTCTCGTTGCGACACGACCCATCCATCCATTTCTTCAGAGCAACCAAAAAAAGCTGCAGCAGCAGCAGCAGACGATTCTTTATTTCGATTCTTAGCATATTGCTCATTTATGCGCGCGTGGTACATAGCAGGAACAGGCAGGGCTGGACGTGGGTTGACGACTTGGTGAAGTCAATTTTTTGGGGGGAGATTTACCTTTCTAACTGTTTGAATACCAATTTTGGAGGCAAGGGGGCTGTTGAAGGCTGTGCCGGATACACATGACTGCCTGGAGTCAGATTTAGAAACAAAGGAGAGATGAAGAAGCAGATGATGATGTGGTTGTTGAACTTTTGCGGCTTTTTTTGAGATATCCAAGCGAATGAGACAGACAGCTTATCATGATGCACGATTTCTCCGAAGTGTTGGTGATGCGTTTGGATGCCGTGATTCTAATGACGAGCTAGGACTTCGTCGTCACCTTTCTTACTTTTCTCATTCTCTTCAGTCGCCGCTGCGCTTCCCTGGGTTACCTCACGTACTTCCCCACTAACTACAGCCTCTTCTACACACTTATCGGCTGCCTTCGACTTCGCAGTTTGCGACTCATTGTGGTATCTGAACCACGGCATAAAAAATGCAACCACCAACGAAATCCCGGCTAGTGGCACACCAACTGCAAAACTGTAGCTAAGTGCCCGTGCATAACTTTTTAGTATTCCAGGAATGAGTTCAGCCGGGAACGTGTTGATCGCTTCACTATTTGCCCCCGCAGAAAGGACGTCGAGCGGGTTGATATTCGGGACGAGGTCGCGCACGGCTTTCAGGAGTTCATTCTGGAATATCACTTGCGCGACAGAAACGAAGACTGCACCGCCCATGGATTGAGCAACTGGGAATGAGCAATTAGCAAACAGTACGAGTGGTACGGATTAGAAACAGGGCTTACAAATCGTGATCGCAGTTGCTGTTGACACATCTTGCGTCTTCACAATGACTTGGGCGAGCATCAAGGGAATCGTAAGACATAGTCCGACGCCTATTCCCAGTATGATCTGGAAACCGATCCATCTTCCCGCGTCCGAGCGCTCGTCAAGTAGCATGAGACAGCCAGAGCCTATTGCGGCGAGTACAGGCCCTAGGGTGAGGAAGGGATTAAAGATACCGGTGACCGTTATTATGCCACCAATGACAATTTGTGTGATAGCTGTGACTGTCAGTGTTGATCGAGTGATTAGATTGAGGTTCCACGTACTGAGACTCAGGATCATAGGTATGAGGTGCACTCCTGATATCAGTGCTGATGCTCCTTGCGTAGCTTGAAAGTAGATGGGCAGGTAGAACATGGGGAGATTGAAGCAGCCCGAAATACTAGGTAAAATCCAGTCAATTATAAAGAACTTTGGGCGCAGATATGGAGTAACGACTTACAAGAACTCAAACACTACACCCACAAGAAGTTTTCTATTTTTCAAGACACTCGGCATTATACATGCTCGTTCCCCTTGGTACCATTGATCTAGAGCAAAGGCAGCAACGAAGAGCACCGTACCCACAAGTAGCCCAACGATAGTCGAGTTGGACCATGGCTTCTGGACTCCAGCCCATCGCATCACCAGGGTGAAGCTTACCAACGCCGCGCAGATGAGAGCCACACCAACCAGATCCATGTGAAGAACCTTTTCTTTTGGCGTAGCAGGAACAGGGGCGGCTGCCTTGGGCGGACTAAAAGCAAACCAGATGGCAACTGCGGCGACTCCGCCTAGCGGGAGGTTGATGTAAAAACTACTTTGGTCAGTCCCGATTTGCCATTTAACACGACTAACCAGACTTACCACCAGCGCCACGTTACATTCTGCGTAAACGCTCCCCCGATCAAGGGCCCAATGACTGAAGCGAGCGCGAATGTCGCAGAAAGCGAACTTGTCATCGCCGGCCTCAGACGAGGTTTCGAACTGTGCGCAATGATAATGAAGCAGCCAGAGAAAGTACCAGCACAACCAACACCAGTGATTGCGCGCCCGGCAATGAAAGCGTTACTGTTCGGGGCGAGTGCTAGTCGCAGCACCGTGTTACAACCTGATCTTCCCATACAAGAGACGGGGAGAACTCACCGCAGATTAAGCTGCCGACTTCGAAAATGAGAATACTGAGTAGGAAGACGAGTTTGATGTTGAAGAACTTGTACCCTTTTCCCCACATTGACTGCGTTGCTGCAAGGGGGAAGAGCATGGCTGACCCGTACCAGCCCACATCTTGTAGGCTGTGGAATTGTTTGGTGATTGAGGGGATGGCGGTGGTGATGATGGTTGTGTCTAAGGAGGCGAGGAAGATAGAGAGAATTAGAGCTGTTACGATAGCGGCTAGGCGAAGACCGTGTGGATACTCATGTTCTTCGATGTCTTCTAATGGGCTTTCCCGTGGTTTTGTAGTATCTTCCATATTAGCGTGGTCTTAGCAGTTGGAGTCACAAAAGGCAAAAGCGCAAGAGCAACTCAGTGCATCGCATAACTAAATTCAAGATGACAATTGGGCACATGGAAGAACTACAGCAGATACTAAAGGTGATATGTCATTCTGGGTTACACCGACCTGAGGGGTTGTAGGTTGTCGTTTACGCCCCGTCAACCCACAGCCCCTTAGCGCTTACAAGTTAATCTAACCAGGGCTACTTGTGTCTGCCAAGTTGAACATCGTTTACGCCCTTTCCCAATGATGCATCTCCGCGAAGAATGAGTCGAATAAATTCCTCCATAAAAGCCATCGTTGTTTCCATGGGAATAAGCCACCATTGCTCAGCCACAGCACATCCGAACGTTCCGCATTCCTTCATATATCACTACTATACGCCTCAAGATTCACAAAATAACCGAATATACCGAGAATGCCTAGACATTGGCGAAAAGTGTAGTATCCGCGCCAGGAAGCAGTACCAGTAAGCCTATTTAAGCATCTCTACTGCTCATGCCGCTCACTCCTAGCTCAGTAGCCTAAAGAGGGCCCTGCGTTCAACCAGCAAATCTACGGGCAGTGAACCAAACCACGTGACACACACCATACCAACTTTATCACGTCCAGATCTTACCAGGATCGTTGCAGCTGCCATCCCAGAGCCAAGCCCAAGGGTTGCAACCCCTTTTTATTGAAGAGGGCGGATATGGCACCATCCTCAACGCTGTCTATGAAACAAAGAACCGCCACTTTCACGTACCCGCCACGGCAGAAAAAGCGCTCACTGCTGAAGATCTCGAATACCTGAAGGCTAAAGGATGTTTCACACTCCCGGTAGAAACCAAAGAACTGATCGAAGCGTACTTCAAGTTCGTTCACCCGGCTTTTCCAGTCATCGATGGCTCGTTGTTCCTGCAAGATTATGCTGCCAATGGCCACGAAGGGATTGTGGTGTAGTAGAAGCGCACGTGATCGGGAGACTTGGCAAATACATATAGAGGTCTAGTTTTGATAGAGGATTACCACCGACACCTCCTCGCGATGTAGTTCTTCAATATTATCCGATCGCCCACACGATTGCGGGTTGTATCCTGTTCTCCCTACCCTTCTGCATCCTAGTATGCGACATCTTTGGTGACCTAACCAGGGGGAACACGACGGTCTATCGGTGTGGGTGTGAAAAGAGAAGGATTTTTGGTTGAAGTCCTGGGTTTCTAAGGAGGAAACCCACAGTGAGAGTGATCGGGGACTTGGTTTGACCCCGAAAACTCGTTGAGCAGGTAGCTAAGGAGGTTACCCCTCACGAGGGCTTTTCTATGCGACAAGAGCGATATGAGTTGTCTGCGGAAGGCCTGCAGTAACGCGCATACGACTATACTTCGTAAGGGAAGCTAGAGGGCATTCGCTTGCTCAACTAGTACCCGAACAAGTATCGGTTAACGCTCCTTGCTAAGGAGGCTTGTCACCAAGGCGGTGATTGGCGCATAGTATGAAGGAGGAACTTCACTCGGTAGGAGGTGGGAGATACCACCACTATAAGGATACAAGGCGGTCCTGAACGAGAGGCTATTGGGGAAAAACTAAGATTCACACGATCAAGATTGGAAACAACATTCAAGCTCTTAAGACTACGATCTGTTATCGAAACCTATAACTCAAGGAGAGTTAATTGTTCCAGACGAACAATATGACGGATACCGAGACCCCATCGCAGTCTTCTCAAGAGATCCTCTCCGAGATCTACTCGGGCAAGTACAGGGGCAAATTTGAGCCTACCGATGCCAATGCGCCCAAGTTTGAAGGGCAGAATATCTCCGACTTTCTGGAGGAGTATAACTTTGAAGCCGACCGAGTATCGTGGGGAGGTAGCATTCGCAAGCAGCAGCTCCCCTATTTCTGCGGTCAGAAGTATAAGACGTTCATTCGCAAGCTCCCAAGCTATGGCGATAAGACAGTGGATTGGGCCAGTTTCCAGAAGGAACTCTGCAAGCTATATGCGAATTTGGATGAGAATCGAAAGCGCGGCACTCGAGCGTTTATCGAGAACTATGTGGCGGAAGTTCAGCGTCGCCAGCCCTTGGTAAAGATTACCGAGTATTATCAGAACTTCGTGACATACTTCGCAGCTGCGCAGCTCCGAGGGCAGGTCGTGGCGATTGAGAGAGGGCACTTCTTCTTTCGGGGACTCGCTCGTGAAGATATGGAGCGGGTGATGCACCATATGCCGAAGGAAGATCGCCCGAGGTTAGACGACATCAACACTTTCGATATTGAGAAGATCTATGCTTTTGTGCAGGAACACCAGGAGCAGGAGGAAGGGCTAAATGCCCTAAACACCGATTACAGCGCGGTGAGCAAGTTGCTAGCCCGAAAGGATGCCGAAATTCTAGAGGAGCCGCTTTCTACGATGGGGATCGGAGCTCCGAAGGTGGCGGTGCCTGGTATTATCAATTTGCCAGCGCCAGCGAAGCCTATCGTGCCTAAGGTGGACCCAGCAGTGTCTGATCTAATTAGGCAGTTCAATGGGCTATCGCTGACTGTTGAGGAGTTTACCTTCCTTGCGAATAGCAATCTGGCATTGCGGCGAATGCTAGGGAACTCTGAAAACTATGCGGAGGCGTTTAAGCAACTTGTGCTACAGCCTAAGCGACAGGTCGCGGGACCTCTTGAGAGAAATGATGGAAGCTTCCAATCGGCCTATCCGCCTACGACGAATCCTCGGGCGGACGTTGTTATAGTAGGAGGCCGAGAGCAAGCGAAGTCGAAATGTAGATGCTGTGGCAGGGAGGGACACATGATTGCTAATTGCCCCGATCTCAGCTTGCTGAAGGAGAATCGCTGGTTCCATACGAGGCAGGAGCCAACATCAAACGGTTGGAACCAGACCAAGTACTACTTTGGACCTTATCCGAACGACAAATGGGGAGTCTTCCCAGGTGCAGGATTTGCCCCGAGACCTTTCGGCAGCGAAGTTTTGGAGTGGGTCCTTAACTCGCTAAAAGAACGATTTCAGGTCACCGATGAGCAATTGAAGCGACCAATTAAGACGGTTTTACCTAGCTGGTTTGGAGCAGACGGAAGGCCAGTTGAGGTCACTCGCCCGAGTGCTAGCGGAGAAAGCTTCATTATTGAGGCGGATGAAGAGGGAGGTTTGTTGGCTCAGCAGACGATAGCTCTTCGGGAGGCAGCTATGTTTCTTGAGACTGTTTCGCAGACAGGAGAAGTATACAACACCGAACCAGGATCGAATGCAGTAGAAACCAGAAATAAGGGAGCTCGAAAGCCTGCGGCAGAAAAGCATCGAAAAGATAGCCGTGCGGATGGCAAGAAGCCTGCTGCTCCAAAGATGAAGAGCAGCAATTTGCATGACCAGATTCTACCATCTATTGAGGGTGACTTGGAGGGCGATTTGTTGAGATACCGCCCGATTGTGGAGATCTACGATGAGGAAATGGAGGATGCCCAGTTAGATCCTCTACGAGAACCTCTCGGGGCAACCGCCGGGGCATCGCCACGAACGAGAGACAGTCGGAGCACTACTATGAGGCCTGATACCCAGCCTACCTCCGCTATGAAGGCCCCGAAGAAGGCTCAGCAATTAGGTATACCGACTACAGCAGACCTTGCGAGCTTAGCTCGCAACACTTCGGCCACTGTTATCGCCCAGGCGATACTTAATCAGGAGGTTCGGGGCTTGCGTCAGGTAGATTTGATGGCTACACCTGAGGTTGCAGCAGTCGTTCGACAAGCGCTCGAGGACGCCAGGAGGCCCTCAGTTCACTTTCGGGACTCCGCACACGGCTCGGGAGAGAGCCTAAACGTTGAACAGGATGAGTCTATAGAGACTAGCCTTAAGAGATTGTTCGAATGGGGAACGCAATTAGAGTCCGGCGAGACCTTCACGATTGAGAGCGAGACAGGTTTCGGAGAAGTGATCACTAAGGATGTGTTGAACCGACTTTGCCCGAGGCTCAGTCGGGGACAGCAACTTCTGTTAAAGCAAGCGGAAGAGGCGAATGAAGTTCATGACTTCCAGCACTATGAGGTAGAGGACGAAGAAGACGGCTATGTTGAAGAGCGATCGCTTGTTCCGTCTGAGGCTCGAATCCGCATCGAACAGCAGCATCGCCGACACAGACTCAAGGGCCAGCTTCCTACTTGCTGGATCTCCCTGCACGGTGGCATGGGCCGAGCGCTGATCGATACTGGTTCGCAGTTGAATGTTATGAGACTTACAACTGCGCGAGCATTGAATGTCTATATTACCGAGCTAGATCAATCGGACCTCCCGAGGGCGCTTCAGCATGGCATGATTACTGCCGATGGTAGCATGGATCCTTTTGTAGGAACAGCGTACCGAGTACCAATCATGGTTGGTGGTATTCTAATACCGACAACTTTTCGGATTGTGCGAAGGCTTAGGAGGGCGATCCTTCTAGGGACACCATGGTGCTCGACCGCGAGGCTCCGAATACAGTTCGATACTTATGGTCGCGCAATGTGTTATATCAAGTCTCTCGATGGCCAACAGGAAGTGTCTTTTGTAGGCTGTGATCCGGCGCCAACAGCCAATTCGGTATCGACAGAAGAGGAGGGAAAAGAGTAGAGAGCGTGCTTGCTGGGGAAGCATGCTCGATAGAAGATCGCCCAGGAAGTCAACATTATGGTTTCACGACTGAGTATCGAGATTTGTTTCGATTCAAGGTTGCGGGCGAAGAGCATGGGGAGGGAGATTTCCGAGAGTCTTTCGAAGAGTTAAAACGCCAGCAGTTTCGGCAGGGGAGAGGTCGATCGCACTTGGGGGAGGTGAATACCCTCTATAAAAAGGTGGGAGATAAAGTGCGGCCTGTCGATAAGCCTCGTGAGGATGCACCGATGGAACTCGGACGTAAGGACTGGAAGGAGAGAGCGATAGCCCGTCAGGCCGCGAGAGCTGTGTTAAAAGGACCAGACCTTGGCCCTTTTGATCACATCTTTGGGAAAAGAACCGCCAGTTTCCCGAGAGGCGCTCGGCTGACGCCTGAGCGGCTAGCAAAGATGAATTTGGGCGAAGACCTGTTGCCAAATGAGATTCGACTACTCCAAGGACTGATGTTTCAGCGAGAAGATGCGCTAGCCTGGGATTTCACTGATATGACCATAATACACGAGGACGTTCAACCACCGTATAAGATTCGAACTATACCGCACGAAGCCTGGCAGGTAAAAGGGTTTCAGTGTCCTAGAAAGCTGGAACCGATAGTTATCAGCATGATTAGGACGCGTGAAGCACGAGGAACTCTCGAACGAGGCGACGGGCAGTATCGGAATCCATATTTCCTTGTACCGAAGGTCAAGAATCCTACCAAGGAGGAGGACTACCGATTAATCAACAACGCGCAACGATATAATGCGGTCACCGAACGAGACGCGTATATCCCTTCTTCAGCGGATGAATTCTCCGAGCGGTTTGCGGGGAGAGCAGTCTACTCTTATTTCGATCTCTTCTCGGGCTACGACCAGATTGGATTGCATACTTCTAGCCGGGATATAACGGCTTTCCAAACGCCAATCGGGCTTATGCGGCAGTGTACTTTGCCGCAGGGCGCAACAAATTCGGTAGCAGTATTCATTCGGACTATCATGAAGATCCTAGAAGACCACTTCCCTGATGCCGCGCCCTTTATCGATGATATTGGCGTAGCCGGCCCAAGAACTACCTACCAGAATGAGGAAGTTTTTGAGGGAGTGCGGCGATACATTTTCGAGCATGCCCAGCAGGTTGACCGAGTGCTTGTCGACATTGCCCGCGCTGAAGCAACTGTCTCCGCAAAGAAATCATGGTGGGGAGTGTCAAGAATGGTCGTGGTCGGGTATGAGGTCGACCAGAACGGCAGGTATCCTAGCAACGATAAAGTTTCGAAGATCCTTGACTGGCCCGAATGCCGAACGGTAAAAGAAGTCCGACAATTCATCGGTATTGCAGTGTACTATCGCCAATGGGTTTTCTGCTTTTCGCTGAAAGCTGAACCACTCTTCAAGCTCCTCCGAAAGGACGCGGGATGGACATGGGGAGAGGACCAGAAGAAGGCGATGGAGCTCATTAAGGGTGCGATTACTCGACCACCAGCGCTGGTAGCGATTGACTATTCTGGCGGACCGATATATCTCGGGGTGGACGCTTCGAGTATTGGCGGAGGGGCGCATCTTGAACAAGTAGGCCCCGATGGGCATCGGCATTCGATTCGATTTGATAGCACACTGTGGTCCGAGTCAGAATCGAAACAGCACTCAACGAAGCTGGAATGCAAGGCTCTCGTGTGGGCTCTCAAAGCGTTTCAATCGTACCTTTATGGGCATCATTTTATCGTTGAAACAGACGCCAAAGTCCTTATCGCCCAGCTCAACCGATCGTCATCGGACTTCCCAGGCTCAGTAATGAACCGATGGCTTGCGACGATACTCCAATGGGACTTCGACATAGTGCATGTTCCCGGCAAGAAAAATGTAATTCCCGACGCGTTATCGAGATATCCGCAGCCCGAAGGCTGGGCGCCCCCTTCCGAAGATCAGGATGACCTTGAGCCCTTCATTGATAGTATTCTGGCGAAGCACAATGAAGTTTCGAACCTAGAGGAAGGAGATGGACGGTATCTCGTTGAAGAATACGAGGAAGAATCGGAAGAGATAGCAATATTTCTAAAGACGCTAGTGCGACCGAATCGTTTGCGAGGACAGCAGTTAAGAGCTTGGACAAAGAGAGCTGCGAGGTTCTTCGTAAGGGACGGGTATCTATTTCGAAAGGCCACGAAGGCATCGCCAGCCCGAAGGGTGGTCGACAGGCTGTCTACCCAAGCGGCTTTAATTCAAGAAATGCATGAGCAGCTCGGGCATAAGGGTATCCAGACTACCTTTGGTGCGATTAACCAGCGGTATTGGTGGGACGGGATGTACCGACAGGTTGCGAAGCAGCTCGGACCTTGCGATGTCTGTCAGCGAATGCGCGGCGGACGGAAAGAAGCTGAGCTTAATACGACGTTTTCTCGGGCATTATGGACGTGGTGGACGATTGATATCACGTACATGCCGAAAGCAAGAGGAAAAAGTTACCTGATTGTCGCTCGCGAGTATCTTTCGGGCTGGCCAGAAACGCGCGCTGTCAGGGCAGCTACTGCCGAAGCTGTTGCGAAATTTATCTTTGAAGAGATTTGCTGCCGCTGGGGTGTCCCAACCCGAATATCAGTCGATGGAGGAACTGAGAACAAATCAGTGGTCGAAGCCCTTGCGGAGCTGTTTGGAATTCATCGAGTCCAGGCTTCCGCGTACAATTCGAGAGCGCAAGGCTTAATTGAGAGAGGCCATCAGGGCTTTATTCATGGGCTAGCAAAGATGCCAGGCTTGTGGCTAGATAACTTACCTGCGATAACCTGGGCCGAGAGAGTATCGTTGCGTCGCCCTCTTGGATATTCGCCAGCACAACTAGTCCTTGGGCAGAACCCAGTGCTCCCGATAGAGCTCGTCGTCCCAACTTGGCAGAGTTTGCCCTGGTCTGCTATCGAGAGCCATGCCGATTTGCTTGCGGTGCGAGCCACGCAGCTACAATTTCGCCGTGATAACTTGGAAGAAGCTGTCCATCGCACGAGGAGACTTCGGAAAGAGGCTGTAGAAGCGCGGAATGAGAGAAAGGAAGCGCCGCAAGAGCTGCGGGAAGGCGATTTAGTATTAATTTGGGATTCGGTGAAGGTTATCGACAAAAGCTCAGATCGTAAACTTGACGATAGATGGAGGGGCCCCTACAAAGTCCATGCCGCCTGGCCCGATAGAGGGTATTACCGACTTGAAGACCTGAATGGAGTGGTTTTCCCGAGCACCACGCGGGCTAATCGCCTGAAGAAGTTTGAGGAGATGCCGAGCTCAATCGAAGCTGAAGTTTTAGCGGGGCGATTGAGGTTGTATCCAGAAAATGAGGGGTTTCGGATGATCGCCCCACTGCCAAGAAATCAGCTTGAACGTCAACAATCGCCAACTCAACCAGTTGAGCAAGCAGGATCCTCACGAACAGCAGCTGCCGCGGTGCCTTCGGGTGAGCCTACTATTTGGAAAGGCTGGGTTAGTTCAGGCTCCTACGTCCCCGATCGAACATCGAACAATGCGCCCCAGCGAGCTATAGACAGGGTTTCGAAGGATAATATTCTGCGAATGACTAGGCGAGGAGTGCCGATTCAGGACAGCGACAGCGACTCGGAGTAGCTGAATTCGATAGTTAGGGAGGTCACAATGAGGCATAAGAGCTAGAAATGCAAGGAGAGAAGAGTTGGCATTGGTGGCTATTAAAAGAAGAAAAAGCCTAGTGCCTGCAGCATTCATGAATGCCGAAAAGAAATCATAGAGCCAACTACCCGCTAGAGGCTCGAGGTCCTATCCACCCGACCCGAATAGCACTCATGAGTGCCGAAAACAAATCGCTTTTGTGCCATCTGTCAGTTAGGGGCATGGCGGGGATTATACCCTCACACCAGAAATCGTGAAGTCGTTACCGAAGGGAACTCGAGGAAGGCATGGAGCGCCTACTTCTTCTTGCCCTTGCCCTTAGGCTGCACACGGGGAGAGCCTGGCGCAGCATCCTGGGAGAAGAAGAACTCGTCGCTATCCTCCTCATCGTTCTCGCTGAAGATCATCGAAGCGATGGTGTTGCCACCAGGAGTCCGAGGAGAGCGCGGAGAGGTCGGAGAGGCAGGCGAAGAAGGCGCACGAAGAGCACTCGGAGGGCGAAGAACGGTATCGGTGATGTCCGCGAGGGAGGGCGCGGCGGCATCGACAGCAGGGCGACCTAAAGCGGAAGAGTTAGCAAGACTATCGGTGCAATACAAAGGAAAAGTACTTACGATAGAAGTCGCAAGAGGCGTGATTGCCGTTCATCTGGCACTCATTGCAGGCACCATAGTTGAGGAGCTGGCCGTTGATGTAGGACTGGCTACAGCGACCCCCGAAGTTGAGCTGGAGACGGCCGCTGGGGTTTCGGCATCGAGTGCAACGATTGTCTCCCGAAGGAAACACCGAAGAAGCAGCGGCCTGCTGAAGGACAGCAGCAAGGTTGGCATCGTAGTAGCCGCGAGCCGCTGGCTTTGCTTCGGTGCCCATGCCGAAAAGTTGGGCGACAGTGAGGTTGCGAGGGTTGTTCGGGAAGAAGTTGACGGCGAAATCCGACTCAGCATCGCGACCATGGACAGCAAGATGGCGGAACGACGGGCCAAGAGCCACTCCACGCTCTTGAAGGGCAAAGAGGAAGTGGGCGAAGAGGGTGAGCAGGTCTCGGGTGACCACGCGGTTGGCATAGCGCCTCACTTTTTGAATATTAGCAAAGTCAGCGAACGAGAGCCCATCGGGAATACTTACGCCACTCTAGGATGTACTCCTTGGCCGATTTCTTGATAGTATAGTTGAAGAGCGCCGAAGTCATGTCGCCCTTGCCAGGAGGAGGCCTCTTACCGCCGCCGCCGCCAGAACCAGAGCCAGTAGCGGTGCTGCCCGCACGATAGTCGACGGTGGCCATGATGATGATGATGATGATGGTCGAGAGTTGATCGAGAAGAGAAGCTGAAGAAGTAGTGAGGTCCGAGAAGAGATCGTGAAGAAGTTGAGGAGTGAGGTGTAGGAAAGATGGAGGATCGAGGGCAGCGATAGTTTATATGCTACCTATCGCGAGTGCTGCCGCCTACGGAGCCCGAGCTTCCTGCGCTATGAGGTAAAACCTGAGGCTGATAGGGCAGCGGTGAACGATCGCGCTGGCAAGTAAGAGGCGGAATATTGAAGGGGTGAGAATGCACGCAGTAGATTAGCTGGATCGATAGCCATCGATAAAGCAGTTTTGGATAAGCAATTTCGGCGAAGTGAGAGCGAACGAGGTGCGGTGTGAGGGCGGAGGATGGCGAACAGCATCGGGCAGCATTTCAAGGCGAGGCACCATTCTGCGGCGGTGAGATTTCGGAGAGCTTGAGGGGGCCAAGCTCGTAGTTAGGGAGGAAGATGTGGTGTAGTAGAAGCGCACGTGATCGGGAGACTTGGCAAATACATATAGAGGTCTAGTTTTGATAGAGGATTACCACCGACACCTCCTCGCGATGTAGTTCTTCAATATTATCCGATCGCCCACACGATTGCGGGTTGTATCCTGTTCTCCCTACCCTTCTGCATCCTAGTATGCGACAATACGAAAATCTGATCATCGTCTAGAAACTCTACCTTACAATGCGACCCGTATAACATTGTAAACGCACTTGACGTCGACGACTATGTCTGGTCAAGCCAGAATCTGACCGATCTTTGCACCACATCGTGTGCAAATGATCTCAAAAACTGGCTGGGTAAGGTGAAGAGCAGTTGCGGAGAACAAACGGTTCCCATCGCTGGCAAAGAGGCCTACGCGACGTATTTCCCTCTCCGGTACCAGAACGGTTTCGACACTGCTTGCCTAAAGTCAGGGTAAGTCAGAGTTCTACTGCCATTCGAGATAGGTATCTAACTCTGGCTTCAGTTCGGGCTCCTGGTGCATCCCAGAAGCGTACGAGTGGGAAGGAAAGTCTTTCGCCCAATACCCAGAAGACTACTGTCTAACAGGCGATCCCGCCTATGACCCACCCGAATGCTACGAGTTCGATTTCCGCCCCACATACACAAAGAACGACAGCCGCATAATCGGGTTGTATCCCAAGGACTTGATCTGCGACGACTGCTTCGTCAAGATATGGCAACAACGGCTCATGTCGCCGATGCTCATGGGCGAAAACCAGAAAGAATACCTCCAGTCAAACTACGAAGACATCCAGGCCCTCTGCTCCATCAAAACACCCGCTACAATGTTCAGCGGAGCCCTAACAAAAGGCACAATAGTCCCCACACCCACCACCAGCACACCCGCCCAAACAACCTGCGCCGGCGAAACGCTCCCCATCCAAACCGGCCAATCCAACTGTCGCCAGCTTGCCGAAGAATACCAAGTACCCTACGGTACCCTTCGCCAACTTAGCGGCACCGCAGACTGCACAACAACCACCCCCCTCTGCCTCCCCGCGCGATGCGACCTGCACATGATCAACGGAGGCCAAACCTGTTCCTCTGCCGTCCGCCAGATAAACGACAAATACGGTACCAACATAACGCAAACCCAATTTCTTACCTGGAACCCCTACATCCTCGGTATCTGCGACAACCTCAACGACGTCCAGCAAGCCTGTCGCGGTCCCCCCGGCGGCGCATACGCGATGCCCGATCCCATCGGCGCGCCAACTGCGGGCACGTACTATACGACCGCACAGCCTGCGCTGCCGACACAAAGCGGCACGATTAAGGATTGTGGACGGTACTACGATGTTGTTGAGAAGGATATCTGTCAGGTTATTGCTATGCGGTATGGGATTTCGCTCGAGCAGTTTTTCGAGTATAATACGTATTTGACGAAGGATTGTATGAATCTTTGGGCGAAATCGTCGGTTTGCGTTGCACAGGTTGTTGTCCCACCTGTGTCGACGAATGGAAATTGTGGGCCGGAGTTTGAGCACGCTACGTGTGGGGAGTTTGGGAAATGTTGCTCCACGGCGGGGAAATGTGGTTCGACAGAGGCGGAATGCGCGCCTGGGTCGTGCTATTCTGGCGACTGCTTGCCAGGCAGGGGCTCGGAGACACCGGATGGAAAGTGTGGCCCAGACAATTACGATTGGATATGTGGCGACAGTGCGTTTGGCAAGTGCTGCAGTGTGTATGGGTGGTGTGGCAATTCTATCGATCATTGCGCGCCGGGCAATTGCCATAGTGGGGATTGCGATCAGATGCTTGGAGGACCGAGTACGGATGGTTCTTGTGGCCCGAATTTCTCGGGTGATAAGATTTGCGCTGGAACACAGTTTGGAAAGTGTTGTAGCAACTAGTAAGTCGGACTGCTTTGCTTGAAGAATTAGTGACTAACGATTTGCAGCGGATATTGTGGCGACTCAGATTTGTACTGTGGAAAGGAAAATTGTCATAGTGGAGAGTGTGAGACTTAGCGGTCGATATAGGAAATTGTTGCGCAAGACAATTCAGAGAGTAAAGGCTCCAGTACGTCGTGTGGAGTCAGTCTGTTCAAGAGCTGGAGAAAGGAAACGAGAAATGAGGCAGGTTTAGTAGCTTAGACTATGCAATAAATTCCCCAAAAATGTCGGCAGACACCAAAAACATATTCCTTCTAACACGACCAATTAGTCTGGAAATCTTCGGCATCTTCCTCCGTGTCCGCCTTCTTCCATAGCTCTTCCCCACCATCCACACCACTCGCATTGACGCTCCAAGAGTCATTCTCAACCTGTTCCCACCAATTCACCAGTATCGCAGCAAGCGGTGTACTGTGGTCAGGCATGAAAGGGTTACACACGCCATGTCGATACAACGCGTCCTGAGCCGGTCTATCTACCGTTGACCCATCCCCCATCACCACATGACGTTTCTCACCGAGCTGGAAAGGTAGAAGCAGAGTGCTGGCGTGAGCGTGGAGAACATCAGGTACAAGATAGAGGCCGACGCGATCGTCTAGGATACTTGGTTTTCGCGGAGATTGCCATCGGTCCCGTTCGTCTTGTGAGGCAAACTGCACGCCTGGTGTGTGCCATGGGAACAGCAGAAAGGGTGGACAATCGATAAGTTCATGCTGGGGAGTAGCGAGAGAAACATCGGGGTACCTTGCCTGTAGCTCAGCGCCCACACGGTGGATGAAAGCTTCATCGGGGACATCCAATTGCGGTGCGATGGAAGTAAAGCGCGGTTTCTTCGCCCGAGACAGGAAGACGCGCGCAAAAGGCGGTATCGCAGGATATTTGTTCAAGACGTCAGCAGGAATTAAACCATCATCTTCCATTTTCCTCCTCTTCTTCGGTTGCGGTTCCTCATCGCCACCATCTTCTTTTCCACCAGACGCTCCAGCAGACTCCGGTAACCGCGCAGTAACCGCATCCACCAAACTCTTCCAAATATCAAGTACCTGCTCCAACTCTTTCTCCGTCCACTCCGCGACTCTCCAGCCCTGCGTAACAAGCCCATCCCCATCGCCGAATCCGGGGTGCTCTGCATCAACAACGAACTTCCCCGACTCGATCGACCGCAGATAAAGCTCCAAAACCGCATCAAGATCACCCCACGCGCGTTCGCGGGGCTCATCAAACGGGTCGCGCACAAAGCAGACTTGATGGGTAGTCCGACTGTAAACAAGACCACCGGGGTCATGCCCCGTGCCCTTGTACAGCAGGATAAAATCCTCATACTCATCTATACCTTCCCACGTATCCGGCTGCAGTTCATTGGGAGCCGAAATGCCAATGAAAAACGGGGTAAAGGCTAGGTGCTGATGGTCTTCCGGGATAACGATGTCGATGCCGGATAGAAAAGCTGTGAGGTCATTGTCGAGTTCAATGTTGAGGCCTGGCGAGGATGCATCCAAAGAGTGGGCGGCGAACCAGCTGCGTTCTACTTTTGGCTGGTGGTGGGGTGGGAGCTTGGAGCTAGCGTGTGAGACGATGGAGTTGTGCAGTTCAATGCACTTTTCAACGTCCATACTCATTTTGCAAGTGAGGCTGCGTTGGTGCTTGGTGGCCTAGCATCGATAGGTTGTGTTAGAGTATATATTGTGGCCAAGAACGCACAGACAAAGATACTCCGATTTTGCCACGCGTTGAAGGGGAAGGTGCAATTGCTAAGCACGATACCAAAACCAGCAGCAAATCTTTGGTAAAAAACGCAGCAAAAAAGGAAGATGAATGCATGTCACCTAAAAAACGCCCCCCGGGAAACGTAAAAGGCTGCGCTATCGTACTACATCAACAAACCCCAAAGACGCGCCAAACTAGGAGTACTCAAAAGAAGCCGAAGAAGAAACTAACACACAACGAAATAGAAGCATTGCTGCACGCGTGCCGCCTGCAAGCCTCGATGGAAAAAGTGACGTGCCCTAAGACAAGCGGAAGCTTGCAGGTTTCGCTTGTTTGGGCGGAGTTAGTGCGGGGACAAAAGTATACCCCTGAAGATCAATCGTTAGTTGTACCATGTACTACAAAGCGAAAGCGGAGGAATTTTCGATATGGTTGAAACAGCTAGTGGTTAGCTGGCTGGTAGGGCTAACTATTGTTTGGGGATGGGAATTGTGCAACAGGTTCGATGATGTGATGGTAAGTAGTCTACATGCTATTAGTAGTAAAAGTAGATAGAAGATCAGGACTTTGAGGGTTCAAACGAGGGAGATATACAAAAGAAATGTAACTCGACGTAGGAAACACCAGGCGCGTATACTAAAGTTGATGCATTTTCAACTTGTTTGCGTGTAGAATTTCCCTATTAAGGACTTCCTCATATTTGGTGTTAAGACCGATGTAAACGACTTCAATGATCACTTTCTTTCATCGATTCAAGCTCAACAGCTCATCAACATACCTCCGAGCATCAATCCCAATCCCCTCCGCCAACCCCTTCGGCCCCCACCCCGCAACCGCACCACCCATCCTCTGACTTTGCCCACCACTCCCCATCCCCAAGCCGCTCCACATCCCACTCGCAAATCTACTACCTGAGCTCTTCACCGTCGACGCCGGCGCATCTCGCGCTCTTCTAACCAAGAACGCCTCACGAAGCTCACTGGTATTGAACTCTACGGAAGAGCGGTTCGAGTCTTGCGATTTGAGCGCTTCTTCGCTGGCATGAGAAGGCGGTAAGCGCATCCAGACGACCCACCAGCCACGACTTGTTTTGCACGTGCGCTCGATTTCGGAGAGGTTGCGGCGCGTGCTGGCTATTGTTGCTAGGATCTGGGAGTGGACGTTGAGTGCTTCTAGGCGACTCCAGCCCAATGCGCCGTTACTACTACTGCTGAGACCTTCGGCAATGAGTGTGCCTGGGTCCGGAATGTTCGGGACGCTGGAATGGACTGTGAGGGTGCGAGGGTCGTAGACAAGGTCGTATATGGGCTGTATGTTCGGGTCGGAGCCCTTGGTGGATGACATGGTCGTATGTGGATTGGATGCGGCTAGTAAACGCGCAGCGACCTTGTCTGGCGACGTGCTCTTGTCGAGGGAGCGGTGAAGTGGAGAGAAGAAGTTGTGTATATCTCGGTAGAACGAAGCAATGGGAAGGGTGCTTGTCCGATGACGAAACAAGAAAGTGTAGATGAATGGGCGATGCTGTTGAAACTGTTAGTGTGAGGAAGAGACATACGAGTTTACGTGCTTACCACGTAGACTATAGGCTGTAACCGGAATAGTTTACTTGTCGTCCTATGTCTAATACTCGAGTCCGCCTCGTATGATGGCGTTTGATTAGACTCGATGCTCGGTGCCGACATGAACTCCTCTACGCGGTCGATTTCGACATGTATAGTTCGAAGCGGAATGCGATTGTTCCAGTTGCCATCGTCGTTATCGTCGTCTACATCCACATCAAGCATATCGCCTTTCAGCCCGATGATGAAGTAGCCATCGTTCTCTTGCTGGATTTGTAGCCTCAGCTTTTCTTCAGCTAGGTCCACGTCTGGCGCTGGATCAACGTAACGCATGGCTTCTGGTGATGGAGTCCGTTTGGCTGGAGTTTGCTGTGCAGTAGGTTGAGTTTCATCTACCGCCTTCTTGCCACCCCATGCTGTGCCATAGCCAAGTGTCATGTATTTCATCCACATCTCGGTGTCACCCAAAGACGCAAGCATTGGCTTAGACTCGTCTCCCGGCGAACTCTCGTTACGGGCTTTGGTGGTTTCGACAGCAGCAGAAGCTCTGTCCAGAGAGCTTTCGGCAGCTTTGACAATCGGAGGCGGTATACCGGGAGGCAGACTGGAACTTGACTGGGAGATAACCAGTTGTGGCCTGTCTTGCTGCGTGACATCAGGCGTTGGCGGGGCTGAAGACTCAGTCTCTGGTTTCGGATTCCTCCGTCTTCGTTTTCTCCGGTCAGCGGTCGGGTTCTCTTTTACTCCATACGCATATTCTCCATGGGAGTAGATAGACTCGACCCAATGTGACACATCTCTTAGCGACTTTCGACTGAGAGCTCCCAGACCAGAGAAGACAACTCCATCTGCAGCATTAACGCTCTTTCCACTCCCAATCCAGGGTTCCGCGTGAGACACATCGAGCGTCTTCAGATCTACCGGCGATTTGGCCTGCTGCAGAGGTGATGCCTCGCCAAACCGCGACACCATGGCATCAACCAAGCCCTCTGTTCTGCGCGAAAAGTCCTCGAGCACATCGCGCTCGCTGCTGCCCCACTCTTCTTCACCCACACCCATACCCAGCTCGCCGCCTGCTGCCAGTTTCATGCCACCATATATGTCTACCGCAGGACTTCCGTGGAGGAGTACGTCCCAGTTGGTCGCGAAGCGGGACCAGTACTTCTCCAAGATGCTGCAGAACTTTGTGCGGCCGTGCTTCGAGAACATGTCTTCGAGTGTAGAGCCATGGTGAAGCAGGAAGATGGACTGAGCGCGGACGAGTTGCCGTATTAGGAGCGCAGGGGGGCTGACTTCGCGTGAGGAGTACTCGATAGCTGGCTCCGTGGTTTTGCTGTTTGTTTCGTTTCGAGAGGCACTGTTCGCGGCTGGTAGCTGGGTGAGGTCGATGGACTACAGTGGGGTCAGTAGAGCGACACATTTTGTGTGGTGAAGTACCTACAGCAAGTATCCACCACCCATCCTCCAGCTCATGAAGCACAATGCGCGATTTCTGTGTCTCTACCGAATCGACTGCGTCGCCATTGGAGAAGCTCCTACTCTGATATCAGCTCCACATGCCCTTGAACATACTATGCGAACTGCCGTACTTTGCAAATCCAACCATGCCCTGCGCGAGCCCAACCTGCCTCAGCTTCTCGTTCTCCTGCTCGCGCAACTCCTGCTCTTTCTGAGTATCGCCATTATTCAGCTTCGAGCGCGTCTTCGCAGCCTTGGAGTAGTAAAAGACGATTTGCTTATGGAACGTCTCGTCCGAACTGCCCAAGGAAGGGTTATAAATGGCAAGGAAAGACAGCTGCGCAGGAACGACCTTCGGAATCGCCGTGGAAGACATTCGTGCCCACCTCGAGGTGCCGCACGCTCGCGATCGCTTTGAATGGTGGGCTCGACAGGTGCGGCCTATGGCGTCACTCGCGGAGACGCCCTCGGAGGTGAATATATAGCGGGACAGCTGCCACCTGCTCTGCACCCAACAAGCGGGTACCGCCGACTATTTATACGCCCATTGATACAGTTCCAGATATGTATCGCCGGTGCGCGTGGCTGCAGCAACAGGGATGTGCCGCTAATCGTGCGGTTGACAGCCCCGCCGATCTCGATGAAGCTTGAATCTAGAATCGCCCACCGAACTGCACTCTCAACCACACCATGCTCTGGAGGCTGCCGGCCCCCATCCGCTCTTTAGTCCTTTCACCGCCATGTTGTTGCAGATATAGCTCGACGGCAGCGTCGTCGAGAGTAATACCAGAGCCATTGAGGATATTGTTCTGCGGCTCCGACGAGTTCAGCATCGCTTCGTTGCGCGCTTTGAATGAAGCGAAACATGACGTACCGCGACTCATAGACTCGATCCATGTACTCCACCGGCCAGCGAAACCGACAGGGCGCGGGCTGAAGACGCTTCGAGAAGGTATTTGCGCGTCTCACTTGAAAGAAAGAACGTCTCATTGACCCGAGACAGTACCTATCAAGCAGGTAGCTACCGAAGAGCTCAAGCTCGATACCCATGCCGTCGACACCTTCACGGGCTGGACGCCGCCCAGTCCTATAGACCTCGTCATCGCCGTGTCCTTCGGCCTCTTCGTACCGCCGCGAATCCTCGGTCTGGCGAGATATGGCGGTCTTAATGTTCACCCGTCACTCCTTCCGGACTTGCGCGGTCCAGCGCCGATCGAACATGCTGTGTTGAGACGGAGGAAATATACTGGGGTTTCCATACAAACGCTGCATCCGAAGCAGTTTGATCATGGGACTATACTCGCGCAATCGCCTGCACCAGGTATGCAGATCCCTCGAGGCATGAGCGCTGCGTTGTTGGAGGAACAACTTGCAAGAACCGGAGCAGAGATGCTCGTAGACGTCCTCAAGGCGCATAGGTTCGTTCCTCCTATTGAGGACGTTGGATGGTATGGGACCTCGAACGGACCCATCGACCACGCCCCGAAGATCACGAAGCAAGACCGCTTCATCGATTTTAGTACGAACAGTATAGACGACATACTATCCATTCAGCACGCATTGGGCGATGCGTGGTGCATTCTGCCCAATGGCGACCGCCTCATAATACACCAGATCGAGGACATGGAAAAAGCAGACACAATTGGTCGTGAGCCAGGCATCTGGGTACAGAAGGGTTATGACTACCCGCTGTTCTGTGATACTGGTGGGAAGATAGGAATTATATTGGAAAGCACATATGCAGGGTCAAAGACAGGACAAGGAAATACTAAGCTGTTGCGGATGTTTCCTGCGCAAGAAGGTAGTTTTGATGGTAGCTCCGACTCTTGAACTTAACTGCAAATATGGAAGGCATAGGACAGTCCTAGGGAGACGACCAGTTAGAAGGAATGATAATATTGATACCCAAATTCACTAGAGAACAATATGTGACGATGGTCATTTACATTTGTTCAATTCACAATTGTCATCCTTTCTACATCCCAACGCCATCGCTATGCACAAATGTACGACACTAGACAAAGTGTGCTGAAGACGCTTACAACAGATCTTCACCATGCATCACCCCACCCCTCCTCTTCCTCTTCATTAGCCTTTGGTTGCTCCTTCTTGACCTCCTTCTTCGGCGGTACAACAACCTTCCTCGTTGCCGTTGTCGATCCAGTTGTGCTCGCCCTCCCCCCGATAACCGGTCTTGTTGATTTCGCAGTTGAGGCAGATGGCTTAGACAAGCCCTTTGGCAGCGGTGATTTAGTAGTTTTCTTAGCGGTCGATTGCGCCGCAAGCCATCCCGCGAAGTCGGGCTCGCCCTTATCATCATACGATGTCTTGGTCGCAGGTTTCGCGACAGCGGGTGTTCCCCAGGGATCTTCTTCCTCATCTTGAGGCTTGGGATTGTCGTCGCCAAAGCCACCCCAGTCATCGTCAAAGTCCTCTGCTTCATCATCGAACGCTGCTGCTGGGTCTGGCGACCTAACCGTAGGTATAGAGGCTGAGCTCTTAGCGCTGTGAAGCTGCATGCCGGGCTTGGAAGCAAGTGGTACAGGAGGTTTACTAGTTGACGTAGTGGGCGGTGGTACGGAAGAAGATCTCTGGTCTGCGGCTCCATTGGTAGCAGCAGCGCCGGTTTGTATCTGTCCGCTCGTCGAAGCGAGCTTGTTTGTGAAACTCGAGATGGCCCAACCTGCCCAACCAGCCCCAGAAGTATCGTTTGAAGGGGTGCCCATACGCGGTGATGTTGCGTTGGATCCTCCAGCAGTCAATGTAGGCGGTGGGAGCACGGTGTCTGGCATAGAGGCGGCAAATTTGCGGATGCGAGCAATGTAGATGTCAACACTCTTCTGTGCTTGGTCGCGAATGAGCTTCTCCTTGTCGACGAGGGAGGGGCACATGATGGGTAATAACTTGGTGGCACAGTCGTCTTCGCTGAAGAGATCGGCTGTTGCAGCCAATGCTAAAAGAGCGGCATTGCGAGCATGGACGAAGGGGTCACGGAGTGAGCGAGAGAAGGCGGCTGCTAGTACTTTGGCTCGGCTCTATCATACTGTCAGTCTTCGACGTTTGCTCAAAGGATACGCAGAACGTACATTTACTCCCAGGTTGCGTGCAATCTTCCCCAGGCAGATGGTCGTATTAGTTCGGATGCCCGGTTGCTCGTCATTTGCTGTCTTTGCTAAATGTCGCAGAAGTTCGCCGTTTACGGTTCGGTCTGAAAGTTTGGGAACAATGGTCAACACTGCTTTAACCGTCTGCTCTCTGACAACAGGCGCTACATCGGTGAAACCGGTGACCATTTGCGGGAAGATTTTGTCGTTGACCAGCTTTTGCGGTAGATGATCGATCATGAGTGGAAGGTTGTCTAACAAGCAGACGCGTATGCCTCGGTCCGGGTTGGCAAACAATCGTACCACGACCGGCGTGATTTGCGTTTCATACTCGTCGTCAGACAACTTCTGTCCTATTTGCATTACTGTGCTAAAGACTTTGGCGCCGCCACCTCCAAACTCTACTGACTTGAGCAGTTCCGGGAGCACCTTCATTTTGAAGAAGTCAGTGGGAAAGTCGTCCGCGACCTCGTCTAGCTTTCTGTAAGAAGGAGTTAGTAAAGACTGTAGATTTAGAGCTCAATAGAACTGACCCGAGTAGTTCGTTTCGCTCGTCTTCAGCTTTGAGACCAAGGTTCTCGATATCATCCGTGACCTGAATCAAAGGCGTCTGGAAAAACCCTCCTATCCTCTTTCCTTGATCAAGAAACTGCCCAACACTCATTCGGGATTTGGGATTCGGATTGAGAAGGCGTTTGTACGACTGATGCATGCTGGGTGGTATGCTTTTCATCTGCACCAGCTGGTCGCTGCTATTATAGCTGCCGTTGAAGACCTCGAAGATGAGAACTCCAAAGTTGTAGGCGTCAACGGCGTGTGTAGGGTTCTGTTTTATGACCTCCCACCCTGCCTTTGATATCTCGGGCGCCATGTATCGTCCTGCGTCTGGTATGAGACCGCCATATGTCGGTAATATGGAATCGTCTTCCTTCACAGAGCTCAAAGCATCAAATCCACTGAGTTTCCACTCCCCACTTTCGCTGAAGAATATGGAGGCTGGTCGAATACAGCCATGGATCGAAGCAGCATCCGCATTTATGAACTTGAGCGTCTTTGCGATGTTGTGCAGGCCCCATTTCGTAGTCTCCTCGGCCAGGCTCTTCCTCTTAACGTGCCAGCTCAGCGGACTCAGTCTTTCAGTTGCAATGTATATGTATGTCTCAGTCTCCACCGTGTCCAAGACTTTCACGACGCCCGGATGGCGTAGGGTTCGTAGCTTGCGGAGCGCATTGCGAGCGAGGGGTAAGCGGGACTTATTCGCGGTAATATCGAAGGAGAATATGCTACACTTGGAGCCATCTTCCTAGCAAAGCAAGGTTAGCTCAGGCTCTCTATATCTGCAGATAACCGGGCCATACTCGCTTTGTGCCGTTGTGCAGTGTCCAGATGGAGTCGTTAAGGTCCACCCGGTCCCCAAAAGAATACCCGAATGCTGGACCTTTGGAAATGGCAGATGCTACTGCTGACTTGAGAAAGTCCATGATTACAGAATTTAGCAGTATGCACTGGGGGAGTACTGGCGGATTGCACCTGGGCAAGTTATCAGCGAGCACCTTGCGCTAAAGACACCACTTGCACTTGCCCCTGCCCCACCGGAAGTTGGCTCGAGGCCGGAAAGGCGCACGTGACGACGCGTCAATCCAAGACAGTGCGCAACTTCCGCTGCCGCGCTGCATCGTCACTACACCTTTTTCATGCACCCAACTGCGACACACAAATACAAACCGAAAGCCAGCTTTTTGCAAGAACCTTTTCAACTCCTCTCACTCGCATGATAGCCTCACCGTCCGTATGGCCACATAGAGGCTCCCATTCTCTCCTACTTCCTCAATGTCGCACGAAAGCGCTGTCTTCTGCTAGACGCGTCTTTTACGACACGGCAACCTTTGTAGGCGTCTTGCGAGTTTACTTGCTTAAGCGGCACGAAAAGTACGTATCACGCCCGCACACAGAAGCTCAAGACAAGTATTTCTATTGCAATGATGACTACTGGTAAAAGGTTAGATCGCAGAACGCTGTCGATGGTCTTCCTCTGGTCCTGCTCCGTGAATGTCTCACCGCCGCTGTGCAGTGCTTTACATCGTGGGAGTTTCAGCCTGCATGTAACCATACACGAACACTTCCAGAGAGAAAACCTCCAGCGGAGTGAAATGCTGCTTTATAAAAAAACTGAAAAGACCTGATGCTCCTTCCTCACTCTGTGTACAGTACGGATGTTGCAATTGACATTGCTAATGTGTCTCTTCTCAAGCAGATCAACACTTCCAGGCGTATGTTTACTGGCGATTAAATGAGGGACCCCGAAGTCCAGCCGACGGCACGACTTTCCGCTTTTGGTGATAATACGCAAGATCATGACCAAACAAGTACCCACGACTGTAACAAGGCTACGAGGCCTCGGTCCAGTGGATTTTGTCACTTGCGAGAACGGCTTTCGGCAAGGATATCCCCACCACCTCTGAAACGCCAGTGCACAGGATCCGGTATCTCGAGTGCTGTCCTAGGCGGACAAAGTGCGACAGTGTTGCCAATACGTCTTTCGGGTCCTCGCGAAGTCAATCGTAGGTGAGGCACTCTTATATGTGTAAATCGTCTCGCGTCTGACCGCTGACTCTAAAGGCCGAATGATGCTAGTTCATTTCATGTGCGTCCGATACATAAGGGAAGCAAAGGCGACCGTGTTTCCGACTATTCAAGGCATTCGTCCTCCTCATTCCCAGCATCGTCTGTGGATCGTAACCAAGGAAGCTTGAATCGGGATGCTACACCGAGAAACAGCGATGGTGGCCGCTCAGATCCGTCTTCCAGGACGCCTTCATCGCGCAAGCCCATATGTCGTGTGTGCGAGAAAAGCTTCGCAACGAACTACAATCCAATCATAACGTGTCCGGGATGTGAGAGGCCCTACCATGACAGTTGTCGAAGACCTCTGCTCGTTGATGGGGTAGATCCGTAGGTCACCACCTCATTAGTAGTCTCCTAAGATAACTAATGATATCAGATTACAGTGGAGGTGTTCCAAATGTTTGAGCGGCAATCTTAGCCGTAGGTCATCAAGCTTTGCTGCACCAGCTCCAAAAGCATCGTCGGTGTTGTCGTCTTCCAGACTTGCCGGTAGAGGGACACGGGGACCCAAAGTAGATAACGATCAAAGGTCGTCCTTACACCACCCACAGACCAACATTTCCCATTCTTCCGAAAGCTTGAATGTTCCTTCGGACACTGACCGCAAATCACCGAACGTATGTTCCGAGATTCAGCGAGATTTTCCCAACTCGGTGTCACTTGACACTTGTAACGACCCTGGGGCTGGCTTTTCTGAGCGGTTACGTGGAGATGTTAAAGCAACAGATGTTAGCACTGTCCGACCCTCTGTTTCTTCCGATCAAATAGCGCTCTTGGACCTTTCAGACGACAAAGTGCTTGGTACCTCGGTCGTCGAACCTGGCAAATCGGAGAAGAACAGACAATTACTCAAGCTATCTAATTCTCACATACCAGAACGTACAGAGATCCCTAATACGCCCACGCAACGTTCAAGCCAGCTAGACATCCCGAGCTCTGCCCCCAAACAGCGTTTCGCGCACACTGCAGTAGCTAGCGTCGATATCGCCTCCCCGCTCACCAAACCTCATCAGTCTGAGGAGACCACTTCTTTGACAATTCTATGTTCGGTTTGTCGGAAACAGCGCATTCTTGCGAAGAACACCAATGATAGTATCACATGGTAAGTATCCTTATAGTGGCACTCCTTCATCATCCGCTGATTTGCATAGCCGCAACTGCCGTAATCGGTCGCTCATCGTAGAAGCTGGAAAGCTGGAGATACCGGAGACACCTGATGGCACCCCAGCCTACGACGCAAGCGCGCGAAGCAGCCCGACCGTATCGGCAACGAAGCATGTCCCGACTCTCTGGTTCCAGTCAGAGCTTGTTTCATCAAAACCAAACATTGTTAAGAAGAAGGTTCGTGATAATGAGACGCCCTGCGCGTCTCATCAATCACTAGAGCACACGAATGAGCTTGGGACTGTTATGGATATGTTACAGACTACTAATATCGCGGAGCAGGTGCTTGTTAGGAAATCGGAGCTCGCAGTGAAATCAGATCCAAGTCAGAATGATACGCCTGCAAAAGGAACACACAGTGCTGGTGTACAAGCAATGCCTCTCAGCTGTCCACGTGAATTAGGCGATAAAAATCACGCAACCATACCTTTACCCACCAGCGAGAGCAGCGTCAATAGCACCCAGGGTCCACTTTCGATTGAGTCTCCAGATAGGCGCGACAACGACCCAGTTATACAACGTGCCCACATGGTAGAGAGTGGGATTGCGGAACCAGGATCGATGCAGTCGAAGTTGATTGCGTCAGAGCCCATGACACCGTCAAGCATGGCTCGCTCGTCGTCCGCCTCTCGGCCACCGACAGATACAGGGTCGGAAAGCCCACCCGTATCCCCCATTGAGAAACATTACACGATTCGCGAAATGGCTCGAATCGCGTTGGTTGCGGCGAATGGGGCACACTTGACTACTTCACAGATTGCCAGTTGGATAGCAAGTACATTTCCTCACTTGCTAAAAGGGGAGGTTGAGTGGGAGAAAAGCCTTGTTATTAAGCTCTCAAGTAAACCTGAATTTCGCAGTCAGGAGATTGTCGGAGTACAAGGCAAAAGGACAAGTTGGGACTTCGCTGATACCAAAGTGAGGGCCCGGTGTGAAAGAAAGTATGCGGTATATCATTCCGGATCGAATTCAGCCACCAGAATGTTGAGAAAGTCATTGGGAAAAACCAAATCTGCCGAGACCGTTAAGGAGATGTCCCTAGGAAATAAGCAGGTAGTGTCACAACACATGAAAGCTGACCAAATAACACCAACTTATCCTGGTGCTGCTTCCGATATTCCCACGACAATCTCGAAAGCTCCTTTGGCTAGGAGAGAGATGCACGTGTCGCCGACAAAACGCAACGATTCACGGTACATGCCCTTCGAGCGTTCCACGCCGCGTCAGCCGCAGAGCTTATCCAATATCACCTACAACACCAAACGAGAGACTAGTCTCTATAAAATCTACTTCCAAAACCAAACGCTCCCAGTTGAGGCGATGAAGCCGGAGGAAAAGGCGGCGAAGATCGCTGAGATCAAGAGAAGACCGTCTCGAAAGCACTTCTTTGGTTCAGATCACAGATTGGCCCATGTGCGACGTTATGGGAGACAGGACATTCATGACGAGAGCGATGGGGCGTGGAAACCTAGTCGTTCGAACAGAGGTGAGACCAAGTCAGAGCTCGACAAGGACGTGGCAATGGCCGACCGGAAGGAGACCCGATATTTGCGTGAGGTTTTCGACCTGCCTGAAAACGTCATCCCAATGAATGATGGTCAAACTGAACTTGCCTTCCGCGACGGAACTCTGGTAAGTGCCCTGTACGTAGATATTAAAGAAAACACAGTTAACAGAGAACAGATCAACGGAAGACTACCGCGACCGCGTCAGATCTACAGAGTCGGCAAATTGTTCGGTGGAGAGTTAACTATACGGACGTCTTGACTGACTTTTTGGCTGAGGCATTACTCGCCTAGACTTGGTTGGTTTCTGGGCCTGCTTTGGCAGCACTATGCCCAGTCACCCGTAGAATTAAAATCAAGCTGTATCATCAAATCTGTCTGGCGGCTTGCTGCTCTGTAACTTACAAATATCCTGCAACATATCCACACGTTTGAAGATTCGACACCTTGATCGTAGTGGCAGCACAACATGCATAGCTCGAAAGTGGTTGCAGAAGCAAGGCGGCCCAATGCCTCTCCAACTTCCGACCCGTTCGTCGCAATCTCCCCATAGCTGTGAGATCAGTTTATCAAAGGATGACGTTGTGGAAATAAACGTTCATCTAACATCAGCCTTGCTGACTTGCTCGCTTAGCGCCATGTGCAACCGTCTGCTTCGCCCCTTCCACTCTTCCACCCGTACGCTTCAATACAGCGAACTCTAGGACGCAGTAGACTCCGACAGCTGCGTTGCAGCAGCGCTTGACATCGGAGAAATTAACAGCAATGATTTGCAGGCCGAGGCCGTCTTGCCGCCCCCAGATCGTTCGGGCCATCGTCTGTTTAGACATCTGAAACACCATCCTTGCGGCTACCCGAGCGCGTTTCAAGCGCTCACCACCAATCACTACGCGACTGCGACACGTCGTCCAAACAGCGCTTCACTGTCTGGCTGCCCGACCTCCAAGGGCCCTACGCTGTTGCAGCTCCATTTCCCAGGGGCCGAGATGAACAGCGAAGAGATGAGTGACTGGGCCTGATCACTCCCGCCCGCATCCAGCGAGGGGTACTTCCCGAGTTTCACCTCAGCCAGTAGCACAGGCGCATGGCGGACATTCGAGTAATTTGGGCCACTCGATTGTGACTCGACGAGAAGTGCCAGCGCGATGGGCCTTATTTGATGCTATTGTAAGGTTCGCGACAACGGTAGGTCAGGTGAGCGGCGACTTTTCTCCTCAGGTTCCCTCCTTCACTTTGACTTCGACCTTTCCTTTCCTATTCTTCATCTTCAGTCTCTATTGTTCGTTATTGCTATTATTGTCGAGCGAGTACGTCGTTGGCCTCACGGCGTGGGATTCCCCCTCTTGTAAATTTAAATTCTCAATCGACACACTCCCTCGTTCCCATCGATCGACGCGCTCTCTTTCGACTGCTGTGCAGCTCAATTGCCTACTTCTACGATCACCAGCTCCTTCAGCAACCTACAACTATCTCTACATCTCTATAATGGCTCTCCTCTCAGCCGAACACCTGGCTGGACCAGGCTACATCATTCTCAATGTTCTACGCGGGTTAAACATCATTGCGCTCGCTTCAGTTGTGGCAAGCAGCGTCGTGATGCTTGTCAAGACATTCATTGTTTCTAAGGTATGCACGACAGCAAGGTTAAGGAAGTATACAGATGCTGACCTTCCCTCAGTTTTTCTTCTTCGATGCCACGAGCCATGTCATTACCGCAGTCGTCGGCTTATTCCTCATCGTCTCCGAATGCTCACTCTTCCGCGGCTTCTTTGCTCGCAACTGGCCTCTCCTCAGTCCTAGCCATGGTTTCGTGACCCTGGGCTGTGCGATGATGGTCATTGGCCTAAACATGCTCGGTAACATGAACAAGGCGGCTACGAGCCAGGAGTCACTGAGTATGCCATTCTGGCGACTACTCGTTGCTTCAGGCATTCTAGCTATCGTCATTGGCTTCTTCAATGTCGTTGCTGTATGTAACCTCACCGCTAGTATTGTTTATCTCCGGAGCAGAATACTGATCTCGCGTAGAGCTTCGTCTTCCGTGACAAATCCCGCAACATAACCGCCCGCCGCGTTCGCTCGCGCGGTGCCATGACACTGAACGAGGATATCGAAACCGCCTCGCAATACGACCCCAAGCATAAGGCCTTCACCATCAGCACAAACCACACAGGCAGCAGCTCCAGTCGTACCAACATCGTCGGCGGCACACCACCTATGCGCCAGGGTACGCCGCGTGTCGACTGCGGCTCACCTCAAGTTACTTCGCCTACCAAAGAAGGCAACAGTCTGAGCCAATTCGACTTCACAAGCCCGATCCGCGAACGCTTCCGGAACGCGAGACAGTCTTTCCTACCCTCCTACCACAGCACCTCACCCGCTAAGCCCTCGTTCTTCTCCCACCGCCCGTCGAGCTCAATCTACTCAAGGACTACTTCTGGCGAGCCGCAGAAGAAGAAGTTCTGGCAAAGGCAGCGAGAAGAGCAGGAAGAAGAGGCAGCGCATATGCCCGAGATTTCGTACCCGCTGAACGTCAACCCGCAGTTTGCGCACCTTGTCAAGCCGAATCTTGCGCATCATCCGAGTGTGAGGAGGCCGGAGGCTGATTACGACAAGATCTAAGCTGCCTGTTTGGAGTTTCTGGGGGATGCGGCGAGAAGTAAGGAGATGATTGCTTGTTTGAACACTTTATGATACCACTTTCCTTATTTCCCGGCTATTAATGGTCGACTGCGGCATATTGCTACACATGGCATCGGCGTTTATCATATATTCGAAACGTATCAAGGCTTACTGATGCGATGGAAAAAGGATGGCATTGCACGAATCGTGTAACGATGCTCCGTCTAACTCTCGTTTCTTATGAGTACATATCTATACCACAATAACCATGGTTTACACCTATCATGACTGTCTCAATACACTGTGGTGTTGTACATGATGCGCTCGCGCAGAGCTATATGTACATATGTTACATGCGAGGCCATTTAACTCTGCCTAGTTAATGGTCAAACGCTGCCCACCAGCCATCGTTGGCAAGCCTCTTTTTAGTAACTCTCTCTACATCCCCATATCCTTCAAAGCAATAGTACCACCCTTTCGACTCGATGTCCATCTCCCCCTTCATCTCACTCCTCCCCAATCGGATCCTGAAACGGATCAATAGCATTCCCCTCCGGATCATACAACTCCAACCTCCTCTCCCCGCCATCCTGATCCTTCATTGTCAAACTATACTCCTGCGTACTATACAACCCGCCCCTGCCCTTCCTCCGACACCTCAACCTCACCTGCCCCACGCCCCTCGTCCCCTTGACCCAAAAACTAATATCGATCCTGCCATGCACCTGGTTGATCTCGCCCCTGATCCACGGGTTCTTAGACGCAAAGTATATCTCGTCGCCGAGCTCGTCGCGCACGAGCGGGTTGGTGCGCAGCGCGTAGAGCGTAGATGTCACGACACTCGACTCGGTTTTTTGGTAGTTGAAGAAGGCGAGGAGCGAGATGGTCATGGCGAGGATGAAGATGGGGAGGGTGTTGCGGACTTGGGTGGGTATGAGGGGGGGTATACTATATAATTACGTCGTTAGTAGAGCCTTGATTGTGGAGAGAGGGTGGGTTGGTGGGCGGTATCATATGAGTAAATTGAGTAGACTGGGACGTGACGTACGGCGGTAACTCGCGATTTGGTCTGCGCTCCATGAGGACTTCGCCATCTCTCGGTGGGGGGATCAGGTTCTCTGGCGACCAGACGCTCGTTGGTGTCTTCCACGGTACGACTGGTGTTGAAGCATCATTTGTCGGCGCAGTCGATGCGTAGCGGAAGGGCGCTATGCGACGGATACATTGGAGCCTGATTTGGGCTGGCGCGCGTATTAGAGCGGAGGAGAGCCGTGGAGGAGGCATTGTGGGTGTTTTGGAGCGCAATTGGGTGTCTTGAAGAAAGTTGGGTGCATGAGATCAGTTGATGCTTGGCAACGGTGTTTGCGCGGTTTGCATGTTCGGAAGAGCGCTCCTCCTGCGGCTAGACTTGCGCCGGCGAATTCACCTTCACCACTGTGAGTCTTACGATGCCCCTCGAGATCAAGTGTGTTTTGCTGCTATCTATCTTGCAACTTCTTGTAAATGGTCAATAGGTCGCAATATACGACCTCAGAGTGATATCGCAAAGACACCCACCCCACTGAAGCCTCCAAGTGTCTACTTCTTTAGGCAATGCACGCTCATAGGGCTATTGTGACGCTTGCTATTGAGTCATATGACAGAGCGATCTTCGAAATACTGATATAAAGATAGCTCAGGTTGCTTTGCTGTCGTAGTTGTCTAAGGATATCATCACGTATTCTCTCAGTCTCTTTCTCATATCATGCTCAACTATAGCACGATGCTTTCCTCTTTTCAGTGCAGCGCACTATCTTTCCCAGTCGTCATTCGTCCTCAGATTATTTTAAACCATTTGTTGATTTCTTTGTTCTTAGCTACACTATATATCTATTCATAAAGTCATCATGTACCCTTCACCATCACCAGGTCCGTCACACGAGCACGCGTCGCTAGCTACAACGCCAAGGGCTGCTCCTTCCTCACACGGAGAGCACACCCACTTTCTTTCCGTGCAGCTCGAGCCTCCCCTTACAACACGACCGTGGCTACGCAAGCTTGATCACTATGCCAGGTCTTTCAGCCCGCAAGGGACCAGCTGTCTCACTGGTACAAGATCAGGACATCATCCTCGCGCACCCTGCAGCAGTACATAACCACCGTGTAGACTGGTTGAAGCGTAACCTGACTTTTTAGGCAAACCTCACTATCACGGTGATTGGGGCTGCGGGAGAAGATGGCGTCAAACACGTTACCGACATTCTTGTCTCGTCCGACATCTGCAAGAAGAGCGCCTACCTCAAGGCTCTCCTCGAGGAAAGCGACGACAAGACTGAGATCACTCTATGCGGAAGTGCTAAATTGAAAGACGAAGGCGAGAACAAAGAGGCTACTCTCGTATGGCTCGCTCACCTTCACAGTCTGACTCAAGAGCGTATGAATGATCTAGGTCTTTGGAACATCTCGCTTCTCGGAGTGTGGTATGCGATTGCTCTTTGGAACCTTCATCAGGACGACAAGGTCAAAGAGAGCATGGGAACGTGGTTCGCCAACTGGTATGAAGCCAGCATGGCTGGCGTCGACTTGACTATCCAGATCGCACGAGCACTCGCCTTCTCTTGCTACATATTCGATCATGCGATTGGCTATGCTCGCGTCACCAAGTACCTCGCCTACGAGCACATCGGACATGTCAAGGAGCGTCCGCCGAGAGGCTTCTATGGCGGCAAGCACTTGCATATTGGCGAGCGTCAGTTCGTTGGTGAGTACCACATCACTAGTTCCCTCCGCCCCTCTTCACACTGACAAACATAGGCCCTCTCAATCACGCCCGCGGCGGCCTCCGCAACACCCTCCACAAGTCCCTCTACAGCCGGGTAGGTCGGCTCCTGCGCTTCGAGACCGACAGCTGTACATGCTGGGACGCCACCATCGGACGGTACCAATACGCTCTGACCAAGTGCGAGGCCTGGCCTGTCGACGATGTCCTCTACTACTCCAGCATTAGCCAGGTTATCCGCCGCCTGAAGAACTTCAAGTATGACTATGTTCCGAAGTGCAAGCGCTGCCGTAATCTCGACTGGGAGACTATCGTCCTGAGAGCCCAGTCCAACACCGAGTCATACTTCCTGGCATCTGTCTGGACTGCATGGACCGTAGCAAGCCGAGGGGAGAGAACCTGGATGACGAGTACGAGAAGCACAATCAGAGCGTCGGTGGGCGATGGGATACGAAGTGTCGCATTAATCATGGCCAACCGACGTGGTATATCTCTTGGCTTGGACGTCCGGATATTCGTGAGAAGATTCTGCGTGGTCCCGACGGCTACCGTGCTGGGGAGGAAGAGTGAGGTGAGACTACACTGGGAGCTGGTGATGAAGGTGCGAGGTGGTCCCTGACATCCTTTCTACCTGTCTCTCAAGGACTCTGCTGCGTTGTTCAACTGTCTGCCTGTACCTCAGAAGATGGGCTTGAGCATCGTGGGTGGAAGATGTCGGGCGCCAGTCAATTCGACGTTATGTGGTATCGGGTACGAACGGATGGATATGACACATGGGGGTATAAACAATAAGGAAAAGTTGCAGAAACGAATACGAGAATATAAGAATGTGGAATGGAGAGTTATGATCTTTATTATACATTCATGAAGTCATACGTGCATTACCACATCCTCTACGTAAGCCTCGCCCTGGTCCTTCCCGCTTAACCGCTGACAACGGTACCACCGTTGGGATGGATCGTCTGACCGCTGATAGAACTGCTGTCATTGCTCGCTAAGAAGACGAAGACAGTGGCAATCTCGCTAGGCTGTGATGGCCTACCGATAGGAGCAGTGAACTGCTTGATGGCGTCATCATTCATCGTCGCGGGGATCAATGGCGTCCACACCGGGCCCGGCGCAACAGCGTTCACCCTAATACCCTTGCTGACGTACTGATTCGACAGGCCGCGTGTAAAGGCAACGATGGCACCCTTTGTGGAAGTGTAGTCGAGGAGGTCGGGACGGCCGATGTAGGCGTTGATGGAGGCGTTGTTGATGATTGTTGAGCCCTTCTTCATGTGCGGGAGGGTGTATTTGGAGAGGTAGAAGAAGGGGTGGATGTTGGTGTTGAAGGTGTGTACCCATTGGTCCCTGTTACTGTTAGTTACTTTCTCCAGCATGGTGTGCACGGGGTGCTTACTCGTCGAGGTCCTTGATATCCTCCACCATCATCTGATATGCATGGTTGTTCACCAGGATATCAATGCCACCCATTTGCTTCAACGCCTCTTCCACAACCTTCTTGCAGTTCGCGCGATCTGTCAGATCTGTTGCGTACGTATAGCACTTCTGTCCCTTTGCCTCGACTAGCTTGACCGTCTCTTTCGCGTCTGATTCCTCTTGGGGTAGATATGCGATGAAGCTATCGGCGCCCTCCATAGCGTAGAGTACTGCGATTGAGCGGCCGATACCAGAGTCTCCACCGGTGATAAGGGCCTTCTTGCCCTTCAGCTTGCCTGCAGCTTTGTAGAGTTCACGACCGCCATCGGGGAGGGGAAGGTGGTCGACTTCGGGTTGGGGGTCGAGTTTGGATTGGAGGCCAGGCACCTCTTGGTGCTGGACGTCGGGCTGGTAGCCTGGTGATGAGCGTTAGCTGTGTTCCCTCGACTCGGGTTTGAGGGACGTACCCTGCTCGAACTGTGCCTTGTCGGACATTGTGTAAAGTTGGAGTATTGTTTAAAGTAGTTCTTGAAGTTTTAAAGGCAATTGGGTCGTTTCGGTAAATTGAAACTGTTGTAGGTGTTGTGGTGGCACTGCTCGAAGCAGATGTTTTATTTTACCTACATGATTTTCGGTGACATCACAGAGCAGTCACGAACAGCATACTAACGTTGTTGAGAAGGAGCCGTTGCTCGTGGATATAATAACAGATACGAGCATAAAAGTAAAATCATCGATTCTAGCCTTGCTACTGAATGAAGACGAGTTACAATATTTTGCACCTGTGTTTCATCAAGTCCAACGTCCAAGTTTCCCGCACGTCCAGCCCTATCCGCATTGACCGTGGCTTCCAACCGCTTCGCGTGGTCATATGATCGACAATGATATCGTTCGCAAGGAATCCAGCTAGTTGAGATACGAATTTCCGTAAGCAACACAGAGATTCTGGAAATCCTGGAAGAAGCCCGTTGGAGATGGAACAATCATCCCACCAATCCCCTCCGCTGCCCACGCGATCAAACGTCACTCAATCTTACGAACAATATGCGACAAGGTCATCTGTTCCTTCTTGGGAGCAACGTCCGGGTAAGCGGCTCGAGATCCTTGTCTCTTCTTTCCATCATCAAACTCAGCCGTAAAGTGCTCGCTCCCGCGATAATGCTGTGAAGGTATACGCGGCGGGGTATGACGTAGCTCCACCCGTTTTGTGGACCCTGATTCTGGACGCGGCGCTATGACTGCATCCTGCCTCGCGCAATCACGGCGCAACGGTCCCGATGCAAAGGACCCCAGTACAACGATTCATCATCTTCGCTCTAGGAACAGGCTGGAACCTCTGTCGAAATAGGAACCAAGCCACACCGAATCCTGAACTAAGAAAGTGGACGTCATAAGCCACGGGTCGCGGGGTCCCTGCATGACGTACCCTGCCATGGCACAGACGATCTTGTGCTCTTTACGGGGCGCAGAGTGTAGAGAACTTGCTTTGAGGGGTTGGCGAGGTGGGCGCAATAGGTCCGAAGGTGTCTCATCGCGTGGTATAAGAGTAGGGTGAATTGCACGTTATAGAAGCCTCATCAATACATCACAAGTTTATCACATCAAGCACTGTCAAGTACTTCTCAACCTTACTACATACCATATCTACCTACCCTATCCAAACAACTACTACTACTTCCAATTCAACCAACATGCCTCTCATGCGCCGCAACGCTCCCCGCACTGCCCGTGCCCACCACACCACCGCCCCGCGCACAACACGCGCGACCCGCACCACAGCGCGTCCCAGCCTGAAGACCAGACTCCTAGGTCCTAAGCGCGCCACAGCACGCCGGGCTCCTGCTACTACTACCACCACTACCACCACCACGCGGACTACCCGCACGACCGGTGGTCACCACGCTGCTGCTGCTGCGCCTGTCCACCACCACAAGCGCCATGCCACCATGGGCGACAAGGTCAGCGGCGCGTTGATGAAGTTGAGGGGAAGTTTGACTAGGAGGCCTGGGTTGAAGGTATGATAATCTCACTTTGTTGGTTCGAAAAGACTGGATGCTAATTGTTCATAGGCTGCTGGCACTCGCCGCATGCATGGCACTGATGGGCGTAATGCTCGTCATGTCTACTAGACGGAGCTACATGTGGAGATGTATGCATGAATGATGGGAGGTTTCTTTTGTGGATATGCGGGCGTGGTTTCACGCTGGCATGAGTGTACGATATGATCGATGATACCCTGGAACTTGAGCGCTTTAGTATGAGTAATGGAAGATTTTTATATCTGCTTGACTTGTTATTCTGCTTTATGTGATATGTATGCAGTTCAAACGATCACGGTCTGACGATCCATTCATCCTGTATGAATTATGCCTATGAATGATGCCGAGGTATCCTGATCTTCTTCAGATCTTACGATTTAACAAACTATGACCCGACCATTGCTTCAACTCCTGTCAAAGGCTGAGATAAAGCGCCAATTTCGAGCTTCGCTAAGACGTAACGAAACAAAAACCAAAGACAAAGATCATGACGGCCGAAGGCTCCGCGGCAAAAAGTCAAGACCAAGCAGTGCAATTACTCAACTATTCCAAATCAAAGTTCACTACGATGTACTCATCACCCGTATGTTCAAACGCCACAGTCCCTGCAACCTACTATTCCTCACCTTTGCTCATACGAGTATTGTCCCCCAGTCCCCTCCCTGTTCCCAGCCACAGCCCCTACCTTCTTCATGATATTGCCTAACCTGCCTCCACTAGCACCTCTCCCGCCTTCGATTTGTGAACCAGATATAGAGGGACCCATGTACGGTGTTTTCGCACCTCCTTGGGAAGGTCCTGACGGGAACCCTGGCGGCAGGCCCTGCGGAGTCCCTTGTGAAGGACCCTGCGTTGTCCCCTGTGAAGGGCCTTGTGAAGTTCCTTGTTGAGGCACATTCGTTTTAGGTTGACGCTGGTATTGTGGGAGACGTGAGTTTTCGATCTCATGGCGACCTGCCTCGATGATGGCCTGGTTCCGAGCGTGGGCAGCGGGATTGCGGCGATCGAATTGGTCATTGATGGTACCACGAAGGGTCTCTCCAGCTCCCTGTTTGACTTATGTTAGGTCATGTTCTCGACTGGGGGTATATTGAGGGAGCTTACGTGGATACCAGCCGCGGCTGCTTTGAGGTTTGCCAAAGTTGATTGCCTCTGAACCTCATGACCTGCCCTGAACGGTGCTGGATGGCCAGGGTCGTTGTAACCAACGCCAGGCTGGAGGCTTGCAGGTATTGGGGGCACTGCTGGTGTCTGCGACTGTTGCTGCTGCTGCGGTTGTTGCTGCTGTTGCTGTTGCTGTTGCTGTTGCTGTGGCGGCGGTTGTGGCCCCAGCTGCGGGGCTGGGACTTGTCGAGGCACTCCTTGCGGCGGCTGTCTAGCAGGGTAGGAGAAGTTCGCGCGAGTAGGGCTACCAGGAGTAACGGGACTGATTGGGTCGTCCATAGGGTTGGGTCGCTGAATCGCAGGAGAGACAGAGTCCAACTCCATCCTGTTCCGTATGTTACTCTTGTTTGGTATGGCTGGGGATGAATTGTCTTCAAGCCGAGAGACTTGCGGTGAAAGCCCTGAACCGCCTTGCTGAAAGTTCGTAGGTTTTGGTGGGGTTAGACTTTCAGGAACCGATGACTGTGTCGTGTGCCCTGGACCTTGTTGATGGTTATTGTGATGCATTGGGGGAGCTGGAGATGGTGGGCTCGGACCAGAAGTGTTGGTGATGCTACCTGATCCCCTGGCGCCAGCAGGCTGTTCTACGGTGACAGACCCCCCTGGACCAGTTGTGGTTGTGGTTGTGGTTGTAGTCGTCGTTGTGATCGTAACGATATTGCCTGTTCCGGCATCGCGATATGTCTCCCTGCCCACGCTCTCCTGGCTCGCGCGACTGTGAAGTGTATGTTGAGGTGGAGCAAGGGTATCGTGCCCCGTCGGCGGGTTGTAGCTCGAGGGTGGATTGTAGCTCGAAGGCACTTCGCTTCTGGGCGGCTGATGCCATTGCTCGCCGGAGATAGGGCGCGGAGCATTGCTCGCAAAGCTTGGGTTCTGACTGGTACTGGGCTCGCTGCTAGTTCCGTAAGCCGAGTCTCCAAATGACCCTGAGACTGCTTTTCGGTCATTGTTGGTCTCCTTCTCCTTCTCCTTCTCCTTGCCCTTCTCTTTTTCCTTCTCCTTTTCCTTTTCCTTCTCTTTGGAGTGGAATGGGTTGGACATGCGCCATTTCGATCGCTTCTCCTTCTCCGCAGCTGACAGGTTCTCGGAATGAGCCATCGGTTGCGATGAGTTTGCTTGTTGGCCACCTGCACCGCCGGACATTGCAAGCTCTTGTCGCTCCCTCGACTTGCGTTTTTGCAGTTTCGCGGGTTGCCTGAAGCTGTCGTCCATCCTGCGTCGTCGGTGTTTTAAATAATGCTTAGATTTGCGATTCGAGCCTTAGTAGACTTTCAATGATAGAAGAAGCCTTGAAGCGCGACAATTGCTGTGTGAATGAGATATGTATTGCGGCCGCGATAGAAGCAGGCCTCGCTGGTGCCTCTGCCCGCCAAATGACCTCATACCGGAGTCTGTGGCGTAAATCTTGCTGTGGCGCCCAATTGCGGAACCATTGCCAGCCAGTGAAGTCCCTAATTGCTGATGTGCAGGGGTGGTTGATGCTTGATGGCGTAGCTGGGGTCCGCTTGGAAATGTCAGGTTTCATGGTGCGCCATGCCTGTTTGACAATAGCCTCGTGCTAACCGCAACCCACGTCGGAAGGCTGTTCGGCAATCAATTTGCGATCAAGCGTTCAACGCTCTGTTCGATGTGAGTTTGGGCTTTAGACTCGATAGATTGGGTTTTGTACAGTACTAGAGAACGCCCCCTCATAGGTTGCACGTGCATATCAGCTCAGCTCAGCCCCGCTCGACTTAGGCACACAGCTGAGGAGGCCTATCGCGCATAATGAACGTTACTAGACTGTGACAACAACCTCCTGTCTGATACTATCTCATGCTCTTTAGTATGAATGTAAACTTGCGGCATTTTGTGGGCTGATAGCTACTCGCGACACGGCAAATGGCGGAGGCTATTGGCCTCATTGCGAGTGTTATCCAGGTGGCTGGCGCAGGGCTAAAGCTATCTCAGTCGCTCTATCAGTATGCCGATGGTGTTGCGACAGCCGATAGAAGGATCAAAGATATCGCCAAAGAGATTGAGTTAACAAGTTTCGTGATTGAAGAGCTGGGCAATGTGTTCAAGCAAGATGAAACATCAAATCTAATATCCAAGAATGCCGTCAAAACGGCGGAGGAGACGATGAAGGAGTGCTTGACGGTCTTCTCGGATATAGATGCAACCCTCAAGAAGAGCAAGAAGAACACGTTGGGTAGGCTAATGCTGCCTTTCCGGGACAACAAAATCGAGCTTTTACGCAATCATATCGACAAACTCAAGAGCACGTTGCAGCTCTTGATGCAAGTTCTCACCCACGCATACCAAGTCGCATCGAATAAAATTGATCGCGAGACTGAAACGAAGCAACGAGACGAGATTAAGGAGCTTCTCGAGAATAAGAAGAGGTCGACCAAGAGATACGAAGAGTCACTACGAAACCTCAGTGTCAGCGACACCAGTACCATCATCGACGATGAACAAGAGACAGATAAAGAGAATGACGACCCTACCCCTACCGACGCGCTTACCGCTGCAGCTTCAGCCATCGGCTCGACGATCAATCCGGATACTCTTGGGAAATGCGTACAGCACATACGAGATCTATTGGAAGATATCGAGACGCTGCAGCAAGCTTTGACCAAGCAAGTCGACGGAGATGACCACTCGGAACATCATCAGAGTCTCATAGGGTCCTATTTCCGGGCTCGCACTCACCTTGATAGCGTTCTCTTTGGCAGGTCAAAAGCTCTGGACACTTTCAGCCCATTGCCGGGTGGACTCAGTACGACTCTGCGTGCGAAGGTTAGGGAGGTTGAAATTGATATACAGAACACCACGACTGGCATCACGCCGAAGCACACTTCATCTCCCAAGGGTATCTTAACAGACGCTGAGTTTAATCGGGCGCTACAGTTAGCGACAGAAAAGGCAAGAGTAGAAGAGAGAGAGAAGATGAAGCAAGAAGCTGAGGATCTACGTGCGGAAAAGTTGGAAGTGCAACGTGCAGCTGAGGATACAGCCCGATCAAAAGCTGAGATGGCGGTCAAGGCCGCAACGAGCGAAGCCGCAAGGTCTTCTCCGGCTGAACGCCAGGCTCCCATCAAGTTCCAAGATACACTAGGTAGAAAATATATCATTCCGTTCTACGTATGCAGTACATGGCAGGTAGGTTTAAGTTCCCTGACTCACTGGTACAACACTGACAGCCACCAGGGAATGCACAACTCCATCAAAGAGGCATATATCAATGGGATCGAGTGGAAGCAACACGTCCATCATACCAATTTTTCTCTGATGGACGATAAAGGGAGCATTCTGTTGCCAAAATACTGGGATTTAGTCATCCAGCCAGGAGCCGCCATTACCATGCAGTTTTGGCCGGAGTGTGTACCTACCAAACTCAAACCTGGAGCCCTTGATAATCCTTCCTCCATCATGAAGAATAGTCCTCAACGCCCCCTTCGTTCATTGGGCATTATCTATGAATCTGATGAGGAATCCTCATTCCCCTCAGACGACTTACAAGAGGAACCTCTTCAGATTTTCGGACTCCCACCCTATCCCTACACCATGCATCATCCAAGAAAACCCGACATGCCCGAGGATGCTCCACCTGTGCGAATGGAACAACTGATCCAAACTCCCAGTCCTGAGCCCTATGATCCTTATCTCAATCCTGAGGGATACGAGCCTCACCTAAAGTCAACCGATCGAACGCATCAGTTGCAAGCCGAAATTGACGCGACGGTTGGGATTATGCGGGATAATATCAACAAAGTCGGCGAGCGAGGAGAGCGTCTTGAAAGTCTACAGGGCAAAACAGATAACTTGGCTATCTCAGCTGAAACATTCCGACGAGCTGCGAACAGGCAGAGATCTCTCGGTCTTTGGGGCAATGTGGCCGACTGGTTCAGCGTGCCTTCATGGCCCAGCGCACCAGAACTCCCTTTAATTGGAACTGGTGGCAGCTCCTTTGGCGCAACTTGGTTTGGCTTTGGCAGCAGCAAGGTGGAAACGAATCCAGTATCATCTACCGAAGTGCCTCCCACTGAAACGTCGCTTCCTTCATCCCAGAAAGATATCGACTCTGACGCATCGTCGGTACTCTTGGAGCACAGCGACACGCCTGACAGCAAGTCATTAAGGAAAGGCAAGAAGGGAAAGAAGCCTTCCAAGAAGCCTCCACAACAAGTACAAGAGACACTCAATGCGCGAGCCGAAGGTCCTGTGTCTGCCTCAATCCTCGCGTCCAACTCTCCTAGGCCGCCCCCCACTACGTACGCAGACCTCCCATTCTCAATCAGTTTGCCGCGCTCGCGGCCGCGGCCACCGCCACAAAGCCAAGCAGACTCACCACGGACGTCTGCCACGTACATTCCCAGTGGAGATTCGTTTGGCTCTGGTGCTGAATTGCCTCCGCTGAGCACTGCAACGGAGGAGAGCTTCGGAAGTCATTCATTGTTATTACCATGGGACCACGCGATCACCCGTTGTGGGCTTCCCAGAAATCCGGATACGGAAGAGAGTGAGTACGTGATCAACGATGGGGACAGGTATGTGATGGGAGCTAGTGAGAGTGAGGAGGTTGATGATGAGCTCTTGAAGGAGGTCGAAGTGGATGAGCTGTTGATGGAGTGGACTAATGTGTTCGGGTGACGACAAGTTCGGGTATTACAAGTTCTTAATAGTGAGGGTTAGTATTCTCGCAAGACCAGGATAGATCCATATGAAGCCTAAATAAGGAATTAAGGCTTCTTTGTTACGAAATAAGCTTCTGGCTTTTTTTAATATAGGTATATGTGAGATGCATCTTCGCCACCCAAGCCAAACCACCCTCAAACGCTCTCGAACAACAACAGACACAAAACCCAGCTCATCAACCCAGAGCAAAATAACCGTGTGCAATACCAACACCAAACAAAGAAATCACCATCTCAAAAACCGTCAAATCTATCCGTCTGTATCCTCCCCTCCCTCCCTCCGACATCGTCCCCCTCGCTCCCTACCAAAAATCACCGATCAAATTCCCGACCCTACATCACCCGCACGCCGCGCCTCCCACCAACCCAACCCGCCGCGAAATCCCGCTCTCCGACATCGAAACGCGCCCACCACCGCCAAGCCAGCCCCACGCAACGCTGCCCCGCCCGCCGCGAAACCTATTGCAATTTCGTTACTCGATTGCTACACCTGATGCATACTACCATAGCATAGCATAGCGGAACGAGTAACTTAAACTTATGACAGTCCTGTTGCACTGTAGAGGACACGGCGACGTGACACGACACGAACGACCCGTGTTTCGGCCAAATTGTGACGGGAAAAGATTTGGTCACTTATCTTTTTTTTTCGCGCTGCGGTGCTGTTGTGCTTGCACGACGGGTAATGTAATGTGACGTGACGTGAGTTTATGTTTTTTGAGCGTTGCTTTTTGGTGGGGTTTGGATTGGGTTGGGATGGGATGGGATGGCGGGGCGGGGCAGGGCAGCTTGATGGAGGGGGGAACTGGCGAACAATGGTGTCTTTGTTCTTTGTTCGGTTGTGTTACATACGGAAAATATGGTGGCGGGTTATTGACGGTTTGTGAAGAGCGGTGTATACTGTTTAGGACGCTGGAGTTATTGTGATTGTTTTGGCTGCATGCTGGAGTAAGTATGATGGGTGTGGCGTAAGAGGTAGCATAGACGTCATGATGCTGCCTGAATGGCTTCTGCAGCATTGAGTCAGTTCGCTATGGGAAATTGTGCAGGCTCTCGAAGATATACAAGTGGTACCTTCGTGGTTGCTCGTTGTATATTCACGGAAACACGACAGGAGAAATATCGTGAAGCATGATGATTGTAATCGTTGTATTCGTCAAAGGTATCTATTTACACCATGCGCTCCTTGCAACCATGCAAACGCCATGCCAAAAGTGAAGCTATCATAAGGTATCATGTACAAAAAGGTGCTCAGTGGCGTATCGTTCACCACCAGTCACCCTGGTCCTGCATGGCAGCAGCGACCTTCTTGAAGCCAGCGACGTTGGCACCGCCAACGAGGGACGGGAACTCGCCCTCAGCGGGGGTGAAGTACTCCTTAGCGGTGTTCAAGCAGTTCTCGAAGCAGGCCTTCATGATGCCCTTGAGCTTCTCGTCGACCTCCTCGGAGGTCCAGGACAGACGAGCGGAGTTCTGGGCCATCTCGAGACCAGAGACAGCGACACCACCGGCGTTGGCAGCCTTGCCGGGAGCGTACCAGATGGCCTCGCCCTTCTTCTCGCGGCGGTGAGACTCGAAGACCTCGATGGCCTCCTGGGTGCAGCCCATGTTGGAGCCCTCGGCGATGAACTTGGCGCCAGACTCAATGAGAGCCTTGGCCTCCTCCTCGGAGACCTCGTTCTGGGTCGCTGATGGCAGAGCCACGTCGACCTTGCCGACCTCCTTCCATGGACGAGCACCCTCAACCCACTTGAAGCTGTGGTTCTCGAGGGCAGTAAGAGGCTTGCGGTCCAACTTGATGGCAGCGATCTGGTTGATGATATCGGCCGTGAAGCCCTTGTCATCGGTGGCGATCAAGGCACCCTTGCTGTCGCTGAGGGAGACGACGGTGGCACCAAGCTCAATGAGCTTGAGCGCGGCGAACTGGGCAACGTTTCCGGAGCCAGAAAGGGCAACCTTCTTTCCGGCGAAGGATTCCTTTCCGCCTGAAGCGTAGTTGATCATGTGCTCGACGTAGTAGACGAGACCGTAGCCGGTGGCTTCGGGACGGATCAAGCTACCTCCCCATGATCCACCCTTTCCAGTCAGGACACCCTCCCAACGGTTGCGCTGTGCTCGGTACGCGCCGAAGAGGTAACCAATCTCGCGGCCACCGACGCCGATGTCCCCCGCAGGTACATCCGTGTCCGCACCTGGAATTTACGTAAGTGAAATGTTCCATTGGAATGCTTCCAAATTACAACTGGGCGACGCCAACGGCACATTTTCCGACAGACCGGTCGAGAAGACCAAATAGGGTCGCTCGGTGGTGTTGGTCTAGTGTCGGTAGTACAGGCGAGACCGTTGTTGAAGGTGCATGCGCCGCCGAGGCTGTTTGGGGAACGCAACAAGGGAGGCAAGACTTACCGATGTGCTTGCTGAGCTCCCTCATGAAGGCAACGCAGAACCTGCGGATCTCGTTGTTCGACTTGCCCTTGGGGTCGAAGTCGCATCCACCCTTGCCACCGCCCATGCTGACTGTGGAGCCGAGTTAGCATCCGACGCTCAATTGAGCCAACTCAGGTATCACTTACGGCCAGTGAGGGCATTTTTGAAGATCTGCTCGAAGCCCAAGAACTTGAGGATAGACAGGTTGACTGTGGGGTGGAGGCGGAGACCGCCCTTGTAGGGGCCGAGAGCAGAGTTGAACTGCACGCGGTAGCCTTTGTTCACCTGGCACTCGCCCTTGTCGTTCTCCCACACAACGCGGAACTGGATGATTCGCTCGGGGATGGAGACAACCTCGAGGGCCTTCTTGTACTCGGGGTTCTTCTTGAAGAGGGAGGAGGACTCGAGGGTGGAGACGAGCTCTGGGATATGTTAGCGGACTGATGGAACTGTTGTATGTAGACAATTGAAGTATTGGAGTCAATTGCCACTTGAAGAACATTGACTGCATAGACGAGTCGTGTGAGGTGAAGCAAGTGGAATTGTACGTACCCTTCCTGGCTTGCTCAAACTCAGGCTCAGACATTGTGTATGGAAGCTGGGGATATGCTAGGGTATATGGGTATGCAATGTCAAGAATTGAAGTGGATGGAGAGAATCGCAGAATGGTAGGAGAAAGCAAGAGCAGAGGGCCGTATATATAGACGTAGTCCTAGGCTAGAGCTTTTTACCGCTGGCGGGGTGAACTTGTAGCTAAGTGAATATTCAAAGACGATTTCAAAACGTCAGAGGCCGAGTGATTGACTCCGGAAACGTCCTCTCAGTGGTCAATGGCCTTCTGCTGCGCGCCATGTTGATCCAAACTATGGTGTACACTTTTCTACTGATAAGGATTCCGGCCAATCAGAGGCGCAGATGATGGGTCGCGGGGGCGTCTGCCCGCGAGTGCACGTGAATTTCGCGGGCTCCGGCCGCTCGAGGCGGCCTAGAGCGGAAATGTAATTTAGGAGGGTCATTCCATGGGACGCAAACGCTGGCCGACGTCGGGGGAGCACGGCTTTTACGTCTGCGCTGCTCACGGCTGCCTTCAGGGTCTGGGTGGGCGCTGCCGGAATAATGCGAAAGCGGTCCCGCAGCGCAGGGGCCAGGGCCACGCTTGGTCTCTGTCTTGAGCGATAGATGCGGATGCGGACTCCGCGGCGCAATGCACGCGACAAGCCCTCGTGCAGCGGAGATGCCGTGAATTCTTTCACTGCTACGAACCGCTACATGCTGTCTGTACGATGCTGCAATTGACCACGCTCTCGGACGGGCACAGCCCTGCATCCCCATCTCCCACCCTGTGCAAGTCTCGACCCCTCCACAAGCTGAACACCCACCCCCCACGCGCGACTTTCTCCGTCCTGACCCTCATGGACAGTCTGTAGGATCCCAGTCTGGAGACAGAAACGTCAGTCAGCGCAAAAGCAGTTTCACCCGACCGTGGCGCGTTGTCGTCGCCGACGTCGCTCAGCCCATCACACATAGCACAACACTTTAGGAAGCACTCACCAGTAACCAAGTACTCGTCCAGTCCATCCATTGTCTTCATATCGGCGTCCTCAATCTCAAAGCCCCCAATCTCCGAGTTCTCGACGATACGTTCCTTCTTCACGCTCTTGGGCAACGGCACGTAACCGTGTTGCAGGCTCCAGCGGACCAATAGCTGTGCAGGAGTGCATGCATATTTTTTGGAAAACTCTACAACCTTGGGGTGCTTCATACGCAGGGCTCGGACTAGCGGAGCATATGCCTCAACAACAATGTCATGTTGTTGGCAAAAGGAAGCAATGTCGGTTCGCGTGTTGAAAGGATGGATTTCCACTTGATTCACCTGGGGACGGATTTTTGGGTTGGAGTCTAGGAGCTCTTGGAGCTGCTCCGTTGTCAGCGAGGACGTCCTGAAGTAGTCACTTGCAGCTCCAACTGTCTCCGCGGGTCTGGGCCTGCAATGCCTGAGTACAGCCAGTAACCTTCAGTGCTGTCGCCGTAGTCGAGGGCCTGGCGATGAGTGTAGGGCACTTCGACTGGCTCAACATAGATTTGTCAAGCGTAACATATGCTCGACATTTGAGACCGAGTCAAGCAGTCCAAAAATGGAAAAGGGGATACTTGCATGCTTGACTCCATAGTTGGACACGCCTCCAATCTTGACCTCGCCGTCTTCGATTGCGTCTTCGACGGCTCTCCAGCTGTCAAGTCGCGCTTTCTTACCGCCATACGGCGAGTGCAACAGGAATAGGTCAATGTAACCAAGACCGCACTCTTTGACCGATCTCTTTATTGCCTTGCGGGCGGTGTCATACGTGGAGTTTGATGCCAACTTCGAAGTGAAGTGGATATCCTCGCGCGTGAGAGACTCGGTGTTTGTCTCACCTGCAAGAAAATCTCTTACCGCTTTGCCAGCTTCCTTTTCATTATGGTACATCTGAGCTGAGTCGACACTGTCGTATGCAGCATTTGTCAACTGGTTCTACAGGGCTAGTACGCGGCGGGGACCTACCCTCGGTATCCGGCCTGTCGGCGTAAGTAAGACACTAGCTGTCAGGAACAGGGAAGGCATACCTCTAGCGCATATCGTACTGCCTGGTAGGTCTCCTTCCCGGAGGTGAGGTAGACGCCGAGATGGATGGTCGGCATCGACAAGCCATTGGAAAGCTGCAAGGGTCAATGTGGTGGTATCTTGTGTGACGGGCGATCAAAAACAGACCTTTGTGCGCGAAGCCAATGAGAAGGGAGAGTGGGCCATTTTCCGATGCTGTGAGCTGTGTCGTGCATGTACGGATTAGGATTTACGATGCTGCGGAAGGGCAAGCCACGATAGTGACAGAAGTGATGGCATGCAGAAGGACATGCTCGGCAAACTGCTCGTTGCATCATCGCTCGCTTGTGGCTAGGGCGCTCGCGCTGTGGGTACAGGCTAGCTACGAACCAAGCCCAAGTATGGCTGTGCAGCACTGTTTCAGCTGGATTCAACATAAAAGACGCGTTGCACGTTAAAGATCGACATCATGTATGCGGCGGAGCAACTTTGGGAGCTTAGTAGCCATCTATGGGTGTATCATGGAGGCATCATGGAGGTGGTGCGGACTGCTCCGTCCGACTTTCAGCTCCGGCGACTGGCGAACGCACCCACTCGCTACACGCAACGATAGATCTGTGTCGTACGATGTAAATGCAAATCCAATGGTGCAGCCTCATGAGGCTCTTCGGATCGGCAACACGGCGACAAGATGTTCTTCCTTCTTCCGCGTACTCGCTACCGTAGTCCGGGACGAGATCGTCGTGCATTGGAGGGCCTATACGCTTGTGCCTCCATGCATCCCATGAGCGAACGCAACCGTCGGCTAGCAGCCGCCCTCAATGGTCCCCCTACCGCATTTGACGAGTTTTGGGGCTCGAGGCAGTAGAGACGCCTGTCAGTCTGGCTCAGTGTGGCCCATCCTGGGCTTATGAACTACCGGAGGCTCTTGTGGTGGAGGAATCTTGAGGGGCTGGACCGACGCTTCTAGAATCTCACTCTCGGCGGCTCCGGTACTGTATGTGTGATCATGCATCATTGCCTCGTGGCCGCACACACCTAGCAAGGGACCGAAAAAGGAGGGTAGCGCGCAGCTGAAGCATCCACCAGCAGCAACCAACGACAATCACGCGTCGTGGTTGTTTGACGACGTGATGCCGATCTAGTTCAAATGTTCTGCATGCGCGATCTACGGCCTCCAAAGCCACATCCCCAGGCACCTCCACCCAAGCGAAACCTCGCAGGATGCTATTGGTGCGGCCCGGCTAAGCGTCCTGGATCCTAGACAGGCGTGACAGGAGCCCTCCAGCCGAGCGGTGGCTCGAGACTTGATCACCGCTAGGATTATTCCAAAGGCTTCAATAAACTACGGGTGGGTTGATGGCGGCGTCGACCGAAGCCACCCCGTACAGGAACTCTGTTCGCTCTGAACATGAGGATTGGCGAGTCGAGTATAAATCTCCCTATAGCGCCCTTCTATAGCTTCACTCTGTCTCCCAGCAGCAACTAGCATCTGCCCATTGGCCTGCCCCGTCCACGGCTTGTTGTCGTCATTGATTCCGCTCCTTCCTCACTACAACTAGAATCCCAAAGCTAGACCCTGGAGACCCTGAACTCCTCCAACATTTGCTAACCGAAGCGCGGTGCCGGAATCATTGCCTTGTAGCGGTTGCACCCAGCTCGGTGAGTCGCGAAGAGATTAACTGGTGTTCTTGCTCAGCCAGCCAGCCAACCAGCATTGCTAACAGCTTTTTGTTCCTGCAGTAGCCTTGTCCGCAGCCATGACCAGCTTACCCGGCTTCACCACCAATTTTCCCGCGGGCTATCCAACATTTCATTCAAGAGGAGGCACATTTGCAGGTGGTGCGAGCACGTCGTCAGGAGGATCACCTTCCCTCCAAAACGCATCAGAACCGGCTTTCGACATCTTTGACTGGCATCCGGCGTATCAGAGCTGCCAACGCTTCTTCCTCGACCATGCCCAGCACGACAATGGCGTTCAGGCTGTATGTGCGCTCATCAACATTTGCCTGCCCTGCCAATGGGCCCAGAATCCCCTCGTGAGCGCGTCTGGGCCTTTGCCACATCCATCTGGCCCTGCTGCATACAACATGCCCTGGGCACGACAAGGCCCCATTTCGAATTCTAGAGGCCAGGCTGCACCTGCATGGGTGTCTCTCATACCCTACATACGCCGGCTGGTCATTACTGGAATGGATAGCCCCGGTATTATGCACGGCTTCTTCGGCGAGGACTGGAGGAAGGGTGTGGGCCCAATGCACGAATGTGAGCGACGCAACTACCTCTTCATAGCCAAAAGTGGGGGGTGGGCAAAGGTCAAGTGCCAGTACGACATGTCTCCTTACGAATCGGTCCCCTTTCTCAAACCGCTGCAAGAAGTACAGCTTGCTGAAATCGAGGGAGCCGAGAAGACTTGGAGTCAATGGTTGGCAATGGAGGATTGGATGGTGGGTCCACGGGCACCAGACGTCGAAGATCAGACGCAAGATGTCCGTCGTCGTAGGTCTTGAGGCTTCGCTTGGAGTAAGGCGTTCTATATCTTTCATGTGATACGATGGAATCACGCGCTCTGACTCGCGTAAAGATGCGTGCGCTGGGTTAGGAGGAATCGCGTGGGCGGGGGTTGGCTAGGCATTAATTCGCGGTTAGGGCCGCATCTGCGACTATCATTGTACAACTAGACCTGAAACACATTTTCGATCCAATCAATGACGAGACTAATCAACTGCTAAATTCCATGAAGAGCGGAGGTCATCGCTAGGGCTGCCGAAAAAGCAACCTTGCTTCTTACACCCGTCATAATCGTACGAGGTCGCCTGCGACTAACCTTACGAATTCCGAGAAAGGAAGTATGTACAGAAGATGAATGCCCGTTTCGAGCAACTACTCAAAGCGACGTGACATACAATGCAGATGGTGCAGATTTGGCAAGCGCTGGTGCATGGCGCTGGCGATTGCCCTCGGTTCGACTTTCCAAGGTACTGTGCCCCCGCCAAGCCAGTGATCAGCGACAAACATCTCCATCCTCATGCTTCGCTAATCCATCACACCTCAGTATCATCTTAGCTGCCAGCCAACCACGCGGCGTTGCGAGTCGTCGGGATATTGTTAATGGGTGATGGAGTCCATGATCGAAAAATGGACCCGACTTCTGGATGGATGCCTGGCCCACCGGGTTGATGTGGATCTATTCGCCGCAGCAGTCGCGCAATTACACACAGAGTCGCCAATACCAGGGCAAAAACTTGCTTTCTTGCTGCTTCGGCCACGCGACGCACAAAAAATTGCGGTCGATCCTCGTGTGCTTCAGTATTTTGAGCGATTACTGGCCGACAAGAAGATCGATGCATCGGATGTGTTAGCGTCCACATTCCACTTCTCGAAAGACCGCCTGCCTAAAACAAGCGACCACAATGCCGCAAAGGATGCCCGATGTAACAACCCGCCAGAACTGGAGGAGATCGTCTTCCATCGTCTCCAAGCCGCTTTCGGGGCGGAGAAGCGTCCTGTCAACAACATCGAAGGGATACGAACGCTTCTCATCGTGACAAGATGGATGCAGGCATTAGTGACCTCGCACACGAGCGACACTATGATTCAGGCTATGGCTGGCATTCAGCATCATCCCCAACAACAGTCAATCAATGTCCGTGAGGGCCTCGCCATGCTTGTGGTCAGTATAATAGAGAACCCAAGGATGCTCCAAGTATTGAATCATCCCAAAGGCAAAGGTAGGCTCCAGGTTTCATTTCAATACAGATTCACATTAGTGTCTCAAACCGCCGTCGACATACTAGAGGATCATGCATAGCACTACTTACATCGTTTAGATATCAGGAAGAATTTCACTCAGTCCTTGTCTTCGTTCATTTCCTTCCTGTCGCACAACTCAGCCGGATCTCAAACGCTGTTGCAACTTGCCAACCGGCTAGAACTTTCGCAAAAACAGCATGACTTCTACGAAAAGCTTCCTACTGTCGATGGCGAAGCGAGTGAGAACACTGGACTCGAGGTTGCTGCGCTCCAGCTGGATGCAGTCATGGACCTCCCGCTTGTGAACACCAGAGCTGGACTCTATATCTTTTGGAACTCGTTGGTATGTACTTGTGCCGCAAGGTAGTGTTCGGTGCTGAACCTCGGATTTAGCTCGTTGCACGGCCTCTCACGGACGATTTCACAATCATTAATTACTTACATTCACGATACAAGGTAAGCTCCATTCCTTCCAGTCTCGTTCTGCGCTAACTCTCATAGCTTGAGCCCCAAAATATGGCCACAGGCTTAATTACTGCTGCTTTCGATATCCTCGCTAATGCAATGTACCGGAGTGAACCGCCTCAGACAATGTTCTGCTTGAAGTCGGCCCTCATCAACAAAGTACCTATTCTCATGACGCAATTATCCGCATCGATATTTCCCATGACACTAGAGCTCTGTATAACGCAGGCTTTCAGTCATGTGGACCCAAATGCCTTTCCCGCTTTCTCTCAAGGCTTCGACGACATGATGGGCAACAACAACTCGCTATCTGATGTGAGACAAGATTTCCTCAACGCTTGTGCTCTTCACGGTCTTATACCGGCCGGTACAGTCGAACGGCTGCTTGGAGAGACGCCCATGCAAGGTCCCCCAGAAACGAAGTACGACCGGAAACAGCTTCTAGACCAATGCAAAAACAACTTCGACAAAGTGAGCTTGTACATTGATGAACTGGAAAACCTGGACGGGAACGCTGGTGCAATTGTTAGCGCTGTAACAGAGGTATGTTGACTGTCAAGGGCATAGTAAGTTTGCTAACCTGCGTGTAGTTCATTTCACATCTCTGCGAAACTCAGATGACAATGTACCTGAAGCAAATATCTTGCTTGATATTCAAGAAACCGCAAGCGATGGATGTTATGCTTCAGTTCACATCGCCCGCTAGCATTCTCCGGCCGATCAGCCAGTTTTTGGATGACTGGCACTATGACAGTGACCAGGGTAGGTTTGTAAACATTATGGCTTGACGTGTAGCTAACCAGTCTAGGCGAGTATCAGCCCGTTTATGATGAGTTTGGAGCGGTCCTAGTCCTTGTCATGGCCTTTGTATATCGTTACGATCTCACATACCACGATATTGGCATTGGCCATGACTCTTTCGTTGCCCGCCTAACTGAGAAGGGTCATCGCAGCATGTTACCAGGCGAAATGACAGAAGAGCAGGACAAGTACCTAGGTAATTGGCTCAAGGGCCTGTTCGATTCCGACAGGGAAGGGCTCAGTAACGATGTGTTTGCCTCATGTCGCCCACAGGACTTCTATCTCATAGTCCCGACGCTCTTCAGACAGATCGTGTTAGCCTGCTCTGAAGAAATTCTTTCGTTCGAAACAGTCAAAAGTGGCTTAGAATGTGAGACAACTAGCTCTACATGGAAGGCTCTGCATTTACTGACCAACTCTAGATCTTGGAGAGACATTCCTCTTACCATCTCTGATCGGTGGCCTGAGCTGGATGGCAACCTACGCACTCGAGCAAACGCACAACGACCTCGACTCAATAATGAAAATATTCAAGGAAGTGGTGTTATCAGCTCCCTCCTCGGGAGACGCGCAAGCCATGCACTCGGCTATCCTGGCTATGGTTTCCAGTCGTCTAGAGAAGTGTTTTCGCACACTGCAACGGCGTGATCCGAGTCGTACGACCATTGAGCCACTTCTACAGGCGACCAAGGTGTACGCAGACTACGAACGTTCTGTATATTCCACGATGAAAGAGTTCGAGCAATGGACCAACGCGCCAAACAGTACACTGAACACATCGTTGCGAAACACTGTGCAACAGTTGGCACAGTGGGCTTCTACGGCAGCAATACAGCCTAACCCACCGAGCTACACGCATCGCCAAATCTATGCCTCACTGAAGATCCTTGGCACGTACGGAACTCTGCGCGCCATCGTCGACGAGGTAAAGGCCCAAACTGACGCGGGCAACGGTGCAGCTGCTCTTGACATTGGCGTATCAATAATCTGCGCTCCCACCATCGACGACAGCCCCATAACTGTAGACTGGGTGGGAAGCTCCATACCCGCACCAGCACGACTACGCACACGATCGAATCTGCGCGAGATGCTAAAGAATGAATTCGACAACGCAGCAAGTCTAGTCGCCACCGACCCCTCGACCGCAGAAACAATCGTCCGCCTGCACCGTCGCGTCGAAGCGCAGCTCGCCTCCATTGGTGAAATTCATCTCCAAGCGCCTGCCATCAACCTTCCCAGCGTCAACATCGCAGACATGCAATCACAAACTATCTCCGACGACATCAACAAGGCTATCGACGACGCGGCCGCAGCGAGCATCGTCGAGGACATATCCAACATGGACAACAAGGCGCTACAGCGCAGTATGGAGGAGCTTACGGGCACTGAAGGCTTAGACCTCTCCAGTATGGGAATGGGCCCTGATGCAGGCACTGGCGACATGGGCGCAGACTTGGGTAACCTGCCCGACTTGGATCTCGGAGACATGAGCAGTATGGGAATGGATATGGACATGAACATGGACATGGGCGGTGGCGGCGACGATGACTGGGGACTGGACTTTGAGAACATGTAGGACTATGTCCATAGTCCGTCACTGTCACCCAATTTTGTCTGGGACTGAGGTTGTTTGGTCGGAACGATTGTACGGATGGACAGGCCTGGGGGTGCGGTAGATTTAGACAAAAGGGTAAGTACAACGGCGTTTGTATACCGACTGCTGGTATTTTAGTAGTCGAGTTTGCACTATTAATACTGCATCATAGTGCTTTTAACGAACGTTATCTCCGTTGCGACCTGAAAATGTACGTACCGAGGTTACTACTATAAGCAGTAATAAGCCATATGGCGGGGTGTTATCGAGCTCCGGTAGCTGTTGCCCCACATCATATAATGCGACATTGCTAAGCAGGAGCAGTAGCAATTGTCGTGAATCCTTACTTCTCTCTCTCTCTTCTCTTTCATACCTCAGGCCGCCTTCGATAACAAAGCAATCCTACGCAGGCAATCATTCGATTGACACGACAGTACTAGACAAGATGCCGTACGATCTCAAGGGCAAAAACGTCCTTGTTACCGGCGGTTCAGCGTACGTATTGTATCTCTACCTATGTCACCATATCAAACATCACTCACTATCTTACACTGCCATTATTCCCTTCCAATCCCCCAATCCCACCCCACTACTCCCTCGCCCCCAATCCCCACACCTACCCACCTACCCAGTCAATCAGCAAACTAACAACGATAACGTATCTCAGTGGTCTCGGCGAGCTCATCAGCATAACGTTTGCTAAAGAAGGGGCGAACATTGCAATCAATTATTTCAACCGCGTGGAGCCGGCGCAGAATGTGCAGAAGGCTTGTGAGAGCGAGGGGGTGAAGGCTGTGGTGATCAAGGCGGTACGTAGTTCCCGGACAATGTGAGAGAGTGAGAGGATGTGCGTGTTTACTGACGTGATATAACAGGACATGACATCCACAGCCGACGCGAAGAGAGCGGTGCAAGAGACGATTCAGCAATTGGGAGGGATTGATATTGTCATTTCTAATGCGGTGCGTACACTGCCTTTCAACTTCCCATCCGCCATCCTGTTACCTCTTACGATCAAATTCTTCCCTCCATTGTCATATAGTAGGGCTGATAATATTATAGGGCTGGACGCGCTTCTCCGACTGGAAAGACCTCGACTCCATGTCGGAGGAAGAATGGGACCGATGCTGGTCTGCTAACGTAAAAGTGCCCAAAGCACTCCTCACCGAGGCGAAGAAGACGTTTGATACGAATGAACATGGCGGCCAGATGATTACGACGGGGAGTATAGCTGTATGTTTTACGTCCCCTCCATCATCTCATCTTCGGTGATGATCGCACTGTTTGTGATGCTGACGTAGTCTCACAGGCAGTCAGCCAGGGTGGCTCCAGCATGCCGTACGCCGTCACTAAAGCTGCGCAGCTGCAGCTTGTCAAGTGTCTTGCTGTGACGGTTGGGCCGAAGATTCGTGTCAATACGGTGCTTCCGGGTCTGCTTCTTACGGAATGGGTAAGACTTGATCATCTCTTCTACCCATTACTCCTACTCGTTCAGATCCTCCCTCGCGTCCATTATCATATACCATCCCCCTCGTTGTGCCGCGGATGTAGTTCAGCTACACCGATGATCCTCTTGGAGGTATGCACATGCTAACCTCTCAATTCACAGGGCAAGAAGTACTCCGAAGAGCGCATCCAAGCAGCGAAAGACGCGGCGGTGCTGAAGCAAGAGACGCTACTGGACGACTGCGTGGCTGCGTTCGTGATGCTGGCGAAGAATACGAGTATGACGGGTATGCGGATCCAGGTGGATTCGGGTCTGAATGTGCAGGGTGCGTAGGGCGGAGGTCGCGAAGGTTGAGGAGTGAGCGAGCAAGAAGATAGACCCATAGCTATACGAAGATTGTCGTACTCTGCACAAATAGGGTCCTTCATCTACTCTTCAAAAAGCCTCTGCGTTTAGGGTATATCGTCTTCCATGTCTTGTCGTTCTTGCCGCACTCGTCTCACTCGTCTTCAACGCCCTCGGTATCGTCCAATGCCCTAATCACCTCTTCCATCTCCTTCGGACTTGTTATGCCCCACACTCCACCTCCCTTGACTGCGCCCTTCATGCCAACCTCTTTGCCCACAAGGTTCCTACCCACCTTCCCCGGCCCAATGCCCACGTATCGCCTAACCTTCTCCTCTTCATGCAGATACTTGACGCTCTTCCACCACTGCACCGTCTCCACACAGCTGCGCGCCAGTAAATCCTTAAGCTGCTCTTTACTCTGAAACGGCAGGCCCGAGACGTTCGATATACACGGCATGAGCCCCGGCCACGTTATAATATCGCGACCACCCTCCAGCGGCTTATGAAGTATCCTCTTCATCGTCTCCTGCGCAGGCTTCATCAACGCGCTATGAAACGGCGAGTCCGACTTCAACCTCACATGCCTAGGATCATGCCCACCAAACTGCCTCAAATTCGTCAGCAGCGTATTAATCCGCGCAATACTCCCACTCAGCACAATCTGGTTCTTAGAATTGATATTCGCAACAGCAACCTGCTGCACGGCGGGCAAATCGTCTTTGGAATCCGACTTCGAGTGCTCCCCGCTGAGCTCGAGGAACTCGCGGATTCCGCTCACCAGCGCCTGCAGGTGTGCCTCCGACTCGCACACCAGCGCCACCATGCCGAACTCACTCCCCTCCTCCTCGACCGCCGCCCTGCTGCACCGGCTCATGACCTCCGCTCTGCGCCGCACCATCTTCAGCGCATCGTGGAATGTAAGATATCCTCCCGCGACGAGGGCGGCGAACTCGCCCAGCGAGTGCCCCAGCGTGATGTCGACGCGCTCGCTCGTCTTGAAGCCGAACTCGCGCTCCATGACGCGCAGGATGAGAATCGACGTCGCCATGATGGCGGGCTGTGCGTTCTCCGTCTGCGTCAATTCCGCGTTGGTGCCGGAGGCGATTATCGACGTCAGCGGGAGTTGGAGCGTGGCGTCGATTTCTTCGAGGATGGGGCGTGCGGTGGAGGGGAAGGCGTCGAGCCAGGGCGTACACATGCCGACGCGTTGGACGCCCTGGCCTTGGAGTTGTTAGTACTCGTTCTTGTTCATTTTCTAAGTGACTGGACCGGACTGGGTAGATTGGAACGGGTAATGAACGACTGTACTGTACCGGGAAAGAATATCGCTGTCTTGGGCCTCTTCACGGCTTTTTGCTGCGTGCTGCTCATCCATCGCCTTCCTCCTCCTCCACTTCCTCCACTTCCACTTCCACTACCACGGCCGTCTCTCAGCCCTCCGCACTGCGTACATCTCCGCGCGATGCGTGGAATCACCCTCGAGATGGGAGCGTAGGGGCTGGACATGATGGGATCTTGTTATGACAATGGCGCGGTCATGACATGGTAGGGGATTTCAACTATTTTGTTGGTTTGCGGGGATGCGGAGGTTTGGAAGCGCGGGGGGAACTGGGGGCTTGGAAGCGTGGGTACGGGTGGGTGGGTTGGGTGGTGGCACGGGCTGCAATCGCCAAACGCCGAGGTCTTGCTTTTCCGTGACGGATGACTGGGCGGAGGAATTGCTGCCGACACAACAAATCGATTCTCCCGGGTTAGGGCTATGGGGGTTCTCCGACGTCGTTTCTTCTCGATGCGTCTGATGTCTATCTTTGAAAAAGTTTGGGTCTGGCTGGACGAGATCTAGTTTCGCGCGCAGGGGCAGCCTTGGTACTAAGTGTACTTGACTTTTAAGCTGCATTTCCTGTACGGCTGTTGCAGAGGGTATCGCGACTATTACTGGACCTATTCTGACCTGAGCTAACCTCACATTATGAGTTATGCAGGCTGTTCTCTCTCTCTCTCTCTAACAGAGAACATTTCGTTTCGTGAGTATGAACGGCGATGTCTACGCTGACGGCTATAATCTATTAAGCCACCACAGCTACGATCTATGGCAAAGTCGGTAACTCAAGATATACGAGCGCCGCTAGGCGTATAGCGACCCAACATGAGGACACCGCGGCAAAGCTCTTGACTTAGAAAATCTCGACATAGGAAATCTTGACACAGGGACAGTCTGCCAAGAGCATCTTGCATAACTCTTGCAACCTGTCGCAATGCGGACATGTGGCGTACGGACTCAAAGGCAATTGAGCACTATTTTGACCCGTGAGTGGGGCGGGCTCCTTACATCTCATAAGTGATGCGAGCTGGCGAGCTGTTGAGCTTCACATCTCATGAGATTTGTCCAAACAGGAACCGCCTCCGCGTTCTCTAGAATTACAAGCACCATGGTATCTTCGTTTCAACCAAACATAAACAATCACCCATCTAGCGTTCTTCAGCTTCCACACCCGCTTCGAAGTTGCACTCAACGCTGTCGTGTTTTGTCGGACCAGTCACATCGCGATGGAGGACTCCAACACTCTACCTACGTCTCCAACAAGCGTGTCAAATGACACGATTGCACGAGATTCTTGCTCGACCTTGCCAGCCCCTTTGTCCGCGCAACCTCTACACCACATCGCGCATTCAGTGTTTGCACGCCCAGCCACTGCAGCCTTTCATGGACATACGACAACGCGGCCATATGCCAGCTCTGACACGCAATCTTCTTCGAGCTGCCACTCACACAGTACATTTGATGGCGACTTCAACGATTCTGTAGGCGAGTCTAGCACTGCACCGACCCACCCGGAGAGCGACCGTATATTTCCAGCAGGCGATCGTTGTTCCGCACTCTTCCCGCCATGGTCTCCTACTAGCTCAGTTGTGCAAGCGCCCTAAAGCACGGTTTCGCGTACCTTGGTCAACGATGATGCCAGTGACAATGGCAGTGACCCACGGTCTTCAAATGGGTATACTAGAGGTCCAAGGCAACCGCCAACTGCTGAGGATCACTCCGACATTTGGTCAGAGGACGACACTATCATCTCTGGAGGACACCATCAACCTGAGACTGATTTGCAAGAGTACCATCTCAAGGTTTAGGACGACAACGTTCTTTACAGCGATACTTGACAGAAGACCCAGGCGAGGGACCTTGGACCAGTTATCATCTGCGAGTAAGTGTCTTGGCTCTAGCTGTTCTAATATTTGACTAATTCGCTGGCAAGGCGTCCGGAAGTATATGAGCTTTCTGTGGCTCCACGTTCACAGGTCACGATCATAAACAGGAAGTGATCAATCATACTCGTGACGTGCATCTTACGTCGCTGAGCAATCTCTCAATGACTGGTGATGAGTCTCGTCCAGTCTGGCACTTCAAAAGGGTACCGATGGCTTCTGATCGCGCAACAAAGAAGAGCTCTTTCGACAAATCAACTGCACATGCTACATTCGACAATACACCAAAATGGACTCGTACCCATCCCTTGCAACTTCCGATCGATTTCAAAGCCATTGGTACCCAGTGGATAGACGAGCTTCGCATGAGACAGCAAGTGAACACTCTTTCTTCTAGAGCAACTCGAGGATTTAACTCGGCCTTCGGAGTCTGAAACTGGACATGCTACCACTTTGGCACAGCGCATAGCGAGTGTTAACGCGCTGAGTCCGGGAGAGCTTCGTGCTTTTTCAGATAGTATCTTCGAGAAGCTCCGCACCACGGCCTTCTCTCAGCCGATTGGTCCCGCAATCGATATGTCACAGCTGGACCAAGAGGGCGCGGTACCGCTGGCGAATGCGACGACACATGACAACATCATGTCAGATTTTCCGCCTCAGCCACACAACTCATCAGCGCCTGATCAGTCTTTTCCCGACCCCTTTGCTCCGATCCAATGGGACGATTCAGAGTTCTGGAACTCGAGCCTGTTATCTCCTGACCCAACGAGACGCACGTTTTCCCCTGAAATAGATCTTGTAATTACTTCATAAGAATAGAGACACACTATGAACGGTTTTATTTTCATGGAATATTCGAGTTCAACTTCAGAGCTCGCTGCTATACTACTACCCACGGTCTCACCGTCCATGACACCATGCACGTATGCCCCACCGACTAGCTGGTAACGCGTACCTCCTGGCACCGGACGAAAAATGAGCGGTACACAACATCCGGGAACTATCCAAACCGAGTCATTCATTTGTAGACCTTGTGCGCCAACTCCGAAGTATCCCTCTCGCGTCAAGAAGGGACGGAGACTCATCGCCAATGAATAAGCGAATTGGAATGTGGATGCCTCATGTTCTAGACGCATCAGGAAGTCCGGATCAGACCTCGACCTCTCGCGAGCTTCCCCAATTTCAGTCTGACTGGGAAGCACTGTACTGGCTGGCGACCATGGGGGAAAGAGTATAGGTTCATCAGCAGCCAAAGCATATCGCCAAATGATCCAAGCACGAAAGGATGGCGCTAGTTGATTCGGAGATGCAGGACATTGAACCCGTTCTGGGGGAGGTATCGTGCCTCTATTGGTCATCAAACTTCGCCACACTACTTCTTCACCAGACTGTCCCTCCATGTGCTTGTAATTCTGACCCATCAGGCTCAAGATGTCCCACGATCCTGACGAAGGCAGATTCTCCAGCATGTCTTTCTTAGTTCCGCAAATCTGCCCAATATCATCGAGCCTTTGCGCTTGTAGTTTGAGAATATGCTTCGATCCGTTTTGACGTATAGCATATCTTGGACGTTGATCTCCACCAGCATGGAACTGAGGGTAGCCTGTAACGCCTAGACCGACGTATTTGGTCACACTCCAGTCCGGCACCCAGGATGGCAAGCCCGGAACATTTTGATGTCCTTCAACACAGGTAAGTAATAGAAGGCTATCTGACTGTTGCAGGATATACTGAGCCGTGTTAATATACACGTCTGCAGCTGAAATGGTGTACCTAGGGTACAGCTCAGCATTGCCCAGCCCCAGCTGTGAGTAGGCCTTGTCCCGATCGTCATGAGAGCTGGATTTCCGGGCCCGAATAAGGGCATACAAAAAGCCATCACGGCCTCCTGATCTCCACTCTTCCCTCGAAGCAACCAGTCTCGTCGGCGTATTATGCCAGCATCTTATTCCATCCCGGTTAGGGACTAGGCGAGGATCCTTCATAAAGTTTGTCCAGACACTCGTGGCAAGGAAGTCGGATACGACGCCCAACTGGTCGAACGGAATCGAACGGCCTCCGCACCAGACGGTGGCGCTTGCTGCAAACACCACCTCCTGGATGACCCACACCCGGTTGAACCACGCTCGTTGGAAAAATCGTATCAAGGATTCCCAATAGTCCAGGTTCAGTAGATAATTTGTATGACCCGCACGCACTGATCGAGGATGAAGCTGCGCTCGTTCGCACTCTGGTAACACAGCCAGACCAGCTATCAGATCACACGCCTTGTCTCCTAACCTATCACCAGAACCTAGCCAGACAATGATTCGCGCAGCCGCTTGATAGATCTTAGCCATGAGTTGCACCTGGTTACTTCTTTCGACCGTGTTCGTCTGATTAATGCACAACGCTCCACCCATTAATAGCCATCCTCGAGATGTTGTGAGCGCCCCAAGACGTACTCGTGGAGAAAATTGTACAGGTTTTCGGTGACTTCGACATCTGAACCATTGCATATGAGTCGACTCCCTGTGTTGTGCCACGGCGCAGCGGTCAGAGTGCGTGGGTCGGGGTGTGGCGAGCCCCAGGTGTATGATAGTGCAGAGAACGCTGGGCCAGATTCGCTGCCGAGCTTGAATGTAACGAGAGCGCACCTGATTTTGAAATCGGACTTTGTCAGGGAGGAAGCATCGAAATGTAGAACCCTAATTTCGCCTTCCTTCAGGTTGTTGTATATATTCATGGTGGTGAACTTGTAAGGAGTGTTGCGCATTACTTGCGCGTCTAGGCGACAAAGCAGTGTCTCCGCGCTGACAAAATCGTGCTCTGGGCCGATCGTAGATTCCCAAAGCCGCTCGTAGCAAAACGTTCGAGTAAGCTGGTGAAAAGAGGCGGCCTTGAGTCCAGTCTCTCAAGTGATCTCCTACAACCTTTATCGGTATATGCAGAGAACACTAGCCTTCCTCGCAGCTCTTCCATTTCTTGGGTACCTGATTATCAATTTCGCTCGGAACACAGCCATGTCGTCGTCTGAGTGGAACTTCACGGCACAGCGGGGCTTTGTCTCCCATGACAACGATCCCGAAAGTTGGGACTTCAGAGCAAATACCCTGCCTAAATTGGGACTTCTGGATCAACAGTACTCCACGGATGGTTCTTTGGACACAAAAAAAGTTTACACGCAATGGGAACGGTTCCAGAACTATATCCAGCAACTTAATCTACAGGAAAGGCCGAGCAAAAGCTACAAGGTGTTCTACATCATTAGACATGGAGAAGGTGTGCACAATGTCAAAGAACAGCAAGTAGGCCGCGAAGAGTGGAACGTAAGTGAAGTTATCTCGTATAATCTACCCAACTAAGAATATCAGCGGTATTGGGCTAAGCAGCCAGGTGATGGAGTATCGACTTGGGAGGATGCTGAGCTGGTTCCTAAAGGCGAGCAACAAGCACGAGACCTTGCAGCATTCTGGACGAAGTCGTTCGAATCGGATAAAGGTCCCTCGCCCTCAATCTATATACTCAAGTCCTTTGCGACGATGCCTGCGCACGACTACTCTGGCCTTTGAGCCAATTCTCAACGTCTCAGATGCCATTCGTCCAGTGATCAAAGAACAGTTGCGAGAGCGTGTAGGGGTACACTACTGCGACAAGCGGAGCAGCAGAACATTGATATCTAAAGAATACCCTTCCTTCAACATCGAGTCTGGATTCACCGAGGATGATGAGTTGTGGCAACCTGATTATCGCGAAACCTTAGAGGAACATACGGCACGATGCAAGGCGTTACTCAGGGACATCTTTGAAAATGATTCGAGTACCTTTGTAGGCTTGGTCGCACATTCTGGCACTACTATGGCATTGTTCGCAGCTACAGGTTGGAAGAAAGTGCCTATCAAGGCAGGGGCAGTATACCCTCTTTTAGTATGTGCAGAGCAGGAAACCTAGCTACTCTCCCTCCACGGCCTTAACCCTATCCCACTCTCATTCTCGCCCTCTCTGACCGCCTCAACCCGGCTGGTGATCGCACAGCTGGTGCTTTTTCTACTGTTCTGAGGGGGGGCCACACCCGTAGGCGTATCTTGATGGAGGCGGGATGATAATCTTCTTTCGTTGAAGAAGACGCGGAGAACCGGGATAGACGCGCCGATTATGGCGGTGGCGGTTTCAACGGACGTCCAGATCGTCACGTCCTTGCCGTTATCTGTTCAGGCTGCGTCAGTATGTAGAAAGAAGAGGATAAAATTTGGGGTAGGGCAGCGTACAGAAGAAGTCTTGTTCGCGGAGTTGAACGAGATATATGCCTTTGATGATAGCACAGACACCAGAGAGCACCCCGAGCGACATTGCAATTCCAACACCAACCTTTTCCCTCATCCGCATCTGCAGTCCCCTAAGCAATGTCCACGGTAGTAGCGCCAACGCAAAGTCGATCACTGCGCACCAGGCCGCATTGAAGATCCCATAGTCGGTGGTGATAGCTGGATCCCAGCATCTGCCTTCCACCGCAGGGTTCCAGGCCTTTTCAGGAGGCGTACACGTGGTCCAGGTGAACAAGGCACTCGGCAACATTACAATAAATAGCGTGGTGATAGAGAACCAGACAAACCATTTCAAAGGACCCTGAAAGAACCGAAGTAGCGTAACGCCAAACGAGATCTTGCTTCCCGTAGATGCGAAACAAGAGATGGATGCACCGATCGAGATGTAGAGTGCGATTGTAGTGAGATTGTCGGGTGCAATGTCTACCATGTGTTTGCCGAAGCCCAGGCGCCAGCCCATATGCGTAATGATCGATTGGACGAGCAATAAAACCTGTTGCATCCGTTACTTCGCTGAAGGCATGAGAGTAAATAAGTGGAAGTTTAACTCACCCAGGATGCGATTAAGGTATAATCATCCCACCATAGTTCCAGACTCCGACTCAACTTTGCATATATTCTCAAGGCCAGAAACCCACCACACAGGAAGCACAACCACCATGACATACCCACGATCACCGGTCCATTGTCTGGATTAGTCATGATGCACCTCCACAGCAAAAGAGTAAGGTTGCAAGCAGGGGAGCAGAATCGAGTTGCCTGGGGAGGAAGCAGAAGGAAGCGTCTCGATATGCGGAAAGGACTTCTGACTACACATCATATAAGAAAAGAAAAGGCCCGGCTTTTCAGAGGTCTACTTGTTGCATGAAAACGTCGGATACAACCCTCTCAGTAGGTTTCACTTACTGTATGCCTAAAGCATCGATAAGTCTCTTGGTCCCGACTGGTACTTTTTTCTGAGATAGCTAACGTACTAAAGCTCTATTTAGTGCTCTGAATCGACCCGAGAATCCGTTCCGTCCCAGCAAACTCTAGTTCTTTCATCGTCTCTTTCCAACTCTGCTCCCCAACTCTCTCGCCCTTCTCCGTGTACATGATTTTCGCGAACCTATCATAACACTCAGTAAGTATGAACCACCATGATTCAACACAACAGGTACTTACGGATAGATTGTCCAATTAGCCACAAAACTCCCATGGGTTTCCTTCCCCTTCACAACGGCCGCGTCCACGTAAGCCCACGCTCCCTGCACCACCGTCCTCGCTGCCAGCGCCTCCATAATCTTAAGCACAATTACCATTGCTCCCGATGCGCTTCGGTGCAGCCCTGTACCACCAACGAGACCAGGTTCGACAGCGTTGATAATGACGTCGTTGGGCGAGACGATCTTTCCAAGTCGGAGCACAAGCATGAGCACCATCAGCTTGCTTGCGCTGTAGCGTTCGGAAGACGCAGCGAGGTTCCATCCTGTCGGGTCGTCAAATGTAGGGAATATAGGGACGGCATTCTGGTTGGGCATTGCGGCTTGCCAGGCCATGGCTGAAGCGACGAAGGTGAGACGGCCGGGTGTGCCGGCTGGACTTTTAGCTTTGAGGACCGGGAGAAGGAGGATGGCGAGAAGGGTTGTGGATAGATAGTTGACTTGGAATGTCATCTCGTGGCTTGTCGGTGGGTTGATTTCGAACTTTGTGTTTGCCATTCCAGCATTGAGGATCACGGTGTTCAGACATTGTAGCGTCTCACACTTCCGGGCAAACGCTAGTATTGAGCCGTAAGAGAGCATGTCTAGGGCCCATACTTCGATCTGAGCTTTGGGATATGCTTCGCGTAGTGTGGATGCAGCTTGCTCTCCCTTTTCGATAGAACGGACGGCAATGATGAGGTGTGAGAGGTGTAATCCGAGGAGCACTCGCCCAGCTTCTAGGCCGAGTCCAGTGTTGCTGCCGGTGATTATGGCGGTCTGACCTGAGAGATTGGTCGATGAAGGAGGTGGTTTGCATGTGGTGCGAAATTGTGATGTAATGAAATGCTTGAAGAAGCTCTGGATAGGTGGGAGAGTGATGGATGCCATGATTGAATTTCCTTTCTAGTTCGGCGAGAATGAGTAAGACCTGGGGTTTTGAGATGGTCTTGCATTGAACTGGAACCTGGCTCCTATATACCAGTTCTCGGGTGATATTGATCTAGTGTTGTTACACCGAAGACGCGCCTCAAGATGACCGTTCGTCAAACTCCCCACCTGAGATGTCGACACCCGGAAATGGTTTAGCGTCTACATGACCATTTTAGCGTGACGCGCTAGAGCTGCTTTAGGAGGCCAATGTGGTCCGGTCCGTGCCCGTGTAAGACCCCAACGCCAAAACTCCGTAGTCTTATCTCCTTTCTCCTTCCTCCTTTCTGTCGTGCGTCTTCTCCGTTCTTCTTTACCCTGCAAGCATCTTTCCCCTTCGCTAGTACCTCCTTTTGGTAAACAGTGTGGTCGAAAGGGCATAAGCGGAGGAATGCATGATTCATTGTCTCTAAGCGTCTCACCAATTAGAAGCGAGCATTCACCGGAGATCTCGGACTCAATTAGGCTATTTGGAGTGTGGCGAATCGGTCATTGGAGGTAATAGAGTTGGCGAGCTTGAACGACTACAGCCATGGAAGTACAGTTCGAATTCGTCCCTGCAGGTGATCTAGGGAAGCTTGAATCCGCAGATAGACGGCTCATTCGTAGTCGTTGCATGCAGGGAAAAAACAAGCGGGAGGGTTCTAGACGGTCTAAGCAGAAGGAAAGACAAGCTGCAGCTAAGAAGGTTGTTCCTCATGCTGCCCATCCAATTTGGGATGTCGAGGTACCGCCACCTCCTCCTTCTGATATACAGCTGGTACGTTTACCAGGGGAACTCTGAGGAACTTCTGTATAAGCGTGAGTTATTCCTGTGTCTATTGAAGACATGTACTAACGTACAGGCAGATCTCACCTATGGGTCGATACGCACCCTCGTTGCTCCAATCGAAGCGTGCGTGAATGTCAATCCCCTGCAACCGGATTATCTGACCTGGCCCTTCTACGATGCCGCTTTCTTTCCCGTCATCCTGTTAATCACTTCTGCGGCTAATGATTATCTGCTCGAGCGGCCGCTCACCAGGACGACATTCTTCCACTTGCGCCGCACTCTGTATTTCTTGAACGAGAAGCTGGAAGAGAAAGACGCATATAAGAATGTTTATATCATCGTTATGCTCACGCTTATGGCAGCTACATTTGGCGATTACACTGCTACGAGGGCGCATATGGATGGTCTGAAACGGATAATTGATCTGAGGGGCGGCTTGGAATATTTGAGGTGTACACCGAGACTGCATTATAAGCTTGACCGGTATGTAAACCTCATCGGTAGAAGGACTGCGACATTACTGATATCGCATGAGCAGGTTAGATCTCTCGTGGTGTCTCGGTTCCGGAGGCAAGCCTCGATTCGCGGATTTATCTATCTCGTGGGCCCCCATATTTACTTCTTCCAGGTCACATAGGTTTGGGAGTTGTTTTGTCGACTCGCGGCTCTTTATCGTCTTCCAAGATGTTCAGCATATCGTCGGCCTCATCAACGGACACTTCTCCCAAAATACAAAGGTTCATGGCGAAGAATTCCAGGAGTCAATCAGCTCCATCCAATCCCGCCTTCTATTACTCAAGGATATGCTTAGGGATCCAATGGATGAATGTCTCTGCTTAGCGATATTGGCTTTCATGACAACGACAAACCGAATTGCTGGGAGGAAAGTGCCGTACAGAAGTCTCAAGAGGCGACTCCGAAACGCATACCAGACAGTGTGGGAAGGGAGTCCGGAAAAGCGGTATTTGATGTTATGGGTGCTGCTTATATGCTCCATATCGGTCTTGGATGATGATCCGGGGTGGTTGGCCGAAAGGTGAAATGAAAGTGTAGAGTTTGATGCGACATGGGACAACACCAGAACGATCATGCAGAGTATTCTGTGGATTGATTTTCTACACGATGAACTCGGGAAAGAGGCATTCTTAAAGCTCACGGGTTAATCTGATGATAACGTATAAGAAGAGAACTATGTTAATACTGTTAAAGAAGCAAACAAGTTGACTAGTATATCCGACCCCAGCATGGGAATAGGGCTCTAAGCGTTTCTTCGAATCTTACAAAGAATACGTAACACAAAGTTGTGATCTTATTTATCCTAGTATTAGTGGCCCAGCATTGGAATTTATTCATTGAGGATATCTAGTCTATTGGAAATCGCATCTCTTCCCCATTGAACGTGCTGACATCAAACCCTAAGAAATCGACCCCGCTATCAAACCATCGAGCGCCAAACGCGTCCGGCGACAGCCCAGACGATGGTGGTAAGGGACTGACTCCTGAGTTCGTGACTGCTATCTTGGGTGTCTCAATGGCCATCCCTACGGACATACCTAGCCGCTCACCCCCAGATAACGACCCAGGAGCTCTCAAATCAGTGGATGATTCGATAGGAACTGGTTTGGGCAATGTCGATGTCTCGCCGGCCATGTCAGCTACCATGGCTTGAATGTCTTTCAAACCTTCTTCACCCTTGTCCATGGTGTCAATTGTCCTTTTGAGGCTCGGTCGTAGGCGCTTTATTGCGCGCCGTGGCTCAAATTCGCTTTCCTGGATGGCTTCCATAACGGTCTGCTTGAAATTCTCGAAAACGTCTCTGTACTTCTTTGCTCCCGGCCAGCGCTCAGCGATGATGTAAAGAACAATGGAACAGGCGTTCATATCGTTACTAGTACTTATGCTGAAGACTTCTTTCGGAGCCAACCATGCGCAATAAAGTAGAGTCAGCCCAGCTAGAAAGACCGAGTGTAGCGCCATCAATGAGAAGCCAACACTGATTTTCTGGTGCAGTCTTTTGTATGTCTGGCACACTCCACCGCAGGCCTCGACACACTTAGCCAGAAACCTAGAATTTGTCGGTTGCGAAGACAAATGCGGGTGGAGCAAGAATCGCATGCACTTGTAAAAGTAGACCATCTGGCTCTCACACACGTTATTGTGGACTCTCTGGCAACAGAGATAGGGACGTACGTAGTAGTCGTAACCGTCGATTGTCGTTTGGAGATCGAAGTTGGCGGGTTTTTGAACGCACTGGTCATGTCGGGGCATGTTCGCTCGCCACTCCTCTAGCTGTTGAATGAAACGCTCAACCTCTGCTTCAGAAGACGATGATGGAGAATCCACGCGATAGATTGATTGCTGAATGTTGGATTCGATTATCCTAAGCCGACATAGGTGGATGAAGCACGACATGGAAGTCGGCTTACTCGCTCCTATATTGCCAGATTGGGATGCAGCAAGCGCCAGGGACAACGTCTCATCATCTTCTACATCTTCATTGATATCAAGTGGCAGCTGAAAAAATTAATGGATGAGTATGACGATTCAAGGTGAAACTTACCTCCGCATCAATATCACGGTCGCTGATTGCAAACGGCCGGCCTAGGACTATGCTGACCTGCCGGTCGAGGCAATATCCCGTCCAAAACACGCGTTTCCTCATCTCAATTTCGGCCATGCTGCCTACTCGCCTTCCATTCGTCTTACGGTGTAAGCCTAGATCGACACATAGTCTCATAGCTAGACCAACATATACCCACGCGCCTGGGCCCCTTGGCGCACGCAGGCTATGTATGGCTAGCAGCAGGAGGACTTCGATGGAGCGAAGATCGTGAAGTTCTAGCATCGAGTCCAAATGTTGCAGTGCCACACTATGATGCTCTTCTGGGTAGAAGGCGCCCGCCTGGCCTGTGGTTTCCAGGAATCGCCCGCCAATAGCATATACAAGATGTAAAATTGATAGGTGATACGCGTCTTCCAGCATGTTACGATCTGCATGAAGTGTGCGGATGAACGAAGTTCTCAGCAACGGCCATCTTAGCGAAATGTGCTTCAGATACCCCAGAAGCAACCGATCACATGTTTCAGCGCTCGACATAAGGGAATGCCCTACTTCTGAATTTGATGGACTGGTAGGCTCGTATAAGGATTTCGGATTAGTGTGCTGTGCTTCAAACCCTCTTTGCAATGCTTTCCCACGTACGAGTGAGCCAATCATGCGGCCCATGGTGATGTTCGAGGAAGCGCCGATGTATCCTCCTGATGCTTCAATGCTTAGGTCGCGGAGGATGTCGGTGACTGAACTGATGCTAGAACTCTCGAGGTCAAGGCCATTGTTTCCTTCGTCACCCTCATTCCCGTCTGGGCGCGAGGCGGTCGTGGACGACAAAGCTGCCATAACGGCACCTGTTCGTGGTGAAGTCATTGGGCTCGTAGACTTGGATCGTCTACGCTGCGGCTCTTCTGTATTCTGCTCATTTGCCCTAGTATTTTCGGGGCTCTGGCTCGCCAAGGTCGCTTCCAGCTCGCTGAGGCGCTGCTCCAGGGTCTGGAGGTACTGCTTGCGGTCTGCATGGCGGTTTTCGTGGATCACATACACACACTGGGCATTAAAGCTCAGACAATTCGAGCAGGCTGGATGGTTGCCGTCGCACTATTGTACTTCATTATTTATGTACTTTACAACTCAGATCATCAACGGGGACTTGGCGCACCTTCTGCTTCCTGCTTTTACATCGCTGACAAGCAACGGCAACGCGAGAACGCTTAGCACGGGGAGCGTCAGTCATGTCTAACCTCGATGCGTTTGTCGTTTGAAGCAAATATGAGAGGACGCATATGGAGGATATCAATCATATGTAGAGATGGCTGCGCCTGGGAATAAGCGGGGTATGGATTGTCAATCCTGGATGGATACATGATTATCCCCGCGAGTGGGCTTCCCTTATCAGCACACGAGGCCTAGTTCCATTTAGGATGATACTGAACATATCATCGGCCCGCGAATTAGTTTTCCGCCTGAAATGACCAATCATCGATTAAGATATTATTCACGTGACGAAAAAAATATCCATCCGCAGACTGGGTGAAATTTTGCTATCCCTACCGACACCGAAGTACTGTAATCGCAGTTACGATGCAAATGCACATAGGAGTGCCTCATTCACACCCTGCCTCTATCTAGGAACTTAACAGGAACATCAACGAACCTTGTCCGCACAAACTCGACCAAGAACTTGCCAAGCACATCGTAAGTAGCATTCGCCGTCACGCCACGGTCTAGATGATCATGAACGAGAAAGTGCACGGCCCACAGGTTCGGGAACTCCATGCGGTCAATCTTCTGGCCCCAGTACTCGTCTGCCATGAGTTCTATGAACTTCTCCGTGCAAAGCAGTGACCGTAGCCAAGCCCATTCGTCCTCGTGTCGCACAAACAGCCCTACGTTGCAGTTCGACCCTTTGTCACCAGCTCGACCCATCACGACATAGCCTAATGGTACGGTTTTCGTAGGACCGAAGGTGTCAAGAGAGATGGGATTTGTCGGCGGATATGATGGTTGCTGGAACGGGTGTTCAATCGTCTTTATTGGAGGAGGAACCTCAATCGTCCCGATCTTTGGATCAGAAAAGTAAATGTACTGTGTTGGTTGCGGGATCAGTGTTGGGAAGTACTCCTGGAACTGTGAAAAACATCAGCTCTCAATCACTCAAAGCCTACGGAGTCCCTTACTGTCTTAGGTTCCGCCTGTCGCTTGTCTGGATGAGTCGTCGCTGCTGGCCAACTTTGCATTACAATTTCCAGCGCAGGCATTGCAAAATTCTGCCAACTCAGGGCGTCTTTGTCCTTCGCTTGTACGACGAGTCTCATATCGACTGTGGCAGCATTCTGGTTCCGAGGATTGGGTGGCACAGTTCCGTAGGCCGTCAGACTGAAGTGCGTGAACTTGGCCATCCGCTCCGGACCATAACGATAAATCATTTGGATCTTCGCCATCTCCACCTTCTCGTCGATATCCAAACCCACCAGGGCCCAATGCAGTTCTGCAGTATATCCCCCAAAAGCGGTCACGCCAACCTTTGTAGTTGCTGGAGGTGGCTGCCCTTTCACTTTAGAAAGCTGCACCCGGTCTTTTGCCACTTGTATCAATTCGACCTGGTCAATCACGGCTGTGACGTCACTGTTTAGGTAGTACATGCCCTGGATCTCATACAAGAGCTGTTCCTTACACGTTTCAGGTGTTACGATGCCGTCGCTGCCTTCAGGCTTGGTGATGATTACCTCTCCGCTCGCAGAGATCTCCGCAATCGGATATCCAAGGTTGTTAATCCGGCTGAAATCCAGAGACTTGAATCTGCGAGGATATATTAGTCAGTATCATCCAAGCTACAACTCTTTCTCGCTCGAGCTCGACGGTTCCCTGATCACGTACCCGCTAAAATCGCCACCAGTCACATATGTCGAACATTCAATCAAATGCCCTGCCATCAAAGCGTTCGCTAGCTCATCGTACTGCTCTCGGTGCCAGCCATGCCACCATGTGGCTGCGCCCACAATCGGCGATGCATCGGCGACTCTCCCGCACAGCACAATGTCGGCTCCTGCATCCAAAGCCTTAGCTATTGCTGCGCTCCCAAGATAGCATTGGGCAAAAACTGGCTCGTATGGCCACTCATCCAGATCCTCTCCGGTAGACAGATGCTTGAACTTCCTTCCACCCTCCCTTGCTGCCTGCAACTGCGAGAGCACGACATCACCTTCCACCCAAGCCACGGTCAAACCTAAATCCTTGCTCTTCACCATCTCGACAACCCTGTCGAACAAGGCTTTCGTGGCTACGGTGCCGGCATTTGCGGCAAGCTTTTGCTTCTTTCGCGCCAGGCTCTCCAGCGCTGGCTCAAGGGCATCTAGGAAACTTGTTTCGTACCCTAGATCCTGATTCCCAGTTGTTGCTACGGCGTACGCTTTCGCAGGCATGTTGAGCTCAGACATCCAGTCCCCCACGAAAACATCGATGGGTTCGTCCGAGGCTGCGGCGACGGAGAGCGCTTCGCGACGGTCGACTGGTGAGCCGGATATGTTCATTATGCGGAGCGGCCGCTGCGGATGGGGCTGTATGGACGACATGGTAGCTACTGGTGGTTTGAGTGGTAACTTGATGAAAGTTGTTCCCTAGGCTCTGAATCTCGTCTTTCTGCGCAGTTCTGAGAAGTCGCAAGCTCCGTAGTTCGACATGAGTCCACCTACGCCTGCAATTTCGCCACTTGAGGTTTCGTCCCCACTTCACTGTAATCATTGCGGCCCAAGGTACGTCGTTACAGATGTTCGATAAGGCTATCGAACAACCCTTGTTGTTCCCGTCGGAACAGGAGTTCGCGATGTGGATTCCTAGCACGTGATGATAGGGACGACTTCCGAAGTTCCGCTTTGGCTTCGGAACCTTGGAAGCCGTCTCGCAGGCTCGCGAGTACCCGTAGACACAGACATGCACCCTGTCGGTTACACGCTCATTTTCCAGTCGGATAGGCTCATGATTCTTCCGCCCTCATGTCTGCCAAGATGACGAGTAAGCTTAATAGAAAATCGGCCTCTCGAGTATTGGTAGAAAAAAGCACAAGGTTGTCGAACCATGACTTGATCCAATAACTTCCTCCACTTCAAGGTTGAAATACTCACTCGGTCATACAACATGGGTGAACTCACAGTGTTGTCGTCCCATGGCGTGTTTCGAACTAGCTCGCGACGTTTCCGTCGCCGCACTACTACTCGCAAAACGGAAGTCATCATTGAAAAGCCAAATGACGCCATCAAACACATCTCTGCCATCCAAATTCTCGAATCTCCACCGTCGCCACTACCTCCGCCTGTCTATATTCTCCCTTCAACGCAAAAGGCCCTCGTCGTTACATCAAAGGGCACATACAAAATCGACGACTTGTACCCGGTGCCCGAACTTCTCACACCAACCGAAATCCTCATAGAGCCGTGCGCTGTGGGCCTAAACCCGATTGACTGGAAGTCAGTCGCGTACAACTTCTGCCTCCCTTCATTCCCTTGGATCACGGGAAGAGAGCTCGCAGGGCGAGTTGTGAAGGTCCATCCTTCTGTAAGCCATTTGGAGGTTGGCGACCGGGTGTGGACGAGCACATACTATCGCGATGTAAGGGCGGGCTGCTTTCAGCAATATGTCACTGTGCCGCAACACACAGTTTTGAAGATCCCAGAGAAGGTTGGCTTTGAGAAGGCGGCTTGCTTGGGGGTTCCCGGACTCACCGCTGCCATGACGCTATGGAAGTGGCTCGGAATTGGGTGGCCCTCGGGTTCGCCAGGTCTGAACCCCGGCGAGGCTTCGAAAACAGATGACTGGCTTTTGATATGGGGCGGGTCGACGGTAACCGGCCAGTTCGCAACTCAATTAGCGCTTCAGTGCGGCTGGAAAGTAGTCACAGTCAATTCGTCGCGTACAAAGCCGTTGTCTCTGTCACTAGGAGCTACCCACGTTGTCTCACGGGATGGGAAGTCGAATCAAGAGCTTGTAGAGGAGATTCGGGAAGTGACAGGAGGGAGGATCACGAAGGCGATCGATCTGGTTGGACCACAGACTGCTACACTCGTTCTGCAATGTGTTTCCCAAGATCACCCAGTCGACTTCGCTCCGCTCGCCATGATGGCTAACGTCCAGACTGTGCCTGAGAATATCACCGTACATACGGTTGAGATGAAGCAATTTGTTTTGAACGAGGCCTCCAGAATCTACGCCGAAACGCTCAATGACATAATTGCAGAGGGAAAACTGCAGTTTCCGGATATACTGGTTCAGGATGGAGGGCTAGAATCCATAGTTGCGGGATTGGGCATGTTGCAGAAGGGTGACTTGGGTGGAAAGAAGATAGTTGTACGCTATTAAAAAAAGTAAAGAGATCTTTGAATGCAAATATATGAACGATGATGAAGTATTCTGCACTATCAGAGATCAACGTAGTACTATGCCTCGGGTTTCTACCTCAGAACATGATCCAGGAGTGGTGGTGTTCGCGTGCAGCCAGCTCGTCAATGGTTACATAAAGTCATTCATGGAATAGCTGCTGAGAAAAATCTTTGAAACAATCTAGACAACATTCTCTCATCCAGTAGCTAAGATGTCGGCAACTTCTTTCTCTTCTTTCACATTCCGCCATGTAGCTGGCCGTGGAAGCTCAAAGCCCTGGAAACAAGTCCCATACGTTATCCCTCCGCCTCGCCAAACAGGTCTCAACAATTTCAAGTCCACCGTCGACTTTGAGGGATCTTTTGCAACCAAATCTTCTCTGACATGGAAGACTAGAGCTTCAACCAGGACGAGTGTTGCCGTCCGTTTCCCTTGTGCGTTGATGAGCTCTTGAAAGGAATGAAGCTTGCATTCCGCGCTGAAGGCGGATTCTGATACCGATGGAGGGGCCACAAATTTGGACGGAGAAGGTGTCAGGCCGCAGAGCTGCCACTCGGAAAGTTGAGGCGGGGTGTTGATAGAGGTGAAGTTGGCGGCCTCAATGAACCAGTCGCTGATTAGCGAAATAGTGCACTCCTTGGTGTCCAAAATGTTTCGAAGTGTATCATTTGGATCGTCGCCTACTAGAGACAACGAATAAAGAGGTGGCTGATCACGTTTATATCAGAATCTGTCTGTTCTAAACTTAACGTGACTTGACGTACATCGGCACAGACGCTCTGGAAATACGAGAACGGCGCCAGATTATCAACACCGTCTGCACTTTTCGTGCTCACCAACGCGATAGGTCTCGGCACAGTTGTCGAAATCATCAACTTGTAAGTTTGCACTATTGTGCGCCCTTCATCGTATGGCGCGATGGAAATACGTTGATGCTTCTTCCACTCGTCGCTCGTTGCACCGTTTCCGGCCTTCCAATGCGGAGAGGGTGTCTTTGTTGGTGTCCAAGAATTGTTCATATCATAGTCAGATCTGGACGCTTCTACTTCTGCCCAGTTTCCGTGTGGGTTACGTTTGATGACGGCTTCCTTATCGGGAGCTTCGACGAGCGTGATGGGAGCTGTTGGAGCGGGAGACATTTCGCATACCTAGGTATGTGTTTGGAACGACCCTTAAATGTAATTATTTACTTGCAAATATGAAAGCCTTCCTAAGCACGCTCTATCGCTCTATGATTGCTTCGTAGATACATGTCAACTTTGGCGGCATTTGTAACCCTTCGGCTAGACGTAATCCGACGTCGCGAATAGCTCCACTATTCAGGTTAGCGCGACGTTAGCACCTCAGATAGTGATCAATCACTATCTACCGTGCTATCAACATTCGACTCTTGTCTAGATCATGGACACAACCTTGCCTATCAATCCCTATCTCGTCTGCCACATGTATACTCTTGGTGGCGGTCGGGAACAGTTCCGGGTGCACGTGGGAAGCGAAGCATAACTTCCTCGTCCGTCCTGCAACCTGCAGCAGCAGTCCAGCTCCACCCGTGAGACAGCACCTTAGAAGTCATCACCATGGGAAAGTTTCCAAAGCCACGTCTTCCCCGAACCTTCAACTCTCTTGTTGTCAACGAGGGCAGTCACGACTCGAGATGGGCGAATCCCGATATTATACCAGTGCCTAAGGAACAGAGGGTATACACAACGAAAGCTTTCTTTGGATACTGGTTTGTATTATTTTACCCTTGTATTTGAACAACAGTTGCTAATAATTCCCAGGGGTGCCGCCGGCATCAACACCACAGCATGGGCATTGGGATCTTCCAACCTCGCTGCAGGTCTTGACGCCGGAGCATGCATAGGGGGTGTACTGGTCGGCGGAGTGCTCGCTGGCATTGTTGCCTTCCTTTGCGGCGAGCCCGGCGTCAAATATCATCTTGGCTTCCCGATGATGTCGCGATCAACTTTCGGAATGTACGGCGCCTACTTCGTCATCACGATAAAACTTTTCGTGAACTTCATCTTCTGCGGCGTCCAGTCGTATTGGGGTGGTCTCGCTGCATCAGTCGTATTGTCCAGTATCTTCCCGAGTTTTGCACACATGAAGAATACCCTCCCAGAGTCAGCAGCCATCACCACCCAGCAACTTATTGGCTTCATCTGCTACATCATTATATTCACCCCCCTGATGTTTGTTCATCCGAGCAAGCTCCAACCAATCCTCTACGGCTCTTTCTACATCGTTGTAGCAACCATAGGCGGCTTGTTCATTTGGGCAGTTGCTTCTAACGGAGGGGCTCCTACTCCGCCTCCGGCCAAGTCGATTACTGCATCGGAACGATCGTTTCATATCTTGCTTGCCATCAGTGCAGTTGCGGGATCTTGGACAGGAGCATGTATTCGGTGCGTTATTCCTATTGTCGCAGTGAAGTAGACTAGGAGGCTGACTTCAAACAGCCAATCTGACTGGACACGGTTCGCAAAGACTAAACGCGCACCTGCCCTAAACCAACTTATCGGGGCTCCAGTCACCGTCACCGTCACTGCTATCCTCGGTGTCTTTGCCACTAGCGCTGTCAACGATATGTACGGGAAGATGATCTGGAACCCGATCCAAGTTCTGCAGATGCTCCTCGGCGAACACTACAACGCTGCCACAAGGGCCGGCTGCTTCTTTGCTGGCCTCGGATTCTTTGTATCCCAAGTTCAGGTCAACATGGCCCAAAATTCCATCTCCTGCGGTATGGACCTCGCCTCGTTTTGGCCCAAATACCTGGATGTCGCTCGAGGCAGTGTCATAATGTGTGTTGTTGCATATCTCATCAACCCTTGGCGATTTGTCAACTCGCCTGGCACCTTCATCACCGTGCTTAGTTCTTTCGGGATGTTTGTGTCCCCGCTCGCAGGCATCAACGCCGTAGACTTTTGGCTCATCCGCCGCCAAAACTGGAAAGTCCCTGATCTCTACGTCGGCAATAAGAACTCTATCTATTGGTATACTTACGGTGTTAATCTTCGCGCCGTGGCAGCGTGGACTCTCGCTGTGTGGCCATCATTCCCAGGTTTTATTGCTAAGACCTCTGGGTCGACGGTTACGCTGGGTTGGTTGAACACATTCAATGTGAGCTGGATTGTTGGTTTTATGGGTGGAGGAACCGTATACTATATTCTCTGCTTGATCTTCCCTCCTCCGGGTAAACCCTACGTTTCAGAACATCTACTTAGCGAGGACACTGAGGGGATCGATGGTTTGGAGGTGGCTTCTTCCGACATTGTCGCCGTGGAGGTTGAGAAGGGAAAGCATTGATGAGCTGAGAACATTGATGGAGAAGAAGCCCTGGAGGGTATGAGCAAGTATATCATTAGCCTGGCGACGCACACGGTCTCTACCACGAAGATCTCTGAAGTTATAGTATAAAGATTAGTTATTCTCCGCATGACGCGATGTTTAATCGTGTTGGTATGGCTCTCTCGTTTTCTGTAAAAAATCGTGCTTCTGTTCGTTGACTACTCTCGGGAAGTATCGCGATCTTGGCCTAAGGTGACGGAACACCTTTCTTGTTCGTAGTGCCAACGGCTCTCTGCTTCCGAACTCGTATCTTACTTCCGAAGCGCGGAACTCCATACGGAACCACCTTACAACTACTTAAGCATCTCGCTTGAATGAATAGCGTTCTTCAAACTAACCGTGCAAGGGTTCTATCGTCTTTACAAATTTGCCTCTCACACAACATGTTGTCGCCAATCAAAAAGGCCTACGCCGATACCCCATCCGGTCAAATTCATTACCGCTATGTGATTCCCGCAAACCCAAGATCGCAGCCTCTCATATTTCTTCACAAGTCCGCTTCCTCATCCGCAAGCATGGAGAAGCTCATGAACATATTTTCCTCGGAACCGCGAAACTACTCGTGTTACGCACCGGACATGCCCGGATTTGGTGGTTCCTTTGATCCCTCGCCAGTCGACGAGGTTGCCATCGAAAGGAGGGGCACGGAATGGTATTGCAGCTTGTACGTAAACCTTTTCAAGAGCTTAGGGATATGGAAAGAGGCGAATCAAGATGGTAGTGGAGGAGTTCATCTGCTGGGACATCACTCAGGCGCGAGTCTGGCGCCGCAGTTGGCGACTATCAGCCGTGAGGTTGTAAAAAGTGTGTGTTTGATTGGAGCGAGTATCATGAGTGAGGCAGAGAGGAAGGCCATGCGGGATAAGTTTCTTGTGCCGTTTAATACCCCAGAACCACTGGGCAGCCATCTGTTGAAGACGTGGCAGTATCTCGGTAAGCATTCCAGCTGCAAACTGTCTCTAGTTGAAACTGATCATGGCTGATTTTTATAGGCAGAATGGGAGTCACGTCTGCTGGCGCAGGACAATGTCCTACGGGGTGTTCAGAGGAGGACTTGGCAATATGGCAACGAGAGCTCGTCGATCATGTTAGGGCTTGGAAGGGCCGACTGCAGATTTATGGCGCCGTGTGGGCAAGGGACTCGGAGGGAATATTCCTGAAGGTTAAGTGCCCTGTCTGCGTTATGTGTGCCCCGGATGATGTCTTATATGGGCATATGGGGAACGCGAGGAAGTTGCGGCCCGATGATCCAAATCTGGTTGTGAAGGATATTGGAGGGGCAAATTTCTCCGTCGACAGAGATGTCGGGGCCATCGTTGGAGCGTGGGAGCCATTCGTGGAGAAAGCAAGTATGTAGACTAAAGAATGGTATATTGATTTGATGTATTCTAGATGGTGAAGGTCTCTTAAGCCTTGACCTCGACGGTACTAGTCACCGCGGGAGCAATCTTTCCGTCTACTACTGCCGGGCTAGCTTCGCTCTTCGTCTCCGTTTCCCCTTTCTCAGCCTTCTCCTTATCCCAGGCGATCAAACTGTCACCCAAAAAGTCGGAACCGTATGTGAACTTATGTCCATAGTGATCCTCCCTCAACTTCCCATTGCCCGGTGTGTTGTACAAATTCTCTCGCATGGAGCCCCCGGGAACCGGATAATCCTTCCACATCAAACCTCGCTTCTGCAATTCGGGTACCAAAATGTCAACGACATCCTCTTGGCTACCAGGAGTTGTGACATAGGCGATATTAAAGCCATCAACGTCAGCCTCGTCGATCCACTTTTCGAAAACATCTGCTACCATCTCGGCTGTTCCTACAGGCGCTGGATGGAATCCCCCAATCGCCATTATTTCGCCCAGCTTGCGAGGAGTCCATGGTCCGATGTCACCAACCACTTTGTTAAAATTCTCCAGGAAAGAATGAACGGCGTTGTCGCCGGGGGCATCTTTGAGCTCAAAGACTTCGTCGAGTGGGAAGCGTGAGAGATCAATACCAGTGTACCCGGAGAACTGAGCGAGCCCGCCTACCGGATCCGAAAACTCAACAGCCCGTTTATACTTTTCTTGCGCTTCTTCGAGTGTGCGGCCTAAAATAGGCGTAATGCCAACGAAGAACTTCAAACTAGCAGGATCGCGTCCGCGTTCCTTTGCTTCGGCACGAATAGCTGCTACACTCCCGGCAGTCTGACTTGGGACAAGCCCTCCGATGTAGACTGCCTCAGCATGTTTCGAGGCGAAGCCTCGTCCTGCCTTTGATGTTCCGGCCTGGAAAAGGACCGGTGTGCGCTGGGGCGAAGGATGCATCTGGGCCATCGCGGACGTTTTGTGGTACTTTCCGTCGTGCTCTATGCGCTTCACCTTGGACGGCTCATACGCGACCCGTGTTTCTCGGTCAAACTTGACAGCCTCCTCCGACCATGAGCTCTCCCACAGCTTGTACACCAAGTCCATATACTCCTCGGCCATGGCATATCGCTCATCGTGTGGCACTACTTTATCGTACCCCAGCGCCTTTGCTGCACTAGTGGTGTGGCTGGTGACAATGTTCCACGCCACCCTACCGCCAGTGAGGTGGTCAAGCGATGAGAAGGTTCGCGCGAGGATATAAGGGGTTAAGTACGTCGTGCTTCCAGTAACGCCAAACCCGAGCGATTTTGTAACAGCGGCCATAGCCGGAATTATAACCATAGGATCATTAACGGCAAAGTGTGAACCACAACGAAGCATGGCATCTGTGCTCCCGTCGTAGACATCAAAGGTAGAATAGCTGTCGGCGAAGAAGATAAAAGCGATCTTGCCACGCTCCGCAATCTTTGCCAGGTTTAGCCAGTAGTCGAGACGGTCTTTCGTTGACCCTTTGTCATTCGGATCTCTGCATATTGGTAAGTGCTCGTCCTGACGAGGATGAGTAAAAATCCCACCTCCATTGACCGGGAGACATATGGCTGCCAACACAGCCATGCTCGAAAAAGTTCAGGTAGATCTGCTTCTTGGGCAATGTCGATGGCATGATGGGCAGTGAAAGAAGAGGTTGATGTTTGTACAGTACTCGGGGTATGCCACAATTTTGAAGCACTGTTTGAAGAGAAAGAGCGTGTCTGCGACGAAGTGTGCGATCAGTCTGCTGTCACCCCACATTCCCTCTAGCCTTGGGTCCCCAGGATGAGACCCTAGAATTCGGAATGCATAGCGTGTTTGCATGTTGTTAGTATAGTTCGCAATCTTTCCGTGGAGATTAGCGATTGCGCTAATTTGGAAGTTGGTCTATCAAAGTTCGGCAGCTAAGATGCGTGCCGTCGGATGCCTATCACATTCCGTTGGAAGCTTGTTTCCGACTAAGCGTACCGGAATATGCGCATTCTAATACGTACGTGATCACCACGCGCCAAGTCCTATCATAATGCTTTGAACGGCAGACCGTAGCATCAATGTTAGTCTTCAAGCCCTTTTATTTGAGTGAAAAACAAAAAGGATGTGAACTAATGTGTTACAATCCTATAGTTGTAGTCTATATATATGCCAATTTTTTGACATAGTATCTGCCAAATATCCTCAACCCCAATATCTACTGTGGTATACTCCATTATTTAGTGAATCTTAATCATGGCCCTCTTGTCCTTTTTCTGTACCAACATCCATACTTACATGTTCAACGCTTACCCCATCCGACCCCTTCTTACCAAGAATCCTTCTCGCCACTGCCACGAATGTATGTCTGGCCTCCCAGATCGGCAAGCACCATATCAGCAATGCCGCGCACCAACTCCAAATGAACACCACGACCGTCCAGCCTATAAAGAAACCTCGACTGAAGATGTAACCAGTCCCGTACAAGCTGAACGGAATAATGATCAAGAAGATGAGACACATGACCACGCATACGATCTTCGCATTCCGCGAGGCGCGCGCGAGACCTGCGGGATCCCAGTCGCTGCCTAGGTCTGACTCGTCGGTGGAAGAGAATGTTTGGTCACTAGGACGTGGTTCCACCGATTGCATGAGAAAGAGTCGGTCCCAGTCATACGCTGATGTGAACGGACGGAAAGCGGCCCACTGCAACAATGGAAGGAACAATCCAACGGTGCAGCCCGCGAACATGGGCCAGTTCTCGAAGGTCGTATTAACATTAACTTCGCCGTACATGCCTTTCGTAGTACCAAGCCAAGCGATGATACCAGCTGCTGTGCCGATTGGTGCCGCTGTGTACATGTAGGTGGGCGAGACGCGTGCAGAGTTGACGGCGAGGGTTATGGGGATGACGGCGGCGCCGAGAACCACACCAACGAATTCGAGAATCCAGCCCATGGAGATGCCAGACGCGTTAAGGGCAGTGGCGAAGGAGGCGCTGAAAATGGCGAAGAAAGAGAGCGAAATATGGGCAACGAGGCGGAGGCGCTTGTCATCTGCTGCTGGGTTGATGTCTACAAGATTAACCCTGCTTCTCATTGCGCAGCAGAAATACTTACAAGGCTTATAAATGTCGAATGTGACGATAGAAGCATGCGCAATGATCTCTGCTGAAAACGAAGATGTCACAGCCATAAATACCATTAAGACGATAGCGACTGCTCCTCCTTTGCCCATGACAGCTTGAGCGGCAAGAGGGAGTATGAGAGCATTGTTGATCTGGTAAGCGGTCACCCCACCAGACACCGGCCAGTACTGCGTTTCAGAAAGCGCAATAGCAACGTAGCTCATGGTAGCGCAGAGCCCCAGTGGGATGCTGAACCACGCGAAGGCGCCAAAGAAGTACCCATTTATCACTGCGTTAGGCTCACCGGCAATAGCTTTCTGCCCATACGATGGGTCGACGAATACGGAACCGAAGCCGGAAACTAGAATCACAACGCCGAGAATAAGACCTTCACCAGATTGCATAGTTAAGTACGAGCCATCTTTTGCACCGTATGCGCCTGTTTGTGACTGCAAGAGATCCCAAAGTTTGCCCGGGGAGCCAAGGACGGGAAGGGATTCGACGGCCATCACTTTGAACATACAGATCAACAGAATGACGAAGATGACGACCGTGCTATATAGCATTAGCCGGAGCCACAGAGAAGCTCAATAGGTTACTGACTGGATGTAATCGGAAAGGAAGGTGGATTTGAGACCGCCCAGATACGTATACACCACCACACCAAGCGGGATGAGGTAATTCATCGCCACGGTGTTGGCGCCCGTTGTCACGTTCAGCGCTGCCGAGCCACCAAGCAGCAGTGCAGCCGTGATCAGAATCTGCACCGCAACTCCATATATGAAAAATACAATGTGCGTTCTTGTGCCGAAGCGGACGCGCAGAGCTTCCAGGATAGTGTTCGCGCGTGGTGCTCTGCGCTTAAGCTCGATAGCCATGATGGCGTACAGCAAGATTTGGACTGTGGCACCAGCGACGAACCACCAGAGACCGGCAAAGCCGTAGACGTATGTCAAGCGGACTGAGTTGAGGATTGTAGCTGCGTAGCACCAGGATGAGGCCACGGCCGCAGCTACAAGGCCCGTTTTGACGCTCTTTTTGGCGGTTAGTTGCATGTCGGTGTCTCTGGATTCATTCAAGAAGCTTCGTGATATCCATGTTATCGCGTTCATGGTCAGAGCAAAGACGATACCGAACCCTGTAGATGTCAATATAGGGTGTGTGAAAACGGAGAATAGATATTGCTCACCAAGCACGATGCCATAGGCGACACCTTGCGACAAAGGAGGTGTCACAACACCTGAGTCTGCCATCGTAGTTTTCCGGCAGAAGTCGTTATGCAAGTGATATTTTAATGACCAGCTCACTGGGTCCCTCGCATCCACTCTCGCAACGCGCGAGGTGCGACTGCCTTATGAAGCATCATGTCATGCCCATCATGACACGCTACTGAGATTTAGAGCGCTAGAAAGTACCTCTATCCGACGGAAGATTTTGAGCTTTCTAACTAACTAGAAGATTACTGTGAGGAGGTTCTTATCAGGACGTCGCCCTATCGGATCGGCAACAGTTAGCCGCATAGGGCAATCCCGGAGTTGACCGAATTAGCGTCGAACTACAGCTCGAACACTCGCCCTCACCCTTTTCGAGTCGTATAACATATTGGATTGACTTCACAGAGCGCTATATAGGTGGCGATTCGAAAGCAATCTTCTTGCAGCACACCACAGGTTCGTTATAGCGCTCTAGAGGCCAGGCATTCCTACCGGGCACTATCGGCTAGCGCAAGTCAAGATCGGGCATAGGGAGTTTCACCACAGAGTGGAAAATGGTGACTCAAAAGAGCTGGGAGATCACCGCGGCGGAGAAAAGAGAACAGCGTGCACGCAAGATCCCGGTCGAATGGCGGATCCCTGATGAGCTGTTGCCTCCCCCAAAGACACTCTTCGTACAAGACTTTCCAAAGACATCTGGACTTTTCACTGAGCGGGAGCTGCTCCTTACCGAAAATACTGCGTCTGAAGTCGTGAAACGCATAGCCAGTGGCGAATGGACATCGCTCGAGGTTGTTACTGCCATATGCAAGCGCGCCGCAATCGCGCAGCAGTTAATAAACTGCGTCACTGAGATTTACTTCGAACAGGCAATTGCTCGAGCAAATGATTTAGATGACTACTTCAAGCGCGAAGGGAAGACAGTCGGACCTCTTCACGGTTTACCAATTAGTCTGAAAGACCAATTCAACCTCAAGGGCGTTGACACCACCATCGGATACGTTTCGTATACTAATAAGCCAGCAACCGAAGACTCAACACTTGTGCAGCTATTAGTACAAGCCGGTGCAGTCCCATATGTCAAATCAAATGTTCCTGCCACGCTGATGATGGGCGAGTCGGTCAACAACGTTTTTGGTCGCACTGTCAACCCTCGTAACCGCGAACTCACGACCGGAGGGTCGTCGGGCGGCGAGTCTGCGCTAGTGACATTCTGCGCCAGCTACCTAGGGGTTGGCACTGACATTGGCGGGAGCATACGGCATCCATGTTCTTACACGGGATTATTTGGACTGCGTCCATCGAATGGTCGAGTGTCGTATCAGATGGTTGCGAACACTTACCTTGGACAAGAAGCCGTAAGGTCATCTGCGGGACCAATGTGTCGCTCAGTCGACGATATCGTGTTATTCATGTCAGCGCTCATGGAGCAACAACCGTGGCTACACGATCCGCAGACGCTACCCATTCCCTGGCGAGAAGAAGCTATGCAGCTCCCAGAAAAGCTGTGCTTCGGATTCGCCATGGGCGACGGCACCGTCACGCCAACCCCGCCGCTCCGGCGAGCAATGGAAATAACAAAGACAAAGCTGCTAGCTGCCGGCCATCACGTAGTAGACTACATCCCATACGAAGCTGCCGAGGCTGTCGAAATTATCACAAAGATGTGGAGCGCAGATGCAGGGTTTGAGTTCCAGCGAGACACCGATGCGTCAGGCGAGCCACTGCATCCACAGCTCGAGGCGTGGCTTGGAAGAAACGCCAAAGTCATTAAACAGAGTGTCTCCGACACCTGGCAAAATCAGCATCGCCGAGCAGTCCTTGCGCAAAGGTTTCTCGAGCGGTGGCAGGAGACTGCAAAGATCACTGGTACCGGGCGACCGATAGATGGACTGATCATGCCGAGTACGCCATTCCCGGCCATCAGACACGATGGTGGATATCCATGGCATTATGGTGCTCTCAGCCCGTTGTTGGATCTGACGACTGGCGTGTTCCCGGTCACGAAGGTCGATCTAGAGAAGGATAAAGTCCCTGCGGAGTGGAATCCGATAACGGACAAGGACAGAGAAGTCATGGAGTATTGTGAGTTGCTATTTATTCAGTAAATTAAGTTTGCAATCTAACGTCTATTAGATGGCAAGCCCGAAAACCACGAGAACGCGCTGGTAGGCCTCGCTATTATTGGTAGAAGACTAGAAGAGGAGAAAATTACTGCGATGTTAAAGGTTATTGATAAAGTAGTTAGTGTTGATTATTAGAGTTAGAGGATATACCTATGGTAGGTAGCGAAAAAGTATCTTACCATTCTACTACGCTTTCACTAAAACTATACTATAGCTTATAGTATAAGCCTCCGTCGATACACATTGGCAACGGGTGTTAGGGTACTGACCTCCACAGTCAACATATAGATTTACAGGCTTTCCAATATCTCATGTCCGCTCTTGGCACAATACGCTAGCTCCCTTTACATTGCTCCCTCATGTCATCCATCCAGCACTAGTTGTGCCATCTGCTACTATAAAATCCACACGCTTAGGCCATCTCCAGCATCCGGAGCTGTCTAAAGCAACTCATCTGTGGATTATAGTTCACAGCATAGCTAGGATAGATGCATTCACAAGCTGCGTATGGTGGCCTGTTCCAGCTCATGGTCATGCCGGGCGGATGTGTTACCAACCTCGATGTCCTCCACTGCACGTCTGCTTCCAACAACTACGTCCTGAGATTTGCGTTTCCACATACACAAAAATCTTCGGTCCCTTAGCTTTAATAGCAAATGAGTGCTCTTGAACAACATGTTCCAGATCAGAATCGATGGAGTCTCGAGATCCGACAAAAGGTCATCTGTCGAACATGGAAGGGTTGGGTGAGCCATGTGATGCAGTGTTCCAAGCTTCGAGTAGCAGTGCCCCAAGGTTGGACTTGTCTGTACATCTATGTAAGGCTTAGTACGTCGCGTTTATTGATTATATAAATCAATTAGCAAAAGCAGATTTGTTATTCATGATTGTCATTTAACTTAATTGACGACGCTACTCTGCTGCGGATCCGAATTATGCAAGACTTGGTAGCGTTATTGCCTTGACTCTTGTGCGAAGCTTCGGAAAGCTTATATACCTCGCCATGTCCTCGTTCTATCAGCCACCTGCACGCCTTCTTCCCTCTCACCATGGCGATTACGTCCTTCAGTACCTCGGCTGACCATCTGAGCCCTGGACCCAACTCCCTTAAAGCTGTATATGACTACGGCGCTGCTGAAGCAAGGTCAGACAGCGATAGTCCAGCACGCGATGTATCTGGCGACGTTTTGGACGATGGACTTCGTCGTGGCCTGAAAGGCAGGCAGTTTGTGATCATTGCTCTGGGAAGTATCATTGGCCCTGGAACCTATTGGGGTATCGGATATGCTATCTTTCTTTCCGGACCCTTGGGCGCACTACTAGGCTTCGTCATTGTTGGGATTAGTGTATGGTTCCTGATGCAGAGTGTCGGAGAGATGACGACTCTATTTCCAATACATGGCGGCTTCGTGGAGCACGCAGGCCGTTTCGTCGATCCGGCTCTAAGTTTCGCGATGTCTTGGTTGTACTCTCTCATGTGGAGTGTATTCCTTGCCTCAGGTTAGTCTTGAGCCTGATCGCTAAATCAAGATTTCTCAAGCTAATAGATCCCAATAGACTGGAACTCGGCTGTTCTCACGCTGCGATTCTGGGTCAGCGACGACAGAATGCCCTCATATGCCTGGGCGCTTATCTTTTGGACCGTGTTCTCAGCGATGACCATGTTGGGCGTGAATGTTTACGGCGAGATCGAGTACTATTTTGGCATGTTTAAATTCGGATCATTGATCGTCCTCTTCCTTCTGTCCATTGTCGCAAACGTTGGAGGGTTCGGCGGTGACTACGTTGGATTCCGCTATTGGACGAACCCACTGGTAAGTTGCCCGCGTTCTATCTACGGTTTCTCTAGACTAAGTACTAGCTTCAACCAGGACCAATCATCCATGGAATCGACGGGTTTGGCCAAGTTTTCGTACTGGCCGCAGCGTATTACGTTGGCACGGAGATCATCTCCCTCGCGGGCGGCGAGTCCAAGAACCCAAAGCGCGATGTGCCTCGAGCAATGAATTCGATCGTATATCGAATACTTGTCGTCTACATGGGCATGCCCTTTTTCCAAGGCTTGATCTGCCCCTCCAATTCTCCAGATCTTCTATCGGCGCACTCCAAAACCGCTTCTTCGCCGTTTACGATAGGCTTCGTGCTCGGAGGCTGGAAGACCGCAGGTCACTTCGTCAACGCTCTAATCCTTGTTGCCTTCATATCAGCTGCAAACGGAGTTGTCTACGTACAATCGCGTACCGTGTACTCCCTAGCGCTTACCAACCGTGCCCTGAAAATATTTGTCAAGACGACATCGCGAGGCGTACCTTGGGTTGCCATTCTCACATCGAACCTATGGGGCTTCCTGTGCCTCATGAATCGCAAGCTCACCGCGGGGCAAGTATTCAGCTACATGAACAGTGTTGGCGGCACAGCTGCATACATCGCTTGGGCATCTATCACCTTCACGCACCTTTGGATCCGAAGAGCGGCGCAAAATCAAGGCATAGATGCTAACACATTCCCGTACAGAGCATGGGGAGGTATATGGCCGTACCGGATCAACTTCGCCTTCAACATTTTCTTGCTCTTCATTCAAGGCTATACCGTCTTCAAACACCCATTTGACTGGCGGTCCTTCATTGCGTGCTATATTACCATACCGACCTTCTTTATCTTGTTCTTTGGATACAAGTTTTCGTTCAAGACGAAGTGGGTTGGTGTAGAGGAAGTCGACTTCTCGGATAGGAGAGAATGGGTCGCCAAAGAGGCTGAGGCTGAAATGAGGACGCTGAAGCGGAAGGTGTGGGATTTGTTTAAGGACTGAACTTGGGCAGAGGCTATGCGGGCCTCTTTGATCGTCAGCACACCCACACGCTCACCGTTTTAATAATCCAACTCATTCAAGGCCGCGGCAGAATACAGTCCTCACGAACGCGAACCGAAATGCCAGTCTATTTCTCTACCTAGTTGTGGTTCCTGTTTTCAACTCGGGAGGATCAAGACAAGGCCGATGCGCTTGTGCTTCGGGCCTGTTTGTGTCTTTGTGACCTGTGCCTATAACGCTGCGTATGCTTTCTAACTGGCTTCATCATCGCGGGTAGTATCTGCGTCGTTCCGAACGTTTATATATCACTGGGACTATTTGGGATCGATACGCTAGTCGATTGACAAAGGCGAACACCGTGTTCAGCAACAAGGTGCTGCCTCCAGCGAGTGTTCGCTGAATTAGGCCTCCATGGGCGTGGTTTAGGAGTATTACTTCTTGAGCCTGAGACCGAAGAAAGAGAGACCCGGCCTTTTGCTTTTCCGCATAGGAAGACATGAGCGGACGGTCTGGTAGAGTTGACGCTCGGTTTGGTCTACGAAGGAGGAGGTCGTCTCTATGGAGCTCTAGGTCGCACCCAAATGTGCCTAGGGTCTAGAGCTCCTAATCCTTGCGGTGGTCGTATGAGTTCTTCTATGTAGCCAAACCCCAAAGCCGCGTTCTTTAGTTCAGTGATTGTGTTGGACGCGAGTTTTATGGCGACACGAAATCTTTACTCCTGGTGTCGCCAGTCCGGCCAATGCGGTAGCTATCTTCTAACAACCGTATGAGTTCAATCCTGGAAGACACGACCAAGACACAAAAGTGTGATTATAAGCTGATATACGAGCGTGTGCCTTTTACATTTATAGCACTATATCTATATATGTCCCTTATGAAAAGTGCTCAGGTCGTACCTTTTGTTGGGATAATTGAAGTGTGGCAGGCTAGGCTGGGAACGTTTACGCTTTCAATCTTACACCGTTGATGAGGCAGCCGGAACAGAGCCAGTAGGCATTCCAGACGCCCCAGACGGTGCCGCGCCAGAGGGGGCACCGTCACCATCGCCGCCCATGCCTCCAGACTGGCTGTTTCTAATGCCGCCATCAGCAGTAAAGAGCGCCGCATAGCTAGTATTATAACTGGCAGTCGAATCGACACCAATAGTGACCCAGGAGAAAAGGCCACGCACAGCTCCTGCCTCTTCGTTGAGGTAGACATAATTAAATACGGGACCCGAATTGCTATCTTCAGTCTCGAGACCAAAGACGCGATCAGCTGAGTTGAGCGTGATATTGATGGTGTTGGTGTTGTAAGGGTATGTAGCTTCAACCTCAAAGATGAGATCCTGATCAAAGAACAGTTGGCCGATGTGCGAGGCACTGCCGCCAGAGACGGTGCCCGTTTTTCAGTAGAGTTGCATTCAAGTGGCCGACAACGTGGACGTGGCTGGCTCGGCCACTATAGTGACCGGGAAACACAGAGCGGAAGGTCGCAATGCCCACTCCATTAGTCTTTTGAAGGCCGCGAAGAGCGGTATTGTCAGGATTGCGCGCATCGTTACAATTACCGTTGCTCGAATCCTGCACACCAGAATATACACCAGTTGAGTTACAATTCCACACGTCCCAGTAGAGGTCAGGTAGAGGCTCGCACGTGTTGATGTCGATAAACTGGGCGTGCATATAGTGGATGACGCCTGGCTCGTTGTCGACAATATCAGCCCGATTAAGCTCGCCCTTAACCCAGAAAGGACCAATTTCACCCTCCGGAGAGAAAATGCAAGTCTTGTTGGCATCGGTGAAAAAGACCGACGAGGAGGTGTCCACGGTGATCCCGGTGAGGCTGGAATGGTGAGAGGCGTTGAGTACGGCGTCGGTGTCGCGACGCTGGACGCCGTGGGCTGTATAATTGGTGGTATAATCAGTACGATTCACATTGAGAAGCTGAACGTTCATGATGAAATTGTACTCACCCAAAGCCTTCCTCTGTAGATCATCCAAGAAGTTTCTGCGGCTGACCTCGGCGGCCCTCAGGGTACCGCGGGCCTCCAGATGCGCGGCACAGTTGTCGAGCAAGCGACGGGAGTTCGCAAGGAAGCTTCGCTTCACAACACGATGGGACGGTGTAACAAGGTCTTCATGGCCTGGATGGGCGATGGCCTGGGTAGCCAAGCCGATACTAGCTATCTTGGCAATTGATGAAACTGCAACTATTATGTAGGTAAATGTATGAAGCCAGGTATTTGGGTGTGTGTATGTGTTTAAGGGGAATGATAAAGAACTGTAAGACCGATTGTGTGGATGCATTCAACATGAGAGAGGGTGACAGTTTATCTACTACCGTCGAGTTGTCCTTGTCAACTGGAGCACCGATACAGCACAGGGTACGCATATCTTCCATCCCATTGATGCGCCAACTATAGACAATATGGCGAATGACGATGTCGGGAGCACAGCGTTGAGGACGAATTTTGGTACGTGTACTAGTGATGCCTGTGGTGTTGCCGCGTAATCCAAAACTGTCAGTTTTCAAGTGGCTGAGACCATGACGAAGGCGATATGGCTCTAGAAGCAACCCGAAAGATCCTTGTAAACTCTTTTTATGATGCTTTGCTGTAAATGATGCCGCAGTTATCCACCGCTTGCCAAGATGTTAAGCTCAAAATAAGATTATTTCTTGAGCGCCTTCGCCCCCAGGAGAACCTAATGAGCTGTCGCTTTCCTTTAGATATACTTTGAGAACGGCCATGTATGTGAATACGTACGTTGCGGAGCTCAAAGGAAGACCGAATGTGAAGTGCTTGAGATCTTGGCAAACGTGTGGACAGCGGCCGCATTATTCCTTTTTGGACAGGCTCACAGGACTCTTTCGTGCTTTAAAGACCTAATCGTGCTTGCTGCGTCTTAGATATGCTTAGCCTAGAATCTGCGTCGGTGGCGTAAGCTGTGCAACGCTATGTACGCGCGGCCGTATCGATTTGCGCGCACGGCCACAGCAACGCCGGAGTACGGCCAGAGGAACGCCGTAGTACGGCCTTAACAACGAAACATATAACCGCCGTCGAACTCAACACTGGCTTGCCACGCGTTTTGCTTCTGCATTGGCGTGATGTTTCCGGCGTGGCTTCATAGATGTATACATATGGATAGCACTAACAGGACAAACCTGGTTTGACTGCAATTATCCTTCACCGCCACGTCTTACTAGTGCATGTTCATTTCATTTTGAGCTGCACCCTTCATTGCAGTGATTGTGCTTGAGTCCATCTGTGTAGCCAAACTCCAAAAGCCGGGTTCTTCGGTCTAGCGATAGCATTGGACACGAAGTCTTGACGAAGCCTTCACTCCTCTAGCGGTAGGATTTTAATGTATTGAAACGTATTGTATATAAGACAGGAAGGGAGGCTGCAGTATTGGGAGATAAGTCTGAAGGTGTACCTCTGCAAACCCTTACAGCAAAGAAGGAAAGAACCCTCTCCCAAAGGATATAGTCATGAAATACTAGAGTGTAGCAGGTGGTATAGAGTTAAAGGTATGATTTACTCCTTTTCTACGGTAAAAAGACCACTACTTATAGTTAGCTTGTCCAGCTTCAAAGCCCCATTACAGGCGGTATCTAAACCCAAAAGTCTTCCAGTCCGTCACATCATCGTAATCTTCAGCAATAAGTTCAATCTCACCCACTCTGGAACTCAAATCCCGTTGATCAGCTTCGTCCATCATCTTTCCGCCTGCAACAACTCCTCCAGCGCCTGCACTTCCTTTAACACCCTCCTCGCGCTCCCTCTTTGTGTTCATCCACTGCAAGTAAAATCTCAACACAACGGCCATGCCCACAACAAGCGAGTAACATATCAAGATCGCTCTGAACGCCATGTTGTAATGCGGTGCGTCTTTCGTGCGGAAGAACTGCGGGCCTGCAATATTGCCAGCACAGTACGCGATGAAGAGAAGTGCCGTCATTGTCATCTTCTTCGTTACACCCTTGTAGTTTGCACCGACGAGGGAGAGGAGCAGAGGGATTGCTCCAGGGCCCGTAGACAACAGAAAGTACCCGAAGAGCTGGACACCAGAGGAAGTCCGTGGGCGGACATAAATCAGGGAACTACCGACGATAGCGGGCGTGACGACGCAGACGATGAGGATGCAATTTAGTTGGCGGAAGCGCCCTGCTATCCATCCAGTTCCTGCGATTGTCCCGGCTGATATAACGGAGGCGGGGATGACGAGGAGGGTAGACTCTAAGCTTGTAAAGCCAAAGCTTTTGAGCACCAAATTGCCGAAATTCTGCGTCCCGCCATTCGGTATCTGCGTCATGAGACTCATACTGAAAATCATCCACGTCTTAGGATCTATGAGGCATTCGAGCGCTTGGTCCAGTTTCCATCCGGCGTTCGCAGTACGTCCCGTACCAGCGATTACGACGCGGTCTGCTGCATACTTGCGCTCTTCTTCAGTCAAGAATTTGGCGCCTGCGATGCTGTCAGGGAGGAAGAGGAGCAACGGAATACCCCATATAAAAGTCAAAATGCCGAGGATGATATACATCCATTTCCAGGGAGCGAGGGAGTCCGAGATGTGACCGAGACCGAAAGCCAGGAAGGAGGCGACAAGGCCACCGATGGAGTTTCCGGCGAACCAGATGCCGGTTCGCGTTGGAATTTCGTCGCGCGTGTACCTGCATATTGTTAAGACTTTGGTCGCACGGTGGTTATTTAATAGGGCGCACGAACCATGTGCTTGTGATGAACAAGAATGCCGGCGTGATGGTAGCTTCCGCTACACCAAGCAAGAACCGAACAGTGATCAACCCGCCATAGTTGCTACAGACGGCTGTGAGTGCCACGACAGCACCCCAGACGAACGTATTCGCCGCCAGGTACTTGGCCACGGGCAGCCGCGGGATGAGGTATGTGGTCGGGTATTCCCAGAAGAAGTAACCGAAGTAGAATACACTAGATACCCAGGAGTATTGTTGACCTTTTAAGTTCTGCGTAGATGTTTGTTAGATTGATATAGCGATACAAACCGTGTGAAGTGAGTGCCTACAGTGTCTTCTCGCAACCCGAACACGGAGGCAGATGATAGAATCGTCTTGTCCATAAAATTTAGATTGTACGTGATGAACATGAGCGGGATGAGACGCCAGTCAATCTTCCGTAACACACGCTTTGCAAGCGCTTTCTCGCCTTCATCGATGTCTAGCTGGTGTGTTGTTTCGTGTGGTACCTGCGCGGCCGCAACATCAGTCTGCTTCGAGGAATCCATGATGGTCTGAACCACGACGCGGGGGCTTAACTTGGGTTTGCTGTTGCTGCTCGCAACACCAGACTCCGTAGCGCATCCGTCCTGCCATATAAGAATCTACGCCCTCGGCGCCTGGCGTGACCAAGAATGCGAGTGGCATGTCTTATCGGCACTAAGATGTCTTGGCGGCAGAAATACGTGCTCGGCTACGAAAGTGGAGTAAGGGCTAGATGGCAAACGGTACACCCGAGGAACCCCACTAACAATTTTTGGAGAATATGATTCGTTGTATTTATCGATGTGTCAAATCCCTATCGCCATCTCTGTGCGATTGATCGGCTTTTCCAACACCGGCGAGGTTTGAGCATGACTCGAGCATGATCATGCGACAAAAACATCGATGCAATGCGTGAAATAGGTTTTTTTCTTCTAGCGGCTGTCCCCCAACAAAGACTCTAGAACACAATGCGAAAACTCAAGGATCTGCCGACGTCGGGACACTGTCCCTTAGGACGCCTAATGCTCAAAAAACCAGGATCGGCGCTGTTCAAATTACGACTTGTATCTACAAACGCAACATGAACGGCCTCAAAATATCCCCATTCATCAAAGATCTACCTAAAGTAGAACTTCATGTGCATATTGAAGGGACTCTAACGCCCGCACTGCGGTGGAAACTGGCTCATCGCAATAACATCAAGCTTCCATACGCGACATATGAAGAGCTACTAGATTCTTGGTAAGTATTGTACACGATCGCAAAGTAGATCATTTACTGACTACTTCTAGTAGGTGTCGCATGCTATCGTGGCTTTGAATCGTGGAAAGGCATACTAACCCTCTCCAAGACAGAGTCACGTACAACCACCGCAAGGAAGTAAACGGCGACGATGGCCGTCCCACCTTCCTTGAAGCCTACTTCGCAGGCTGCCAGGTCCTTATCACCGAAGACGACTTCTACGAGCTCAGCATGGAGTATTTTGCGCGCTGTGCAGAAATGAACGTTTGGTATTGCGAACCCTTCTTCGACACGCAAGCGCACACCGAGCGCGGAATTTCCGCATCTACTGTTGTGAACGGGTATCTCCGTGCCCAGCAAGATGGTGCGTGGAAGTACGGCGTCAAGAGTAACTGGATCTTCTGCTTCCTCCGCGATAGACCGCTGCAGGAAGGACTCGAAGCATACACGGCCGTACGACCCTGGGCTACGCTACGCGATGGAACTGGGAAGGGGTTATTCCATGCTGTGGGGCTTGCGGCAAACGAGTTCGAAAAACCACCTCTTCTATTTGAAACGGGGTTTTGCATGGCAAAGGAGGACGGCCTGCACGTAACGTTGCACTGCGACGTCGATCAAAAGGACGCTGCAGAGCACGTCCGCGAAGCCATCTTCGACGTGTGCGGCGGCCAAGGCACGGAGAGAATCGACCACGGCCTCAACGTGCTGGACAAGCCTGACCTGATCCCCGCACTGAAAGAGCGAGGCATTGGTTTGACGCTGTGTCCGCATGCGTACCACCGGCGGCAAGCTACGGAGGTTTTGTTCCCTAAGATTAAGAAGCTGCTTGATGAGGGTGTGCAATTTTGCATCAATAGCGACGATCCAACGTATATGCATGATGTCTGGATTGACGGAAACATGCAGAAGATTTACACGTTCTGTGCGCTGAGTAAGGCGGATATGGTTAAGCTGGCGAGAAACGGCGTAGACATGTGCTGGGCGGATGAGGGGACCAAGAAGGAAATGATGGCGCAGCTAGATCACATAGATATTTCGGATTAATGTCACAAAATCGCGTGTCCGAAGCAGGTACATTACATCAATGCCAAGCCACACAACTCAGAGCCCAACCAAAGCCCTGTGCATGTGTGTTGGCGCGGCTGCTCCGCGCTCGCTGATCTTAGCGATGATGTCCTCTCGACCGACGAACAAGTTATTCCTTGAGAACGGGACCATAATCAGGGCGTCGCTTGCTAGTGGCAGTAGTCTCCTATAAGCGCTTTGTCTTGCTATACTCCATAGAGAATAGTCTTACACGGGACAGCTCTGTATCCACGACAGCAGCTAGCGAGATCTGCTGACTTTCAAGCTCCTGCCGTAGGAAAGCTTCTAACACACTAGAGATAGCACGATAGCCTTGGTCTTCTCTGCTGCTACATCTAGCTATCTGCATGTGGGTTGCATTAATGCTTTTGACAGTCTCTAGTCTACCCGTAGCTGTTAGCGTTCCTTTTCAACTTCTCTGCTACGCATAGTATATAGCATTATGAATACCCCTTCTCATTAAGTCCGTCCATGCTCGTAATGCCTCGCGACTTCTGGAAGGAATGAATCTTGAGCGTCCCCCTGAAAATGACCCCTGATAACGTCTACGTTGTATCCGTTCGTCTACACGTAGGCCCGGGGCATGTCTACTGCGAGGTACTCTTCTGGCTAGAAGACGGTGGACGGTGTCGGTGACGATGACATGGGGCGAGAGGGAGGCCCTTGCGCGTGACCTGTTTCTGGTGTCGAAGATCTGGCTGTTCGTTGTTTGAACAAAGATATCAAGCCCTTAGGACTTCTTAGTCACGTCCCAGCTGCCGATGCTCGCGCTCGTCGTCGTCGTCGCCGCCACCTCCCAGGTCCCTCGAGAACACGATACTGCAGACCGTTAGCAGACCTCCAATGATATGTGCAAATGCGATCGTACTTCAGCCAAATTGCTCATCGTTCTGCTCGCTGGCAGCTAGCTTTGTGAAGCAGTGCTGGTGCATGGACGCCATGCGTGCTGCGGGGCTGAAAGCGCGTCACGTCGAGGACACGGTGGTGCTGCGCAGCATTTGGGGGCAGACTTAAGCTGTTCGCTGAGTCTGCAGCGACGTGCGTACGGACGAGGATCGCGGCAGTCATGATTCCAGCTGCGGCGCATCGACCTCAGCCTCACGCACAGCGGCTGCAGGTAGAGCTGGGCATGCGCGCTGGGCGCGAACGCGATCTAGCGCTGCCGTGCACGTTTATCGCGAACCATACCCTGTAAGTTACAGACCGCTTGTGAGCGACAAGCAGTACAACAATAGCATTTTTGCTTATTCTAGTACTTACTTACTAAGGTAGACGGGCTAACGCCTAGGACAGCTTAACGCCTAATTCTAGTATATAATACTAACACCTTAACGTATAATAACTCTACTAATATAAGCTTAATTAAGGCTATACTTATAGCTATAGAATCCTTTAAACTTAGTAAAAAACTTATATATATATAAATTATAAAAAAGTATAGTATTAAGCCTATAATACTTACTTAGAGATATAAAGGTATATTAACTTTATATAACCTTAAGGCTTAAAATTAATAGGCTTTTTACTTATAATAAGAATATAAGCTTATATACTATATAGAATAACTTATAGAGTAAGGCTTACTACTTATATAAGCTATAATATAAACCTTTACCTTATAGATTACTTAAAAGAAGCTTAGAGTATACTAGGTTAATTAGTTTATATAGTATTATTTAGACTAGCTTATTTTAAAATAGATAATAAGTATAGATAATAGCTACTATAAAGCTAATTCTAATATAAAGTATAGCCTTTACTTTAACCTCCTATATAATAAAATTAATTAGTATTATATTAAGGTATATTATATATATAATATAAATAAAAAAGGCTTTATACTTAAAGTAGTATCCTAATTAAAAAGGATTTTTAATAAGGCCTTATATAAGGCTAAAGGGAGGAGATCCTTAATTTAAGATAGTAACTATAAGTAGATAATACTCCTAGCCTATATATATACTAATAGATTTTACTTTAAGCCTATACTTATCTATTAATTAACCTTAGGCTTAATATAAGACTTCTAGCTTTAAGCCTTTAATACTAAAAGTTATTAGGCTTAGTTCTTTTTATTAGCTTTTAGATAGATAAATAATAAGATAGGCTTTATATAGCTTAAATAAGTATTTAATTATAGTATAAAAGTAAAAGTATAATTAAGTTATTAATTACTAATCCTTAATAGGTATAGATCTTACCTTACTATAGATTTTATTAACTATTATAATTAGAATAAGATCTTCCTTATAGTATATCTACCTTATTTAACCTATATACTATAGCCTCTAGATATCTCTCTTTTTAAGCCTTTATTAATTATATACTTAAATAAAATATTAGCCTTTATAAAGAAAAGCTAAGGCCTTATATTAATAAGTAAATAAGATTTCTTCTTTTTATTCTATAAAGCCTAGGAGGCCTCCTTTAAGGAAACTATAATCCTTAATACCTTTAAAATAATAGGCCTATTACCTTTTAATCTATATATTATACTCTAAAAATTTAATACTATAATAGCTTCTTTAAGTAATAGTAACTCTTTAGGCCTTAGCGCCTTTAATTAGAGGAAGATTAGGGTACTTATATAATAGGTAGCTAATAATTAGGAAAGTAAAAAAGTAGTAAAGCTTAACTAAATAATATATAAACTTTTTATATAGGTAATACTTATATAATATAAAAATATAAAGTTAAAGAAGGCCTTAATATATAAGAAGATATATAGGAAATAAAGTAAGGCTTTCTTACTTAAGAAGCTTAAGGAGTATTATAGTAGAGCTATTTTCTAGTCTTTTAAAAAGGTAAAAGAAGTATATAATAAGTAGTAGCTTAAGGAGTATAAAAAAGAGTAACTATAATACTAAAAAGCTAAGGTAAATAGGCTATATAAAAAAGTAAAAGAGGAGAAAGCTAAAGCTATTTAATTAAGGTATTAATAAAGGGTAGAGGTAAAGTTATTAAGAGAGAAATAGAAAGTAATAAAGGCTACTAATTAGGCTACTTAATAGGCTACTTATAGGACTATAAAATAACTTTAATAAGCTATTAAAACCTTTTAAAAGGGTAAAAAATATAGCCTTAAGCTTCTTACTAAAGCTAGCTTAAAGAATAAAGTTACTATAGAGCCTTAGCTTACTAAGGAGCTTTTAAGTAGTATAGTAGCTATACTACCTATTAAGTTATAATATAGCTAGAAAATTAAACTTCTAGCTAAATATAAGTAAATAAATATATTTATTAAGGCCTATAGGCCTTTCTACTAAGTTTTCTTATAATAATAGCTATTATATAAAGCTATATAGCCTTAAGTTTAGTAGAGGTTTTAGTATTTAGATTAGGCGTTAAGCTATCCTAGGCGTTGGCCTATCTACCTTAGTAAGCTATAATATTTGCAATGATCTGCACTATCTAGGTTTTGATACCTTATCAACGATGTCTCTAACGCCAGCAAACGAAAATTCACCCAGGGTTTCCTCGTAGAGTTTCTGCGCTAGGCGGATGCCTTCGGGCCGGTATGCAATCGGCGGCATGCTGTAATCCTCACGTTAGTTGATGTCAGAGGTGATGAGAAGCGGTACCCACGGTTATACTTTGGCGTCCTCGACGTACTGCCCATGCGCCTGGTTGCCAAGGGTGGTGACGGCGTGCACTAGGGTGCGTGCGCCAACTGAAGGAGGCCGACTAAGGACGAACGCCTGGACCTGATAAAGGAACCTGAAAATGCCGGTAGCTTCACGCGCAAGGCCTGATCCGTGGCGGAACCCAGGGTTGGAGCAGGAAAGAGTGACAACAGACGGAGAGACACGCTTCGATAGTTGTGCGAAGAACAGCTGCTGGAGGAGTTTCGCCGTCCCATAACGGTCTCCACTATCCCAGGGGGTCATATTATGCTTGAAGGCAGACAGAAGTGGGTCTGAGCTTCTTTCTTCGAACCGAGTCCATGCGGCCCTGTCGGATGACACTACAGAGATATGGCCAGGGCTACCTAAACTGCGACGCTTTTCTTGTCTTTAATAATGGTACCCATGCACATGCAGACCGGAGCTGCACGGCAACCCCAAACTCGCTAAATTGGCAACTTTCCATGCATTGCTTCCAATGTCTACACCCTTCCCCCATACAACCCACAAGCTACGGAAAGCAATTCAAAGAATGGTTTAAAAGCAAATCCAATATGGTACTTGTAAGTGATCTTAAGACATGCTGCAGTGCAACAAGTACCTTGGAATTGATTTCACAAAGCCAAATCCCAATTCCTGCCAAAAACCAAACAGCCGCGGGCTTCGACTGTCCTGGCCGAATGCCAACGACACTAGACGCGCCATGGTTGGCACATCATTCTTCATATCGTACTGTGATCCTATCGCTTGCATTTCCGATTCGCACTTCGTCCATGTATCATATGACGATCTTGAAAGGCATTATCACCTACCAGGTAACCTCTTGCATGCTTGTCTGCTTGCCTCGTAGCATTCTCATCGCCTAACAGCATCTGCCCGACTAGTCCTGCAAATTCCACTCGAATGGAATCCATTGCAGTTGGACGTTGGTGATGCGAACTTGTTTCAGTACTGTAGGTACAACAGGCCGTCACTTGGCAGGAGTTTCTTTGTCTGACAAATCCAGTTCAACGTTCTGCTTCGCAGTCACTTGCCATTTTTCCGCACGACCCTAGGGATTTAGGTAATGCCCTAGTTCGGATGACTGTCTAGCAACACGAAATCAGCCAGAGCCGCACTGCAGTCGTTGCTCGCATTCGCCGCGATACATCGCCATAATGTATCCTCACAGGCGGTCGAGCTGAAGCTCTCTGCTTTGAGGGCCTTGGCCGCTATTACCGTGTCCCATGTCGGTACAGAGGAAGCCATTCATCATGTCGTTGCAGGGATGCTGCTCTGTTCTTTTGAGGTCATTAGGTTCCCTGGTCTAGGCGCTGTCCGGCCGTTATACAGAAGGCTAACATGGTGCGTTAGATTCACCAGGCATCTTGCACGTCGGAGCAATGGACGTGCTACAGTGACGGTGCAAAAGACATAATTAAGGCGTCTCGCCTCAACGAAAGAGTCCACCTAGATGGCGATTTGGCCATCTTGCTGGCATGGGTTCACTACCATGATGTATTAGCGCGCTTCACCCGAGGTCATTGGCGTAGAAAGAGGGCGGCAGATACTCCAATGGCGTATGCAGAGGCTGGCATGCAAGACAGGCAGTGCGAAAACTCTCCATCAGACTCTCGTATCGCCCTCGCGGCGCCGCCCGGTCTAGGAATTATTGAGCTGCTGTCGGAAGTCCATGATGCGCTGTCGGCAACACCACCTACTAAGGCTGCTGCGGAATCTGTAGGCGAACATAAAAGCTTCCTAAAAATACTCGACTGGAAGATCAGAAAGACTGGAGTAACCGCAACGACGGACAACAGTGTAAATACGTCGTCCACAATGGAGGTGTACAAGTTAGCAGTACTCATATACTTTGGTCAGATATCTGAGAGTATGCTCAACCAAAGGTCTCGGACGCAGACCCAGATTGACAGGGCCTTCGCCGTCTTCGCCCAGATGGAGTCATGTCCTAGGCAGTTTCCGGTCTTTATACTGGGCTGTGAGGCTCGAACAGATGATCAAAGGGTAACTGTTCTCGATCTTATATCCAGGACCGATAAAAAGCCATCGTCTCGGTCATTTGGTTATGTTAAAGCGATGCTGCAAGCCGTTTGGGCCCAAGACGACTTTGCGAATGGGAATGTAGAGTACAGGGACAAACTGCACCGCGTATTCGGACTCTGCTCTAATCTGCCTGTCTTTGTATAGGCACTTGACTATCCAGGGTTCAAGCGCAGGTTTTATTGTAATGTACCGACTTCACTAGAGTCATAAACGAAGTCAATTGTACATCTTCTTGGATACAGCGCAAAGTGATGTTTTAGTAAGCGTGTCAAGAGTGCAAGATACCATAAGGACGCAGAAGAAAGCATCTCTGTCGGTTTTACGATGCTTAGCTCCGGTAGTCGCATAGCCTTGTGCGAGTATGAGATGTCTTGATTGCTAATTGTGTTGTTCTTTGTTCCGAGGAACAACAAGATGAATTGTCCGCTATAGTGTAGACGAATGAAAAGGTAAGCTATAATGAACTAACGGGGCTGGCGTATGCAAAGGCAGGGGGGCAGAAGTATTAGGGCAGGTGGGGCAGGAGACTAGCGCTAGCGGCCCGTACTTTGCATGCATGTGCAGGGAAACAGCGGCCGATGGTGGTATGCGCTTCCTCTTTGCAATGTCGCCTACCACGTATATGTACGTGCAGCTGCCGGTAAGTTTTGAGGCAACTATTGTACAATCACCTGCTGACAAACTTCAACTTTTCGACCAGCTATTACAAAGCAGTACACAGGACATAAAGACCCAACAGATCTGGACCTCATTATACAGTACACTGGGAACGCTACAACTACCTATCCATACGACATTTCTTGCACATCAAAAACAAACACGAGCAGTCCTACACTCACCATGGTCACTTACGTCATCACCGGAGTTTCCCGAGGCATTGGTGTAGGTTTACCATGGCATTCACCCCATTGAGCCTCCCCGATCCTAAATGTCCCTCCTCGACAGTACGCTTTCCTCAACCTCCTAAGCAAAGATTCGAACAACACTGTCATTGGAATCGTACGAGACAAGGCTGGTACTGTCAAGAAGATATCGGAAGACGCGGAATTGCAAGGGCGCTCCAACATCCACATTTTGGAGGCCGACGTGACCAGCTACGACGCTTTGAAGGTATGAAAGCAATGCCATGGGCTGTCCGTACACTGACGAATCTTTGCAGAAAGCTGCCGCCGACACGGCTAGTATCACCGGCGGAAGCATCGACTACCTCATTGCCAACGCAGGTTACGTCCCTATCTACGATGCTTTCGATCCCATCGACGACCTGTAAGTGTGAACCTACATGCTAGACCCTAGCACGGACCGAGGCTAATATGAATATGTTATCAGTGTTTCCAACAAGCCCCAGGGGACGACAGAGGAGCTGAGGAAGGTGTTAGATGTCAACGTTATTGGACAGGTCCATCTCTTCAGCATGTTCATGCCGCAGATCCTCAAGGGTAAGGCTAAGAAGGTCCTCTGCTTGAGTACTGGTCTAGCAGACCTGGCTTTCACCAACCAATATAACGTAACTGCCGGCCCTCTGTATGCCATCAGCAAGGCCGCCATGAACATGGTCGTCGGAAAGTTCAGTACCCAGTACAAAAAAGACGGCGTTCTTTTCATCAGCGTTGCTCCAGGAATGGTGGAAACAGGTCTCTACAGTGGATGTAAGTATCATACTCATTAATTTGATGAAAAAGTCTAGCTATCTGATATACTTATCTACGCAGCATCGCAAGAGGACCTGGCTAAGCTAGGCGAAATGGTGGGCAAGTTTCAGCGGTATAAACCTAACTTCTCCGGCGCGGACACACCGGAAGTTTCGGTTCGAAACGTGAAGTCAGTGTGGGAGTACAAAAGCGTTGAAAAGGGAGATGGCGGTGCCTTCTTGTCGCAATTCGGCAATAACCAGTGGCTTTAATCAATTGTATAGACTTCCTAATAGGAGAATTAGTTCTATTATATAAGAGACTAGATTACCTATACTAAACCGCTACTAAGATATACTATTACCTATAGTATAATATAATACTTTACTATCTTAAACAATCTAACAGCGTTTGTGTAGCCGAATCTGGCGGTTTGTAACGCTGTTTCTAGAGGCCGACTTGCCGCAAAACCTCTCTAATCTTGCTAACAGGGGCTAGAGCCTACTTACTCTTTAGATTTCCCTCTAGATAGAGTAAACATTAGAAGCCCCAATTTTGTCACTATTTAGAATGCGGCTGCAAGTGTGCAAGCATGCTCGTAACCTATCCTTACGACCTATAGTACTAACTCAAACTATAGCCTGTTAGCTAACAGAGTACTTAAGGCTGCTTCCTCAACTTCCTGGAGCATCACAAAACAGGAACCACTACTTCTCTCTTCTTCTTGTGCTGTCCATGTCTCGTCTTCACGTCGTTCAAGTTGAACCACCCCCTACCACCTCTTTCCTCCTTTACATGCCCTAATTGCCGATAGACTGCGGCGACATGCCTGCTGCCAATAGCTCCACGAGGCAACGTTGCTTTGTACTAGTAAGTGGCATGGCTAATAGCTTCCAAGCTCAGGCTTGTAGTCAACTACGACGAACACTCGCTAACCGCTTCGTAGGATGCTACATCCCATCCTCATCGCAGCGCTCGTCACTATCATCGCACACCATATCCAGAACCCGGGGCCGGAGCCTCCTTCGCCTATTGAGTTTCGCATATACCAGCAACTACTCGTCGATCTCGATATTAAAATAGCTATAACGCGGCGGCCTAAGTTCCTTTAAAGCGAGACTAGGACTCTGCTATAGAGAATAGGGTTTGCACCTATAGAAAGCGTAGTAGAAGTTATTATGCGGTTTACTATAGACGAGAGATTAAGTGGAAGGGCTGTTAGTATGTTCCCGCTTAGGCTTAAGGATCTAAAAGATGACCTCGAGGGTGGGTATACTAGGAAAGTATTGCCGCCGCATATGACGGATATTATGCAGAAGGTTGCGAAGAAGATAGCGGAGATGCAAGCAAAGGGGAATGATTTTGAGAGACAGGACAGTGCGACGACCTAGTTGGAGGCAGGTGTACGTTGATTTAGGAACATCGATATCTCCCCACTTGATTGTTAGCCCCGCAACGAGGGACTGAAGTGAAAGAACGTTTAGCAAAAGTTATGGGTATAAGATATTCGGTACATCTATTATATATTGATCGCGCCTTGCGTTCCATCCATCTTTGGTGACTTGTCTTGTTAAATACTTAATACCTAGACGATGACCTTGTGGGGAGCCTCCTTCTCTTCTGGCTCGCCAAAGATGTTAACCGGCCATCGCGGCTTGTTGGCAACATAGGGAATGTTGAAGCGACGCGGCTCCTTGACGCCAATGTTCTCAATCTTCTCAAAGTCCTCCTTGGAGAGTTCGACCTCCTTGAAGTTCTCTTGAATACGCGATGCAGTCACCGACTTGGGGATGACGCTGTGTCCGCCAACCTGGGCCCAGGCAAGGATGACCTGCGCAGGTGTAGCGCCAATGCGGCTGGCAACTTCTTTGACGGTGTCGTGCTGGACGAGGAGTGGAACGCCGAGCATGTTGTTGCCAAAGGCCTGTTGCAATGTTAGCATTGTATACTCTAATTCGGAGTAAGATGACTACTGACAGAGTATTCGGTGATGTGAATGTTCTTCTCCTTGCAGAACTGGATAAGCTCAGACTGGAGGAGTCGCGGGTGACGCTCAATCTGGTTGGCGGCGGGCGCAACGCCAGTTCCGTCAATCAGGGCCTGCAAGTGCTCCTTTGTGTGGTTTGACACGCCAACAGCGCGCGCCTTCTCCTTCGGCAATTGTGTCATCGCCTTCCACGTGTCGACAATGGAAATGTCATCGAGAATCTTCACGTCGCCATCGGGGTGGTCGGACTTGTCTTGTAGCGGGAAGAGGTTGTTGTTGGGGTCGTTGCGCTCGTCAAAGGCGACGGGGAAGTGGACGAGGTAGAGATCGAGGTAGTCAAGACCGAGCTCGGCGAGGCAGTCGTCGAGAGCTGCCGGGACATCTTGTGGGCGGTGCTGCGAGTTCCAGAGCTTGGATGTGATAAAGACGTCCTCGCGCTTGAGTCCCTTGACTTCGCCGCCGAAGGCCTTTTTGAGAGCTTCCGCAATCTCCTTTTGGTTGCCGTAGACCTTTGCGAGATCAAGGTGGCGGTAGCCGGCCTTTAGAGCTTCAAGGACGGCAGCACCGACCTGGCCGGGCTCAGCTTGCCATGTACCAAAGCCCAATTGACTGTGAGGCTGCAATTAGTACCGCGTTGTTCAAACATTGCAGAGCTGCTTACGGGATGGTGTTGCCAGTGTTCAAAGTAACCTTCCTACCGAGAGACATCTTGAAGAGTTAATAGTAGTTGAATTGGGTGAGAGAGAAGATTTTTACAGAGAACTTGAGTATGTTTTGAGGCTACGAGGGGCGTAAACGTCGGAGGTAGAATGGAGGGGTCGGCGTCACCGCCGCCGATGAAATCATCGGAGCCCTCTCCATCTTTAGCATAGTTTCCGCGCTTTCAATTCGACCGGAGGTCCACTTTTACACCGACTGGTGGGATTTTGGTCGTCATCGATAGTTGAACAGCGCAAAGGGGCCAAAAAATCGAAATCTCTGTCCGTTGCGTAGCGGAAAAAGGTTGGAGAAATTGCGCAGGAGCACAGGAGGAACCGCTTTGCGGGTGCGGGGCAATCGGGGCAAGCGGAGGAGAGAGTAAGCAATTAAATTACATAACCGTTGAATTCATCGTGATTGGCTGTTCTTGACGAGGGGCATTCTGCCTCTCTTTTGGTCGTAGATGTACAGAATAAAGCCTGGTATTATTTTGTTTGCCTTTTTCACCTACGAACACTTTTACTGTCTGCACTAACGACTTTCTTAAGCATAGTCTTAATCTTATGTTCGATTCGTTGCACTAATCTAGAAGCTAATAGTCTTAAGCCCTACCTAATATAAGGCTACAGGTTAGTGTCTAACCTATGCTAAAATAGGCTTAACGTTAGAGTTTTAGCCCGTGCAGGGCTATATTTAATACCCCTAACCTATAGATTTTAACCCCCCTAATCTATTATACTTCCTATACTTTTTTTACTAAATATTATATATAAATAATTATTATATCTATAATTATAGATAATTCTTAGTGTTTTTTATTAAAAAGTAGTATATGTAGTGCTATATATAGTATTATTATAGTTAAGTTAACGTCTAAATTTTAAGGATAGAGTCTAAGCGGGATAGTTAAATAAGCCTACTACTAGAGGCTAGTAGTAATAGTAATAACACCGCGCATACCTATTAATAGCCCTAAAAGTTAGCGCTTAATAACTATAAGTAGGTATTCTACTTTCTAGTAGAGTTTAGTATAATTATATATAGGTAGTATAGTATAGTAGTAGTTAGTCTTACTATATATCTTAGTAAATACTACGCTATACCTGCCTATAACTAACAAGAGATTATAGAGTAGTTTAGAGGCTTTAATACTACCTAATATAAGGCTATAGGTTAGTATCTAACCTATACTAAAATAAGCTTAACGTTAGGGTTTTAGCCTATATAGGGCTATATTTAATACCCCTAACCTATAGATTTTAACCCCCCTAATCTATTATACTTCCTATACTTTTTTTACTAAATATTATATATAAATAATTATTATATCTATAATTATAGATAATTCTTAGTATTTTTTATTAAAAAGTAGTGTGCGCAGTACTATATATAGTATTATTATAGTTAAGTTAATATCTAAATTTTAAGGATAGAGTCTAAGTAGGATAGTTAAATAAGCCTACTACTAGAGGCTAGTAGTAATAGTAATAACACCGCGCACGCCTATTAATAGCCCTAAAAGTTAGTGCTTAATAACTATAAGTAGGTATTCTACTTTTTAGTAGAGTTTAGTATAATTATATATAGGTAGTATAGTATAGTAGTAGTTAGTCTTACTATATATCTTAGTAAATACTATACTATACCTACCTATAACTAATAAGAGATTATAGAGTAGTTTAGAGGCTTTAATACTATTAAGCTAAGTATAGTTAAGCTACTAGAGGAACCTACGTAGTTAATTCTAAAGCTAGGGGAACTACTTAATAGTCTATAGTATAAGATATATAGTAAGATTATAGTTAATAAGGATAATATATATAAATATTATAAAAAAGCATATTAGTAAGCTTAGAAAGGTAATATAAGGGTATTATATAAAGATATAAAAGTATAGAGCTTTTTCCGCATAGAGGGGTTATAGAAATATTTTATTATTAATTTAGTAGGTATAGAAAATAGAGGAAATTTAGATCTTAACTATATTATTTAATAGTAACTTGCGTAGTAGAAAGAAACTAAATAATAACTTAAAGTAGAGATAGTAGTTATAGACAATGCTACTAAAATAGATAAAATAGGCTAGTTTAAGTAGATAGGGTAGCTAGAGTATTTTAAAGACTAGAATCTAGTTTATCTATTATATTAGACCTAGCTACCTAATTAAAGTAAGGTAAAGCTATAACTTACTGCCTAACTAACTAAGACTCTTATTAAGAAATGCGTTAAAAGGCTCTCTATACTTATAAGAGAAATATAATAGTAGCTCTATAGCGCTGCACTAAATAATATTAATATAAGGCTATTAGCTTAACTATAGAACCTAGAGAGCTAGGCTATCTACGTAGGCTATATTATTAAGTTTATATACTATTATCTTTATATTATAGCTAATAAAGAGCATTAGATTAAGCGTTTAATATAACTAAGGAGTAGTAAGAGTAAGGGGTTATTAAGTAGTAATACTAATAAGATAGAAAGTAAGTATAAGGATAATAAAGAGGAAGAGAAAGATAGTAGCCCCTAGCCCTAGCGTAGGCTATGTATATAGCTATAAAAAGATATAATAAAAGATATATACAAGTTATTCTATTAGAAAGATAGCTAGAAGATACTAGCTATTTAACTATAGCTTATACTTAATAGTAATAATTAGGAGGAGTAAATTAACACTCTACTTATATTACTTAGCTTATTTATATTTACTATATACAGCAACTAGATTTTTATAAGTAGGCTAGTTTACTTTCTTACTATTCTAGGTATAGATATAGAAATAGAATAGCTATAAACTATAAAAAACTACTTATATATATTAGTAGGGGTGGTATACTATATATAGGTGCTTAGAGTAGAATATTTACTACTAGTAGTATAGTAAGATATATAGATAGATAAGGACTATAAAAAGTTTAAGACTATATAAAGTAAGTATTTAGCTAATAGCTTATATAGCCTAATAAGTAAGATACTAAGTCTATTAGTATATAGTAAATATATTAGGCTAAATATAGGCAATACTAGTAGTATATACTAGTCTAAGGATAAGAAGACGTTCTATCTAAATAGCTGCCTAATTCTTATAGAATAATTTTATAAGATAGTATAGAGTATAGTAGTAGATATAGAGGAAATACTCTAGCTACTATACTAAGTAATAAAGATAGAGGACTGCTTTACTATCCTACTAGGATAGATAGTTAATAATATTATATTTATAAAATAAGGTATATCTTTTATTAGTAGGCTAGGTAATTATCTCTCTAATAGGCTCTCTTAGATATTATAGTAGGTAAGGTTAAGCGAAGAGGGTATATAGTTATAGTCCTAAGATAGTATATAGAAAGGAAAAAACATATAGTGCTATCTATTATAGGTAGAGTAGTTCTTAGAGCTACTACTTAGGTATATATATATTACATCTAGGCAACTAAGTTAAGAGTTAGAGATTATAATAATATAGCACTACCCAATATAAGGCTATAGGTTAGTGTCTAACCTATACTAAAATAGGCTTAATATTAGGGTTTTAGCCCGTATAGGGCTATATTTAACACCCCTAACCTATAGATTTTAACCCCCCTAATCTATTATACTTCCTATACTTTTTTTGCTAAATATTATATATAAATAATTATTGCATTTATAATTATAGATAATTCCTAGTATTTTTTATTAAAAAGTAGTATACGCAGTGCTATATATAGTATTATTATAGTTAAGTTAACGTCTAAATTTTAAGGATAGAGTCTAAGTAGGATAGTTAAATAAGCCTACTACTAGAGGCTAGTAGCAATAGCAATAACGCTGCGTATGCCTATTAATAGCCCTAAAAGTTAGCGCTTAATAACTATAAGTAGGTGTTCTACTTTCTAGCAGAGTTTAGTATAATTATATATAGGCAGTATAGTATAGTAGTAGTTAGTCTTACTACGTATCTTAGTAAATACTATGCTATACCTACCTACAACTAATAAGAGATTATAGAGTAGTTTAGAGGCTTTAATACTATTAAGCTAAGTATAGTTAAGCTACTAGAGGAACCTGCGCAGTTAATTCTAGAGCTAGGGGAACTGCTTAATAGTCTATAGTATAAGATATATAGCGAGATTATAGTTAATAAGGATAATATATACAAATATTATAAAAAAGTATATTAGTAAGCTTAGAAAGGTGATATAAGGGCATTATATAAAGATATAAAAGTATAGAGCTTTTTCTATATAGAGGGGTTGCAGAAATATTTTATTATTAATTTAGTAGGTATAGAAAATAGAGGAAATTTAGATCTTAACTATATTATTTAATAGTAACTTATATAGTAGAAAGAAACTAAGTAATAACTTAAAGCAGAGATAGTAGTTATAGATAATATAGTAAAAATAGATAAAATAGGTTAGTTTAAGTAGATAAGGTAGCTAGAGTATTTTAAAGACTAGAATCTAGTTTATCTATTATATTAGACCTAGCTACCTAATTAAAGTAAGGTAAAGCTATAACTTACTACCTAACTAACTAAGACGCTTATTAAGAAATATATTAAAGGGCTCTCTATACTTATAAGAGAAATATAATAGTAGCTCTATAGCACTACGCCAAATAATATTAATATAAGGCTATTAGTATAACTATAGAACCTAGAGAGCTAGGCCGTTTATGCAGGCTATATTATTAAGTTTATATACTATTATCTTTATATTATAGCTAATAAAGAGCGTTAGATTAAGCGTTTAATATAACTAAGGAGTAGTAAGAGCAAGGGGTTGTTAAGTAGCAAGGCAGATAAGATAGAAAGTAAGTATAAGGATAATAAAGAGGAAGAGGAAGATAGTAGCCCCTAGCCCTAGCATAGGCCGTAAATATAGCTGCAGAAAGATATAATAAAAGATACGCGCAAGTTATTCTATTAGAAAGATAGCTAGAAGATACTAGCTATTTAACTATAGCTTATACTTAATAGTAATAATTAGGAGGAGTAAATTAACGCTCTACTTATATTGCTTAGCTTGTTTATATTTACTATATATAGTAACTAGATTTTTATAAGTAGGCTAGTTTACTTTCTTACTATTCTAGGTATAGATATAGAGATAGAATAGCTATAAACTATAAAAAACTACTTATATATATTAGTAGGGGTAGTATACTATATATAGGTGCTTAGAGTAGAATATTTACTACTAGTAGTATAGTAAGACGCGTAGATAGATAAGGACTATAAAAAGTTTAAGACTATATAAAGCAAGTATTTAGCTAATAGCTTATATAGCCTAATAAGTAAGATACTAAGTCTATTAGTATATAGCAAATATATTAGGCTAAATATAGGCAATACTAGTAGCATATACTAGTCTAAGGATAAGAAGACATTCTATCTAAACGGCCGCCCAATTCTTATAGAATAATTTTATAAGATAGCGTAGAGTATAGTAGTAGATATAGAAGAAATACTCTAGCCGCTATACTAGGTAATAAAGATAGAGGACTGCTTTGCTATCCTACTAGGATAGATAGTTAACAATATTATATTTATAAAACAAGGCATATCTTTTATTAATAGGCTAGGTAATTATCTCTCTAATAGGCTCTCTTAGATATTATAGTAGGTAAGGTTAAGCAAAGAAGGTATATAGTTATAGTCCTAAGATAGTATATAGAAAGAAAAAAACATATAGTACTATCTATTATAGGTAGAGTAGTTCTTAGAGCTACTACTTAGGTATATATATATTACGTCTAGGCAACTAAGTTAAGGGTTAGAGATTATAATAATATAGCACTATAATAGATTACTATAGGACTGTAATATCTTTATAGTAGATAGGTAGATTATAATAGTAGTCTACTATTATAAGTTATAGTTATAGTAGGATAAGCTAAAAATTATACTATACTTCTTACTACTATAGCTAGGATAGGTAATAGTAGTATATCTAGCGTATATATAGCTATTCTATAAGTATCTAACTATATAGGTACTAGGTAGCTACTTAAACAACTATATTTAAGGTAGTAAGTAGAGAGTATAGGATATAGGCTAACTTATAAGGATACTTAAGCATAAGATAAGTAAGTAGTTAGGGCTAGTATTATATACGCATAACTACTAATATATAGTAGTTAGTATTAGTAGAGAAAAGATAAGGGAGTTATTTAGTAGGGGCTATTAAGATAAGGTTAGGGAGGTAGAAGAAGCTAAGGTAGATAAAGATAGAGAGGATCTTATTAAGCTATAGAATAATTAGATAATAGCTATAAGGGTAGGTAACTATAGTATACTAATAGATATTATAAAGCATCTTAGTATACGCTCTATTAAGGCGTTCTAGCTACTAAGTATAAAGTAGCACTACTTCTTAGGAGTAGATAATAGAATAAGTAGGGTAGATAAGAGAGCTAATAGTAGTAAAAGAGTAAGGATAAAGAGGCTAATATAGGCAAGTATATCTAGGTTAACGCTATAGCTAAAAGAGAAAGAGGCTTAGATAGAGAAGCTACAAGAGAATACGTTGCGTAGGGCACTATAGTAGGTACTAGGGAAGAAAGAGGTAGGATTTAAATTAGCTAAGTAAGAGTAGGCAATATATATAGTGCTAGATAGATAGACGCTATTAGTAGTTATACTACTAATAGGAGGGGGAAAGAGTTTACTATTTATAATTCTAGCTTATATAGAAGAGGATAGGGTAATAGTAGTAGTAGTACTATACTAAGCACTAATTAAAGACTTAGTAAAGTAGATTTAGGGATATAGCATTAACTATATAGAATAGAAGTATAAGGAGATAAGTCTAGCGTCTATAGTAGTAGTAAGCGTAGACTTAGCTAGTAATTTAATAAGTAGCGGTAACTTTATTAGATACACTAGTTTACTTACTAGTAAGGGACTATTATAGTAGGTAGTAGTAGATAAGTATTATCTTATCTTTATATTAAGTAACTAGTAGCGCAAGCTAGCACTACTAAAGAATCTTCAGCTACTTATATATCTAATTATACTATTAATAGTAACGCTTCTACTAGTATAAGAGAATAAGCTTACGTTAAGTATACTTATATAGAATATAATATATATTTAGGTAAGCATAGTATAAGCAAATATATAGTACTTTATATTATAGTATTAATAGGATTAGATAATAAAGATAGCAATAGAGATAAGCTATTAATATTAAGAGTAGCTAAGGAAAAAGGGGGAGAAGGGCGTAGTATATTACTAGAGTAAGAGGTAGTGCAAAGAGCTAGTAGAAGCACTTAGGTATATATACTATTATTTAGGAGTTCCTAACTAAGTAGAGTAAGTATAAGTATAGCTTAAAATAGGAGGATTAATTATAGCAACGTTAGCGCTAGGGATAGGAGTAGACTTTCCTAGAATTATATACATACTATATATAGGGATACTATAGAGCATAATTAACTACGCGTAGGAAAGTAGATAAGAGGGGCAAGGTAGGGAGATAGTAGATATAATAGTGCTAGTAGAGTATAGAGAAGTAGAGTAGTAAATATAAGAGAAAAAAGAGGATATTAATATATAGGCAATAGGATTGTTTTTAATTAGGAGTAGGTACTAATAAGAGCTAATAAGTTAGTACTTAGATAAGAAAGGGGTAAGTTATA